>JAZKLR010000040.1:2483947-3725921 GCA_037103525.1 Ganaspis brasiliensis | reverse complement strand
AGTTTTTTTTTAATTAATTGAAGGAACAAAAACTCAGCCACGATTTTACTAATAATTAGTTATTTTCAACTAATTCAAATTTAGAGAGAATTTAAACTTTTTTTTCGTTTTTTTTCTCTCCTTTCTTCCATTTTCATTTATATCCTTCATTTTAAAAATTTTTTCGGTCAATTTAATTTGATTTTTTTTAAAATTTCTAATTAATTACAAATTTAACGTATACATTTTTTAATTTTATGTTTTTTTGCAGACTCTATATGTCCCGAAAATTTTATCTCCTTATGAAATCTCGGACATTGTTGCCATGGAAGCAGAAATAACTTGTCAGCATCCAATGGCAGACCTTTATTCTTTTCATGGAAAAATTGAAATCAATATGAATGGTGAATTTGCAAGTAGATCTCTTACAAAAGACAATCTTCTTCTACGAGGATCAAGACTTAAGGACACTGATTATATAATTGGTTGTAGTGTATATACTGGCGAAGACACAAAATTGTCTCTCAACTCAAAGATAGTAGTTAATAAATTTCCCACGGCTGAAAAGTAAGTTGCTTTTTTATTTTATCTCTTTGTATTTTAAAAAAATCCCACAGCAACAATTTTTAATAAGTTGTTGCTGCATGTTTAAGAGTTGTAGTTTTAGATATTATGTAATTTACGTTATTTAGACTCGATTTAGTACACAATTAAGAAAAAAAGGAATTCTGCAAAGTATGCGATCTTCAAATGTAAAAATTAAGGATTGAAAATAGTACATTGTGCACCAAGTATCGAAAGCAGCTGTTTTCCGACGAGTGCAAAGTTTGCTCCTCGAGCGAAGCGAGAGCAGAAATTTGCACGAAGACGGAAAAAGCAGTTTCGTACGTTGTGTACACGATACTTTGTGCAACACTTTTTCAGGAAAAAGCACTAATTAAAGAGATATGTGTAATTTACGAAAAACCATTATTTTTGTGGCTCCGTTTTCGCTGAATTTTTACTCTCGCAAAAATCGATATTATGGCAAAAATATTAACATTTTTTTGTCAAAATGTATATCAAAGTACACTTTCTTGAACAATTTAGTCAAAAAGTACAACAAAATATACTTTTCGGTACAGTTTTTGGCTAAGAGTGCAGCAAAGTTTACTTTGCTGCACTAGTGCACGAATGACCTATTTTGCGTTTTCTTTGGACGCATGATAAATGGTACTTTTCTTAAAGGTGTTTCACAAATAAAATTATACAAATCCATCAGTCTCAAAAATATTTTAAAATCTAGTTTTAACATGTATTATTTTTCAGGTCTATAAACAAATATTTAATGATTTTTATCGTACTTTTAATTCTTACATCTTTCATATCAGTTGCAATTCAACAAGTATTAAAGTACAATGCCAAATGGAACGTTTATTTGGGAGATGAAAAATCAAAAAAATATTATAATGTCCTAATCAGCATTCTTAATTTTATTCTACTTTTTAATTATATCGTACCCATATCTCTGTATGTTACAGTTGGTAAGAAAGTCTACAAATTTATTTTCATTATATACTTTGCATTAATTAACACTTTATTTAATTATTATTTTGTCAATTTAGAACTTCAAAAGTTCTTGGGATCCATATTCTTCATTTGGGACCTAGAACTATACGACGAACCTAGTGATCAAGCAGCCCTCTCAAATACGTCCGATTTAAACGAGGAGCTTGGCCAAGTGGAATATTTATTTACTGACAAAACTGGAACACTAACTGAGAATTTAATGGTGTTCAAACGTTGCTTTATAAATGGTAAAATATACATGGAAAAAGACTGTGATGGATTTATATATCTCTTACCTCAAAATGGAAACGAACAAGAAGCGATAAAGCTAACATCTTGGCATGTAAAATACAAAATTATTTATTAAAAACGCTATTTTTCGAATTTCTTATAATAGTCTGTTTTAAAAAAGTTAGCAATTTTTTTTTAAAGCTAATCTTTTATACATCTAAAGAGGGTCATACATAAAGAACGTTCCACTGTTGGGGGAGAGTGGGGGGTCGAAAAATGTAACCATTTGTAACAAGGGGGAGGGGGGGGGGTAGTTGAAATTGGAAACGTTCGAATTTTTATTTTTTTATTCTGACTTATGGTAGATTTCACGTCAACTGTCCAGCCAAAAAAAAAATTTTGTTTAATCCTTTCCCAATTTTTGTTATGAGTTGTCTTATAGATAAGTAATTTGTCAGCCAAATATTTTTGGATTATATAAAAAATTGCCCGAGAGGGAGGGGGTTAAAGTTTTGAACTTTTTGTTAAGACGGTCTCATTTGTTTATTTATTGAGCTTAAAAAAAAATGATTAAAAAATTTGTTGGTACATGATTTTTCTAGATTTTTTCATCAGCTTTCGATTGGCGTGGATAATTTAAAAATTTTTTTTTATGTTGACCAAAATTTTTGAAAATTAAAAATAAATTTCACTTTTTTTCGTCTTTGGGCTCTTTTTTATTTTTTTTATTTTATTTTTAAAAAAAAGCAAAGATTTTTTCCTACAAAATATGTAATTTTTAAAAAACCCTTTTTCTTGTTTTTGAGAAATTTAATGTTGAAGTTAGCGCGCCACGCCAAGGCGAAGTCTCACTCTACCGCCCTGCTTGTTGCTGTGCGCTGTTTGCATCATTACGTGGATATTTAATTATTCTAACTTTTAATTGAACTTTTCTCTGCATTTTACAGTGCTGAGACTGACATGAAAACAATTAAGTGCCTGCACTATAGTTCTTTTGTTTATTTTTTTATGTTTAAATTTTTTGGTAATTTTTTGATATTGCTTTCTCATAGAAAAAGTATTGTTTCACTTCCACAGGATCGATTGAGACTTTCTGAAATATCTTGACATATTTTGAACTCAGGATGTCAAAAATGATGTTTTTAAAAAATGTCTTGCTTAGTGCAGGCACTTTTAATTATTTTCATGTTAGTCTCAGCACTGTAAAATACAGAGAAAAGTTTTATTAAGGGTTAGAATAATTAAATATCCACGTAATGATGCAAACAGCGCACAGCAACAAGCGGTGCGTTAGAGTGAGACTTCGCCTTAACGTGGCGCGCTAACTTCAACATTTTGGCCGTAGCAGGATAAGCATGTAAAAAGTGCCCCCGCTGGGATTGGGTCGCCAATTGGTGAATAATTTTGTCCCATTATAAAACAAATTTACACCAAGTACCAACTCAAAAAAAAAATACTTTTTTAGTTATGAGCTTTTTTTGAAAAAATCGAAAATGTTAATTTTCTTCTAATTGGCTGAACCGATTTTCATAAAATAAATATATATTGTACAACTAATGGAAGCAATTTAAAAAAAAAATTGGCGACAAAATTCATTCACTAAAAGAAGTCAAAAAAAAATATTTTTACTTTAAAAGATTTTTTTTTTGTAGAAATCGTTACCGCACCACCGCCATTTTTTGTCTACAAAATAGTCTTCTTTTATGCAACAACATAATTTATTGATAAGATAATCGAAAGGGGACAACACATGTTTAAAAATTAAAAACTATTTTTTGGCCCCTAATTAGTATGCTCCTCTGTATAAATGAGGGGCCAAGAATTTTTTCAATTGAAAATTAAAGAAAAAGTTAGAAAATTATACATATCCAATGTTTGAGAACATTTTTCAACCAACTGTTTAAATAGTACATTTTGTAACAAGTGTGAACTAAAGGCGTTTTTGAAACGAGCGCAACTTTTTTGCAACGAGTTGTAGGACACAAGTTGCAAAAACTTGCGCGAGTTTCAAATTGCCGTTCACACGAGTTACGAACGATACTTTTTATAACAAAGTTCTAAAAAAAGGCGTGTAAAAAACAAAAGAATTATAAATATTTAGATAGTAGTAAAAACTTACATAGCACTATAAACAATGAGTATGTATTCCAGAATGAAATAACTGAGAAACTAATAGATTTGTTCCTAGAAAAATACGGGGAAATAGTAAAAGGCAAAAACGGGGGTCCAGGGGTGAAACCCGAAACAAGAAAACCAACTCCAAAGATATTAAATGTAAAAACAATATTTGAGGTTAGTTTTTCACTCTCAACGATTGCAAAAAACTTAGACTCAAAAAAATTTAAACAAGATGCCACACCGAACGAGGCAACTATTAACATTAATTCATATTAATTTTATTTATCGCGGCATTCACTTTTATCTCTGCTTCACTCAACGGAAAATATGTAGCGATGTCAACAAACCGAACAAACAGACGTATGTGACCGGTATGACTCGCGACGAGGCGCATGAATATTCCCTCAATCCCAATTTGCATAATTCCAATGTGCATAATTCCCAATGTGCATAATTCCCAATGTGCATAATTCTCAATGTGCATAATTCTCAATGTGCATAATTCTCAATGTGCATAATTCCCAATGTACATAATTTCCAATATGCATAATTCCCAAAGTGCATAATTCCCAAAGTGCATAATTCCCAAATGTGCATAATTCTGAATATGCATAATTTCCAATGTGCATAATTCCCAATGTGCATAATTCTTAATGTGCACATTGAGAATTATGCATATTGAGAATTATGCACATTGAGAATTATGCACATTGGGAATTATGCACATTGGGAAGTATGCACATTGGAAATTATGCATATTCAGAATTATGCACATTGGGTATTATGCACTTTGAGAATTATGCATATTGGAAATTATGCACTTTGGGAATTATGCACATTGGGAATTATGCTCATTGAGAATTATGCACTTTGGGAATTATGCACATTGGGAATTATGCACATTAGGATTTAGGGAATATTCATGCGCCTCGTCGCGAGTCATACCGGTCAGATACGTCTGTTTGTTCGGTTTGTTTACATCGCTACATATTTTCCGTTGAGTAAAGCAGAGATAAAAGTGAATGCCGCGATAAATAAAATTAATATGAATTAATGTTAATAGTTGCATCGTTCGGTGTGGCATCTTGTTTAAATTTTTTTGAGTCTAAGTTTTTTGCAATAGTTGAGAGTGAAAAACTAACCTCAAATATTGTTTTGACATTTAATATCTTTTGAGTTGGTTTTCTTGTTTCGGGTTTCACCTCTGGACCCCCGTTTTTGCCTTTTACTATTTCCCCGTATTTTTCTAGGAACAAATCTATTAGTTTCTCAGTTATTTCATTCTGGAATAAATACTCATTGTTTATAGTGCTATGTAAGTTTTTACTATTATCTAAATATTTATAATTCTTTTGTTTTTTACACGCCTTTTTTAGAACTTTGTTATAAAAAGTATCGTTCGTAACTCGTGTGAACGGCAATTTGAAACTCGCGCAAGTTTTTGCAACTCGTGTCCGGCGAACGGCGCTTTCGGCGCCGTCGCCTACAACTCGTTGCAAAAAAGTTGCGCTCGTTTCAAAAACGCCTTCAGTTCACACTTGTTACGAAATGTACTATTTAAACAGTTGGTTGAATAATGTTCTCAAACATTGGATATGTATAATTTTCTAACTTTTTCTTTAATTTTCAATTGAAAAAATTCTTGGCCCCTCATTTGTACAGAGAAGCATACTAATTAGGGGCCAAAAAATAGTTTTTAATTTTTAAACATGTGTTGTCCCCTTTCGATTTTCTTATCAATAAATTATGTTGTTGCATAAAAGAAGACTATTTTGTAGAAAAAAAATGGCGGTGGTGCGGTAACGATTGCTACTAAAAAAACTCTTTTAAAGTAAAAATAATTTTTTTTGACTTCTTTTAGTGAATGAATTTGGTCGCCAATTTTTTTTTTAATAGCTTTCATCAGCTGTACAACATATATTTTTTTTATGAAAATCGGTTTAGCCAATTAGAAGAAAATTAAAATTTTCGATTTTTTCAAAAAAAGCTCATAACTAAAAAAAAATTTTTTTTTTGAGTTGGTACTTGGTGTAAATTTGTTTCATAATGGGACTAAATTATTCCCCAATTGGCGACCCAATCCCAGCGGGGGCACTTTTTACATGGTTATCCTGCTACGGCCTTTCTCAAAAACAAAAAAAAAGGTTTTTTTGAAAATTACATATTTTGTAGGAAAAAATCTTAGCTTTCTTTTAAAAATGAAATAAAATAAATAAAAAGAGCCCAAAGACGAAAAAAAGTGAAATTTATTTTTAATTTTAAAAAATTTTGGTCAACATAAAAAAAAATTTTTAAATTATCCACGCCAATCGAAAGCTGATGAAAAAAACTAGAAAAATCATGTACCAACAAATTTTTTTATCATTTTTTTTAAGCTCTATAAATAAACAAATGAGAGCGTCTTAACAAGAAGTTCAAAACTTTAACCCCCTCCCTCTCGGGCAATTTTTTATATAATCCAAAAATATTTGGCTGACAAATTACTTACCTATAAGACAAGTCATAACAAAAATTGGGAAAGGATTAAACAAGATTTTTTTTTTTGGCTGGACAGTTGACGTGAAATGCATCTTATGCTAATCCCATATTTCATAAGACTCTGCCCATAATTAAAAACTTGCCAAGCTTGGGTTCAGAGCGAATCCCATTGTTAAACCATGGGACTCCAAAGCAAGTCAAGTCTCATTCTACCGCCTTCAACACTGTTTTTTTTCACATTTTGAAGAAAACATAAAATTAAAAAATTTTTTAATTGCAAAATTAATTTTTCTTAATTTTTTTATGAATTACACATTTTTTTCATCAAGAGTCAAGAATTTTCATAAATTTGAAAATACTTGCAAATTAAAAAAAATTTTCCATTTCCATTTCCGTTTTTTTTTAACATTAGAGTTTTATAGTACAACTACACATGCGCACTAAATTCCTCTAAATGTTATACATGCGCAGTAGTGTTTTGTGATAGATACGCAAGAGCATTACCCTTTTATCGACAACAGACATGCGCACTAGAGTTCTCTAAATGTTACACATGCGCAGTAGTGTTCTGTAATAGATACGCATGCGCCTTACCTTTTTATCGACAACAGACATGCGCACTAGACGTTTATGGTCAATACATATGCGCACAATTGTTCTATCAGTCACACATGCGCAGTAGTGTTTTAGAGCGCCATCCAATTAGTAGGTTGAGGGAACTATTTTTATTGGATAAGTAAAATTTGGATATAGCAACCAATGTGCTTGGATCGATGGAACATCAAAATGAATGCCTTTACTAACTCTTTTGTACAAAGTTGCAATGTAAAAAATGTCTTAGGTAATTTTACCAAAAATGTTTTGGAGACAGAAAGTCCAAAGATTTTTTAGGTAATGATACACAACATTTTTGGTAACTTTACCTAATGCTTTCTGAAAAAACGCACTAAAATATTAAGGTCAAAATACACAAACTTTTTGGTACTTTTACTTTAAACTTAACAAAAATTTACACATGCGCAGTAATGTTTTGTGATAGATATGCATGCGCATTACAATTTTATCGTTAACAGACATGCGCACTAGAGTTCTCTAAATGTTACAAATGCGCAGTAGTGTTTTGTAATAGATACGCATGCGCATCACCCATTTATCGACAACAGACATGCGCACTAGAGTTCTTTCACAGTTACACATGCGCAGTGGTGTTCTGTCATACATATACGCATGAGCATCATACGTTTATCGGCAACAGACATGCGCTCTAGTGTTCTCTAAATATTTAACATACGCAGTGGTGACCTGTCATAGATACGCATTCACATAAAACTTTTTTTAGTAGTACACAGCAGTACACATTTGCAGCTGTGCCCTGTAATAAATAAGAATAGGCATTACACTTTTATGGCCTATAGATATGCGCACTAGTTTTGTAAAAAGTAAACTTATGCACTAGAGTTATAACAAAATTACACATGATCTATGGTATTCCGTGACAGATACGAATTTGTTCTCAAACTTAATGGCCACTTCACATGCGCACTACATGTCCTCTACTTTATTTTATATTGGTTAAAACTTTTCTCCCACAGTCCCCAAAATTTCTCATGTTTTCAGATTATTACAGATTTTTAATCATTTTCTTTAAACAAAAGGGAAATAGAATTAAAAAAAAATGTTTAACAATTATTTTCGTTCCAAAAAGTTAAAAAATTTCAATTTTGTTTATTTTGATTTCAAGTTTTTAACCATAGTTCGCTAGATTTTGCATTTTTTCAAATTATATCTGTTTTCAAACGTTTCTTTTTTTAAAAAAAGGCAAATTTAGTTTGTAAAATGTCTTTAACGTTTATTTCGGTTCCGAAATGTTTGAAGATTCAAATATTATTCTTTTTAAGTTTTAAGTTTTCTCCCACAGTTCGCAAGATTTTGCATTTTTTTAAATTATAAAATGAAATTTAATTCATAAAATGTTTTTTAAGTTTATTTCGGTTCCGAAATGTTTGGAGAGTCAAATATTATTTTTTTTAAGTTTCAAGTATTTTCCCAAAGTTCGTAAGATTTTGCAGTTTTTTCAATTATATCTGTTTTCAAACGATTCTTTTTAAAGAAAAGGGAAATGTAATTTATAAAATGATTTTAATTTGTTTTTCGTTGTCGAAATGATTTGAGATTCAAACAATTTTTTTTTTAAGTTTCAAGTTTTTTCCCAGAGTTTGCAAGATTTTGCATTTTTTCTGATATAATGTAACGTACTAACCATTTTTCTTTAAAAAAAGAGGAAAATTAAATTGATAAAATATTTTTAACCTTTTTTCTTGGTGCCGAAAAGTTTGGAAATTAAAATTTTATTTTTACTATTGTTCCAAGTTTTCTCCCAAAGTTTGCAAGATTTAGCATTTTTACATATAATTGCTGATTCTAAACTTATCCGTTTATTAAATAGTAAATTTTAAAATTATTAAATTATTTATTATTAAATTATTAAATATTATTTAATATTAAAAAATTATTTTATTAAATATTTTATTAGGATCTTTATCAGATCTTGTGAACTGAGGGAGAAAACTTGAGACTTAAAAAAACAAATAAATCTCCAAACATTTAACCATCTAAAAAAATTATTGAAAATATTTTCTTAATTAAATTCCCCTTTTTGTTTTAACAGGAATAGTTAATAATCTGCAATTATATGTAAAAATGCAAAATCTTGCGAACTTTGGGAGAAAACTTGAAACTTAAAAAAAATATTATTTGAATCTCCAAACATTTCGGAACCGAAATAAACGTTAAAAACATTTTACGAACTAAATTTCCCTTTTTTTTTTAAAAAAAAGGTTTGAAAACAGATATAAATTAAAAAAATGCAAAATCTTGCAAACTTTGGGAGAAAACTTGAAAATAAAAAAAAACAATATTTGAATCTATAACCATTTAGGCACCTAAAAAAAAGTTAAAAACATTTTATAAATTAAATTTCCCTTTTTTTTTAAGAAAAAATGTTTGAATACAGATATAATTTTTAAAAAATGCAGAATCTTGTGAACTGAGGGAGAAAACTTGAAATTTAAAAATAAAAAAATTTGAATCTCTAAACATTTAAGTACTTAAATCATTAAATTTTTTTACTTAATTTAATTCCCCTTTTTGTTTTTACAGGAATGGTTAAGAATCTGCAATTATATATAAAAATGCTAAATCTTGCAAACTTTCAGAGATAACTTGAAACCATTGTAAAAATAAAATTTGAATTTCCAAACTTTTCGGCACCAAGAAAAAAGCTTAAAAATATTTTATCAATTTAAATTCC
The DNA here is from genome assembly GCA_037103525.1 of Ganaspis brasiliensis. Classification (NCBI taxonomy): domain Eukaryota; kingdom Metazoa; phylum Arthropoda; class Insecta; order Hymenoptera; family Figitidae; genus Ganaspis; species Ganaspis brasiliensis. The sequence goes on along the minus strand of JAZKLR010000040.1, from coordinate 3,716,257 downwards.
CTTTCATTGTTTAAAAAATTGGTTAAAATGTGATATTACATAAGAAAAAAGGCAAAATCTTGCGAACTCTGGGAGAAAACTTGAAACTTAAAAAAAATATTATTTGAATCTACAAACATTTTTGAACCAAAAAAAAACAATAAATACAGTTTAAGAACTTAATTTCCCTATTTAAAAAAAAAATTTTTTTTAAAACAGATATGTGACGCCTTCCGAAGAAAGGGACCTCAGAAGCAAAACGGTAATTTTACATGAGTGCGAAAAGAAAAGACGAGCGCGCATGGTTTTCTGTACAAAAAAATCTTTAGACTTTCTGTTTTCAAAACATTTTTGGTTAAATTACCTAAGACATTTTTTACAGTTCAACTTTGTACAAAAGAGTTAGTAAAGGCATCTATTTTGTTGTTCCATCGATCCAAGCAAATTAGTTGCTATATCCAAATTTTACTTATCTAATAAAAATAGCTCCTTCAACCTACCAATTGGATGGCGCTCTAAAACACTACTGCGCATGTGTGACTGATAGAACAATTGTGCGCATATGTATTGACCATAAACGTCTAGTGCGTATGTCTGTTGTCGATAAAAAGGTAAGGCGCATGCGTATCTATCACAAAACACTACTGCGCATGTGTAACATTAAGAGAACTCTGGTGCGCATGTCTGTTGTAGATAAACAGGTAAGGCGCATGCGTATCTATCACAGAACACTACTGCGCATGTGTAACATTTAGAGAACTCTAGTGCGCATGTCTGTTTTCGATAAAAGGGTAATGCGCATGCGTATCTATCACAGAACACTACTGCGCATGTGTAACATTAAGAGAACCACAGTGGGCATGTCTGCTAACGATAAAATTGTAATGCGCATGTATATCTATCACAAAACTTTAATGCGCATGTATAACATTTAGAGGAATTTAGTGCGCATGTGTAGTTGTACTATAAAACTCTAATGTTAAAAAAAAATGGAAATGGAAATGGAAAATTTTTTTTAATTTGCAAGTATTTTCAAATTTATGAAAATTCTTGACTTTTGATGAAGAAAATGTGTAATTCATAAAAAAATAAAATTTCGAAAAAATTAAGAAAAATTAATTTTGCAATTAAAAAAATTTTTAATTTTATGTTTTCTTCAAAATGTAAAAAAAACAGTGTTGAAGGCGGTAGAATGAGACTTGACTTGCTTTGGAGTCCCATGGTTTAACAATGGGATTCGCTATGAACCCAAGCTTGGCAAGTTTTTAATTATGGGCAGAGTCTTATAAAATATGGGCTTAGACTTTGTCAAGATTTGGCCCATGGATGGCAAAATTTCGCCCAGTGTTCGCATACTAAGCGGGATATGTCACAGCAGAAAGCGTGGCCGATAAGTTAGATATATATTAGGGTGGTTAAAAAAAAACAAAAGTCAGAAGTGTTATGCTCCTACCCCCCAAATTTCTTCTAAATTGAATAAATTAATTAATTAAAAAATTACATTATGTTTTTATTTGGAAATCGGACAATATTTAGAGGTGGCTCAAAGCCCATGAAGTTTTATATGGATTTTGCATTGAAAAAACGCAATTTTTAGTAAATTTGCAATAAAATCGTAAAAAATCTCTTAAAACATTAATGCACCAAGCCAGAAAAGTCTTTAAAAAGTAGTATTCCATAATTTATTTATTAATCTGTTAATATTAACTATAATTCATTTTGTTGTTGTTGAATTTTTGTGGTTTTTTTTGAAATTGCATAAAAAATAGTAAATTCCGATAAATTAATATATAAATAATAGAATACTGTTTTTGAAGGCTTCCGTTTCCGGTACCGTACAGTAGTGCACGCGTTTGTGAAGGGTAAATTGTTTTTTGGAAAATTTGGTTATTATTAGTTAAGGGTGGGTAGTGGTGTGAGTGAAAAGTGATGTGCAAAGTAAGGTGAATGGTTAAAAAAAGAATGTAAGTAGAAAATAGAGTGAATGGGAAAGATAAAGAAGGTAAAAGGAAAGCGTGAATTGTGAGGTTAGGTGGAAAGAGTGGGGCGTGAGTGCGAGAGATAGAGTGAATGACGAGGAGAGCGAATGAACTGTAGGTAAGGTAGGAATTTAGAATGGCGAAATTTGACTCAAGTAGTATAAGCGGGAAAATATCGGAGATACGAAATATTATAGGCGAAATAAGAAAGGGAAAAGACGGGGAAATTATGAAGTGTCAGGACTGCATCGACTTACTTGAGTTTGTCAAGTTGTTGGTAAAAAGGTTCGATAAAGAATGGATAGAGGTGTGGGACAGAATAGAGATTGATAGGGACATAGAAGAAAAAAGAGATAAGCAGACGGAGGTAATAAAAAAGGAGATAGAAGGGATGGAAAGGAATTTAAAAAAGTGGGAGGAAAATTGGAAAATGGAAAAAGAAAATATGTGGAAGAGAATGAATAAGTTAGAGAAAGAAATATCGGATTGGAGTGAGGGAGATGGAAAGAATGAGAAGGGCGGATTGGAGGTTGTAGAGATAAGGGAAAAGGAAGAAAGTAGAGAGAAGAATGGAGAAGTAAGGGATCATAATTTAGAAAGGAAAATGAAAGAGTTAGCGAGTCAGGTTGAGTTGCTTGAAAGGGAAAAAAGAAAGCTGAACATCGTGATTAGAGGTTTGGAAGTAGGGTGTAGGGAAGGCAAAGAGGAAGTAGAAAGATTGCTTACAGGAATTGGGGCCAAAGTAAAAATTAAAAAGGTTACGGGAATTAGAGGAGTAGATCAGGGGACAATAAAATTGTGGATAGTGGAGTTGGAAAATGAGGAGGACAAATATGAAGTCATGAAATTAAGGGGAAGGTTGAGAGGGAGTGGGAAGAGGATAGATGAAGATAGAACATGGAGAGAGAGAAGGATAAGGTGGTTCTTGGAAGAGAAAGCGTGGACAGAAAGAAGAAAAGGGGGTGAGGTAAGGATGGGGAGAGATTGTGTCTGGGTGGATGGAATAAGATGGAAAGTGAGGGAAGAGACAGGAGAGGTTATAAAAGTGTGATTGTGTGTAGGTATAGAGTGCATGGGTATGTTAGGAATGGAAGAAAGTGTGGGGGTAAATGACGAAAGTGGAATAAATGGAGAAGTGAGAAAAAAGAGTGGATAGTAAGGAGTGAGTGAGAGAGTATAGTAAAAGGTAAAAGGGTGGTCGATAAAAGGGATAAAGACAGATTTGTCAAAAGGAACGGGAAATGGAAGCCCAGGCACATGGCGAATAATAGGTTAAAATTAGTTAAGATGGCGTTTAGATTTAAGTAGATTAAGATTGTAAAAAGGTAGTTGTAAGAAATATATTGTATTAAAAATGTAAAGGAAGTGGAGCCCTCGAACCCGTTAAAGGGAGAGTAAATAAAGTAATAGAATACTGTTTTTTCAACACTTTTCAAGAATTGACTCGGTGCATTAATGGTTTAAGTATTTTTTTTTTACAATTTTATTACAAATTTACAAAAAACTTTGCTTGCCCATGCAAAATAGATGAATAACTTCATGGGCTTTGAGCCACCTCTAAATATTATCCGATTTCAAAATAAAAAAATTAAGGTAATTTTTTTTCAAATTGGAACAAATTTGGGGGATAGGAGCATAATATTTCTGACTTTTGTTTTTTATATACAAAACATGTATTATCATAAGAGCCCATAATTATGACAAGATAAAAAAAATTTGATTTAATTAATATATAAAAAAAATTTTGATTTTTGAGGGGGGGTATAAATAATTTTTAAACATTCCATTTAGGGGGGGGGGGTTTGTTATTTGTAACCAAGTGGAAGAAAAGGGGGGGTGGGGGTCTAAAACCCCGAAAATTGGTGGAACGTTCTTTATGAATGACCCCTAAAAGACGTCCTTAAGACGTCTTTTTTTGTCCCCAGACATTTCTGAAACCATGATAATTTGTCTTAAAGTCATCTCAAAAACGTCCCCAGAATGTCCCAAAAACGTCCTATGTCTGCCCCAAGTACGTCCTCAAAATGTCTGAAAGACGTCCCCAGGATTCTGTGGACACTCTTATAAATTTAAATATTAATTATTGAAGAAAATATCTTCTGTTTAAAGCCAGTGATATGGGGTCGTCCATAAACTACGTAGCAGTTTAAGGGGGTGGGGGGGTCAAGCTATTGTCTACAAGAGGAAAAAATGGCGCTAATACATGTAACAGCGTCTACGCGGGGGGAGGGGGGGGGGGTTAAATTTTCCAAAAAATGAGGCTACGTAGTTTATGGATGACCCCTATGGTATAAATATTTTATAATGACAATTTTTTTATTCTTATTTTAGTCGTCGTTGTGGCATTTTTGGTTAAGTGTATCACTTTGTCATACAGTTCACATTGCTCCTCCAAGTCAAATAGCAAGTGCAATAAAAAGGCGAACAGAGTATCGTGAAAGTTTCAGGTTAAAGAAAATAACAAGAGTTGATAGCTCTCTTCTTATGCATCCATCTTTGCCAGAATATCAGGTAAAATTTAGCAAATACAATGTTAACTATTTTTAAATTGGTAATAATTAATTACTGTTATTGACAAAAATGGTTAGATACAAATTATCAAGAGGAAAATGAAAACTAGTAACAATTTTATTAAAGGAGAAATTGGACACATACTCGAGAAGAGTAGGTTATGTTTACAACCATTATTTTGCTTCTTGAAACTGAAAAACTGACTGTAATGTAATTTTTTTTGGACCAAAGGTGTCAAATTTAACTTAAAACAAAATGGACAATAAAAACTTATATAATATTAAACTTTTGAAATTCACAAACGTTCTAGAGAAACGAGAGGAACTATATAAATTTGTTTCTAAACCTCCAAAATCTTTTATTTTTATCCAGTTATAAGTTTCAATGGTTCCTTTTATTTTAAATTAAATTTACTACACTTTATCTAAAAAAAATTGCATTAAAAATTAATTTTTCTATATAAAGAAGAAAAAAAGAGGTTTTAAGGTGTTTATCAAAACCTCTTCTCGAGTATATATATATATTCAATTTTTTCTTAACCAAATGACCATTTACAAGAAATCTAAATTATACGATATTTCATTTATAAGAAAATTCATTTATCCGAAGTTTCAGTATACAGAAAGTTATGTTGACAAAAATGTTATTTAGCAGAAATTTCATTTATCCAAAATATTATTTTCCAAAAATGTTAATTGCATGAAAGTGATAAATAAATTTTATTTGTCAAAAACTCTATAAACTCAAAACTTTTTTCAAACGAGTTTCCCATCCCTGATTAAGTCGGCAAAATACAAAAAATGCAGCTCTGATATTGTCGCGAAAATTTAAATATAGCTTTTTATCATCTAGATTTGAATTTTGGCACAGAAATCGGAGCAATTGTAAATGAATATAAATTAATTGTAAATTAATTAATTAACATTAATTAGTATACATATTGGTATACGAATTAATGTTAAATATCGTTATAGACATATTTTTTAACAATTGGAATACATAGGCAGCTTCTGCTGATGAGAAAGCTTTGGTGGAGGCTAGTGCACGATGTGGGGTGGTTTTTCTATCGGATATTGATGACAAAATAAAAATTGAAACCAAGGATCAAATGCTTACTTTTAAAAGACTGGAAACTCTCGAATTCACTTCAGGTAAAGACGAAAATAAATTATATTTGTTCGCACTGTAATTAAACTGAAAGTTAACTAATTTTTGTAAACAAATCATCCATTCGTATTTGATTGTACACTTTTTGAACTATTACTTTTCAATATATTTATAATATACCTAATTAAAGAAGATACTTTTATTGTCATATACAAATATATACGCTTATACGGTATTTAGTATCAATACTATCAATTAAAACTTTACTTTACTTTCATTTTTGTCATAGAGAGAAGAAGGATGTCTGTAATTGTAAAAGATTCATCAGACGATATATGGCTTTATTGTAAAGGATCAGATTCATCAATTTTGCCGCTAATTGTTGAGACGGACATTGAAGAAATTTCTGCTCAAGTTTCAGATTTTTCGATGGTATGTTTTATATAACAATGTTAACAATTCCTTTTATAAGATTTATTAAAAATATTTAGTAGTGGTATTTTATTTTTTACATTTGTTATATCCGTCTTTAAAGTGAGCAGAGTACAACAAATGGATGTTGCAAAGGGCTAACAGTAAAGATAAAAATAATGTAATTGTTGACATTATAAAAAATCTAGAAGTAGCAAAATCATCAGTGCAGAAAAAATATTTTCATCTAAGTATAAAATAATATTGATTTCAGAGAGGACTTCGAACACTTGTAATTGGATATAAAAGACTAAAGATTTCAGAATATAACATTCTTGTCAGTAATGTAGAAAATGCAAGAGAAAGAATTGGTGAAGGAAGAGAAACTAATGTTTCAAAAGCTTATGAAAATTTCGAAAAAGGTCTTACATTCTTAGGCGTTACTGCTGTTGAAGATCGTCTTCAAGATGAAGTTCCAGAAACTATGGAAAGCTTAAAAGCTGCTAATATTAAAGTATTTTGTTATATTCAAAATATTTATATTCTTTTTCATGTTTATTTTATTTTTGTAATTTTTTTTATTTCTTTGTAGATTTGGGTCTTAACAGGAGACAAAGCAGAAACTGCTGAAAATATTGCTTTTCATTCTGGTCACTTTAAGAAAGGAACAAAAGTTTTAAGACTTATGAATGAAAATTCGGTGCAGTCGTGTTTTGCTACACTAGTACACATTGAGTAGGTATTTTGTATAATAATAATAATAATATAATAATAATAACCCGTTAGGGTTGCGTGGTGGCATCCGTTACCAAACAGCTCAAAGATACTGGTCCTACTTTTCTCACAATCAGTACTTGGATCACCATTACAGAACAACGTAACTTGGTCGATGTACTTGATCGAGTTGCTAAAGGACTTGGTGTTGGGATAAACTTCCACACAGAGTATTTGCAGTTCGATGACTGTAACGCACAGTGCTACCCACAATAGGTCTTTCTCGGATGTAGATCAGGGTTCATTTGAAAGTGGATCAAATGACGTCTCAGTATTTAAGAGATCAGATATCCTCTCTGCAGAAAAGAGGATGTGAAGTTTTCCCCCCATAGCACCTAAACTTGCCTCAACTTTGCCAACCTTTCCTCAAGTTTCTATAAACTTCCAGCAAAGTTTCTGAAAGTTGACGACACTTGAGGAAAGGTTAGCAAAGCTGAGGCAAGTTCGGGTGCTTTGGAGGTCTTCAGGAAGAAGAAGAACCCTCAGAGAACTTTTATGTTCGAACAGTAACACCGACACTAATGACCGAAGAAGGGAACATAAGATTTAGAGAAACCAGGGGCCATCTAAAGGTTTATATTGAAATGGACAAAATAGCTGAAGGGAATAATGAGCTGGCATTACTCCCAGAGGATGTAGATCTCTGGATATTAAACTGTGCTGTGTATTAATAAGCAAAGTTCCTACTTCCTGAAAGTAACAGAAAATCTGTTGCAAACCGCGACGTTAGGACCTTCAAATGAATCAGACAAGTACAGTTTAAAATTGGGGTGACTCGACGGCATGCTTCTCAATTGCAGAGTGTGCTTGCATTTCTAGAATCGAAAAGAAAATTTTCACCAAGAGTTTTGGAAATAGCCCAAACACTAAAAAGATTGCATCAAAGTTGCAGACCATCAAGCAATAGTGGATTGAGAAGATACGTCCTCTTGTTGTCAGAAAGTACCGTTTAGAACGGCAGCTTAATCAAGTTTACCACGCTTTCGTAGCTTCTGTCTTAGACAAGGGCTAGACCATTCTACAGAGATAATTCCACCAATTACTAAAGAGGTTAGACCGCTATTGTCTAAAATCGTCTATTTGGACGCTGGTCGGGACTATAGGAAGTCCGTTTTAAAGCGCTGGAGTAGGAAAAGGTTAGAGAAGTCAGAGGGATAATTTATGATTATCATCGGAGAACATCAATTCCAAAGTGATTGGTGAAAGGATGAATGGTACTCTTACCAAAATGAGGAGATTTATCTAATCCAAAAAATTATAGACCAATAGCTAGTCTTAACACCTGTTACAAGCTATTTATTTGGATCCTTAAAGAGAGGATATTGACATCTATAGACTCCAGGAAAAACACGTTGGCTGCATGAGTGTGAAACCCACAAATTGAGTATGTAAGATCAACCATCTGTTTCATATGGACGATCTTAAGCTCTATGCATCCAGTAAGGTCACACTGAAACTTCTGGTGTTTGCAGTGGCCAAATATTTCAGAGCTATAAGAATGGATTTTGGATTGGATAAATGTGCCGTCATCTATTTGATTAAAGGAAAACGAGAAATATCTGAGATCTCGAGTGACTCTGAGGATATTCAACTCATTGGAGGGGAAACATACACATATATTGGAATTCCATAATCGAAAACTCAAGATTTCTATGGGCTTAAAGATCAACACTATACTAATTACCGTGATTCTCTCAGGAAAATTTGATCATCCAAATTGACTGGGAAAAATAAGATACAGACCACAAATACATTAGGCATTACTTTACTTCTCTATTCATTTGGAGCAGCTAAGTGGAATGTGAATGAGTTGAAAGAACAATAAAAATCTCATAGATTTCTTTTTTATAAATGATGACAGTCCATCAAAGTCATCGTTCTAGGTCTTCCTTGACTCGAATTTACCTTCCACGAGATCGGGGGGGGGGGGGGGGAAGAAGTCTATTGAATTTAGAGTTTCTTCATTGTAGAATTGTTCTGATTGATGCATGTTCAGTGATGAACAGTAGAGATCCTCTTATGCAATTTGTCCAGCATCATGAAGCAAATTTTGGGAAATTTTATATTGAGCGGCAGAAAAAGCTGCGAATTAACTTGACTCCCATTTAAAACCAGTGATATGAAACACGGGTCAGCATCGTTAACACCATTTATGCTTAAAGGCGTGTTAAGAAAGCAAAGCATGAGCTTCTGTTTCAAGAACATATTAAATACACGAAATGGGATTGTCTGTGAGTTTGTCATTCGCGTTCGACTTTGCTAATTTGAAATCGGAGACTAAAGGATTTTTATTTGTTGTCAGGATTAAATAATTAATACTTTGTGTACCGTAGTCGAGTGCCGCGTATACCAGTCGACAATAACAACTGTCGTACATGTAAACAATATCTGGAGACCCTTGATCACATTCTAAGTTCGTATTCAAAGTATGCATGTTACAGATATGTAGAAAGACACAATACTGTTTTTGGGGTGTTGTATTATCACCTTTCACACTAAATATACTATATACTAAAAATCTGTTCCTCTGAACTTCTTTAATCTTATTCGGCAGCACTGTACATTAAAAGATTGCATTCGGTAGCTCTAAAAAATCATTTTACAACGTTCTTGGTTACCGCCTAAGGACATCCATAGTTATAGATGAGAGCAATAGTGAGAAAATAAAGCCTCCATCAAATGAATCACGCTTTTGTGATTGCAATCACGCAAACATGTGCGTGAATGCAATTTTTTCGTCTTCTAAATTTGTTTTGGAAAAAAATTGTATCTTTTATAACAACAATATGAAGTCTGCTAATTTTTATTGAGTGTGTAATTCTCAGGTGCAAAGTCAGCATAGGCACCCCAGACAGCACCATAATTATCGGCAAGTTAACGGGAAGTTAACGGCGCTAGTTAACAAATTTATCGAGTTTAACTTTAGGCTAACATCCTGCTAATATATAAATGTCCGACACATCTTTAGTTATTCAAGATAACTTCCCGTTAACTACAAATGTAAATTCAACGCAGATTATGAAATAAAATTTTCAGAAATGTTTAAGTGATAATTAAATTAAAATTTGCTTTTCATATTTCCTTAGAATTACCCATGAAAATTAGCCTAAAGGAAGACAATGAAATTTCTCGTAAAATAAAGTGGCAAGTTTCAGTGAAAATAATTAGGCTATGTTTACTTAATTTATAGAAACAATTTTGCTGAAAATGAATGAGGAAAATTTTCTTAAATATCGAAATTATAGTTTTAAAGTAATTTACTGAATGTTTTTCACTAAAATTAGACAGGTAAACTAACTTAAAAATAAATAGAGTGATATCCTGGAAAGTAGACTGTCAAGTTATTGTCAAATAAAGTTTACGTAATTTAAAAAAACTGTTTACTTTAAAAAATTATAAACTACATAATAAAAAATGCAGGCAAAATTAATTTTTTTTTTTTAATTATTACACTCATTTTTGAGTTGTTGACAGATTTTTGTTTTTGCTCTGAATAAACATTTTTTGCCAGGGAATTTCGTTGTAAAGTCAGTAAAATGTCAGGGAAATGACAGGGAAATTGATGAACTGAATCTTGTAGCCACCCTGTTTAATTTTTTACTGCTTAATATACTATTTCTTATGCAACTAAGAGTGTAATTATAAAAAAAATTTTAATTTTGCCTGCATTTTTTATTATATAGTTTATAATTTTTTAAACTAAACAGTTTTTTTAAATTACGTAAACTTTATTTATCAATAACTTGCCAGTCTACTTTCCAGGATATCACTCTATTTATTTTTAAGTTAGTTTACCTGTCTTAATTTAGTGAAAAATATTCAGTAAATTTCTTTAAGACTATAATTTCGATATTTAAGAAAATTTTCCTCATTCATTTTGAGCAAAATTGCTTCTATAAATTAAGTAAACATAGCCTAATTATTTTCACTGAAACATGACACTTTATTTTCCGAGAAATTTCATTGTCTTCCTTTAGGCTAATTTTCATGGCTAATTCTAAGGAAATATGAAAAGCAAATTTTAATTTAATTATCACTTAAACATTTCTGAAAATTTTATTTCATAATCTGCGTTGAATTTACATTTGTAGTTAACAGGAAGTTATCTTGGATAACTAAAGATGTGGCGGACATTTATATATTAGCAGGAAGTAAGCCTAAAGTTAAACTCGATAAATTTGTTAACTAGCGCCGTTAACTTTCCGTTAACTTGCCCATAATTATGGTGCTGTCTGGGACATTATTCACTGGCATGAGAGATATTTTAAATAAAATAGTTTTCTCTTTTTTAGAAGAAAACTTCAATCAGAACCTTTCGCCAATTATGGCTTACTTATGGACGGATGTAGTATGGCTTTTGCAATCACTTATTTTCCAAGTTTACTTCGAAATGTTGGCCAACGTTGTGAAGCTGTAGTATGTTGCAGAATGTCTCCTTTACAAAAAAGTGAGGTAATTAACTAATATTTCATTTAATGTGTCTGCCTAAACAGTAATACTTTCTTAGAAATAATTTTCATTTTACCCCTTTGATAATAACTTTTTTGTACTTATTACTTTTTTCCAAATATTATTTTCTTATTTTGTGTAAATAAATTTCTAGCAACTCACAATTGTCAAAGATTGCAGTGCTTAGCATCTTTCTTCAGATTTTCATTAATTTCCATACTCGGGTATTTTTCCACCCTTAAAACGGCATAAAAAATTGAGGTTGCAACGAAAATTTGATCTGTATCAAAGCACTTCATTTTCAAAATTAAAAAGACGTAAGAGTGTTACTGATTTGAGACCATATACAATTTTCTGAAACTTGTTTTTTGATGAAAAAGGTGCTTAAAAAAAGTTACCACACACATACACGCACGCGCGCGCATCCGGGCATTTGATAAGAAATTTAGATTTATATTAAACCTGTTTACGAAAATCGAAAATGTTTACGACCACAAAGCTTCCTCTATAAGAAAACAAAATTAGACATCGGTGCGACGAGTCAAAGTTTGTCACATCACAATTGAATATAAATCGACGCCCCACGTTGATAAAGTGTTTATTAAAAAGCCAGGTTAATAAAATGTTAATTTGAAAAACAGTGGAATGTCAGTTTTATAATTAATTTTTTTGGATATGATTTCTATTAAACTGTTTGTTTAATCAAATGTCTTTTGAAGTTTTGTCATAAAATGTTCATTGGACCGAACGATGGATACATTTGTTTATTAATGCAAATATGCAATAACATTCTGTATAACATTCTTTATAACCTTGCTTTAACATTATTCTTCTGTTTTTAAAATTAACATTTTATTACACTGGCTTTTTAATAAACACTTTATCAACGGGGGGCGTCGAAATATTAATGGAAAGAATAGAAAAATATAAATTTATTAAAACTCTTTTTCAGGTAGTTCATCTAATAAAAGGTTCTAATGAAAAGCCTATTACAGCAGCAATAGGCGATGGTGGAAATGATGTTTCTATGATAAAAGAAGCACATATTGGAATTGGTATAATGGGCAAAGAAGGACGTCAAGCAACAATGAGTGCAGATTTTGCATTTGCCAAATTTAAATTCTTGAGGAAAGCTTTACTGGTTCATGGTCACTGGTATTACACAAGAATCAGTAATTTAATACTGTACTTTTTCTACAAGAATATTGTTTTTGTAACACCACAGTTTTTATTTGAAATTCATACTGGATTTTCTGAACAAGTAAGAAAATTCAAATGTTTTAATTATTAGAAGTTTATTCAATTTTGAAGATTGTTGAAACCACAAGACACTATTACCAAATGGTAATTTAATACTATCATGGTTTGTCTTTTGCTTTGTGGGTTATGGTGCTTTCAAAGTTTCTATTTTGAAACAGAATTTGAACTAATTTGTGTTAAATATCCTTTTTGACAATGAGAAATGAAATTACATTTGTTTCAGGCGCTGTACCATAGTTTCTTCATGATGTGTTATAATGTCATATTTACTTCTCTTCCAGTTTTGATGTATGGCATACTCGAACAGAATTATTCTGCGAAAATGCTACTGCAATTTCCTCAATTATATCTTCTTTGCAGGAAAAATAATTTATTGTCAATACGTCAGTTTGTGATTTGGTTTCTAACAGGTCAGTTTTTTTTATTGAAAATTTTAACTTTAAAACCAATCTAAGAATTTTAAATGAGAATGTCGATATAAAATATCACTTTTGTCTAAGATAGTGCAAAAAAGTATTTATTAAGATAAAAAAGGTCTTATATCAATAATCGTAATTTATAAATTTACACAAATAAGCAACATTCAATATATTCTGTTTTCCATTAGGCATTTGGCAAGGATGTGCAATTTACTTTGTATGTTATTGTTATTGGATAGTAAATCCTATAAATTTATACGACAGTACTTCCTCAGATCAATGGACTTTCAGTACTTCAATTTTTCACATAGTTGTCTTAACAACAAATATCCAGGTAAATGTTTACTAACCTTTTAGCAAAACACTGATTACCTTAAAACTTGGATTAAAAAAATTGTGAACTTCAAAAACTTTTTTTAACATATGTTTCTAGATTTTATTACATAGTTCCTATTGGTCAACGCTTTTTGTACTCAGTGTGATATTATCAGAAGCAATATTTTTTGTTGCTGCTTTTTCCTATTCTTCAGTATTCATGTAAGTAATGTTAATTTTTCATCATGTTTTTTTAGTTATTTTGACTTTTTATTTTTATAATCTATGTGAACGAATTTTAAAAATTAATTTAAATATCAATTAAATATTTTTTTTTAGAAATTATGACGGAAAATTGTATTGGGTTTTCCATAAACTGACAATGTCGCCTACATTTTGGTTGTTAACAATTTTAGCTATTGTAATCTGCTTAATACCAGATATACTAATTATGGTTTACCAAAGTTATAAACCCTTGAAGTTAAAAGAAAAATTAAACCGTAATGTTCAAGCGATAGTTAATAATGCATACGTATCATCTACAACAGACATTCCATTGCAGGTATTATATATTATAGTACATAATTTTTTTTAGAAATTATTATTCATTTATTAAGAGTGTGGTTTGGTGTTCGAGTCTGTTTTAAATACTTATTTCAAGAAATTCCATTATATTACAAAATCAAATAAAATCATGTTAACCATTTTTACAACTTTTTACTCATATTTCGTTAATATGCGGTTGGCACAGTTGATAACCCCCGTAGGAGTTATGAAGAGCCGATTATTATTCTGTATGTCAGTGTCTTCGACCAATATTAGAATAAAACATTTTTGTTCATAAATAACAAAATGGCGGACTTATAAATAAAAGCATTCAAAAATCGTGTTTATGTTTAAAAAAAGTTGAAAATAAAAAGAAATTATTATTAAAATTAAGTTATTTTATTGTGTCGGATAAGCTTTGCCATTAAAAATAATAATTTTGTCATAAAAAATTTACCATTAAAAATGGGATCAATCTGTTCGATAGATTTTTTTAATCACCTGCACCGCTTAGAAAAATGGCATTTTTAATGAAGTTTTAAAATTCAAAATCAAAGTTTGGCTTGTAAAGAAATAGATTTTTGATGCCCTTGAAATTTCCAATAAATTAATATTAAGCATTATTGGACTTCAAAAAAACATATTTTAGATACCTGTTCCTTAAATTATGATTATTATCATACAATGTTATTTTTCAGACTAGACACAGTATGAATTTATTTAAATGGAAAGGGAGTTTTTCAGTTAATTAAGGACTTTTACACAATACTACAACAGAAAGTAATGCAAAGATCAGCTGAAAATTAAAACTTTGATAAATTTTTCATTAAAAAACCTACTTTATTTTAAAAACTGTAATTATGAATTCTTTTAATTTAAATAATGAAATTTAAACTGTATATTTAAATTGTACATACTTAATATTATTTAAACTGATGTATATGTATATACTTAATAAAGATGACTTGACTGTATACATAAAGTAAATGGAATATATATTGTCTAAATTTAAAAAAAAACATCTTTTGTGGACACGGTATGGGTTAACTTAAATCTCTGTTTTATTAAACGTATACTAATTAGCATTAAACTGTGAAGATTGACGTAAAAGAGTCAGATGACGATTCACAGCAAAAGTGGGATATTTACGAAACGCCTTATTAAATATGTCTCAGACTTTCTCATTAGTAGAAAAATACGTAATTTCTTGACCAATTAGTTGGAATCTAAGTCACCAAATATGTCTTCAAAACTATCACGTAATTGACTTTTTAGTCAAGGATGTGGTATCTTAAGGGCATTTGATCAAGCATGTTGTCACTGCCGTGTATAGACAAAATCTGTCCTTAATTTTTTTCCTAAAATACTAAATATTTTGACTTTAAACTTTGTAGAGTTTAGTTAAAATATGTTTAGGAAGGTCTATCTAGAGTCTAGACCAACTTTACAAATTAATCTTAAGGCAAAATTCAAAAAAATTTAGGCCAGGCAGACCTTTCTGTTAATATTATTTTATAAGTAACTCTACAAAGCTTGGTGTGAAAATATTTATTATTTTAAGATGATGTGTACGGACAAATTTTACTATAATCATTTTCCATCAAATGCCCTTAATTTATGAAGATACCTGTTACAGGGTAACAGTTTTATAAATTATTATAATAAGTATTAATATTTTTTTTTTTTTTAAGAAGAATGTTATCATATGTATTTAAATTTTATGTTTTTAATTTTTATAAAAGTTTAGAAAAAATACTGTTTTTGAAATTGTATATACAATTGTAATGTATATGTACATTACAATAAATATGTATGTATGTATGTATGTATGTAGATTGGAAACGAAAGTTCTAAACCGTAGAAAATATCTAATTCAAATAAATCTAAATTTAGACATTTTCAATTATCATCTGGTCAACAAAGTTTGTAGAAAATTTTTATGAATCAGAACCTCTTCGGAACTCAGCATACCTGCGTACGTTTTCCACCTCAAATACCTAGTTCTACCTCATTACCACCTCCCTGACATTTACCCCTACCTTTTTTTTATTTTCTATAGCCATAACCTTGAGTGGACGAAAATCTTGTCAGATATGTTCAGATATGCTTGAACTCGCATTTTGAAAGCAGTCAATAATTATTATTTCCAAACTGTAACGAGTTTATATAAAATTATGAACGGTCAAAAAGACAAATATTTTGTATTAAAAAGATATATGTATTAAACAGATGTGCCTTTTATTTAATAAAAAACGAACCTCATCGCAAACATAATGATCCTTCGAGCCGGATTGTTTTATTATATTTTCAAAGTGAAAAAGTGCTTTGTTGAGTGTCATTATATTCTGACGAATTACAACTGGAGAAAAAGTGTTTCTTTCATACAAACACTAACATAATTTAAAAATATTTTGCTCTTTTATATAGCAAAAAATTTATATATAGTTGCCCCATTTAAACCTACTCTATAATTTTTAATAAATCAACATTGACTAATATATCTTTTGTCTCTTAAAAACTAGAAACATTGAAATAGGGAGAATTTTTTGTTCATAGTCAGTCTTAAATTATAAACATTTTACAAAATTTTTCCTTCGTTTTGTATCAGACATTTTGAACTGTAAATTTTTAAAGTCAGTTTTGGTTAGTTTCATATGCACACATGTCTAAAAGAAGTCTTAAAGACGTCTTTTGGACATGAGTGCCCACTGGGAGGGTGGTCCAAAATAAGTAAAATCAGAATTTTAATGCTCTCACCCCCTTGGATTGTTCTATGTCAAAAAAATACCACTGTCTTTATTATTTAATTTTTTTTCTTTCTTTCTTTTTAGGAAACTTCAAAGAATAATGCCATCTTATTTATTTAACCATTTTTTTAAATTAAACAAACTAAAAGTAACAATACGGCCGATTGTTTATAAAGAAATTATTACCGTTTAATTTCAACTTTTTATCAAATTAAGCCACAGAGTTGTAACTTATTCTCAATTGTGCAACTTTTGTAACTTTTTTACCAATTACTAATAACAAACAAATGCTAACAATTGTACCAATTGTTTTAACAAATTCATACTGTAAAAATTGAAGAAACCGCAGCAGGAATTTAAAAAATAAAAAATAAAAGCCTTTATAGAACATTTTGTTAATAATAAATTGTTAAAAGTTTTTATTCGATGATGTCTTACAGTTAATCTTACCTTCTCAAAAATAAAAGCATGTCAAATTGAAAAAAATGCAACTCTGTAAGTTAATTTATTTAATTTGTTTAAACAATTGATACAATTGTTATTCTTAGTTTGCTGTTTAGTTAGTTTGCTGCATAAAATTTAAATTATGGGTACATGGCCATACTTTTAATTACATTTTTTGTTTTTGAAAAAATTGGCTAAGTGTCGAAATTGTACGCTACCTGGTAAAATATTTTTAAGGTTATGTTAATTCTCTCCTTGCAACACCCTTAAGGGGTTACATAGGTCTTGCAGACCAAAAAAAAGCTTATTTTCTCTCATTTTTTTGAAATAAAATATTAAATGAAGTCTACAATTTATTCTTTTTGCATATAGAAGTACAATAAGTGCGCAACATTTGGTAAAAATTTTAATGAAAAATTAAGGGATTGGCAGTGTCTTGAAATAGACCATCCATAAAAAAGTGCCCTTGCAGTAGTCAGGATAACTTTTTCAATTTTTATCTGATATCAAAAACCCAAAGTTTTTCTGAAAGTAAGTTAATTTTTCTTGTCCTTGAACGAAGGAAAAAGAAAAAATTGAAAATTAAATTTTTTGTATCGTTTTTTTACAAAAAATTTCATTTTTTGCATAAAATTGGACCATGTATTGTCTTGTAAAATGAAATCCTTCTTTCAAGGACTACAAAAACGTGTTTAAAAAAATGTGCAAAATTTTAAGTCGATCTGTGCAATAGTCGTTGAGAAATTATGACTGCCAATTTCGAAAAAGTGTTTTTGAGAAAAACGCCTAAGTTTTAAGGCACATCTTTGCCAATTTTTTTATAATTTTTTTTTTATATACAAATTTATTTCTTTTATTTTAAACGTTTTGTGAATGAAAAAGGAGGTATTGGAGTTTCACAAAACCGCTTTACTTATTTATTTATTCTTAGGAACTCCTGCTGCTGGGGCAAAATTCCTGAACTGTCCAGGTCAAAAAATAAAATTTATTCAAACTTTGCTAAAATGTTTCCATTGTTAGTGGAAGTATAAATACCAAATATTTTCAAATTCCATGAAATAGTTTTTGAGTTACACAGTTTTATAATTTTTGATTTTTTTAAAATGTAGTTTTTTAAATTTACTATATTTCTAAGTAGATTGCATAAAAGTTAACATATATATATAGTGATTTTTAAAGCTTTTTTTACAGGCTATTCGGTGGTAATAAATATTTTTTTGTAAAAAAAAATTTGACCTTTAAATTCAAGGTCAAAGTGTTAATTTGATTGTATCTCGAAATCGGAGATTTAAAAAAAAATTTAACCTATCTCAATGGGAAGCTTGACTTTTTTCCTATAAGACATGTAAAAATTAGAGTGGAACTCTAAATACTTCTGTCAAAAATACATCCCACCCGAGTCGAAATTTTGAGGCTACTTTAACGCTACATAGTCCAAAATTTTTAGGAAATAGAGGTTTAAAGTAGAAGCAAATTCAATACAATTTAGCTTCTACTTTGGTGCTATTATTGGAAGAAATTTCCTGTTTCCGCGATGAGAGCGTTAAAGTAGAAGCTAATATTCAACTATATTAAGGCCTCTTTTGACGCTCAAGACCCCCTTTTTATTGATCTTCTAAAGTCTAAACAAAGAAAGAATCTGTTTTTGCGAATAAAACTGAAATTAATATGAATGAAATTATAAAAAAAAATACTAAATAAATATTCAAAATTCATGCGCTTTTAGAATTCGTTACACTTAATACACACAAGCTGGAAATAGTCTAAACTTACTAAATAAATTATTATAACGCAAGTGGGGATTCGAACCCACGACATAACGACCTACGCACTTATAATCTAACGCACTAACCACTACGCTACCGACGCTTATGAACTTTATATTTAATTTTCTCAGTGTCCTTATGATACAAATTACGAATAGTTTTTTAAGGACTTTTCAACAAAATTGTTACATATCGCCAATTTCTGAATGTTTACGGAGATTTTTATATATTTTTCATTTGTTTAAACAATTTATTATTGTCAAGTTACAGGCTGATATTGATTTAAATCATTGAAGCATTTGCATTAAAATCATGATTGAAATAAAAAAAAAACTTTACAATTCTCCGGATGTCTAATACTGCATGTAAAAAATCACAAACCATAAAAAAAACCACAAATTTGTGGATAAATCTTAAAAATTTCAATTTTAATATTTTAATCTTTATAAAATTTAAATAATTGGGCTAATATAGATAATCAAAATACCTACGATTTACAAATTTTTGGTATGAAGATAGCAAAAAATAATATCAAGTTTTTATATCTTTAGGTCATTATAATTTAAATAAATTCCAAACGTCAATAAACTCATATTCCAATTTTTTCAAACTTTTAAATGTCAATTAATTCAAATTTAAAGACACATTAGTTAATGCAAAATAATTAAATAATATTAATTATTTTTCATATTCACAATAATCCTTTTTTTAAGTCTTACAATATTTGTAATTCTTCTTTACTTTCTAATTCAGTTTCTTTTTCGAAACTGTTTAAATTTTATCTTATAATTTCTTATTTTTACAAAATTTAAAGATTTTTTCTCCTTTTACTAATGATATTTTTTGTTGTTGTATTTGTCATTTTATTTTATTGATAAATAAATAATAAATAATAAATAATAATTATTATTTATTATTATTTCGTTGAGTTTCATAAGTTTTTTCATATTTTTAAAAATAAATACGCTTATTTTTTTATTAATGCACCTATTCAATTTGTTTTTAAATCTTGAATAGTTTTTGCGAGGTTTTTTGCAAACTTAGTACTTATTCTTTTATAGAATTTTTAGATTTTCTTTATTTTTCTAAATTTATTGTTGGACTTGCTTTCAGTGTAATATTATAAAAATGTTTTTGGTTTAATTTGCCCAAACTTTTTTTTTCTGAAGGATTTTTAATTTTCTTTTCTGGACTTTTTATATACATTTTTTTAATTTTATTTTCATCAATTTTAATTTTTTAAACAAATTATTGCTAGTAATTACTAATTCTTTACAAATACACCTAGGAAGATACAAATTTTTCCTAATTTTACAAATAAATTACTGGGCTCTGGTTAGAGAAATAAAAATTATTGACCATAAATTATTATTTTTATATTTTAAAACAATTTATTATTGTTAATTTATAACATTTAAAAACACCTAGCAAGTAGTAGTTTTTTTATTTGTTTACTTTTTATATTGAAAAAATAAGATATTTATCAAAATTAACAACAATTACCACTCAAAATTGTTTAAACAAATTATTGTTAATAACTGTTATTTTTTTACAAGTGAATCTAGAAAGATACACATTTTCCCTAATTTTACAAATTATTGGGTTTTGGTTATAGATTAAAATTTGTTCCTCTTAAGGGCTAATCAGAGGAACAATAATTGAAGAAAAAGTTAGTTTAACTCCCGTTTTTCTTATATGTTAAATAAAAAAGTATATTTCAATGGAAAAAATGACTGAGTTTCACTTGCAGGTTTAAAGTAGAATCAAAATTTTCATTTCTTTATAACTGGGAATGTGGAGCTGTAAAAGAGCTGCTAATTTTAATGATTGGAAAATTGAAACATGTGTATAGACGTAAAGTAGAAGGAAATATTATTATTAGAAGTAAAGAAGAGGCTAAAAATTAAGAAGTCGTTAAGTAGAAGCTAAAGTTCCTCATGAGCTTCAAAGTAGCTTCAAAATTTCGACTCGGGCAAATACCCGCGCGCGCTCGAATAGCGCGACCTCGCGCGAGTAACCACTGGTTAATGCAAAATCCAAAATTTGAAAACTGTGTAACTCAAAAACTATTTAATGGAATTTGAAAATATTTGGTATTTATACTTCCACTAACAATGGAAACATTTTAGCAAAGTTTGAATAAATTTTATTTTTTGACTGGACAGTTCAGGAATTTTGCCCCTGCTATATGTTCGCCGGAAGTGACCTGGCTGACATGATATCTCAAGTTCAAAGCGTCTAAAAAGTAAAATCAGGAAAGATTTAAGTTCGTAATCAGCGTTCCCAAAAACCTTCAAAATGTACATTTTTTAATTTGAAGCAATCTTACATTTTGCGGCGCCACCATATTGGATCCACCATGTTTGATTTTTTTAATTTTCACATTTGAATAGATAAGCGTGTTTTCCACAAGTTCTCTTTTATTTTTTCTCCTATTCTACAGAATCTAGACTTTCGTTTCCTTTCTATTTATTAAAATACATCAATTCTATCAAAAGTTCTGCGATTTTAACAAAAAAATGAGCACCTTTATTGCAACGGTGTTTCTGGCCCACAGGTTAGTTCTTCCCAATCCGCCCCTGCTTGCATTCAAACCCTTCACCCCATTATTCAGAATGTACTTCCGAGTTATTTGTAAAACAGCAAAAAGTATATTCAAGAGGATAAAGATAATTTTATGGAAATCTATTTACACTGTAATTACCTTTGTTTTCTTTGTAAATAACATTTATTGAATCGAAACAAAATGCGTGTAATAGACACCTATTTTCCGTGCAGCTGATTTTCGCAGCGCACTCGACAACAGCGCACCCTCATCCCCTCCGTTTTCATAAGAATCACTCATTCCTTCCTATTCATAATTCACTATTCAGTATTCACTAGGCCAAAATAAAGCATCGCTTAATATCGGTTCAACTGTTCTTTCTCAAAAATTTTGAGGTAGATTCAAATAAACCAAATAAATTATTTATCTTGCGTTTAAAACATTTTTTCTGTGTGTCTATTTACCTTCAAATAAGCTCATGATTTCTAACCCGATTTGCGCAGACACACTCCATGTGGAATTTTAAGAGCATTGTGCCGTGCAACAAATTTTTATGACCACAAATAGTGGTCTTTTATCAGTATTCCGTGTGATATGAATAGGTAAACACAAACCAGACATTTGTTCATTTCTACTTTGGACTAAAAAGGTGTTACACTGGGAATGAAAATTCTGACGAGCAACATTTTTCGTAGTTAGGTAAATTGTACTGTTTATAATCTATGTTTATGTGTTATTATTGTTAATTTATTTTTTTCTATAAGATGTGAAAGTTTGTGTTTTCTAATCAACATGATCCATTAAATATTAATATGCATTAAGTGGAAGTCATGCCTTTCATGAACAAATATTTTTTTAATTTTTATTAAGTCAATACGTAATTTTCTGAAAATATGTACGTTACAATGAGTCAAATGTGTAAAGAATTTAGGCAACGAATCGTAAATTTAATGAGATATTAACAAAATTAAATTGAAAAATATATAAATAAGGCAATTTACAAAAAGTCATTTATTTATTATTATAAACTGTATGTTTAAAGATTTTTATTTTTATCTAAGAAGCCTCCAGTGGAGCATGTAATAAAATAATACATGAATGTGTATTATACTGTATGTTATTGAAATTTTAATATCATGTAGGTAGATTTTTTCCAAATTTACGAAGTTGGGAAAATTTTTGAAAAAAATTATAATTCTGTGTTATGTAAAGTTGTAAACAATCTTTTTTGACTCTTGTAGTATATTAGTCGGCTCTCAATTGTCATAGTTTTATTTGTGTGGATATTTTTAAATTTAGCGCCGAGTGAAGTATATTCGTTTGAAAGAGGCGCCTAAAAACTGCATAAATTCCCTTCATGATATTTTCCATTTGCTCAAAAAACACATAATAAAATGACCATCATTAAGGGTCCTAGCACATCAATTTTTTTCATGATTTGAGTTATTTACATCATAAATAGTGTGTACAAAATTTATAGTTCATAACTTGATGAGACGTTCTAGAGAAAAATCATTTTTAAAAATTTACTCTTATATGATGTATATTCAATTTTTTTTTCAAATATATATCACTAGATGGCAAATCGTTTATATTTTTTCTGTACTGTAACTGGTATAATTTATATAATTTGGCAAAAAGATGTTCCTTAGCATGTGTACGTTTATATTATACTCGGCATGTAAACACACGCACAAAACAATTAAAAATTAAATTTAATGCCTAAATTTATAATTCGATGTAAATGTGTGATATTTTAAAAAGAAGACAAGTATCTTTTTTTTTAAATGAGTTTTCTCAAAAACGGCTCGGCAAGTTAAGGAATATAAACTTCTACACACTATTTATGATGTAAATAACCTAAATCAGCAAAAAAATGATGTGCTAATAGACCCTTCATTCACAGTTGCTTCAAGGCCACCGTGTATAATTACAATTCAGCATAAATTCTAAATATTCGAATATCCATTTGTTTTAATTTTCATATTTTCAAAAAATGAATAATTATCCTAATATTCAATCCGTTTAATTTTTAACTTTTTCTTGTCCAAAGGATTTATTTTTATAATCTTTTCTCCATTAAATTTTTGTTCATCCTAATGATTATTTAATAGAATTTTCATTTTTACAAATTTTCATTTGTCAGAATAAGTATTAACCTGAATTTCATTTTTTCAGAATTGCTATGTGTTATAATACCTATTTAAAATATCGAAATACCATTATTACTTTTCCGCAATTTCATTTAATTTTTTGTTCAAATAGTTATTTGTCTACTAAACATTTAGTAAAAAGTAACTGATTATGTCAAAATAACTAATATTTTAGTAAAATTCTGTTTATTATAATTCAATTATATAGTAAAAGTTTGTCAAATTTCAACGAATCTTTAGTTATTTTTTTACAAATAATTTTACTAATAATTACTTCTTTTTAACTTATTCAGATTTAGAGAGTTTAACACACAGCAATGATGAAACAACGAAATTAAGGTTACTAATTATTCTTATAAATGAAAATTTGTAAAAAAAATTCTATTAAATAATAACCATTACGTTGCACAAAAATTTAAAAATATTGTATTAAAATAAATCATTTCGACAAATATAAAAGTTTGGTTATGTGGCAAATAGTAAAAAAAATCATATCAACTGACAGAACGGTAATAAAATTTTTTTGATAAAAATATTGTAAAATTGTAGCAAAAATCATAAAAAAGAAAAAACAAATACAATAATTATTGTTCGAATATCTCCACGTGTAAGTATGCTTTTGCTTAGTTTAAGAATCATATCAAATATCAATTCATGCAAATACAAAATACAGACAAATGTAGATTCGGTCAAATGCTCAAATGGATATTTTGAAATATAAAAATTCGACTTTCTTAAAATTATGTTAAATAAGAACTTTGCGAAAATAAAATTCAGTAAAATGGAAATACTGTAAAATGAGATTTATGTTAAATATAAATTCGGTGATCTAAAAATTCTGTTAATTAATAATTTGTGAAAATGCGAATAATTAAAATTGACATTAAAAATTCATATTTTCATAATAAATTAGACTTTATTATTACATTTG
Source organism: Ganaspis brasiliensis (assembly GCA_037103525.1). Taxonomy (NCBI): domain Eukaryota; kingdom Metazoa; phylum Arthropoda; class Insecta; order Hymenoptera; family Figitidae; genus Ganaspis; species Ganaspis brasiliensis. The sequence continues at coordinate 3,691,921 of JAZKLR010000040.1, read as the reverse complement.
AAATACTTTACTTATCCCAAGAGAAATGGTATATTTGGTACAAATAAAATTTATTTGTGCCAAATAAACATATCTTTGTTTCAAAGCCTACTGAACTGTTTATTTGTTTCAAATAAATATATATCTATTTTCTCAATGTACTGTGCAATGAGCAAAATATAATTTTCTTTCTATTCTATTAAAAATAATTCTAATTGTACTATAAAAACATTTGGTTGAATTCAAATTGAGTATAAAACAAAGTATAATAGAATAATTCAACCTTAAAAAATATTCAAATCCCATTAAAGATTTTAAAACAAAGTAAATAAATCAGAGAAATACAGTTTGAATGAACAAAAGTTTGCTTCCTTTGTTTTAGTTTTCTCATGCAGAAAACTTTGCAATGGTGACGATTTTCAAAAATTAGGTAACCTATACATATAGACTCATTTTATTTTGAAACGATTTTATTATTGAAGATATATTTTCATAATTAAGGCTGATCGAATTATTAATCACCATTAATTCGATTAATTTCTGGGAAAGTATACACTTTTTATGTAGATTTTAATAAAATTTATTAAATTATTTATTATTCACTCGGTGTTAGTAATTCACAATAAGTGTAAACAGAGTTTATCGAATTCTCCAAGTCAGTTAAATTTTTTTCAAAATTTAACTGACTCGTAGAAACCGATAAATTCTGATTATTGTGAACTTTATGTAGATATTATGTGCGTTCTTCATTGCAGAATATTTTTTCTAAAAGAATTTTTACTGAAAAACGACAATTGGAGAATTTTCATTAAAAAAAAGCAAAATAGAAATTCCATTAAAAATTGAAAATCTCCATTATTTCTTTAAATTTTAGATAAAGTTTATATTCTTTATTGAAACCAATAAAATCGGTTCGTTTTTCAATCAATATTTTTTCGAAAGGTAATATGGCTAAAAAATAAGAATTGTAGAAGTTATAGAAAGAAAAAACTATTTATTATTAAAATAAATAAATAAAATATATACTTTATTTATGTTAGTTCAATCATCTTAAGAAAAGAAGTATGAATTTTTTATTTATCAAGTTAAATTTTTATTATGAAAAATTTGACAAAAAATCACTTTTCGATGAAAAAAAATGTTTAAAATCTTTTTGATTGGGTATTTTCAAAAATCGCTGTGTCCAAATTTAGATATTTTGGAGTTTAATATTCCTACTAAATTTTTTTGAAATACGATGAAATGTTCTCGAGATATCCTGGCGACAAAATTTACCACACACACACACACACACACACACACATCTACATATTTGCTCAAGAATGAAAATTTATGCATTTCAGACGAAAATAATCTATTTTTGGAAAATAGAAAATCTTAACGATTATATTATCATTGTTAGTTAAAAGACGAATAACACATTCTTCTTAAATTCTTTGTTTCATTTGCAAAATCATATTTTTCTATTTTTATATTTTAACTGTTATTTTATCCTTTTATAAAAATAACATGGTTGCAAATTTTAAATAAAAGTAGTTCAGAAGTTATCGACCCATTACCCTTGGCTATTGTGCATATTGCATTCAATTAATTGAAAATTAGATTTGCAAATGTGTGACAATCAGACCTCATCCTTATGTATGTTGTCAGTTGAGACATTTTTTAAAATACATATTAAAAAGTAAAATTTATCTCGTTTATCTCTCATTAATTTTAAAATCACTTTCGTTTATGAAAAATTATATTATTTATTTTATTTGTAGAAAGAAACAATTGTAAAGATCATATCATGTTATTATGATTTTAAAGTTCTGAACGTTCAAATGAACGAAATTATTATTTAAATATTTTCCAAATTCAAATTTGACCAAAAATAATGTTCTGCATAGCCAAAAATTGATTTGTATTTTTTAAGAATTGAATTCCTCTTTTATTATTTTGTATTGTAGAAGTTATTCTTCAAAATATTTGCATAGAAAAAAAATCGTTCAAATGAACGTTTAGAACTTCAGGGACATATGTTATTAACAAAGACTCATAATTGCAGCATCCGTTTATTAAAAATTATTTTATTTATTTTATTTGTAGAAAGAAACAATTATGAAGATCATATCATGTTATTTGCGAAGACTCATAATTGCAGCATTTATTGCTGTTTTTATTTACTGCATAGCACAAGTTTTCAAATCAGAATTGAAATTTAATGAAAGCGATTCGTCTCAAGAGGAGAAACTGTAAGTATTAATTAAATATTAAGTTACGTTAAAATATAAAACAATTATATTAATTACACAATCCCTGAAAATGACTTTAAACACATTTGTATTTAGCACATTCAGATAAAACATGTTTAAAAGTACATTTTGAAAAATAAAATAACAACGATATTTAAATAATCGTAGTTCAAATTAATATTTGGTGAATAATTAATTTTCAAATTCAGTGAATTATTTTATAAATTATAAACTAAATAAAGTAAAAAATATCGTATATGCGATCCTTTCAATTGACAATAATGTAACATTGTTAAATATTTTCACATCGAAGCATTTAATAATTTATTTTAAAAACGTAAGACGAATTTAGACATAAGGTTAATATTTACAGATATTTTTTATTATTCATATTAGTCATATATTTCAATATTTGTAGTAAATTTACAACATGTTTCTTAAACTGGTTTCCAAATAAGAAAGTTACGTTACTACAAAAATGAAGATATAAAATAAAAGTATTAAAAACACAAGTTAACAAAAGTTATACATAAATATATGCATTAATTTAATTAAATATAATAAAAATGGATTTATGTTGATACAAAAATAACATCTACATACTAATTATTAAATTTTTTATTTAAATTAAGGGGACTTTCCGGTTTAGAATTTCAAATACCTAAGTCGAGTTTTTTATACTTAAAAATGACCTTTAAAATTACAGAATTATTACTGTGCCAAAAGGTTATAAGGAAATTCGTAAGAAAAAAAAGTTATTTGAAATTTTACTTTATTTGTTGCTGGTTATCCAAAAAAGACAACTTTTGAAAGACGTCATCTGTAGTTTCTAAAGTGAACTAAAAATAATCATAGAACATTGTTTAATACTCTTTATAACTTACGTATAACTATAACCAAAAGTAATTGTTCCAATGATTATATATTCTTTTACAATGCAATTTTTAAAAAGTTTCTTTTTTGGAAATTCTAATTAAGAAAATCCCCTTAAGATGTAATTTAAATCTTTTCAGTATGCGTATTTCACAAATGATCAGTGATGCCAAACAACAAACATTATATTCAGGGTGAGTCAATAAAAAAAGCTCAATGGCTGAAACTTATGTAAGCTCTAATGGTGGGTCTTATTTAACTTCAACCCAAAAGCATTTACCCATCTCGGATTTTTTATTTTTATTTCCGAGATGCCTCCTGATGATTTTAAGCCTTAAATGAAAAAAATCGGTTAGACTGTTTTTGAAAAAACTGATCTTTTCAAAATTTCAGTTTTTTAAAGAGGTTAATCGACATTTTTTCACGAAAATAATAAGAGCAATAACTAACTCGACTTGAGTCATTGAAAATAACACCAAGAATTAAGTACTGGATGCTGAATATCATACATATAAACCCTTAAGTATCTACAATAGAATTAAAATTTGCAAGAAAATAGAGTACTACATCTTTAAAACTTTCAGCTTCATGATCTTCAAAAGTCTGATTTTAGTAACCTATAAAAAGAGATTTAGTAGAACTACACTGCAAAAACAGGTGTCTTAAATTGTTCAAAAATGTCTTAAATTAAGACCTTTTTCGTGTTTTAGACACCAAAAGTATCTTAATTTAAGACATTTTTGTCCAATTTAAGACACCATGTTTTTGCAGTGTAGGTATTTTTTAACCCATTAACGCCCTAGGGAACGTTCACAAATTACGTAACGTTTTTTTCGGAAAATGTTGACCCCCCCCCTCCCTCATGTAACACGTCGTTACATACATTAGCGCCATTTTTTCTGCTGGTCGTAACAAACTGCTTGACCCCCCCCCTAAAAAACGTTACGTAATTTGTGAACGCTCCCCTTACCTTAGGGAAATGTGAATACCGAAAAAACCAATACGGAAAGAGAACCGTGGATCAAATGATGATTTTTGACATTAAAAATTGTTTAACAGTTAATCTGTTTAAACAAATTTTTATAAACAAAGAGAAAAAAACTGGAAATTAATAAAAAGAAATAGTGCTATTCGATTGTACGCAAAAAAAATTACTAAAGAAAGATGTATGACATTTCTAACTTTTCCAACACTGCAAAAACTGCTGTCTTCTAAGTGTCTTATTTTAAGACACAAGACATTAAGAAAGCGTCTTATGGTTATTTCAAGCAATTTCATTGGTCAATAATTTTGAAAGATGCTTTTTCATTGGTTTAAAATTAAAACATCCTAAAATGTCTTAAAAGTGAGGACAAAAATGTCTTAAAATAAGACACTTGTTTTTACAGTGAATCTATTTTCTCATAAATAAAATCAATAAACAACAACAATGATCTTGAACCTGTATCAGTAACTGCTTAGGCAAATTCGGATACCAAAAAAATGTATAGGGGAAAGAGGACCGTGGTCCAAATGATAATATTTAACATTAAAAATTGTTTTTAAAAAATTTTGTTTAAACAAATTGTTCTAAACAAACAGAGAAAAATGAAAAATTATTAAAAACAAATAGTGCAATTTGAATGAACGAGAAAAATTATTAAAAAAACATATGTAATGTTTCAAAGTTTTTCATCATATGTGTTATGAATAATTAATAAACAATAACAATGCTCATCTCACCCCATGTTTTGTTTATTAATTATTTATAAAAAATCGAGTGAAAATGTTTGAAATGTCACACATTTATTTATTTTATTTATTTATTTATTTACACAGAATTCCCGCAGTCCATATGGACCATACATGGGTAACTAAATTCTAATAATTAATCTAAAAATTAAGTTTAATTAATGAGCCCTAATTGCAAAAAACACATGCTTCTTTAGTAATTTTTCTCTATTTGTTTAAACAAATTTTTTAAAAACAATTTTTAATGACAAAAATCGTCCTCTTTCTACTATTGATGTTTTTGGTATCTACACTGAGAGACTTTTAATTACAGTTTTTGCTTTTTTCAATTTCTATATTTGTAATAAAACGTAAGAATTTAAGGATAATCGAGGTACGATCATAATAGTTCTTTTAAAAAAAAGAGATTGTGTCACCTTGTTTTCTATTATTGTAATTTCGTGAGACAAAAAATTAATACATATAATTAGAATTAGTATTATTTGAGGTTAGAGGAAAGTAAATGTGAAAAAGCGATATTCATTTTTAACATATTTTGATCTATTTATTATGGCATGTCTAAAATTTTATTAGACTTTTTCGACGACAGTTTTTCGAGCAGCCATATGTCTCATATAAGCTATTCTACCACTTCACAATATTTATTCAAAAATATATTTAAAAAAAAATCGATCTCTAGAAAATTTTCGTATCATCCGAAATACTGAACACAGATGTTAATTATTATTACCATTTTCACTTCAATTTAGTAAAAAACCACTTCTCAAATGTTATATGTTTGTAGTTAAGGCTTAAAAGTGTGCGTAATGTATATATCATAGTATAGGTTGTTCGTTACACAGATTTCGTCAAATACCATTATAAAGATACAGAATACTTGTAACTATACAAACATCAAAGGCGAACTTGCATCTGTATCTCTGACCTGTCAAACAAATACTGCCATCTTTCTTTTTACTGCGCGCGCATCCCATGCTTTTAAGTTTCTAACACACGTTTTATAATTCTTGCAATTCTTTATTTTCATCTCTCTTAAATTTTTTAGAGGTAATATATTTATGTGTCTTATGAAGTATATAACACTTTTACTACATTTTATCAAAAAGACAACTGTTGCATCTAAAACGTCTTTTCTTAAACAGTGTATTAGTTTTTATAACCACATTTCGATTATCCCTAAACTCTTCAATTTTATTGTACATAATAATAAGCAATAAATCAGATATTAAAATCAAAAGTTTCTCAGTGTACATTTCCCTAAGCATAGACTGAGATGAGTTCAAGGTAATTGTTATTGTTTATTGATTTTGTTATAACAAATGGAGTGAAAAAGTTAGAAATGTCATTTTTAAACATGTTCCTTTAGAAATTTTCCTAGTACAATCGAATGGCACTATTTATTTTTAATAATTTCTAGTTTTTTCTATCCGTATTGGTTTTTTTTGGTATCCACATTTCCCTAAGACCCTAAGTCTGCAATTATAGTTAATCATAACAATCACTGTTTCACCTTAGAAACATGATTTTTGTATGTAAAACTATATGATATTGATAGCAGAGGTTATGTTTAATTAAACCATTGCACTGATTCACGTCGTTATTGTATACAAGCGAGCAGTTTTGAAAATATTGTAGTTAACAGTGCTTTCCTAATTAATTACTTAAAAATTTGGTCATTTTATTGTAAAAAGTATAACTTTTTTCAGAGTGTTCATTGAAAAATACCCTTAGCATTTGGTTTCATATTGTAATTAAAAGAAATAAAAGTCCAATTATTTGTATGAGAGTTTTTCATCAAGAAATGTGTAATGCCTTCAAAAATAAAATTTTTTTTCTCGTTAGAAGGCAGAAAATATGAAACCCTTACATAAGTTTGAGCCAATTTTATATTTATTACTTTTTTATTACTGATGAAAGTAATTTATTATATAATAGAAATGGAGGCCCCGCGTGTAAATTACCAGACCTCGACATTTTAAATCCGGAAATAATGAAATTTATTAAGGAAGTGAAACCCCTGAATTGTAAAGAGGAAAATTGGGTCACTGTCGAAGGATCAAAATTGCAAATCACACGTAAAGCTAAAAACCGTTATGGTCGAATAACTTGTGCTTTTAAAGGTAATTTGGAAATTTATACTTTAGTTATCGCTACTCATGATCATGGAACGTTTACACGTTAGTCAAATATAATCTTTCAGTTTTCCAGAAATTTTAAATGTATATTTACCAAAAATTTTTTTAATTCTTTTTATAAATAACTTTTGTATTAGGGGATAAAAAATTCATTTACTTCTCATTATAATAATTTATTTTCTTCTAAGTGCAATTTTTTTAGGAATATGAAATGGAATTCACATTAAAAATTAATTTTGTTTATATTTGTTGAAACACTATACTTCAGTAAAACGATTTAAATTCTTTTTAAAATTAAATAACTGCCTCTCCAAATGTTCTTAATTTAATCAGAAAATACGCCCATATAGATAAATCCAATAATGCCAAAGTAAATTTTGTATGTAAATTTCCACATTTTTAAGTTAATTAATAAATTGGTGAAAATAATTGTTTTCTAATTAGATCAAAATATTCATAAATTTATTCAGATAAATGGATTTGAATTGTTTTTACATTCTGATTTCAAAATTACAAGCAGTAGGAACAGAATTTATATCAGCAAAAAATGTCAGCAGCCATTAAACATAAAAAAATGTTTAACAGATGGCCGTGGCGCACATGTAGAAAGAACAAAAATAGAATAATCACACAAGTTAGAATTTAGGAAATAAGTATAATTCTGTTTTACTGGTTATAAAAAAAACTATCGCAAACTTTTTTAACTTTAGTAAAATAAAATTTTTTTTCTTAATATTGTCATTACAAAATACAATAATAAAATTTTTAACTTGTAGAACCAAACCAAAAGCCATAATATCACAATCTGCATTGAATAATAAAATTCCTTTTGTAAATCAAATATAATTTTTTATTAAAGCGACTTTGTTAAATAATAATTTTTTTTTAAATAATAGTTTCTAAGGAAAATCGAAGCTGTAAATTAGCAAAAAAAAAAACAAACAATATTTTTAACGGTTTTTAATTTTCATTACATTTTGAAAAATTTGAGAATTAATTTTTTAAAAATTTTCGATTTTTCAGAAATTATTAGGGAAGATGATATGGAAGTAAGCTTTTCACATACTGTTGAGTCAAATGATTATTATATTCTCAAACAAAGTGACTTTGCAGAAGTCAAATGTGAATCTCAAAATGGAAAACAGTAAGTACTTAGATATATAATAATACTTTTTATTGAAATTTGGTAAAAAAAATTTAATTTTACCTATTCATATTTTATCAATTTCAATCTCTTTCTATCCTTTTTAAACTATAATACAGAAAAACCGAGTTCAATTAAAATCAATTTTTCTATCCAAATCTAATTTTAGAATTTACCTGAATTTCATATCAATCAATTCCTAATGTTCTTTATGTCCATCTACATTTATATTTTTTTGAATCCTTGAATCTTTATCAAAACCTATCCCAATTTTATACATTCCAGTAGTTCTGAATTAATCCATTTCAATCTATTTATATTTCACTTATAAAATCCAGCACAATTACTCTATCTTTTTGAATTCCTACGATTTATCGGAATCTATTCCTACGTAATACCATTTTTACTTTTTCCTATATTTTTCACTTTTATAAAAATTACCATTTTAAAACTCAATTTTTTTATGTATCCTAAATTAATCCTTTTCAATCTATTTCTATCTCTCATATATTTTTTGAATTCATGGCAAGTTATTTATAATTTTATTCAATTTGTTCTCTTAAATAAAGTTTTAGTTTCTAAAGAGGACAGCTATGCTGACAAACCGTAAAAAAAATTATGTTTCTTTTTTTTTATCGCATTCTTGACTCGTAGTAGTCGATATCTATAAACTTTTATTATTCAAATATGACCAAGTATACCTGATTTTTAAATATTTAAATAAATTAATATAACAACTATAATGCGTTGAAGTGTTTGTGAACTACTAAAATCTATTAGATAGTCTTCTATTTTTATTAGATGTAAATTTGTACATTCATAAATACAATAATTGTAATTGCGCTTTGAAAAAATGTAGATAATAGCATTTTTAGGATTTGTCGAACTTTGACTTAGTATGGTCCAATTGACACTGATTTATGCAGGGAAAAATTTTTTGAATTCCTAAACCAAGGGTAAATAATCAATTCATATTTCTCGAGTCCAAAATGTATAGGGATCATGTATATATCTCATTTTTTTAAAAAAATGGATTTATCAAGTTTTGAAAAAGTGCTCCTCAGTTAAGATGTACATGGATAAGAAGAGATAAGATTAGAAATATATGGATAGATTGAGAGAATGTTATATGTATAGTTGTATAATAATAGCTTTTAAATAAAAAAAATATAAAATATGCTTTAGAATTTAATATTATTTACTAGAATATAAGGAATGAAGTCATTTTTAAAAAACTCATTCTCAATAAATAATACAATTCCCATTATTTCATAAAAGTTTAACAAATTTTTTTTTAATATTATTAAAATGTTTTCAAAATAAAAGTTAAAGTTTTCACTTACCTTTAATTTAACATAAGTTTCCATAAAATCTATGAGAACTGTATCAAATTCTTACATTAAAATTTTAAAAATTATCTTTTCAATTTCAAAAATTTTATTTCACAAGACCATCAAACAAGATACCTATGCGGTCACAATTGAACTTGAAGGTTAAAAGTATCCTTTTCGAAGAATTATTCGGCTATAATCAACAAATGGGTTTTTCGGGTCGCTGAGTACAAATTTGACTTGAAATTCGTACTCAGCGACCCGAAAATTACACGTCATCCACAGTCAAGGGATTAAATTCGGTTTAGACAGTAACAGTTTAATTCATTTTAATCGCTTTAATATCGCTTTCTATTCAAAGTAATGTCGTTATTGGTCTTTTTCGTAACCATTTTAATTCATTTTAATCAACCTATTCTTGCCAGGTAAATATTACTAGTATAGAATCGAATTAATATTTAAGATATTCAATACACAGAATTAGATTAAAGTTTAAATTATTTTACAGATGGCACAGTGTATTGGCAGGAGTAAAACATGATCCCTTAATTAAAACAGAATACACCTGGAGCAAAGTCCCCGACAAGGGTCTCAAACTGAATGTTCTTATGTTTGGATTTGATTCCTTGTCTCGAAACACATTTATTCGTAAATTGCCAAAATCTTATCGCTATTTAAAACAGCATTTGAATTCCCTTATATTAGAAGGGTACAATATAGTAGGTGATGGAACACCTCAAGCCTTAATTCCTATCCTGACTGGAAAAATTGAACTCGAATTACCAGACACTAGGAAACGAATGGGATCCAAGGCAAGTTTTGTGGACGTTTACCCACTTATTTGGCAGAAATACAAAAATAGCGGATATATCACCGGTTTTATGGAAGATGTTCCTCATATCGGAACATTTACTTATCGTCTTAAAGGATTTAAACAGCAGCCAACTGATCATTACATGAGAACTTTTTATTTAGTCGCGTCACACCTTTTTAAATATTCGGAAAAATTCTGTTTCAATGGAATTCCACGTCATTTGGTAGGTTTGGAATTTTACTTGTAGTTTGAATAGTGAATTATTTCGTATTTTGAAATAAATTAGCGATAAACACATCACACAAATTTTAATTTAATTTACTTTTTTTTGTTTGATAATTATAAAAGGTGATGATGAATTATATCAAAACCATTTTCGACGAATATCGGGACCAACCAAAATTTGCATTTGGTTTTCATGGAGAACTTTCACATGATTCTTATAATGATATTGGAGCTGCCGATGAAGATGTTTACCAGTGGCTTAAGAGTCTCAATGACAATGGACATTTAAATAACACTATTTTGATTTTCATGAGTGATCACGGACACAGGTAATGAAATTAATTTTATTTGGTAATAGGGGAAAGTCGGGCAGCCCCGGCCCCTTAAGCTTTTTGGTCAATAAATTGTGTAAATATTTCAAGAACAAATAATTAAATTGTTTCATGGTGAAGACAAACTATTTGTCAACACTTAAAATGCTTCCAATAATAAAATAAACATATTAATTGAGAGATACATAAAGACAAATATGAGGAGTAAAATACTAACCCTCAAAAGTTCATCGGGTAAGTCCGGCCGCAGTAAAAGAAACTTTTTATTTTAATTAAATAACTCAGTAAAGTAACAACAAATTATGTCTTAAATAATCGTCAGAGAATCATTTATGGATGTCAATTGAAAAATAAATTCAATAGTGTCAGAAATTACAAATATAATATCATTGTTATATGGCGTTCAATGCGACACTCATTTTTTAAATTGTTCAAACACTTTAAGGTTCAATTTACAGAATAGAAGTTTTTTATAAAAAAGAAATGAAATAATAGAGTCACTATACTAAAAAAATAAGTTGAATTAAATTATACACCATTTCTAATTTGTTTCAACGATAAAAATACGTTATTATACATAAAATAAACAGTGGCCGCGGCTACCTGATGGCCGGTGCTATCCTACTCTCCCCTAATTAAATTTAAGTACGAGTCCAAATAGCATGCAACATTGAAGCAACATTGTTACCTTTTACAAGTTTTTTATTATTCTGACATTTCAGAAAAAAAAACTTTCAAATTATTTAAAGATACTAACCTTCGATGAAATACAATGTTGTATTAAATTTTTAACAAAAAAATTGAAAGAAAAATTGCGTATAAACAACTGGATCATATCAGCGTCTTACATTGTCGTACGCCATCTTTGTAACATTGTAACTCGATAACTAACTCATGAAGACTAGAATAAGGAGGTGAAATGAGTGGAGTGGGGGTGTCCACAGAAGCAGGCCAAACAGTAGGCGCCTCTTTTCGGTTCGGGCTTTGCTCAGTAACGAATTTGAGTTTTCTGCGCACGAAGAGGGAGAAGGGAGAAGCAGCTGTTGATCAGCTCGCTTTTCCCTTCTCTTGTTTCTCCCTCTTACGTGCGCAGAAAACTAAAATTCGTTACTGAGCAAAGCCCGAACCAAAAAGAGGCGCCTACTGGCTAGCCTGTTTGCCGCGCCACCGTTCCCTGTGGTAAAACTATCTAATTTCACCTCCTTATTCTAGTCTTCATGAACTAACTATAAAATTGTAAGTTGTAAGGAGGTACGGCCATGGACGTTATAAGACAAAAGGTTAGTTTACGCGCATAAGGCCGAGTCCACAATAAGCCTAAAGCACAATGAATCGTAATCGCTAATCCTTAATCGTAAGAATGAGAGGAAGTAGAACAGACATTCTCATTATTACGATTAAGGATTAGCGATTACGATTCATTGTGCGTTAGGCTATAGGGAATTTTGTGAATGACCGACGCGTTAGGATGAAATCATATGGGACCGTCAAACGTTTTGTCAAGAACATTAGGCTCACTTTTCGTGCACTGCGCAACGGAATACTGAGCCTAATGTTATTGTCGCGTAAGATCCCTTTCACCAGAAATTGTCACATATTGTGGATTCGGCCTAAAAGGTCAGTGGAAAAAGATGCGCGTGAACTAACCTGGTGTCTTATAACGACCATAGCAGCAGGTCTCACTGTCCTCAGCTCCTTAAGCCCAAAGCACAACGAATACGGTTACGGGAGCAGGACATGAGATAATAAAGGACAGAAACTGTTTCTATCCTTTTCTGTCTCATGCTCTGGTCACGTAACAGTATTTCTATCTGCTTAAGCCCTTAAAATTCTGTAAAGTAAATATAATACAAATATGGCGTACGATGCATATGATCCAGTTTTTTATCCGCGACTTTTCCTTTAATTTTCTTGTTAAAATCTTAATACAATATTGTCTGTCGTCGAGGGTTAGAATCTTTAAACAATATTTAAGCTTTTTTCTGAAAAAAGAATCATATAAACAATCGGAAAAAAAGTTAGTCCAATGTATTTTCATATATTCTAGATAAAAAACTATCTAAATTGAACAAGCATTTTCATGGAACGGTAACTAATTTTATTTGTAACATTTTGATTAATTTAAAGTTATAAAAACGACATAATTTTCTGTTTATTGGAAACACATTAGATAAACAAACCTAAAATTTAACAACTGTTTCAATAATTAACAGAAAATTGTAATTGTTTCAAATGGTAAAAATAAAATTATTACCCTTCCACCAAAACGGTTTTCCAATTTAGATAGTTTTTGTATTAAAAATGTACGAAAATATAAAGTCGGACTAACTTTTTTTCCGATTATTTGTCTGATTTGTCCTACAATGGCTGAATCAAATAAATTATGAATAATTTCAATAAAACTTAAATTATTATTAATTATAAAAACATTTTTGTACATTTTTTTTTGTCGCGATAAAATGACATGCTTGTCATAAATTTCCTGAGAAATGGTCATAAGGGATTTAAGAAAAAATTTTAAATACGTTATAGTACTTTATTTTTGTAAATTTAAGAACTACGAAAAAAGTTAAATTATATATTTTTTTAGATTCGCGGAAATTAGAAATACAGTTCAAGGCAAACAAGAGGAAAGGCTTCCATTTTTCTCGTTCACATTTCCACCATGGTTCAAACAAGTACATCCACGGGCTTATGCGAATTTCGTCTACAACATGAAACATTTAACAACACCGTTTGATATTCACAGGACACTTGAGAAAATATTGGACTTTGATAATCCTAAAGAAGGTGATAAAGGAGAACGTGCAATCAGTCTTTTTGATAAGGTGATCATAATATTTTAGAAATTAAGGCCGCGAGCATAATAATCTTCTTTCATAGAAAAGAAAACATAGAAATGAATAAAAAATCTTGGGATAGAACAGAATAGAAATTTGCTGTTGTTTCCAAATGCGAGTTTTAGAGAAAAATGAATTCGACGAATTAGAAATTCTGTTAAGTCAAAATTCGAATTCAATTATTAAATGAGATTGAAACCGAATTTGAAAAATTAAAATTAGGCAAAAAGAAAATTACATTTAGTGGAATTTTATAAAATGAAAATTCTAAATAAGGAATCTTGCATCCCTCTTTTTGTATTAAAGTAGAAGAAAGAAAAAGAGTAGAAAACCAGTGATAAAAATGGATCTAATTTAGAAATTTGAAATGCGAAGAATACAATAGAAATAATTTAAATTGATAAAGCTAGGATAGTTTTGGAAAAAGTTTCTGATTCTTTTTCAGATTTAAATCGAATCAAGTGGATATCTGTAATAAAAATTCAATATAACTATTATATTAATTGGAATAATTTTTATTAAATAAAAAAACAAATTCTAGGTTCCCTTGGATCGAACATGTGCTGACGCTTTTATAGAGCATCATTGGTGCGCTTGCCTTAATTGGCAAGAAATTTCAGTCAATCATCCAATAGTAGTTGCTGCGGCAAACTACTTTGTTAAATTTTTAAACTCCTATACTGAAGAGCATCGTGACATTTGCGAGAAACTACAATTCAGTGATATTTTGTGGGCTGCTAAATTAACTCCGACAAAAGGTATCTAAAATACTATAACTAAATTTAAGGAGGTTTATCCATAAATCGATTTTCTACAGATTCTTATATAGTTTTAATCACATATTAAATACATTATTTTCCATATATGGTTACAATTTTATTGAAATATACCGTTCTGTTTTTAAGATATTAATTTATAAAGTTGGAACTTATACATGGAAACAGTAACAAAACGCGCAAAATGACTATATTTCAATTAATTAAAAAAAAAACGGCTTTACAAATTTAAAAAAATATATATATTTTAAAGTATAGTATAATACAAATTTTACAACAATATTAAATTAATTTATCGTACTATTCTTTAAAAAATGTTGTTCAAGGTTAGTAATTCTTCTCTTTTTTTAAATAACCAGGAAGGAAAAATTTCAAAGCTTGAAATTCTCAACGAAAAAAAAAATTTTCAACAAAATTCGTTTATGTAATGATCTTAACTATAAAATAATATTTAGAAACCAAATTATAAGAAGAAATTAAATTAAAAAGATATTGAATATCGCATGGTCCGATTGAATGAGAACCGCTTGAGTGGATAAACGTCCTTAAACAACATAATTAAATCAAATTTAAAATTGTAAAAATAATTTTAAAATTAAATAAGTCCTAAATTCTAATTCTAAACTAAATAAGTTTAAAAGTGAATTGAAATATTTAAATTACGAGAAAAAACATCTAGGACAGATTTTTTCTCGAGTTTATTATTATTTAATTCAATAAAACTATACCATTCAAATCACCTTTTCAATTCAACGTCGGGCTGGATCAACTACTGAATTCATTTGCTTCACTAATTTATCTAATTAGCTTTCTTGTATATTTTGATGACTCGTGGACTTTATTATTATATTGTTTTAGGACTACTAAATTTTCAAAAGTCTGAAGATATCGATGGTTTTATTGGTGATTTTTCATCAAAAACTCAGGTAAAATCAGAAATGTATCAAATAAAAATTAAAACAGATCCTGGAGGAGGACTTTTTGAAGCTAGCATCAGCCATAATCTGAAGAATGATGTATTTTCAATGAAGGTTAGTCAACAATTATTTTTTACATTTTTTTACATTCTCATTCTAAATGAGAAAGTATTCAATTTTGTTGATTTTTAACTTTTTGTAATTTTCACATTTCTCGACGTTTTGAGACCTTCTGATTCCGAAAAAAATTAAGTTTTAAGAAAATGTCTGTCTGTTCGTCTGTAGCAAAATTTTTGAAATCGGATAATGTGAGTAAAAATTCTGTGGCTGAAAGGCAGAATAACATAACTGCATTTTCATAGTTTTGAGAAAAACCTGTTTTTGTTTATTTTCTTGGTTTTGTAAAATCGAAAAATCAACCAATATTTTTGGTGTTTGGCATTGTATCCTATTTTCTAGTGTAGTTTTTACATCTGTTTATCAATTTTAATAAAATATAAACGCTTTAAAAAAGAATATCAATTCTTTTTTTCGATTTGAATGCAGTTATGCTGTTGTGTTATTAATTATTTTCTACGTAAATAAACATTTAAATCACTTTACTGTTATGAAACTTTAAAAAGCATTACTAAATTAACTCAAATCTGATGTTATCTCAAATTCGATAAAATGTTAGTTATGATGTTATGCCTTTCAGCCACAGAATTGTTCGATCAACTTCATTTTTGGTACACTTTTTCAGGGAACAAAAATACAGGCTACCTTCGTTAACCAGATATTTAGCTTAAATTTGGTCAAAAATAGAAGTTGTTGAAAAATCAAAAATATAAATTTTAAAGAAATCAAAAAATTTCTAATTTTTCAAAATTTTTAAATATTTTTTTCTGTAATTTCTTTCTTATAATACACGTTAAATCAAGAAAATTTTGTGTACAAAAATTTTCGATATAACGCGAACCTAAAACGATATGAATTTTTGAAGTTATACAGATTTATTTAATTTAAATAGTTATATGTATATAGGATATCTGGCTTTCTGGGACATCTGAGAAATTGCAAAGAATTTAGTCCTTTATGAAAAAAATTTACTTTTTTAATACAATTCAGGAATTTGTAAGAAATTCGTAGATAAAATCCGAAAATTACAATTATTTCAATTTTGTGTTCGAATTTGTAAAATTGAATTTCAGACGGTCAGAATACAATTCAAAAATTATGTATTGACAAAAAGTCAAAAAGAATATAAAATTTTAACATTTCCAAGTCATTATAATTAAAATGACTTCAACATTAATTAAATTAATTCAAATTTTAATTTATTCAAACTTTGAAATTTTAATTAATTTTAATTAATAAAAATTTCACTAGACAAAAGTTAATTATTTTTTACTTTAACTCTTTCTCTGTAAAGAGAGTCCTTGGATCTTTTAATGCCTTTCTAATATTTGATAATCATTTTTATTTCCCTGAAAATTTTTAACAATAAGAAATTTTACTTTCTTGAAACATTTTTAATCTGTTTTTTATCATTTATTTTTTCAAAATAGTTATTCATAGTTTCTTCTCCCTAATTTTAAAAATAATTTCTTAATTTTTATCATTTTATAAAAATATTCTTCTTTCGCTGTTTATTGTTTTTTTTTTTCTTGTTATAAGATTATCTCAAGTTTTTTCTATTTTCGCAAATTACCTATTTTAAAATTTCTCGTAAAATTTTGAATTTTTTCAGTTTCTAAAGATTTTTTTTTGTTTATACCTACGTTTTTTTTTAAATATTTTTATATAATTTTCGTTTTTAGTGTTCATGTGTGTGTGTGTGTGTGTGTGTGTGTGTGTGTGTGTGTGTGTGTGTTTATAAAATTTTTAGATTTTCGATGTTTTAAAAAATTTTATTTGTTGGGATTGTCTTAAAAATCTATCTAATATTTTGAAATTTTTTTTCTTTCTTTTAAAATTGTTTTCATATTTTATAAAAATATTCTTCACTTCTTTGTATAACTTTATAAACTTTTTTATTTTTGAAGGAATTTCTCATTTCTTTTGTTGACTTTTTATTTAAATCTTCTATATTTTCTTTTTTAATTTTTAATATACTTCTTGTAATTCAGTAGATTTTTATCTACTTTAAATTTTATAAATTTTTTTAAATATTTAAAAAAAATTAATTTTTTTTAAATGGTTTGTCAAAGTTATTTGGCAGATTTTCTACACTTCAGTTTTTATTCTTTCATAATTTTTTGTATCAGCTCTAGCATTTTTAACAAATAGGTATTAAAAATTTATTGTTATTTTTCTATTTCTTAAAAATTACTTTTATTTTTTGAAATTATTTAATTTATAACTGTTTAATTTATAATTTTACCAACGGTATTCTTTCCTACAGTTTTTCAAAATTTCTTAATCTTTGTAATTTTTTGAAAGGTTTTTCTTTTTTTGATTTTTTCTTTCTGATATTTTTATAAATCTTTCAATAAATTTTATGATTTTATTTTTTTGGGTTCTATTTGAAAGTAATATCATATTTTTTTAATCTAAAAATTACGTTTAGATTGGGAGCGTTCACATATGATGTCACGCATTTTTTCCAATTTTTTGACCCCTCCCCCCCTCCTGTCACGTCTTGTCACGTAAGAATAAACACCTACCCCTAAATGGACGTCACGTTTCTTGACCCCCCCTCCCTCCTATTTTTGTATTAATTTTTTTAACTTTAATAATAAAAATTCTAAACTAACAATTGTCAATCGGTTTATTACGAAAATAAAAAATATTTAAAAATTTTTTGGGTAACTTTTACCATATTTTTGATAAACCTCGGATTAAAGTCTCAAGTGAAAAATTGTACTCTAGTTTTTAGAAACTTATTTTTATGTTTCTGATAATTTTGCTCAAATTTACCAGAAATATGGAAATAATTTTTTTAAAATATGAGTTCAATTCTGTATTTGCGACTTTAAGACGTAGTATTATACTTTGTAAGTTGTCAAAGATGACTTTAAAAAACAATTTTTTTCTCGGTGATAATTTTATTTGAAGCATTGAAAGTTTTTGCATCATATTTTTGACATTTTTGTCTATCAAAAATGAAAAAATAAAATTTTTTTACTGTGCCTGTTTCGTCACTAGAGGGCGCCAAAGTCAAGATAAAAATAAACTATAAATAGGCAGACAAGCTACAGCCTCACAGAAACATCCCATCTGAAAAATTCAAATGTGGTTTTAAAGCTGATACATCTGGTTAGGCATCCCTCCTAACCCCGATAAAAAATATGAAAAAATAAAAAAATGGCGCCAATTTAAAAAAAAAAATCACAAAAAATGAGTATTTTTTTGTCATTTTTGAGTTGTTAAAAAACAAAAAAAATGAAGTAGATAATCGGATTTAGGGGGGATGCCTGAAGGATTTCATAACGAAGAAATTGATCTAAAGTTTTTTAAAATCGATTAAAAAGAACTTGAGTTATGCTGTCCGCCAGTTTAAAAAACATGGTTTTGAGAAAAACGCGTTTAGTTTTGTGTGTAATGAGCCGATGTGCATATGTATAACTTTTACATGCGTATAACTTTTTTATTTCTTCGAATTTTAATCTGCAATTTGGGAATTATATTCTTGAGGTAATGTAGACCACAAAAATAAAATAAAAAAAAAGTCGATTTTTTGATCGATGCAAAGTATAATACTACCATCTGAGGTCTATCATAAATAAAGTAAAAGTTACCCAAAACATTTTTTTTTCGTATTTTTTCAATTTGCACTTATTCATTTTCATTCCTGATATTTCGTTAATATAAATTATTACATTGTGATTACAGAATTTTCTTATTTTTCCAACAATAAATACATTGAGGACCAGTTCACATCATATACTTTGAATTTTAAGTATTAAACAATTCATATAAAAAAATAGGAGAATACTGCAATAAATTATTTGATGTTACAAAATTTAAATGGTAGTTTAAATTAATTTTCGATTTAAAAATATTTTTCGTGACGTCACGTTTAGGACAACCCCCCCATCCCCATGTCACGTTTTGTCACGTTTGATCAAGACCCCCCCTCCCCCTTATAGCGTGACGTCATATGTGAACGCTCCCATTAAAGCTGCTCTTAATCAGAGAAAACCGGGAATTTGAAATAATGATATTTTGCTAGACATTTTGTATTATTTGTCAATTTGAGGAAATGATTATTTTATTATTATTTTATTTATTTATGGTTTTGTTTACTCCTTTAATTTCTTTTTTTTCCCTGAAAATTGTAATTCCTTGAATTTTTCACGTTTTTAAATATGTAAATTAGTTTCAATCAATCGTTTATTAATTTAAATGTATTCTTTTTTTTTTACAGATAACAGACGTTAGTCGAATAAATATGTACGGAACGCAAGCGAGATGCGTCGAAAATCATTTGTACGATTTACGAAAATATTGTTATTGCAAAGACTAGCTAAATTAGTATCGGTAACGTTTTATTAATGTTACTGTGTACATATGTGATATCGGAAAGTATTAAAGTATTTCATTTTCACCTAATTACGACTGATTTTATGTATAAATTAAGAAATACTTTTATCTTCAAAGAATTTAATATCAATTGAAATACAAAAATTGTTTATAGCCAATTATACATAATAAACGGTTTCTAACCACGATAGTTATAAATTAAATGTAAGATTAATGAGGTACTTTAAGCACTGTATTTTTAAGAAATGTGCAATTAGTTCTTAATACAGTTTTTGTGTAAATAATATTAATAATAATAATAATTATTATTATAGTGATGAAGCGAAGAGAAATGATATTAATATGTATTTTAGTCAATGACGATTGCATGTTTCTTATGATTTTCAAAAATTATAATTTTACTTTTAATTTCAAAAACTCATAATCAAATGAAATTCATAATATTATTTTCCATTTATATTAAAATCTTTATAATTTTATATAATTGAACATTGTTGTTTAGATTATAAGTATCAAACAAAATAATTTAAAGTACGGACGCACAAGTACTTTAAATTTACGCCATATCATTGTTAAAGTCATACAAAATTTATTTATTTTCTCTTTCTATAGAAAGAGAAATCTGATACAATTATTGTATCAAACATAACCTCGATTAATCATATGGAAGTACTCGTGACAATTTATGCTTGAATCCAAATAAAATTTGCAAGGAATCCAACTTTTCTTAGCACTCAGTTCTGCTTATAAAATTTGCTCGAACGCCAACTAGTTTTTAGGCGGAGTTTATACAACACAAGCTCACCTGCGTGTATATATAAAAGACACACACATTTCTGTGTTTACGTTTGCGCGCCTTTATGTGTACACGCGGGTAAGCTTGTGTTGTATAAACTCCGCCTAAAAACTAGTTGGCGTTCGAGCAAATTTTATAAGCAGAACTGAGTGCTAAGAAAAGTTGGATTCCTTGCAAATTTTATTTGGATTCAAGCATAAATTGTCACGAGTGCTTCCATATGCTTAATCGAGGTTATGTTTGATATAATAATTGCATCAGATTTCTCTCACTCAGTGTATAAAACTTTTTTCGAAACTGATTATTAATATTTTTGAGTCATAATATTAGTAATAATAATAATAGTAAAAATAATAATAATAATAATAATTTTGCAAATTTCAATTCTACGTCCAATACATCTAATTATGAGCGAAGAACGACTCAAAGTGAACCAGAAATAAAGGGACAAATAAATGAAAAATAATTTTTATAAGTAGATTGAGAAATGTAAATGGCTCTTATTCTCAACCAAGAAACTTTTTTATGTAAATTATTGAATTTTAAGATAATGAATCCCATGCAAAACATGTGTGTAGATAGGCCTATTACAATTGCCACGTGAATTTTTCTGTATTCAATATTTAAAAATGTTCATTTGTTTCTTTTTCTCTTTTTTTGTTAATTTTAACTCGTTGTTCATTTATATTAAAATATTAAGAGATGTTTTTGAAATTTAAAAATACTTAAAGTATTATCAAATGCCAAATGTTTTTCATTACCGAATAGATTAATAATACAATCATTCTGTATCGTAGTGTACTCAGGAATTTTAGTTACCAATTTATACTTACAACAATGTCTAAACGCCCGTAGAATCATTAGTTTAATTGTATTTTTGTATGTCAGTACAACTTTCATCTAAGCTGCTAAAACGTACTACCTCATTCTATAAATCTAACATATATATATACTATGTGTGGAAACAAGTATTGTAAAAAGTGTATTTCATTGTATTAAATATTATTTATTGCATCTAACTTCTAAATGAAAAATAAATCAATTACCAACCAGACTGATGTAACACAGTTGTAATTTGTCTCGAGGTAGGTTCAATTAATAAGAAAGCAAGGTTCTGTTTATGAGTAGAATTTCGTGGCAAATAAGTCTTTCCGCGAGAATCTTTTGCTTCTATTTTTAACACCATTGTTGATACAAATAAATCTAGGGAATCTTCTGGATTTTCAACACTGAAAGGTTCATTAAATACAAATTTTTAATTTAAACTAAGAAAAGATAATTAAATATTTTTTCAAAAATTTATATATCTTTTTAAAAAATCTTTTAACATGACAAGAATCCTGAAAACATGAGAAAGGATTTAAGTTTAATTTTTACCTAATCAAGTCTTTATAAATTGTTTTTGTTGTCTCCAAATATGGCTGAATATTATCTTCATATTGGCACAAAATTCCACCTAAGACGAGCATTTCAAATATTACAAAAATGAACTCTTCTCTTTCACTTTTTTCATACAAATTGTATTTTTCATCTTCTTCGTCTAATAACATCTGAAACACATTTTATAATAAATTCTAAAACTGTGTAAAAAATCTAATTTTCTTGATGCTAAGTTAGAAATATTAAATTTTTGTTCTCAATAAATACTATTAAAAAAAACTCACTGCTCGAAGATTATCAGACACAAGAAAACCATTGATTTCTTCATCGCATCTTTTGTGAATATTACCCGATTCATGAACAATGCCATTCTCGGCATTTTTTAATTTGTCGAAAAATGCCATATTCAAGATTGAACACTGAAGTTGTTTAACTTCCACCGAAGAAGCTACTATCCCTGTATTAAAATACAATAATTTAACATTTTTAATTTGTCATGAATTAATTTATATTTGGACTAATATTAATTAGAATATAATATAAAATACCTTCAGCAATCCAGTTCTCTCCATTTTTAAGTTTCAATGTTCTTGCTACGGTTTTGTCTTTGAAAAAAGCCTGAAAATGGTTTATATAAAAAAATGTATTCAAGTATTTAAATTTTTTAATAAGTAATACGGGGATTCCCACTTATCAAAGTATGATTTTCATTGGAACCAGGGTTTTACTTACCCAACCCTGATTGGAATTGAAACTACTTTTTCCGAAAATCTTTCTTTGTCTCATTAAAATTTAATTATTTATTTATACATAACGTGTATATGCAGTAATTAAATAACATATAATTAAAAATTATTTGAAAGTAAATACCTGTGCTAAATGATACTTGTGGTAAGATTGGAATGGTTCATTGAAAGCGAAGTTTTGAATGCTGACATTATCTTTTAAACCCCTAAGAAATTAAATAACAATTTGTGAACAACTTTGTGAAAAAGGTTATCTTTAAACATTACCATTTCATAAGAAACTGTTGTGTCTTTTTACTATTTATTCCAAAATATTCTCTTTCCTCAAGTGGAATAAATGTATACGACGGATCGAGTTCCATTTTCAAACACGTTTGGTTGCTATAGTGATGGTTATAAAGCTCTGTTCATGAACTGAAATTTGTTGGGTAAGACAGGGGTAGGAATCTCAAAATTATAGTTCTTGTGACCACCCTGGCCGCGAGATTTTAATTTAATTATTAGAATACGGGTTCGACTCGCGTGGGGGCACAAATTGTGAGATTGACTCTCACCACGTGGAAGAACGAAGCGACTGCAACCATCAGTCCAAAAGGCCCAAAAAGAGGAACCAGAAGAGTGGAGACAAGACAAAAGACGACTTACCGGTCCTGATAAAAAAACCAAGATAGGAACAATCGCAGGCTCTGGTAACAAAAACACGCGCAGTCTATCCTCGGGTTTTCGTTAACACCCTCTGGTTGGAGATTTGATTGAGTCTTGGCGAAACAACAATGATAACAGGAGCAGCACTTAATTCAACTAATAATGAGTTTATTAACACAGAGTAACAATAAATTATTCTATACAGAAAATGAAATGCGCGGTAAATCGTGTCGATGTCACTCTCGCTCGCATCGGTCTCATGCGACCGGCAGCAGGTGGTACGTCGTCTGCTAAGTCAGACGCGCGCGCCACCTAGCGGCAATAATCAGGCGCGGTAAATTCGATTTGAATTTAAATTCAAATGTGTTAAATAATCGGAGGAGCGAAATCGGAGGGAGAAGGCGATTTTAAACCTTAAAACGATAGGGATCGTTACATTCTAAAGGTGAAATTACGAAGGACTAGGGTATCAGTGCGCAATTACATGTCTGCGTCGAACGCTGCGTTCTTGCGTTGAATCGTGAGAGAGAGAAAGACAGAAATATAGACACATCTTTGTCACTCTCACCATTCAACGCAAAAACGCAACGTTTGACGCAGGCATGTAATTGCGCCCTCAGGGGAATATAATAGACCAATCAGAAACTGCAGAGAGTTACCGTGCTTGTACATCCTTCTATCGACGCCCCCACTCGTCTTGTCACGGATGCCTCCGATAAGGGCATGGGCGCGTCTTTAGAACAATTTTTAGATGATTCATAAAGGCCCCTAGCATTTTTCTCGAGAAAATTTTCTCCGTCTCAGATGAAATATAGCGCTTATGACCGTGAACTTACGGCAATTTATAAATCTGTTGAGTACTTTCGCTACTTTTTACAAGAGCATCATTCTAAGATCTGCACAGGTCATAAATCCTTAATTTTCGTTTTTCAAAAGAATTCTGAAAAAGCGTCGTCTCGTCAACAGAGGCAAATTTCTTTCCGTTCTCAATTCACAAATACCTTCGAGTACCTTCCTGGTAAAGATAATGTCGTTGCGGATTATCTATCTCGAGTAGATGCTGTAGTTCTGCTCACAGAATTTAGTCTTTCCGAGCTTGCGCAAGCTCAGGAAGACGACGAAGAACTGAAGCTCCTCGTTAGGGACATCAGCAGTTCGTTAATTCCTGAACAATTTCGCGTGGGGTCCTGATCAAACCTCTCTTTTTTGCGACACTGCAAGTGATACGTTATGTCCGTTCATTCCAAAAACTTTCCGTGAACGCATTTTTCACTTATTCCATGATTTATCTCATCCAGGAGAAAGGGAAAGCTCACTAACCGAATAATAGGTAAACGCTACGTTTGGCCTCGAATGAACAAGAAAATAAGGAGTGGTGCAAAGTCTGTTTGAAGTGTCAAAAGGCAAAGGTTTCTAGACACACGACGTTATTACATTCTCATTTTGTAGCTCCTGAAAACCGTTTTCGCCATGTCCACTTCGACATAGTTGGCTCGCTTCCAGTTCGTGATGGTTATCGTTATTTATTAACGATGACTGATCGATTTTCGCGATGGCCAGACTCGGTTTCTGGAGGGGTCATACATAAGAGAGAAAGAGACAACACTACAGTGTTGTCTCTCTCTCTCCCATGCAAATCCAAGTTAGCTCCAAGGGGGGGGGTCATGACCCCCCTGACCCTCCCCCCTGGATACGCGCATGGTCGGCGAAGCCTGAGACGTACACGCCCGGCAAGAAGCTTTCAAAAGAAAAGAATTACATTTATTTGACATTTACTCAAAATCGCAATGATTTCTTTTATATTAAATACTTGAATTTCCCTCAAATACTTACATCCAGAAATAGAAAAGAATATTTTTGAAATTGATTCTGCTTTATTCTAAAATGATTTTGTATTCCATGCATCAGAATAGAATTAAAATGTTTTTAATTCCAGAAACTTCATCTATTCTGTAAGACAGTATACGCATTCATGATTTTTCTATTCCCAATAATGCCTTCTGATTTGAGTCTACAAAATATTTAATTCCGTAATAGAAAATACAGTTGACATTTTTTCTTTCCCTGGCAATTCTCTTCACACATTTAATTCAAAAGGTTCATTTACGTTTGTATTTTTAAGTCACGTGTAGCTCAGTGGTTACTTTCGTGGACTTGTAACATAAAAATTGGGGATCGATTCTTATATTTATTAACATTTTTTGAAAAACTGAATTATAAGGAATAGAATTTTGTTATTTTTAATTCATAATGCAGAATCATAAAATGAAGGGAAATTCAAGTATTAAGTAGAATTAATAAAATTAATTCTAGGTTATTCCAGCTTTTTTGCCGGGCGAGTATACGCAAACATCAATGTAAACAAATTGGGCTGTCTTTATTTCTGTGTTGCTTACGATACTTTTTATTCCAAAGGCACAAACAAGACAGTTTTACATACCTGATGACAGAAATTGGATGTCGTTCATTTGTTTGATCATATGTGACTGTCCATGACAAAACGTGCCTTAGCTCCAAAAAATAAATTTTTATGTTTTAATGCCAATTGACAGATTTTTATTTGCTCTTTCATTTCCAAAAATAAAAAATTATTGTTTTAAAGAAATGTTGGTCTTATTAAGTAAGAAGCGTAGGAACGTTACATTGGTTTCAATGCATTGCTGCAACTTTAAACGCTCACCCTGTAAAGTTGACGTTTGGGAGCTAAGGCACGTTTTCTCATGGACAGTCACATATGAAAATGGGCGTCTATTTTTGTCCTAGGAAAAAAATAAAGCATGGGCCAGATCTTCATTTTTTCCTAGGACAAAAATAGACGCGATTTTTACATGTTGAATAAATGAACGACTTCCAATACCTGTCTTCAGGTATTTAAAAGAGCCATTTTTGTGCTTGTGGAATAAAAATAATATTATACTGTCGGTGAAAGACGCAACCCGACAAAGAGAGTCAGAAACAGATACTAAACCGGGACTGATTAACTGCTGCATCTGAAATTTAAAAAAAGACAATATTTGGACACAAAAATGTTGCCATGATACACTGAGAGAAAAAAAAGGTTACTACAACGGAGGACACAAGTAGGAATTGCCTGAGTGACTCGGGTAGTAGAACTCAAGTTAACGCAACTTGGGACTCCGGTAAATACTGCTTGGGTCTCAAGTCGACGTAATTGGAGATTTAAGCAGTATTTACCGGAGTCCCAAGTCGCGTTAACTCGAGTTCTACTACCGGAGTCACTCAGGCAATTCCTACTTGTGTCCTCCGTTGTAGTAACCTTTTTTTTCTCTCAGTGTACTTTAATGACAAAACATTATTGATTTATCAATTAGGGGACGTCGGGCAGCCCCGACCCCTTAAGCTTTTTGGTCAATAAATTGTGTAAATATTTCAAGAACAATAATTAAATTGTTTCATGGTGAAGACAAACTATTTGTCAACAATTAAAATGCTTCCAATAATAAAATAAACATATTAATTAAAAGATACATAAAAGGACAAATATGAGGAATAAAATACTAACCCTCAAAAGTTCATCGGGTAAGTCCGGCCACAATAAAAGAAACTTCTTATTTTAATTATATAGCTCAGTAAAGTAACAACAAATTATGTCTTAAATAATCGTTAGAGAATCATTTATGGATATCAATTGAAAAATAAATTCAATAGTGTCAGAAATTACAAATATAATATTATATTTATATGACATTCAATGCGACACTCATTTCTTAAATTGTCCGAACACTTTAAGGTTATATTTATAGAATAGTACACTGAGAAAAATCTGTTGCGATTATTGCTTGAAATCATTTTTTCCATAATTCTATTGATGCTATATTTCTAACAGAACGTATAGTTATTGCTCGGACTTGGCCTGAAAACTAGGCGGAGCGGCCTAATAATTAGGTGGATTCTTGCAATTTTTGTATAGTTAGTGTCTATGCTATATTCATATCATTTGCTCATGCGATAATCGCAACAGATTTTTCTCAGTGTAGTTTTTTATAAAAAAGAAATGAAATAATGGAGTCACTATACTAAAAAAATAAGTTGAATTAAATGATACACCATTTCTAATTTGTTTCAATGATAAAAATACGGTATTATGCATAAAATAAACAGTGGCCGCGGTTACCCGATGGCCGGTGCTACCCGACTTTCCCCTACAGTTAAAATTTTTTTAAGAATTATTACAAATTCGCGTAATCTCACAGGGGTGACACTATGGGTTAAAAATTAGTAAATATGTTAAACATGACCGATAGAGGCACTATCTATGCCTTGTGCCGATAATTAAAAAAAACGCATTCTAGAACTCTTGCAAAGACTATTTTCAGTATTTAAAAACTAATTGATTTTCTATTTCACACTAATCCTAAATACTTGTAGGATCTTTTACAACTTTTACATCACTTTATCAACTTTAAATCAACCTTTCTATTTTAATAAAAATAGAAATTTTGACATAACCTTCAAATACATTAAAGAACGTTCTGCGCAGACTCCTGCTGTTCGAGATTATTAAAATCGATTAATCCGATATTCATCTGGAGTCTGCGCAGAACGTTCTTTAATGTATTTGAAGGTTATGTATAAAGTTATATTTGTGCTAAAATTTTTAAATTGAACAATGTTTTTCATTGATTTAAATGTTGTAAAAGATGCTACAAGTATTAAGGATTAGTGTGAAATAGAAATGCAACTAGCGAATTAGTTTTTAAATACACTCGAATCTCTCCTTAAGGGGGCACTCGCAGTTATGATTTTCAAAAAATCGATTTTTTTTTGCATTTTCTTAAAGTATATGTTTTTAGAAATGTGTCCATAAATTTTTGAGATGATCCGGTGAAAATTGAATAAGTTACACAGGTTAAAGGGAGGCGCGTATGGTACGTCGAGATCAGGCTAACGGCACACCTGGCGCATGTTGGGTTTTCTCTTATTGTCTACCGTCTGGGTCTCTATACCTGAACTTGGGATAACGTAAAGGGCCTCATTTTCACTAATTCAGTTTACCTGTGAAGTTCGAATAGAGCAGATCATTTAGCAAAAACATTTTTAAAATTATATATATATATATATTTTATATTCATAGAAAAATATGAGTTCGCGTGACAAAGGTTCACGAAACCTTCGACAAAGCAAAAATATTCGGAAATCGCGTCCTACAAAGCGGAAAAACGTTTTTAATCCGAAGACTGCTGAAAGTGAAGGAACATCATTCAGCTCGTCTGCAAAGAAATTGAAAAGTAACAAAGATTTGATTGTGCCTGAAGACAGCAGTATTGAATACAGGGTCTTAAATTTTATTACTGTATTTTCGGCGATTTCAAATCTCGTTAAGTGCAAAGTTTGTGACAGCAATGTAAAATTTGAAACTGCAAGTACGCGAGGTTTGGGATTCAAGATTGTAGTGTCATGTGATACATGTCCTTCTCAATATATTTTATCTTCTCCTTTAATTTTACATTCGTATGAAATGAACCGTCGTTTTATGTTTACAATGCGAGTTCTCGGGTTAGGTTTAGCTGGTGCTAAAAAATTTTGCGGGCTAATGGACATGCCAAACTTTCTAACTAGCAATACGTACACGTCAATTTTGAAACACATTTACGAAAGTATGAAAACGGCGGTTGATGTGATATTTTAAAAAGCTGTGCTGGAGGAAATTGAAAAATCTCCGGAATCATCTGGAAATACTGTTAATGAAATGCTGAAATTAACTGTATCTGGAGACGGAACATGGCGAAAGTGTGGATACACATCTTTATTTGGAGTTTCATCGATCATTGGTTACTACTCCGGTAAAGTGCTGGATCTTGTAGTCAAAAGTGCTATTTGTAAGATGTGTGAAGTTTGGAAAGGTAAACTGGATGATGCAGAATTCGAAGAGTGGTTCCAAACACACAAGGATGAATGCAGTGCCAATCATGAATGTTCAGCTGGAAAGATGGAAGTGGATGCAATCGTCGAAATGTTCAAGCGCTCGGAAGACAAGTATAAAGTTCTTTACAGCAATTACATTGGTGACGGTGACTCTAAAACTTATACTGGGATTGTGAACTCTAATCCGTATAGTGTCTTACAAGTTACAAAAAAGAGTGTATAGGACATGTCCAGAAAAGAATGGGACCTCGTCTGGAAAGATGTGTTGGTGGATTTAAGGCCGTTGGAGACACAGAGTCCGCAGAGAATCTGTAGGGGGGAGCAGTGGTTCTCAAAGACTGTCCCCATGCGTTTTGAAGACTTAGGAATTTTTCGCGACAAAGTCCAACACTTTTCCCACAAAAGAACATCGTACTGCAAATTCTATTGAAATAAAGATTCAGAAAAATACTTACTTTTGATAAATCAAGTATTTCCTGAGCTTTAGTGTCTCGAGGAAATTCGTGTGATGAAAACAACCTCCAATGATGTTCCATGTTTGGCAATTTTTTCCAATAAAACCAGACACTTTTTCCGAAAATGAAAATCGTAGTGAAAATTTAAATTTAATTAGCACTTTTTCACTTATTTTGTTTTTGGCATATGAGTTTTTAAATCGCGTCAGTCTCTCGAGGAAATACAAAATCACTTGACACTTCACTCACTGATTCCCACTTTGACAATTTTTTTCGGCAAAACCAGACACTTTTTCCGAAAATGAAAATCGTAGTGAAAATTTAAATTTAATTATCACTTTTTCACTTATTTTGTTTTTGGCATTTGAGTTTTTAAACCGCGTCAATCTCTCGAGGAAATACAAAATCACTTGACACTTCACTCACTGATTCCCGCTTTGACAATTTTTTTCGGCAAAACCAGACACTTTTTCCGAAAATGAAAATCGTAGTGAAAATTTAAATTTAATTAGCACTTTTTCACTTTTTTTGTTTTTGGTATTTGAGTTTTTAAATCGCGTCAATCTCTCGAGAAAAGTAAATTTTTTTCAATTTCATCAATGAAAATGTCAAACAATGTAGCAGAATATAGTTTGTCGTGCGCTGTTCTGATACGGCATTTTCGGGTACTATAATTCACACGGCGCCGCCTTTGAAATTATAGACAGGCGTACATTATATTCATTATATTAATCAACCTATTTATAAAATTCAATGTTTAGATATTAATTGTCAAAAATTTAATATAAAAAATTAATGTCAAGTTCCAAACATAATTTTGCTAACTTTGTACAAAAAATAAAAGTTGTTTGTTATTTGAAGTGTAATTAGCTCTATTGAAAAGACGCATTTAAAATAATTTAAACCATTCAAATGCAACAAGTACATTATTTATTGTAAATCATGCATTAATAATTTCTAAACAATTTAAATATTTTTTAAAATCTAAGAGTTGAAGGAAAAATAGTAGAGCTTATTTAGTTTATCAGAAGAATGCAACCCGACTTACAGAGGAGATGGGAAATAGATATTGTATAGGAACTGAAATAAGTGTTTCTTTTAATTTTTTAAAATTAAATAAACAGAGCATTCGATAAATATTTTATACATAACGTAAAAATTAAAGAAATAATTAAAACGCAAGAAAGGACTAAAAAAATAGTGTAATATCAAAAAAATTAAATGAATAGGAAGAAAATGGAGAAACGTTTTTTTCTTAATCTAACAAACTGTAAAAAATGTAAAAAGTAAAAAAGAATAAGTAAGTAAGTTTGTAAAAAAACTCTCAAGAAATAGACAAGATGTGAAAAGAAATTGAATAAATTTACAAAAAAATAAGTGTATTTACTTTTAAAAGTATAGAAATAATTATTAAAATTAACGTAATAAAAAGTTTAATGAATGTATAAATAAGAAAACTGTGTAATATGATATTAAATAATTTTTATAAAAAGAAGAAAATTAAAGAAAATCCTAAAAAGAACAGAGACAAATACCAAAAAAAAAATATCAAAAATACCTAAACGGAGAAAAAATTTTAAAAATGTTGTAAAAATAATAAATTATAATATAAAAATGAAAGTAAAATCTCTTAAAAATCTTGTAAGAATATTACCAAAGGAAGGATTATTGTGAATATGAAAAATTAATTAATATTATTGAATTAAGATGCATTGAAATTTAAATTAATTTAAATTTAAAAGTTGGTACAAATTGGAATATGAGTTCATTGACGTTTGGAATTTATATAACTTTTAATGACTTGAAGATATACAAATCTAATATTATTTTTTGATAACTTGATACCAAAAATTTGTAAATTGTAGATATTTTGATCATCTGTATTAATACAATTTTTTAAATTTTATAACGAATAAAATATTAAAATTTTCAAGATTTACATTTATTACATTTATTTTATTTATTTCAAGCAATCTATACATATATCTTTGATGAATAATTTGATCTCTGTTTCCGAACTTCTATGTAAGTCGGGTTGCCTTCTTTCTCTGCACTAAATAAACCATAAGGATTTATGATGTAACTCTTAGTATTTGAGAAATAATTTAGCAAAAAAAAAGATAAAAATTTTTTCCTACATAAATTTTAATTTGTTAATTTTAAATTATGCAATTCTTTATTACAATATTAAATATAATAAACAAATTAATAATGTTCTAAAACAAGTATTAAAGTAAATTTCTTATTTCTTCAAAATAAAAGGGAGAATTTTTGTTACATAATATAAATATTATATAATTTTTTTTTAATATATTGAATGTTTTAAAAATAAAATAAATTAGTTCAAAAATGATATTAGATTAAACTACATATCTTTTAAAAATAAAATGTAAGAAACTACTTGGTAAATAAATTATATTTACTTATTTAATTTTAAATCATACATTTTTTAAACCACGTTTTTTTCTTATAAAAAAAGAGATATACATTTATCTGTGTAGCATAAAATATATACAATTTATTGACAACATTTTCAGAAAAAACTGTCTCAAATTCGACCAATGCAGATGAAAATTCTAAACATGACAGTTAAATTTCAAAAATATTTGTTAACATGCCCAAGTTATTAAATATTTAACAAAAAAGATCTATAAAAACGATTTAGCTTTCAAGAAAGTGCAACATTCGCAGTTTACAAAATTTTTTCCACGACATTTGTAGAAAAGTTTAATTTTTGCTTCGGTCAGTAAGCACAAAGTTTCTTATTTCTGATCTAAATTTGTTAAATATTTGATAACATGACCAAGTTATTAAATATTTAACAAATTAGACCAATAAGAACGATTAACCTATCGTGAAAGAAAAAATTCACATTTTACAAAACTTTTTCCACGACATTTGTAGAAAAATTTAATTTTTGCTTCGGTCAATAAGCACAAAGTTTCTTATTTCTGATCTAAATTTGTTAAATATTCGATAACATGTTCAAGTTATTAAATATTTAACAAATTAGATCTATAAAAACGTTTTATCTTACGAGAAAGTGAAAAATTCACATTTTACAAAACTTTTTCCACGACATTTGTAGAAAAATTTAATTTTTGCTTCGGTCAATAAGCACAAAGTTTCTTATTTCTGATCTAAATTTGTTAAATATTCGATAACATGTTCAAGTTATTAAATATTTAACAAATTAGATCTATAAAAACGTTTTATCTTACGAGAAAGTGCAAAATTCGCAGTTTACAAAATTTTTTCCAAGACATTTGTAGAAAAATTTAATTTTTCTCCCGTCAATAAGCACAAAGTTTCTTATTTCTGATCTAAATTTGTTAAATATTCGATAACATGACCAACTTATTAAATATTTAAAAAATTAGATCCATAAAAACGTTTTAGCTTACGAGA
This sequence comes from Ganaspis brasiliensis, assembly GCA_037103525.1. Taxonomy (NCBI): domain Eukaryota; kingdom Metazoa; phylum Arthropoda; class Insecta; order Hymenoptera; family Figitidae; genus Ganaspis; species Ganaspis brasiliensis. Next base: position 3,658,810 of record JAZKLR010000040.1, on the reverse strand, counting down.
AAGTGGAAAATTCGCATTTTAAAAAATTTTTTCACAATATTTGTAGAAAAATTTAATTTTTCTTCCGTCAATAAGCACAAAGTTTCTTATTTCTGATCTAAATTTGTTAAATATTTGATAACATGACCAAGTTATTAAATATTTAACAAATTAGACCAATAAGAACGATTAACCTATCGTGAAAGAAAAAATTCACATTTTACAAAACTTTTTCCACGACATTTGTAGAAAAATTTAATTTTTCTCCCGTCAATAAGCACAAAGTTGCTTATTTCTGATCCAAATTTGTTAAATATTTGATAACATGCACAAGTTATTGAATATTTAACAAATTAGATCTATAAAAACGTTTTAGCTTACGAGAAAGTGGAAAATTCGCAGTTTAAAAAATTTTTTCACGATATTTGTAGAAAAATTAATTTTTTCATCCGTCAATAAGCACAAAGTTTCTTTTTTCTGATCTAAATTTGTTAAATATTTGATAACATGCACAAGTTACTGAATATTTAACAAAATAGACCAATAAGAACGATTTACCTATCGTGAAAGTGAAAAATTCACATTTTACAAAACTTTTTCCACGACATTTGTAGAAAAATTTAATTTTTGCTTCGGTCAATAAGCACAAAGTTTCTTATTTCTGATCTAAATTTGTTAAATATTCGATAACATGACCAAGTTATTAAATATTTAACAAATTAGATGTATAAAAACGTTTTATCTTACGAGAAAGTGCAAAATTCGCAGTTTACAAAATTTTTTCCAAGACATTTGTAGAAGAATTTAATTTTTCTCCCGTCAATAAGCACAAAGTTGCTTATTTCTGATCCAAATTTGTTAAATATATGATAACATGCACAAGTTATTGAATATTTAACAAATTAGATCTATAAATACGTTTTATCTTACGAGAAAGTGCAAAATTCGCAGTTTACAAAATTTTTTCCAAGACATTTGTAGAAAAATTTAATTTTTCTCCCGTCAATAAGCACAAAGTTTCTTATTTCTGATCTAAATTTGTTAAATATTCGATAACATGACCAACTTATTAAATATTTAAAAAATTAGATCCATAAAAACGTTTTAGCTTACGAGAAAGTGGAAAATTCGCATTTTAAAAAATTTTTTCACAATATTTGTAGAAAAATTTAATTTTTCTTCCGTCAATAAGCACAAAGTTTCTTATTTCTGATCTAAATTTGTTAAATATTTGATAACATGACCAAGTTATTAAATATTTAACAAATTAGACCAATAAGAACGATTAACCTATCGTGAAAGTGAAAAATTCACATTTTACAAAACTTTTTCCACGACATTTGTAGAAAAATTTAATTTTTCTCCCGTCAATAAGCACAAAGTTTCTTATTTCTGATCTTAATTTGTTAAATATTCGGTAACATGACCAACTTATTAAATATTTAAAAAATTAGATCCATAAAAACGTTTTAGCTTACGAGAAAGTGGAAAATTCGCAGTTTAAAAAATTTTTTCACGATATTTGTAGAAAAATTTAATTTTTCATCCGTCAATAAGCACAAAGTTTCTTATTTCTGATCTAAATTTGTTAAATATTCGATAACATGACCAAGTTATTAAATATTTAAAAAATTAAATCTATAAAAACGTTTTAGCTTACGAGAAAGTGGAAAATTCGCAGTTTACAAAATTCTTTACACGATATTTGTAGAAAAATTTAATTTTTGCTTCGGTCAATAAGCACAAAGTTTCTTATTTCTGATCTAAATTTGTTAAATATTCGATAACATGACCAAGTTATTAAATATTTAACAAATTAGATGTATAAAAACGTTTTATCTTACGAGAAAGTGCAAAATTCGCAGTTTACAAAATTTTTTCCAAGACATTTGTAGAAAAATTTAATTTTTCTCCCGTCAATAAGCACAAAGTTTCTTATTTCTGATCTAAATTTGTTAAATATTTGATAACATGACCAAGTTATTAAATATTTAACAAATTTAGATCAGAAATAAGAAACTTTGTGCTTATTGACCGAAGCAAAAATTAAATTTTTCTACAAATGTCGTGGAAAAAGTTTTGTAAAATGTGAATTTTTCACTTTCACGACACGGGGAAAACGTTTGAGGTAATCTTTCCCATATTATATGCAGGACCTCGGATCAAAGTTACAATTGAGATATTGTGTTCAAAATTCTGATAGTTATTTTCAAAAAATAAGAAAAATTTTCCCATATACGTGGTACTTGAGAGTCAAAAGTAGACTGAAGAAGACTACTCGCTTAAAGCTGTAAAATGTGCATTAAAGTTGAAAAGAGTTTGCCGAGAAATGTGCAGAAGTTTACCATGCTACGGGTAATCGGAGTTCGGGCTCAGCGTCAAGTCCAATGACTCTCCAGCATGGTAAACTCTCCTCAAAACTCGCAATTTATTCCTATCGCATGATAAATCAAACTTTCTCCCTCTTTTTCCATTTTTAATTTGCAGATGCGATCACATATTATTTGTCTGTTAATTCCACAAGAACTCTTTCTATTAAAAGGAAAAAGAATGATCTTTAAATTATTAATTTTAATACTTATATTAGAGGCTAGCCAAGCTTATGTTGAATTATATAACATGCAACTATGACAAACAAATTTTAAACGAAAACTTGTTAGATATTTCATATTTTACTGACTACTCTTTCAATTAGTTTATTTTTTAAATTCTTATAATATTTTGATTCTTTAATTGTGTATTTCTGTAAATAGTTTAATTCTTAATATTTATTTACATTTAATACTAAAATAATAAATTTTATAATAAATTAAACAATATTTGTATTTTACATTAATTAAAAAGAAAATTACCTAAAATATTTCAGATATGATGCTTTTCTTGGTTTTTTTATCATTGTAAAATTAAACTATCAAACATATATTTTACAACTTCTAAACTTCTATGTTTGTAAATTTTTTTAAATAAAAATTTCTTGTAATTTAAAGGCAGATTTTTTATATTTTAAAGTTTCTTTCTTGCTTTGAAAATTTTCAATTATGGTAATTTTTACTCTTTACTATTTTTAAATAGCTAAATGTCATTTTTTAAAATTATTATTTTTCTTACTTTTCATTTATTATACCTTTATAAGATCTACTTAATTCATTACTTTCAATTTTTAGTTGTAATAACTTTTATTTATTCAAATTCTTATTCAAAATAATATTTATTTTCGTAAATAACGTTTAACAAATTCTCTAAATCTGAGTTAGTTAAAAATAACTAGCTTGAAATCAAAAAGTTAGCTATCAAATAGCTATATTTCTACTAATCATTTAGTAAAAAATAAATAATTATTAGTTTAGTTTATTTTTAAGTTATATCAAAGTAGATAATATTTTAGTAAAATCCTGATTATTATTAATAATTAATTATTTTTAACTAATTCAGATTAAAAGAACAGATAGGATTTTCTAGGTTATTAAACTTTTAATGCAGAAAATACAAATTTGTTTCTATAAAAATTATTATATTAAATAACATTTATATTAATATTTTGGGCCCGTATCATTTTGACACAATTTTTTTTGGTCAACTTGTTATATTTTACTCCCGAAGATGAATGTTATATTTTACTCCTTTTAAAATCAAAGAGTTTTAAGTTTTAATTTTTCAATAATTGAGATTACTGGATTAATTAAGTCTTTTAATATTAATTTAATGTATTAAAATCAATTATTTAATAAATAGGACTTTAAAATCTTTGATATCAGAAAGAGTAAAATGTAACATTCATCTTAGGGAGTACAATATAACAAGTTGCCCGAAAAAATTTGTGTCAAAATGATATGGGTCCAATATTTTTATATATAATACATATAATATATTTTTAATAAATGAATATTTGGTTTTTTAAACATTGTAAGAATTAAAATTTTAATAAATAAGAATTTTCTGTCTAATTATTAAATTACTTTATTTAAAAATTATATAATACAGGAGTCTCGGAAATCGAAATTAACACAAGTGAAATTGATCTAAAGTGAATAAAAGATAAAGTCAAAGATTTTGTTAATTACACCTATTTTTAATATTTAGATAATTGTTAAATTTGTACACATTATAAAAAATATTTTTTAAAATATCTAAAAGTTATTTTTATAACAAGACCTTTAAGTTTTATTTAATTAATGAACTGCATAATTATAACTTTATACATTAAATAAAACTTTTTTTTAAATTAAAAAACTATTTGACATTAATATAATATTTTGGTCGTACTTTTTAGAATTTAAAATACAAAATAAGTTGTAAATTAACATTTTGAATTTGATTCACAGGTTATTGCAAGACAAAAAAGAAAGATTTAATAGAAATTACCAAAATTTTGAAACTTGATTTATATAAAAAATTGATCAAGGAAGGAAGCAATAATTAACACATAATTGTTTTAAATTAAAATTATTCAGTCTAAAGATATAAGAATTAAAACCGTTTCTCATAAAGGGATACAATTCTACTCAGTTAGTATATAAGGAAAGTTTGAATCTCTAATTCCAAATGTATTCGAGCGTGTTCGGTGTGCGTGAATGTGTATTTAGATATTTGTATATTGCGGCGTAAGTTTAGTTTAGGTAAATCGCGTCTTGTATATAGTTGAAAAGAATATTAAATTAATCTTAAGGTTAAAACTATGATCGTGATTGTATCGTTAAATGTAATTATAATTAGCGAAATAAGTAATCTCTATAGGAAATAAATCTGTAATTAATATGAAGGAAATCTTTTTATTTTTTGGTTGAATAGAAAAGATCATCTAGTTGGCAAAACTTTACCATGCTGGTGAGCAGGAGCCTTGACAAGAACATTGTCGAGGCGCGCTGATCTCAAGAATTCGAGCTCAGCGCCTTGTCATCCAGCATGGTAAAGTTTTCCCACGTGCTGTGTATAATACTACTCAACTTTCTGGCAATCGAGGAATCGCCCTCCGACCATCAAATTACCATGCTGGAGAGTGATGTGTATCCATATTTTTGTATAAAACATTTCTAATTCTTGAATAATTTCTATTATAAATTGAATGGTAAAGTTTTCTAAAAATCACTTTCATCCGAGGTGTATCATGCTAACATGGTAAACTTTATCTGAAACATTTTCTCCGTGGATAGGTTAATCGTTCTTATTGGTCTAATTTGTTAAATATTTAATAACTTGGTCATGTTATCAAATATTTAACAAATTTAGATCAGAAATAAGAAACTTTGTGCTTATTGACGGAAGAAAAATTAAATTTTTCTACAAATATTGTGAAAAAATTTTTTAAAATGCGAATTTTCCACTTTCTCGTAAGCTAAAACGTTTTTATGGATCTAATTTTTTAAATATTTAATAAGTTGGTCATGTTATCGAATATTTAACAAATTTAGATCAGAAATAAGAAACTTTGTGCTTATTGACGGGAGAAAAATTAAATTTTTCTACAAATGTCTTGGAAAAAATTTTGTAAACTGCGAATTTTGCACTTTCTCGTAAGATAAAACGTTTTTATAGATCTAATTTGTTAAATATTTAATAACTTGAACATGTTATCGAATATTTAACAAATTTAGATCAGAAATAAGAAACTTTGTGCTTATTGACCGAAGCAAAAATTAAATTTTTCTACAAATGTCGTGGAAAAAGTTTTGTAAAATGTGAATTTTTCACTTTCTCGTAAGATAAAACGTTTTTATAGATCTAATTTGTTAAATATTTAATAACTTGAACATGTTATCGAATATTTAACAAATTTAGATCAGAAATAAGAAACTTTGTGCTTATTGACCGAAGCAAAAATTAAATTTTTCTACAAATGTCGTGGAAAAAGTTTTGTAAAATGTGAATTTTTTCTTTCACGATAGGTTAATCGTTCTTATTGGTCTAATTTGTTAAATATTTAATAACTTGGTCATGTTATCAAATATTTAACAAATTTAGATCAGAAATAAGAAACTTTGTGCTTACTGACCGAAGCAAAAATTAAACTTTTCTACAAATGTCGTGGAAAAAATTTTGTAAACTGCGAATGTTGCACTTTCTTGAAAGCTAAATCGTTTTTATAGATCTTTTTTGTTAAATATTTAATAACTTGGGCATGTTAACAAATATTTTTGAAATTTAACTGTCATGTTTAGAATTTTCATCTGCATTGGTCGAATTTGAGACAGTTTTTTCTGAAAATGTTGTCAATAAATTGTATATATTTTATGCTACACAGATAAATGTATATCTCTTTTTTTATAAGAAAAAAACGTGGTTTAAAAAATGTATGATTTAAAATTAAATAAGTAAATATAATTTATTTACCAAGTAGTTTCTTACATTTTATTTTTAAAAGATATGTAGTTTAATCTAATATCATTTTTGAACTAATTTATTTTATTTTTAAAACATTCAATATATTAAAAAAAAATTATATAATATTTATATTATGTAACAAAAATTCTCCCTTTTATTTTGAAGAAATAAGAAATTTACTTTAATACTTGTTTTAGAACATTATTAATTTGTTTATTATATTTAATATTGTAATAAAGAATTGCATAATTTAAAATTAACAAATTAAAATTTATGTAGGAAAAAATTTTTATCTTTTTTTTTGCTAAATTATTTCTCAAATACTAAGAGTTACATCATAAATCCTTATGGTTTATTTAGTGCAGAGAAAGAAGGCAACCCGACTTACATAGAAGTTCGGAAACAGAGATCAAATTATTCATCAAAGATATATGTATAGATTGCTTGAAATAAATAAAATAAATGTAATAAATGTAAATCTTGAAAATTTTAATATTTTATTCGTTATAAAATTTAAAAAATTGTATTAATACAGATGATCAAAATATCTACAATTTACAAATTTTTGGTATCAAGTTATCAAAAAATAATATTAGATTTGTATATCTTCAAGTCATTAAAAGTTATATAAATTCCAAACGTCAATGAACTCATATTCCAATTTGTACCAACTTTTAAATTTAAATTAATTTAAATTTCAATGCATCTTAATTCAATAATATTAATTAATTTTTCATATTCACAATAATCCTTCCTTTGGTAATATTCTTACAAGATTTTTAAGAGATTTTACTTTCATTTTTATATTATAATTTATTATTTTTACAACATTTTTAAAATTTTTTCTCCGTTTAGGTATTTTTGATATTTTTTTTTTGGTATTTGTCTCTGTTCTTTTTAGGATTTTCTTTAATTTTCTTCTTTTTATAAAAATTATTTAATATCATATTACACAGTTTTCTTATTTATACATTCATTAAACTTTTTATTACGTTAATTTTAATAATTATTTCTATACTTTTAAAAGTAAATACACTTATTTTTTTGTAAATTTATTCAATTTCTTTTCACATCTTGTCTATTTCTTGAGAGTTTTTTTACAAACTTACTTACTTATTCTTTTTTACTTTTTACATTTTTTACAGTTTGTTAGATTAAGAAAAAAACGTTTCTCCATTTTCTTCCTATTCATTTAATTTTTTTGATATTACACTATTTTTTTAGTCCTTTCTTGCGTTTTAATTATTTCTTTAATTTTTACGTTATGTATAAAATATTTATCGAATGCTCTGTTTATTTAATTTTAAAAAATTAAAAGAAACACTTATTTCAGTTCCTATACAATATCTATTTCCCATCTCCTCTGTAAGTCGGGTTGCATTCTTCTGATAAACTAAATAAGCTCTACTATTTTTCCTTCAACTCTTAGATTTTAAAAAATATTTAAATTGTTTAGAAATTATTAATGCATGATTTACAATAAATAATGTACTTGTTGCATTTGAATGGTTTAAATTATTTTAAATGCGTCTTTTCAATAGAGCTAATTACACTTCAAATAACAAACAACTTTTATTTTTTGTACAAAGTTAGCAAAATTATGTTTGGAACTTGACATTAATTTTTTATATTAAATTTTTGACAATTAATATCTAAACATTGAATTTTATAAATAGGTTGATTAATATAATGAATATAATGTACGCCTGTCTATAATTTCAAAGGCGGCGCCGTGTGAATTATAGTACCCGAAAATGCCGTATCAGAACAGCGCACGACAAACTATATTCTGCTACATTGTTTGACATTTTCATTGATGAAATTGAAAAAAATTTACTTTTCTCGAGAGATTGACGCGATTTAAAAACTCAAATACCAAAAACAAAAAAAGTGAAAAAGTGCTAATTAAATTTAAATTTTCACTACGATTTTCATTTTCGGAAAAAGTGTCTGGTTTTGCCGAAAAAAATTGTCAAAGCGGGAATCAGTGAGTGAAGTGTCAAGTGATTTTGTATTTCCTCGAGAGATTGACGCGGTTTAAAAACTCAAATGCCAAAAACAAAATAAGTGAAAAAGTGATAATTAAATTTAAATTTTCACTACGATTTTCATTTTCGGAAAAAGTGTCTGGTTTTGCCGAAAAAAATTGTCAAAGTGGGAATCAGTGAGTGAAGTGTCAAGTGATTTTGTATTTCCTCGAGAGACTGACGCGATTTAAAAACTCATATGCCAAAAACAAAATAAGTGAAAAAGTGCTAATTAAATTTAAATTTTCACTACGATTTTCATTTTCGGAAAAAGTGTCTGGTTTTATTGGAAAAAATTGCCAAACATGGAACATCATTGGAGGTTGTTTTCATCACACGAATTTCCTCGAGACACTAAAGCTCAGGAAATACTTGATTTATCAAAAGTAAGTATTTTTCTGAATCTTTATTTCAATAGAATTTGCAGTACGATGTTCTTTTGTGGGAAAAGTGTTGGACTTTGTCGCGAAAAATTCCTAAGTCTTCAAAACGCATGGGGACAGTCTTTGAGAACCACTGCTCCCCCCTACAGATTCTCTGCGGACTCTGTGTCTCCAACGGCCTTAACCAAAATAATAATGAAAGTTATAACCAACTAATTTTAAAGGCATCGGGAATAGATCAAATTCCATATGAAGCATGGATTTATGGTGGGGAGGGATTAATAGAATCGCTAATAGGGATTATAAATAAAGTGTGGAATGGAGAAGGTCTACCTGATGACTGGAAAGTGGCTGTAATATCGACAATTTATAAAAAGGGTGATGTAAATGATACTGGGAACTATAGAGGGCTGTCATTATTATCGACGGCATATAAAATATATACTCAGATAATTAAGGAAAAGTTAGAATTAGAGGTTGAAGAGAAGAAAATAATCCCAGAGGGGCAAGCGGGCTTTAGAAAGAAGAGAGCAACTTTAGATAACATTTATATATTGAATCATATAACACAGAAAGCTAAACAAAGGAATGAAAAAGTTTATGCGGTGTTTATTGACTTAAAGAAGGCGTTTGACACGGTAGAAAGGGAAATATTATGGAAGATAATGGAAGAAGCTGATATAAGTGGTTATTTGATTGAAAGAATTAAAGAATTATACTACGAAACGAAGATTAAAATTAAAGTAAAGGACAAACTGACAGAGGAATTTTGGACAACGAAAGGGGTGCGACAGGGATGTGTATTAAGTCCAATACTTTTTTGTGTTTACATCGCTAAGTTAGAAGACGAATTTAAAAAAAGAGGTATTGGGGGAATTAGAATTGGAAAAAAAAGGGTATGGTCATTGGCGTTTGCGGATGATATTGTTATATTGGCAGCGAATAGGGAAGCACTGATGGATATGATGGCAACATTGAAAAAATTCCTTAAGGGAAGAAAATTGATACTGAGTGTTGAAAAAACCAAGATATTAGTGTTTAACAAAGGAAGGAATTGTAAAAAAGAAGTTTGGAAATGGGAGGGAGAGGGCATTGAAAAAGTGAAAGTTTTGAAATATCTGGTATTTAATTTTAATAGGGAAGGGAATTATAAGGACCATATAAATGAACTAAAGAAAAAAGGTATGATAGCTATGAAAAAGACATGGGGAATAGGAGAAAACATGTTTTCTGGGGATTTTAAAAGAAGAAGAATGTTATTTAACTACCTGGTCAAAAGTGTGATGTCATATGGATCTGAAATATGGGGATGGGAGGAAAAAAAGGAGCTGGAAAAAAATTCAACTGGATTACTACAGATGGATACTAAGATTGGATTTACAAACCCCAAAGTATATTATTTATAAAGAAACTGAAGTATGGAAAATGAAAACTGACTGGGCTACGAGAGCAATTAAATACGAAGAGAAAATCATGAAGCTAGAAGAGGATAGGTTAATAAAGGTATGCTGGAATGACAAAAAGGAGAACGATGGGACAGATAAGTATTCAGAGGAAAGGAAAAAATATTACAACGATCTAGGATGGAGCAATTTGGAAGTAGAAATGAATATATATACAGGGAAAAGAGTACACGTAGATGCAAAAAAAAGAGGGGAAGATATTGAAAGACAAAGGGTAATAGGGATGATAAATGAATCTAGGTACAACCCAAGGTATAAAAAAAAATTATTGACGGATGAACTGCCTCAGTACTTAAAGGTTGGGATAAAAGGGTGGGAACAGAGTACGATAGCGCGAATTAGATGCGGAAATATAGAAAGGGTTAATAGGTATTGGTTAAATGAGAATGATTGGAGTTGTAAATTATGTGAATCAGGATGGTGCACAATAAGCCACATGTTTATGGAATGTACGGGTACAAAGAAATGGATAGGAGACTTAGATATTGAGAATATTGATGTATTTAGTATTGTAAACAGTAATAGTGAGAATAGAAATATAATCAATACAATGTTAAATATAGATAACGAAATAAAAAATACTAAGATATGTAATAAGACGACGTAGGGGATAGAGATAGAAAATCGAAAAATTTAATATAGAAATATTATAACAAAAGGATTAATGTAATAAAGATATAACACAGAAGTATAAGGTATGGATGAATGCGTGTAATTACGAAAGAAGTTAAGACTAGAAAATATAATGTAAACCAAGTCCATTTCTGGGCCAATAGGCTGAAATAAATATTATTATTATTAACCAACTAATTTTAAAAATTTGTCCAAAAATAATGACAAGTGGAGCAGTTCCAGTGAATTTGGCATCTTTCATATCAGCTGTATTATTTAACGAAGGTGCACACTCCTTACTGTACTTTTTAAACTCAAGTGGAGTTAATTGTGGCCGAAATGCACATGCTTATGCAACTAAATTTTAGAAGCAGCTTCATGTGCGGAAGAACTATTATATGGCCCCGGAATCGATGACTTTTTTTGATTTTTTCAAAAAAATTTTCTTCTTCATGAAAAAGTAAGTTGAAACTTAAACACGTTTTTTTCAAAACTATGTTTTTCAAGTCGGTGACCACTCTTACTCAAAAACTACTGAACCGATTATTTTAAAATTTAACCTACTTTTTTAATACATAATTATCTAGTCTTTAATCGAAGGATTGATTTTTTTATGCCAAACTTTTTTTTTTACAGCTGAAAAACGACCGCTTTTTTTCACGAAAATCGAATTTTCAACTTTGACAGGTCGCCATTTTGTCAAAAATTTTTTTTTGTTAAATCCTTCGATTAAAGACTAGATAATCTTCCAATAAATGTAAATCCTTTTTAATTTTTGATTTCAGACGAACCAGATTTCCATAATATTGGTCACCGCAAATTATGTTTTTTGAAAGGACGTCACTTCGACGGGACATAACTTCGGCAAATATTTATATAATATTTTATAGTATACCTTTTTTGTTTTAAATTACAGTTTAAATAATGTATTTTTGATAATAAATTGATATTTTGAAAAAATTTAATGGTTTACCAGAAAAAATTTTTTGAAAAATGCCTACTTTTTTGGCGCTGCAACTGCGAATGCCCCCTTAACGACCTTCCGTATAATGAACGTTCTCTTTAACGAGCTCTGATTCTCTTCACAGAACGAGAAATGTTACTGAGCATGGGTGTATTTTTTCGGAGTGGGGAGGGTAAGTAAAAAATCCATGTAATTTACGTAAAAAACTCGAAGTTACGCGTAACTTTACATCCCTGCTGGTCAACAGGGTTGTGCTAGTAATATACCTTAGGTAAATTACGTGGTACTTTACGGTAAAATACCAAGTAAATTACCTCAATAGTATTTTACATAATGTATTTTTTAGGAGTGGGGGGTAAAATACCTGTAAATTACGTAAAAAAACTCGAGTGACGCGTCTCTGCACAACCCTGCTGGTCAGTGCACATCCCTATATGGAAGTAAGTAAGAGCGTTTACCACCTACTTCTATAGTAAAGCCCAAGGCACAACGAATACGGTTACGGGAGCAGGGCATGAAATAATAAAGGACAGAGACTGTTTCTGTCCTTTTCTGTCTCATGCTCTGGTCCCGTAACCGTATTTGCATCTGCTTAGACCTTTACAGTTTTACATATTTTACGGATTTTACGTGCAGAGTTGGAAATAAAACTTTAACCTTATGTAAAATTCCTAATGGCGCTTTCATACCTCGTCCGGTAACTTTATTTTTTCTTATTCTAGTACACAGCAGTGGCATAAGTTTGTCATGTTCTCGCACTAATTATGAGACCTGGACGGTCTGGACACGTAACTAGTGCGAGAACGAGAGAAACTTATGCCACTGATGTGAAGTAGAATGAGACAAAAGTAAAGTTACGGGACGAGACATCTTTGCATAAAAGTTTAAAAGTAACGCGTAGCTACACAACCCTGCTATTAACTGCATTAATGAAAATGCGTCCTAAACTCCAAACAAATAGTTTTTCATAAAAAACGGCCTTTTTTCTAATTTTTTTTTTTTTTGTGATTAGGTTTATTGTAGATTGCAGGTTATGAACGGATGTAGAATTAGATTGTCGATATGGCGTATAATTTAATAAATAACTGGAATAGTGATTGTATGAGAAAGTTTCTCACATAATTTGTTGAAAATATTGTCTGCATTTGATATTTTCATCTTTAGATTTCAGTGATTTTATTAATTTACGTACGTAAAACTGCAAGAAGAAAAAGTTCGCGTAATGGCGATAATAGTACCAGAAATGCAGAAAAATTAAGTAAATTCTATGATAAATTAAAACAAAGTATATTAAAGAAGTTTACAATTGTTCAGGACAATCAGTAAAAAGAAACATGCTAAGGAATTTATGATGCAATGGAGTTAAAGGTGTGGGTAGAGGGCATTCAACGTATTGTTTGTGGTGTCACAGAGACAACCACTTGTCAGGTAAACTATTTTCTACATTATATTGTTATTGATTACATAAAAAAGAATGTATTTTTAGTCATCATTGAAGTTTTTATAAACAATATTTTAAGCATGTAAACTTTTTGATATCGTATAAAATGAATTTGGTACGATCATCATATTTAACAGTTTGATAAAAATGAAATATTGATTAAATAGTAATTGATTAAAATAAATGTTAAAAACAATAAGAAATACAACATTAAATCAAAATTATTTTAGCAAGGTGTTCGATTCTTTTGATATCACTTTGAAATCGTTATTTACTTTCTTTTAAATACATGTAAAAGAAAATAGTTTCTCTTAATAAAAAAGTTCAAATAACGGGAGCATGGAAATAAAATTGTATCGGGAATTTAACAAATTTACTGCTACTAGATATTATTAAAAAAAAAGTTAGACATTTTCAATGATTTTTGTTATCAATAGAAAAAAACATTAATTTATGGGTCATTTTCTCAGAAAGGACAAATGATTCATGATTTTATACAAAAATAGTCAAATTAATCGACTTTAATAAAAACTCCGTCAACCAAGGTAAAAGTCCTGGTTATGGAACTGTTTTCGGATAGGGTTGGTTATTTTTAGGAAATTCTAATCATGAAAAGGATATTAGTTCTCAAAATCTATTCATAGTTCATTGTCTATATTTTCACAAGAGAATACAATTTTTAAAACTGCATTTTGTTTATAATAATTAAATAAAACTGTTAAAAATTATAGAGATCAGAATGTGCGTATTGTGGAACATTTTTATTATTTTAAAAAAAGGATAAATTTTTCTAAATAATCTGATAATTAAAAGTCACATTTAAACACCCTCCCGTTTCTTGATAAGCACATAAGTCTAAAAATAATTTGCCACTTTTTTTATTTGATCCTCATGTGATTTAACTAAAAGTTGTTAAATCTTATCATATGTCTGGCAAAGTTTTTTATTAAATTCATTTTACTATTTTTTAATAACAAACATCGTGAATGGATCATTTGTCCTTTCTGAGAGAATGACCCTTATATTTCTGTGCATCTTTTGAAAATGTCCGACTTAAAGATTTAAACATTTACATAAAAATGGTATTAACAATTTTTTTTAAGTTACTTTATGAAATTAAGTTTTGGACAAAGTAACTCATGATTGTTTAATAAAAATGTGATTAAAAGTAAACTTTAATGAACTTTTTATTTCTAGGATGTTGTTTATGCACTTGCACATGCTACAGCTCAAACTGGACGGTTCACATTGATCGAACGTTGGCGAACGAGCGAAAGGCTTCTTGCTCCTTATGAAAATCCTCTAAAGGTACGTAATATTCAATATTAAAATATTCATGACTATTCAGGAGAATGTTACGCAAGAATGGATTGCAGACATTTAAACTATAAATATAATCAATATAAATGAATTGATTACGAATCATTATTGTTTGTTTTTTTTTTTTTTTTAAGATTTTGATGAAGTGGGGAGAATATGCATCCGAAGTGCAGCTGATATTAAAACGATCTACACCAGAATCAAATAAGGCACCAGGTCCTTCGGGTGCAAGACTACTTCATGGAAACAGACCAAGCGGATTTCCTAGTTCTTTTGGAGATCAATCATTATGCAATAATCCTTACGAAGATGCTAAATGTAGTCCAACTATTCCGGTGCAAGAATTCGACGATGCACAAGACGGCCTAGAAAGAAATCGAGATATTAGAAAGTCTTTAACCTTTAGTGGCCTTCATGGGAACACGTCGGAAAACACGTCTGAGGTAATTCTTTTATTTCTTCTTTTTCAATCTTATTGTTTCCAAATTTTATTATACTAGCAACAATAACATTATACGTTGTTTTTGGTCATTTACAACTATAAATTTGTTCAAATAAGAATAATAAATTAATGAAATTTGTTACTCAATTATAATAAAATTAATGCTTCAGATAAATATAACTTTCATTGTATACAAAGTAAAACTGCTGCCGACTTCAAGAATTAAAGAAATAAGTAAATGTAAATAAAAAGTGTTTTTAAAAAGCACGAATTTTCCAATTTTATATTTAAAAAAGGAAAAATAAGCGCGATATAGCTTAGGTTTGTACGTTACAAAAAGTTGGAATATTTTTGTTGAAAAAATAGTTTTTTGGACAAAATGTATTCAGACTCCTATAATTTATACGAACTTCAATTATTCCAAAATTCTATGCCGAAAAATTTCTTATTATTTTACACAATACAAATTTCAATTATTACAAACTTTACTTAATTTAAATTTGTATTAAAAAGTCCTATCAATTACAAAATGTCGTAAATAATTGCTAGTAGCCAACTGAAAAAAATAATTGAAATGATTAAACATGAAATATTAAATTTAAAGAAAATAATTGCAAATTGAAAAATTAAGAACTTGATAGCAATAATTGTAAAAAGCCGAGAATTGATGAATATAGAAGAAAACAATTGAAAACTAAAGAATGGAATTAAAAATTAAAGAATAAGATTGAACAATTGTATTTAAAATTAAAGAAACTTAATGATAATAGAAAAAAGGAGATAATATTTTAATATTAAAGAAAATAATTGGAAAGTGGAATTTAAATTTGAAGAAAATAACTAAGAATTGGAGAGAATAGTTCTAGAATTGAATAATTGAATTGAAATTTAAAAAAAATATGAGTAAAAAAAATAATTGAGATAATCCGAGAATTATTGAATATTGAGGAACTAATTGAAAATTGATAAAAATAATAGAAAATTGATGTAAACATTTGAAAATTGAAGAAAATAATTAAAAATTGAAGAAATAAATTGGAAATTAAAGAATTAAATGGAAATTTCAAGAAAAGAATTGATAATTAAAAGAAAAATTGTAATATGACGAAAATAATTACCTATTAAAAAAAATAATTAACAATTAAAAAAAATCCGAAAAATGGTGAGAATAAACGCATTAGAAAAAAAAAATTTAATCAATGAATAATCATAAAATTGAATGAAAATAATAAATTGTCAATTGAAAACTGATGAAAATTATGGAAAAAATTGTAGAAAATAAATGAAAATTGACAAATTGTATTGAAATTTCAAGAAAATAATTGATAACTGATATAATGATAGAATTATTGAATATTAAATAAAATAATTGAAAAACGAAGAATGCAATTGAAAATTGAAGAAAATAATAATTGAGAATCGAAGAAAATAATTAAAAATTAAAGATTAAAAAATTAAATTGAAATTTTAAGAAAATAGCTGATAATTGAAAGAAAAATTACAAACTGACTAAAATAATTAAATATTAAAGAAATTAATTGATCAATTAATTTAATTGGAATTAAATAAGTTTAATTTGCTCATGCAATAAAAAAGAATCTTTTTGAGATTTAGAATACGACATTAATTTAAAGAAATCTATTTTAGTAGGTTTTTTTAAATAAAAATAACGTTGGAATTTTTGAAACAAAAAAAATTTTAATCCAAAAAAAATGAAAAAATTATTTTAGAAAGGTGTTTAAGACACTTATAAAATATTTAAAAATGGTGCTTGTTTGCTTTTCAATGATATAATAATTGGATGATATTTCCTTATTTATTATTCTACTTTTTTAATATAAAAGGCAATTGGTTATTAGATACATAAAATAAGGACTCTTATGATTTATATTTAATTTAAAAATATACATTTTTTCAAACGAAACTGATTTAAAAAAATATATATTTAAGTGCAAAATTTCAGATGTGGACAGAATGACTGAATGAATTTTGTGGATTATTATCATAGATTGACGATTTGCAATGAAAACTTGTTTAAATTAAATACGTTTATTTTTATAAAATATAAATGAATAATTGTTTTTAGGTACAGATGGAGAATGTTGCCATAGTTCAGCCTACACCGCAATTAAAATCGAAAGATTTTAATTTGCGGAAAATGTCTCAAAGGACTGCTCAATCTCCAACGAAATTAACAGCTGCAGA
The DNA here is from genome assembly GCA_037103525.1 of Ganaspis brasiliensis. NCBI lineage: Eukaryota > Metazoa > Arthropoda > Insecta > Hymenoptera > Figitidae > Ganaspis > Ganaspis brasiliensis. The sequence continues at coordinate 3,641,656 of JAZKLR010000040.1, read as the reverse complement.
ATGTGAGTATTGATGATGAAATATTGATCAATTAAATAGATTAAGACCAACAAAATAGTAGTAGTTATATAGTTGTTGAGTATACATAGTAGATTAATAAACATATCTTTGTGAATTTAAAATCGAGTTTTAATCTTCATTTTTTTACAGCTATATATATGTCACAGAAGAAGGTTCGAGAAGTTCCACCGTATAGGGATCCACCAGGTCCTAGTTCTCCGCCATTAAGAACATTGCCTCCTTATCGTGACCCACCACCTCCAAATTTTAGCAGTCCTGGGAGATCTCAAGGTGCATCCAGTGCAAAAAGTAACAGTCCACGACTGCAGAAAGAAGATCAGCCAGCTTCTAACAGTGCAGTAAAGCCTAAAAAGAATCTTAATCAGGTCATTAACTATTTTATAAAGTACATGAAATACAATTTTCAACGAAATAAATAAGGAGGAAATTTAATTTTGTCGCTTTAACAAATTACAGGAGTTTCAAGAAAGTAGAAGTCAAGGTCAAGCCATGAACCAAGTAGCAGGACAATCACAAAATGCGGCAGGCACCGCGTATAATCAAAGATACGTTGAGCTTATTAGACTAGTCAATAGACAAAGAGATACACTTAATGCCCAGCAAGCAGATCTTACAAAGGTATATAATTAAATATATATAGGGTAGAGTGTAAGGCAGTGGATCATTCCATTCTTTGCGAAAAGATTAATATTAATGAAAGTCTTCTAATCAGGAAAGCAGGACTGATAAAAATCATGATTTTTTTAAGACAATAAAAAAATTGTTTTTTTTTTCAAATATATAAAACTCTTAAATGTTTATTCGTAAGAAGTTTATTTTTTAAAAGGATTGTCAATGGCGAGATGCGCGGTAAGGAGATTGTTCCCTATTTCCCCTGCATTAGCTCCATTAACACGCAGGGTTTCAACCTAATGAAAGTAAAATATTTATTTCTCAAACTTGCTGAAAAACCATTAATATTTTGAAAAAAATCATGGCTTCCTGAATTGATTTGAGGAACAATGTGTCAAAATTGTATACTTCTAGCTCATTTCCTTCAATTGCCGGTGACAATCCTTAATAAGAAATAATGAAGAATAAAACTTTTAATCAAAATCAAACAAATTATTTCAAATAAATGAGAAGATTTTAAAGAAATGTCTTGAAATTCATATGATCGAAAATTTAAGAAATAAATTAGTATGCATTTATGTTTGAATAAATTATAATGTGAGTTAATTGACGTTTGGAATTTATTTAAATTAAAATGACTTAAAGATATACAATTTTCAGGGCAGATAAAAATCATGATTTTTTTTTAATATATAAAATCAGTATACAAAATTTTCAAACAGTCTATTTGTAAGTATTTTATTTCTAAACTAAGAACATTCAATAAGAAATAATGAAGAATAAAACATTTAATCAAAATCAAAGAAATTATGTCGAATAAATGAGAAAATTTCAAAAAAAATATCTTCAAATTTATATGATCGCAAGATTAAGAAAATTAGGTAAAAGAAACGAAAAAAGAATAAATTATAAAATAAAATATAAAAACGTAAAAAGAGTCTATTAAAAAAATGACAAAATTCTTTTAAATAAAAAAAGTCATAGATATTGTTAAAGAAATAAAGAAAAATTAAAAAAAAACAACACAAGAATGAAAAAGAGACATAAAAATATATAAAAAAGTAGAAACTCTTTTCCAAAAATTAAACTATTTACGGACATTTTTTTTAAATTAAAAAAATAAATCAGAAGATAATTGAAAAAATGTTTAAATTAAAAAAACTAGAGAATTATTTTACAAAGAATTGAAGAAGAAAGAATGAATACAATTTTGGAAAATTTCAAAAAATTTAAAGGAAAAAAAAAATTTTTTTATATAGAAGAACGATTTTAAAATGAGAATATTTAGTACAAGATTAATATTTACATACTATGAATTAAAAGAATAAAGGTCTTCAAAAAGGAGAAAAATGAATAATTTTTTTTTATTGTAATTTTTGTGCAAAAATAAAAACTTTTCTTTTTTCTTAATAGTCTCATTGACTACCTTAACATACATTTTATTTAATGAATTTGAATTAGCCGTTTTGGAGAAAAACACATTTTTCAATTTTACTTACCCCCTCCATATCTCCCCCAAAAATTAGATTTAAGGGTTACTATTTAGTGGAAATTTTTTTCACAGCAATGTGAGCTCAATAAGTGCGGGTGCAGATTTTACATACTTAACCGGGTATGCTCTTTCAAGCCCTGCATATTCTAAGATAAAAATTGCACTTTAATGCTTATAAAATACTTTTATTCCTTAGAAAATTACCTTGAAAACAAGCATAGGAACTTAAAAAAACCATCGTTATTTCGTCAGAAATTTAAATTTTTGTAAAACAGTAAAAACTCCACTTTTTTAAATATATTTCAATGAAAAATGGACTAAATCACTTCACTCAGGTCTTATTTTTTTAGAATTTCATCTACTTTTAGAAAATAAAAATTATTTTTTTTTAATAATTATACTTTGTACGCTTAAAGAAGTTTTTCAATTCTTAAAAATTGGTGGACTGATAAATTCGGCTGGTACTGTATTTTTATAATATTACACATATTTATTTAAAAAAAAAAAAAATAATAATTAAGAAAATCAACAAAATAAAAAGTTTAGTGAATGCGAGAGTGAATAACAAAAGTGTGTAAAATAATATTAAATAATTTGCAAAAAAAAAGAAAATTAAAGAAAATCCTAAAATAAAAAGACAAATACAAAAAAAATATATCAAAAGTAAAAGAAAAAATCTTAAATTTTGGTAAAAATAAGAATTATAAGATAAAAATTAAACAATTTCGAAAAAGTGAATTCTCTTATAAATCTTGTAAGAATTAAAAAAAGGAATATCGTGAAAATGGAAAATAATAAATAATATTTCATTGCATTCATTAATATGCATTTAAATTTGAATTAATTAAAATTTAAAAGTTTGAATAAATTGGAATATGAGTTAACTGACGTTTGGAATTTATTTAAATTATATAAAAGTTTAATACTATTTTTTGCTATCTTCATACCAAAAATGTGTAAATCGTAGGTATTTTCATCATCTTTATTAGCACAATTTTTTCAATTTTATAAAGAATAAAATATTAAAATTGAAATTTTGAAGATATATTCACAAATTTCTGGGGTTTTTTTATGGTTTGCGATTTTTTACATTCAGTATTATAGACATCCGGAGTGTTATGAAATTTTTTTTTCATTTAAATGATGATTTAAATCAAAAGGATACACTGATTGTGACCTTTTTACCTTTTAGCATCTTTTTGAAATTTTGTCATTTATTGCACTTATTTTGAAAATTTAGCACTTTTTTTAATCTATTGCAATCGCATTTTATGTATTAATTTCCAATAAAGAACTATTATTAATTCTTTTTATGCTATTTTATTTTTAAAATATTTTTAAATCACTTTTTTGTCATCTATTTTCGAAAAATAGTACACCTTTTTTTCTGCTTTAAGGATAATAGGTACTTTATCTCTGTTATGTAAATGAGGTTACATAAGGGCAAATCCACGGAACCGTACGATTTCATGTTATAAATTTTAGAATTTTAAAATTACAAGCACACTCTTTATTTATAGATATATCTGTAAGAAATACATTTAGAAACAAAATTTTTTTTGCGTGAACCTTTTTCATTTAGTGCTGAAAGAATTATAATAAAAAAACTTCAAGGAAATTTTTTGTCAAGGAATATTTTTTCAAAACGAAAAAACAAATTAAAGTTGCTAAACATTTTACCAAGATGATCAACTTCTCGGAACTATACGATTTAATGTTACAAATAATATAATTTTTCAATTTGAAGCACATATTTTATTTCTAGATATATGTGTTAGAAATATATTTAGAAACAATAATTCCTTAACTTGAACCATTTCTCTTTGGTGCTCAAGCAGTTAAAATTAAAAAAAAATTTGTTGCAAAGAAATGATTTCAAAAAACGAGGAAACAAATGCAGACTGTTAAGCTTAATAGCTATTAATGACGAAAAGTTTAAAAAATGTTATATTTAATATTTTTTAAATGTTCTAATTGTCGTTAAAATTTAGCATTTAGAAATAAGATTTCTAATAATTATATCTATCATTCACGCAAAACTTCCAACCTTTATTCAACGATCTGTGAGTGTGCCATTAAAAAAGGTTCAATTTTAAAGCCTTTCACGTTCAAATATAAAGAGATAATTATTGTTATATTATCTTAAGCTTTAAAGGCACATTATTTAAAAAGGTCTTAATTTATTCGTTTTTTCATCAGCAATACACACGTTGAAAGAAAAATAAAATTGCGTTATCGCTGAAGAAGCAAAAAAAGAAAATAACTATAACTTTCGTTTATTGAAAAGTGGGAGTAACACTTTTTAAATAGTTGCCATTTAGTTTTAATTTTAGAGCACATCTTTTTTTTAAAGTGTAATACCTTTTTTAGAGTTAGAACTTTCATTCGTCATAAGTTTTAAATGATTTCGTCTTCTGCTGAAAAAAATATACTCATAAAAGTAAAAAAAGTAGCGAAAGTAACAAGTCAAACTTGATTGTTGACGCTTATATATGACTTTTTATTTCACTTAAAGAATTATAAATATTTGGATTCAATTAGCTATTTCAGTTAAATGTGGCCTTAAAAAGATAATGATACCTTGAAACTATTTATAATATATTATTATAAAGGTTTAAATCATGAATAACATGAAATCGTACGGTTCCGTGGATTTGCCCATAACACACTTAACTACATTTGTATCTAGAGTTTGGAAGATTATTTCCTTCAATTTCTCAAAAAAAAAAAAAAATGATTCTCTGCCTCCCCCTCTTACCATATTTTATTTATAAGAATCTATAGATTTCATAAATTTTTATATGTAAATATAAAAAAAGTGGATTATAAATAAAAGAAGGAATGAATTAATGTTGTTAATAATATTAATACTATGTATATTAATTCTATTATACCAATTATATTAATTATACTTATTATTATTATTATTATTATTATTATTATTATTATTATAAAAATAAAATAATTATTTATAAATTTATTTAAATTCTTTTTAGTATGATGCGGAAATAATTTATTGGGAAACCAAGAACAGGGAACAAATGCATCAAATGGATTTTATTGCTCAGGAAGTAAGCCGTCTCGAAACCGCTGGACGTAAAATTGAGGATCAGGTACCAACTTTGAATAAAGAATTTGTATATGTGACGCTCCGCGAGAGAAGGGACCTATCGCTGAGCAAGCAAACTTTAAAGGATGGACGGGCAAAGAGGAGAAAGAAAAATCGAGACGCTTAACATGTCCATGTTTAAAGCTTCATAACAAGAAAACTAATTGCAGGAATCAAATTTTGATTTTTGGAACTCAAAGAGCAACTCAAAAACTATCATTTACCATAAAAAATCAAAATAATTAATTGTTAATTTCATGTGACGGTCATTCAAAGAAAAATAAAAAAATGCGATACACTTAGTACGCTTAGGTTTGAAGCATTATAACAAAAAGTGTAATTGAAAAAAAAAAAATTTTTGCAACATGAAAATGAAAGAACAGCTAAAAAATTATCTTTTAGCATAAAAAAATAAAAATTGATTTTTTCCGCGATAGGTCCCTTCTCTCGCGGAGCGTCACATATATAGAAAAAAATGATTTTTTTGAAACAAATTTTATTGTTAAATAACTTTTTACTTTTAGCTGAAAGAACTGGCACATGTAGAAGAAGAAAGTGAAATTGTGAAGCAACAGGAAAAAACCCTTAAGTCTGAAATAACTCTGTTGAGATCCAAACTGGCAAATTGTGAAACAGAACTTCTCCAGTGTAAAAACAAAATTAGGTAATTTGACTGAGTAATCAAAATCGAAAATACAGAAATTACAGGTTGTTATCTATTGACCTTTTTTCATCTATTATAAATTTTTCACCTATTGTTCGACTAATTTTCCCACTTTTAAAAAATTATATTTACAGGCTTCACAGACCGTCCCCTATTTCCCCTAAATGTCCCCTATTTTGCGATTGGTCCCTAAAAGTCCCCTATTTAGAAAATTTTACCTATTTTCCCCCTATTTTTCACGAAAGTATATTTAAAGTCAAGGTATTTAGAGATTTTTAATTATTTTCAACTTTCAACTATCTCTATCATTTTTAAATTATTTTCTCCAATTTTTCATTTATTAAATTATATTTCAATAGATTTCTTGAATTTTCAATCCTTTATCTCTGATTCCAATTCTTTTTTTCAATTTACAATCATGTTTATCATTCTTTCTTAATTTTTTCCTACTATTCATATACTTATTTGTATTCCATTATTATTTGACTAATTTCATAAACTGTCAATTATTTTTATCAAATTAAAATTATTTTATTCAATTTAAATTATTTTTTTCTACTTATTAAATATTTTCATTATTTTTCAATTAATTTACAAAACTTGCAATTATTTTTTACATTCTAATTTTTTTCATTATTTTTTCATCGTGTTTATCATTTTTCAGTTATTTTATTAAATTTCAAAAATGTTTTGTAATTTTATCACTTTTTTTTCATAATTTATCTCAAATTTCAGTCATTTGTATTATTTTTCAAATATTTCCATCATTTTTAAATTGATTTCTTTTATTTTTCAATTTTTTTCTCCAAATTATAAATTTTTCAATTATTTTTTAACTGATTTACTAAACCTTTAATTATTTATTTCAAATTTCAATTAATTAAAAAAATTGTTAATAAATTTTACAATTTTTTAATTATTTTTTTCAAATTTACAATTACTTTCGGTATTTTGTAAATAATTTCCTAAATTTTAAATTATTTTTAAAAATTTATCATTATTTTTGCTATTTTTCAATTATTCCTTTAATTTGATATATATTTTGTAATTTTTTAAAATTATTCTTCTCCAATCTCGATTGTTATTCTAATTATTTTTGAAGTTCTCCTTTTTTTTATTAATTTGAAAATTCTGTAATTATTTTGTTATCCTACAACTTGTTATTTTGTCCTACCCAAATAAAATCGAGGTTCTACTGTATATAATTAATTTATCTTTATTTATAAAGTTTTTAAAGTAGGTACCCTAAAAGTTCCCTATTTTTGTATATTATATCCCCTATTTCCCCTAAAATATTCTTTATTATCACTGTGAAGCCTGTATTTATTACCGGAATTATTTCAAAGTACTTATTTTATTTACTAATAACAAAAAAATTAAATTGAGTAAAAATAGTGGAAATATAAAATGATAAACAAACTCTTAAAAAAGATTAAGATTGTGGTTTCCTGTAAATGTTTTTTTTTTTAATTTTTGGTTACTACATTTTTGTGAAATTCGGTCTTGTTTTTTACAGATTAGTAATGGAAGAACTGGCCATAGAACAGAATAATATTAGTCGCAAGAGCGATGAGAACCAAATGAAGGAACGCAAGATTATAGGCGAAGTCGAGCATCTTCAAAGTGAAGTAGAACAAATAAAACGATCTTCAGAATTGGCGACGCAATGTGCTGAATCTTTGAAAATGGAAGTTGCCAGTTTGGAATCTGCAATTGGAGAAAAGAAGTTGCAGGTCGAAAGATTAGTGACGGATATGAAAGAAGCTAATTTACAAAGCTTAACGGTTGGTCCCCAGGACGAACAGATTAAACATCTTTTAGAAGGTAATGTTTCACTCTAATATGATATTTTTCTCAAAAGCTTACTTTTTAACAATTTTCTCAATTACAAATTGTCATTAAAAATGTGTAGGCATAAGGGATCACAGAATATCACTTTTTTCTTACCTATTTTGTTAATTTGTCGCCAATTTCACCTATTCTGTTAATTTGTCCCCTACCTATTTCTTTTAATTTTTCAGACTTTTAATCTAAAGTTTTAATTAATATAAATTTAAATAAACTCTAAATTTAACTTGACAACATATTTGTTTACATTTATTTTATTTAAATTTTAAACGAGCTAAATTTTGGTTTATTTTCTTTTTAATCAATTTCAAATTCAATTGATTTCAATTTATCCAAATTTTAATTAGTTTCTCATTTCAAAAGATCAACATTTTAGTAAATTCTAATCTTCATTAGTAAAAATTTCAATCAGTTTTTAATTTCAATTCACTATAAAATTTAATCACCTCCAAATTACAGATTATATCAATTTTAATCATTTCTACATTTAGATCATAAAAATGTTATTCATCTATAAATTTAGCTCGAACAAATTTCAATTTGTCTTCATCCAAATTTTTGTCAATTTTAAATATCTATTCGAGAAAATTTCAGTCGATTCTAAATTTAAATCAAATTTTAAACAGGTTTTAAATTTAATCAACCCCTAATTTTTTTATAATTAATGTTTAATTGTTTCTACCTTTAATTCACTACAAATTGAAACAATATAAATTTCCAATTATTTTAATTTTAATAATTCTCAGATCTAATTGTTTTTAATTTTTGCAAATTTAAATTAACTGTATTATCAATTCATTATAAGTTGAATCATTTAAAGTTTCAACCTATCCAAACAAATACAAATATCAGTATAGGTAAAATTTTCTGTTATTATATCAATTTATTTTTTTGTAACATTAATTTGTCACATTTTTGTTGTCTATTTTCTAAAAAATTTTCACCTTTTTACCTATTTTGTAGCAAAAAAGTGCTGTGATCTCCGATGTATGTTAAAATATCAATTTTTGAATGACAAATTTAATATTTAAATATTTTGTGTTATATTAATGAATTTCTAAATTTTTTTAATTACTATCTTAAAAATGTGTCTGACGTCTTAAGATTTCTTTCGTTATTTTAAAGTTGTTTTCATATTTAAAAAAAAGTATATTTATTTTTTTTTAATAATTCATTTAAACTCTTTTATTTATCTTTCTACATTTTCTCCTTTTTATTTTGACTACTTTTTATATCTTAGTAGATTTTGACCGAATTTTAAATCTTTTAATATTTTTTTTCACTTTCTTACAGTTGTTAAATTTATTTTGCATATTTTCTCCATTTCTCACATATTAGAAAATTCTTCTTTATTTTTTCTTATTCCTTTAGACTTTTTGGATTTTCTTTAAAGTTTCTTACTTTTTCTTAAATTTGTTTTTTCCATAATATTTGTATCTTTTTTTTTTTGTTTTTAAATCCTTCGATAATAATTTTTTTGGTTCTGTTTTTCGAACTAATTTTATATTTTTTCTTTATAACAATTATATATATATATTATTTAAAACTGCACGTTTTAATAATTCTTTTAAACCACTTAAGATTTAAATACAACTGTTATTAATCATTAATGGAAAAAATTCATGAAATTTACATAACCTCAAACAGGAAAGTCGTTTCATCCTAAATAAAAATATTATTGAAAATTGAAATTAATTTTACAAAATTTTGAAAGACCCAGCTGTACATTTTTCAGAAAAAATTAGGTTGAGTTAAAATTTGTTTGTTAAATAATAATTGTTCAACATTTTACGCACTTTCCTTATATATAGTTAAAATATGTGATTTTCATCAAATTTACCAAGTAATAGCTCATTTTTCTCGTTGAAACATTCTCTACAATTTTATCTGTTGGGTTTTGTTAAAGAATATTTTGTTTAAAAATTATTAGACAAATAAAATTTGTTTTGTACTTATTGTTTAAAGAAAATAATATTTAACAAAATCTAACAAAAAAAATTGCAGAGAATGTTTCAACGAGAAAAATGAACTGTTATATTTGTCAAAATTGGATGAAAATTACATATTTTAACTGGATTGAAAGAAAAAAACATAATTATTATCTTACAACAAATTTTAGCTCAACCTAATTTTTTTTGAAAATTGTACAACTGGATCTTTCAAAATTTGGTGAAATTGATTTCAAACATATTTTTATTTGTGGTGAAAAACGACTTTCTAGTTTGAAGTTATGTAAATGGAGAAAACCTCCTTAAATTACATCGGTTGAATCGTTTTCTGTTATATTATAATTATAATAAAATAATACATTGAAATTTAAATCGATTAAGATTATTAGCAACTAAAGTACTAATTAAATGTAATTTTATATCTATTGCAATTTCGATTAACTGGAATTTGGATCGATAGAAGTTTGGACCAAAAGAGGTTAGTATAGACTGAAATTTGGGTGCATTCAAGTTTGGGTTGACTGACATCTGATTAAATTGAAGTTTTGATTTATTGAATTTTGGAGAAACTGTAGCTTGTCAAATTAAACTGTAAATAATTCCAAGTTTAGTTCGATAAAAAATGTTAAATTGACATTTAAATCGATAAAAATCAGGATAAATCAAAACTCTCTTTGATCCAATCAACTGAAAATATTAAAAGCTGTATGAGAAACGAAAGAAATCGTATTATTGCTTATATATTATTAAAAAAAAAAAAATTTTATTTCGTTAGGTGCACAACGACCTGGCAGTACTCGAAAGATGATAGGATCTCCAAGACAATTAGAAACTGCAGTGCCTACTAGCAAAAATCCTCACGGCGTGTGGGTATAAATAATCGAATCAAATGATCTCCGCGATGAAATTTAGTAATCGCTAGAAACAAAGTGCTCTTCATACAACCCGATATTAATTTGTAAATGATTTTAGTAAGTAGGACTCTTAAGCAGAAAGAATTTGAATCTATCTTAAGATAAAGGGCAACCTAACTTAATCTTAATCTTTTTAAAGTTTAACTTAATTCTCTTCCACTGTCAAGTGTGAATTTTAAATATCTCGCAAAAAGTACTTATCTCATTAATTTTGAGATGAAAAATTTATTTTTAATACTTAATGTTTTTAGGTCTATTTCCCTCCCAATCAACAATTTACAAGTTTCACTTGAGTGTGAAATAATTTTCAGTGTCTTTTTAGATAAATTTTATTTCTTAGAAATAACTCACTTTTTAGGAGAGTAAATTATTTTGTCCTAATATATCCAAAAGACTGAAAATTTATTAGAAAATATAAAAACAATTTTCCTACACGACTAGTATCTATTCTAAGGAATCCATTTTCATATCCTAAGTCAATTTTCATAGTACATTTTAAGAAAATATTTTAAAAAATCACCTCGATTGCAATAAAAGCATCTCAGGATTTATCTTCAGGGAAGATAAAAATTATAAGCAATATCTGAAAGTCGAGAAGCTTGAGGTTAAAAAAAAATCAAAGGATTGTGAATTCTTTCATAAAAGCAAGTACTTATTTTTGTGTGCGTGTGTGTACCTCTGCTTTAAATAAGTACACTGCCATTGTCGTTATTTCATTATAACATGTCATAATGTTTATAGATTAGAGCACGTTATTATATTTTTATCTAAATGTATAGAAAACGATTAATCGAATTTATTAAGAGAGAGATTGTGTTTTTGAAATTTTTACATGAAAATAAGAAATTTAATTAAGATTGTTGTCTCTAGGCCTAGTTTTACTAAAAAAATCGAATAATGAAATGGATAATCAAATAATTCTAAATCTAATCCTAGACACAAGCTTAAACTAAAAAGTGGTTTTAAATAAATTATATTTCCCTAACATTTTTTAAGATCCAACTATTAAATTATTAGCAAAAATTCGTTGTCAAATAATAATTTTTAACATTTTTTTCTTAAAATTTAGTAATTTTGTTTTTTGAAAGATTTTCTACAAATTTGTTTATTGGAGTTTGTTAAATAATTTTTTTTTTCTTTTAAATAATATATTATACACCAATTTTATCTATTTAATAACTTCTAACCAAAATATTATTAACAAAATTCGGTACGCTTGAATATTTTATAAAATTTATTAGTTAGGATTTTTATTCTGCAGAATTTCATCAGATAAAATTCCTTCGGAGCAGAATTTTCGTTTTTCGAATTTATTTTTAATTGAATTTAAATTAACCCGAAATTGAACTCAATAACATTTTTGGATCTGAATTATTATTTAACAAAATTTTCATTTAATAGAATTTCTTTTTAACTAACATTTTATTTTAAAAATTCTAATTGAACAGAATTTTAATTTAGCAGAATTCTATTTTAACAGAGTTTTAAGTGAGTCGAATTTGTAAATGCCAGAATTTCTATTTGTCCGATTTTTTATTTGATAGGATTCTTAAAACATCGAATTTCCAATTAACTGGAATTGTTAAATAAAAATTCGGTGATCTTATAATACTGTTCAGATACAAATTCGGGTTAATTTAAATTCGATTAAAAACAAATTAAAAATTTCGGCTCCAAAGAAATTCTGTACTATAAAAATTCTAACTAACGGAATATTCATGCGCCCCTAAAATTCAACAAACAAAATTTTAGAGAATGTTTCAAGGAGAAAAATTAGCTATTGTTTGTCAAAATTGGATGAAAATTGTTCACTAGATTTAAAGAAAAATCACAAAATAATTATTATTTAGTAACAAATTTTGGCTCAACCTAATTTTTTCCTGGAAAATGGATAAAATTGGATGAAATTAATTTTAATTATATTTCTATTTGGTGCAAAAAATTACTTTCTAGTTTGAGGTTATGTCAACAGGTTGAACCTTCTTAAGACTGTCACGCGATAAATACTTTAAAGAAATTTCAAAAACATATTCTTAAGCGAAATCTAAATAGAGCCGCTGTGTTATAATTATTATTTATCGTATTTCGTCGTAGTCTTTTTTAATCTATTTAATTCTAATTGATTTATTCTTTTCTAATTGTACTTTTTATTATTTATATTAATTAACTTTGTCTAAAATAGAATGAACTCTTTACCGAATTCTTCTGTAAATGCTGCAATGTGTAAGATATAGGATATATAGGTATATATATATATATAAATTCGTAATTTATAAGAAATTTGAGAAAATGTCTAATTGTAATTTTTCAACATCGAGCTTATCGCAAATTGATATTTCTCAATTTCATATCAAATATTTAACAATGAGCTTTCATTGTACGTCCTTTAGAACAGAGAAATCTTTACCTTTCACGAGTCTTAATTGTTAAGACAAAAATTATTTAATATATTATACACTTTTAAAATTTTCAAAGATGATTATGTATACAGAGTGTTTTAAGAAATTATTATTAGAAAAGATTTATACTGTATAAATATATATTATATATAAATATATATTTCAATATAAATATATTTGAGTGATCGGTGATGCAAGAAATCACAATTTTATCGAAAATCAAAATATTCAATTTTAAGTAGAAATCTACAATTTTATCGAGTTGAACCCAATGAATTTTAGTTGAGTGTTGAAGAAATTGTTTCGGAAATATGTATACAAAAGAAAAATAAAGTGAAGGAAAAAAATAACTCAAGACTTTGTATAGTCATTTACATCAAAATATTATATCTTTATTATAATTATAAACATTATACAATATGTTACAGACGTGTATATAACATATATATATTTTATATATATAGTTCTACTAGTATTAACTAAATTACAATTTCAAAGCTATTACAAAGATATTTGTGCAGTGAAATCCACATGGATTGTTAAAAGTGCCCAATCGCTTTTTTTTCTAGGAGTGCTCAGATTGATTGATCCGAGTGGTCCGCAAGTTGAAAAAAAATGTGATAAAGAAGCGACAAAATTTAAATCTCTGCTCATACTTTAAAAAATAACTCTCTCTTTTCAAGGCACGTTTGAAATATAAATATTATTCAACTTCAACGACTTTAACAAAAGTCCCTTTGATACCAGTTATTTCCTTTTTAATTCTCTAAAAATAGTTGTCAGGGTTTGCTTTCTTTTTTTTTGTCTTTCTTAGCAAAACTCAAGATGACAATTAATGTAGAAAAATATAAAACGTTGTAAATTCCATTAGCCAAAATCACAGACGATTATCTTACTTTCTCTGACAAACATCAAATTGAAACATCAGTTAGATAGCTTAGGTAATATAAATATTATAAATATATTGTATATAAGTAGTCTCACCCTTTACAGTATGTGGATTGACATTCGTTTAAAAATCGATCAATTATTACATTGTTAATCATGCAAGAAAATCTTGCAGTTCCATGAAAACTCCACATTGAAAATCTAATTGAATTTTTATTTCTTTAAAAAATGCATTGCTATCCTTTATTTTTCTATGTTTTTTTTCTGATTTTACAAATATTACGAAAATGGATTAAGGCATTTTTTTGTCGAATACAGAGTTGTGACAAATATAATAAATTGTAAATTACAATTTTTAGAAAATTTCTCAGGAACAAACAAGACGGAAAAAGATAAAATTATAAAATTTGGTGTACTTTTACATTACTGTGACTTAACATAAAAATTGCATTTAAAAAATTCCCCTAAATAAAATGCTCTGATTAGATGCATAATATATATATAAATATATAGATAACTTGAGCTTTAAAACTTAAAGAGATTACTAATTTACCTATTCAATAATCTTTTCTCGCGGAAGAACTTTAGCACTCGCTTTTATTTGAGGTAAAAGTTTATCGCTGGTACGAAATTTCACAAATTTGCCAAATTTTTTTTTTTTTTGGCAACAATTATCTAAATAAGAGAAATTTCTTGTACCAGTTTGGAAGAATCCAAAATTATAAACAATTGTTTTCAAATGGAAGTTGCTTTTGTTCTTTCATTTTATACATTTTATATCATTCTTTTTCTTAATACAGAACCATTCATTTTTTGAAATTACAAATGTTCTGTATCTATATAATTATTGTATATTTAGTGCTTAAAAATAAAACTTTACATTTTGATTCTACCGTTTTATTACTTGCAACATAAGGGATTTGTAATACTGCACAATCGCTATTTACAACAACTTTCGTAAAATATTCAAATTTTAAAAAGTTTTCGTTTAATATTAAAATTAACGACAATACATGTCAATTATGGCCATTGTTATTGTTGTCATTGCAGTCGTCTGTTTTTTTTTCTTCTTTAAAATGCCTCAAAAAATGTAAACAATCGCTGATCAACACATATTGGTTCTTCTTTTTCAATAAATAAATTCAATGATAATAGTTTTTCGTTTAGTAACATTCATCAGCGTCTGAGTGCATTCTATGCCCAATAAAAATATCCACTTATGTACATGAATCTTTACACGAGAAATACATATTAGTATTCTTCGACATTTCGTCAAAACCCAATTAAGCAAAACTTAGAATTACGTAACGCAAAATCTTTTCAAAAACCTTTAAAACATTATTTACACTTTATAAATGAATCAAGAATAAAATATCCAATGAATATTAATGAAATGCAAATTCTCATTAATCCTCAATACCTATATAAAAAAAAAGGAAAAAAAACAATCTATATAGATAATTTTCGTGCAGAAAATAAGACTATGTAAAAGTGATTAGGATTTTTTGAAAGATTAATAGAAAGATTCTTGTCTGGAGAATAAAATAAAAATGTTTTCGTGCTCGTTTCTAAAATAAAATACCTTTCCTCTCTTAATCTAAGGAAGTCTTATGTACGTTGATATTTCGCTTTTACCTCTGAGTTTATACGATCAATATTTTTCATAATAGCGATTTTTACAGTGGTACAACGATCATAAATGACGATAGCGACAATTATGACAATAATTATTTTATAAAGTAGCAGCACCCTCTGTATCTATATCGTACATTAGTATCGCTTTTTTTCCAAAAAGCGATTTATAAATCCCTTGATTTTTAGGAAAATAACTTTTATCGAACTTCAGTCATTTACTTACGATTTTGTGAGTTTTGTACGGTTTGCTGCAACAGTTGCAAGGCACGCCAAGGCTTCCAAGTCTGGTGAAGCGCACCAAGCTAAAAAAATAAAAAATAATTAATAAATAATAGTAAATCATATTTATAAATAATATGAATAACAGTATTAATAAAACAAGCATTTTATACTTTTTGGCCTAAAATAACGTAAACATTTTTTGTCACTTTAAAATGTCGTTTATAAATATAATAATTAAAATTGACTTTTGAAAATTATTTCAAAATATTTATTTTCTTCTATTTCCTTTTATTGTTTAAATTTTTATTTAATGAACATAATGTAGTATATTTTAGAGAACATTATACTCTTTGTAACCCCGTTTGCTTAAATCAATAAAAAAAAATGTTGTAAACAGAAAAAAAACATGTAAATAATTT
Source organism: Ganaspis brasiliensis (assembly GCA_037103525.1). Lineage (NCBI taxonomy): Eukaryota > Metazoa > Arthropoda > Insecta > Hymenoptera > Figitidae > Ganaspis > Ganaspis brasiliensis. The sequence continues at coordinate 3,625,484 of JAZKLR010000040.1, read as the reverse complement.
TGAAAAAATGGAAAATTTGAAAGTCTATAGAAAAAATGAAAAAATGAACGAAAAAGTTGGGTGTAAATATTTTATAAAATAATTTAGTTAGTTTCATTCTATAGAATTTTATTAAACAGAATTTCTTTGTCGAATTTTCGTTCTTCAAATTTATTTACAATCAACTTTAAATTAACTGTAAAACTAACTAACTTTTTATTTTAAAAAATACTAATTGAACCAAATTTTAATAAATTAAATTAAGTTTTCCTTTTAATAGAATTAAAAGTGAGTCGAGTTTTTTAATGTCAGAATTCCATTTTGCTCGAATTTTTATCAATACAAATTGATGATTCGCGATAATTTCTGGTTGATTCTATCAAATATCAATGCGGGCAAATAGAAATTCTTTTATTTAAAATTTTGATTTATTAAAAATTTTGCTAGAAGAAAATTCTGCTAAATTAAAATTTGTTTGATTTAGAAACCTTTTTTTATAAAAAGTTAGTTTAAAAGAAATACTGTGAAATCAAAATTCTGCTAAACGAAAATTTGGTGAATTCTGATCAATAAAATAAAAGTCTAAATATTTGAAAGAATAAAGAAAAAGTAAGAACATTTAAACAAAAATTGAAAAATAAAGAAGATCTTTAAAAAATCTAACAAATTATAAAAAAATTGAGCATTTTTCAGAAAATATTAAAAACCTTACAATGAATACAGAAATTAGAAATTTTAAGTTAATCTACTCAAAATAGAGAAAATTATTAAAGTAAAGAACGGATTTTTAAAAATAGTGTAATCTTAAAATATATTTTTTTTTATTATATTATAAATAATAATAATAATGAATATTATATATATTTTGTTGAAAAATACAATTTTTTTAAATAATCAAAATTCAATAAAATTTTTTGTGAAGGTTATAAAAAACAAGTTATTCTAAAAAACAGTACACACACACACACATATTTATAATATACATCTTAACATTTGATCAGAAACTTATATAACACATTTTTAAAAAGGGAAAAGTTAATTTGAAAGATTTTAAAAAATTTGTGAACGAATACAAAGCTTCCTCTATGAGAAAGCAAAAAATTAAGAAAAGTTCAGAGATTAAGAGAGAACAAAAAATTAAAGTAAAATTTACTTAAAGTAAAACATAAGAAGCACTAAAAATAAAATAATTAGCTGTAAAAAGATAATTAAAAGGTTTACAATAAAAATAAAATAAGTAAGTCCTTTAAAAATAAAAAATTTAGGTAAACTAAATGAAAACTTTTTTTAAACAATACTAACAATAAAAATGTAAAAGAAAACTTATTAAAATCTAAAAATTTTATAAAAGAGCTATAAAACAAATTGAATACTTTTAGAAAAAAATGGAAAAATCTAAAAAAATTCAGAAAATTGAAGAATAAAATGTACCCTTTTTCTCTCTCCCCCCTTAAAAAAATTGAAAAACCCATGTTTTTATGAAAAAATGGTAGAATAAAAACATAGAATCTTATGACGAAAAAAAAGAAGAGAAACTTTTGCGAAACGTATTTTAAAAAAGAAAACCTTTTAAGAAAATGAAAAAACTTTTTTTTAAGAATACGAAAATAAATAAGAAAAAAATCTTTTTTTTTTCAATGTAAGAAAAATAAAATTGAATGAAGTAATTTGAAATAATTCACGCAAAAAAAAGAGAATTAGAAAATTTGTTTAAAAAAAAAAAACATCCTAATTGTTAAATTTCTTATTTTGTTTACTTAGAACAGTTCTTTTTTGGATGTAATAAAAGGTTTCTTACCCGTTTATTTTTGAATAAATAAATAAATAATTTAAAAATTCATGAAAAACTTAAACCTAAAATGATAAAAAGATTTTAAGAGGGGGAAAAACCTGATGATAAGTTAGAAAATTGGAAAAAAGCCAGAAATCTTTAAATTAAGTGAAAAAGTGTTGAAGAACTATATATGTAATTTGCAAAGAATAAATAATTTGACATCCGAAATAATTAATTTTTAGCTATTGAAGTTTGAGAATTGAATAAATAAACATTTGAATCGTTTTGACATTTGAGATTTACTTAGGTACATTATAATAATGTGAAATTATTGAAATTTAATATCATATAATATTAAATTTATAATATATTTATATAATATTTATGTTTTAATTTCCAGTTTCTTTTTGTTTTATTTGAATTTTTTTCAGGGTAACCACAAATTTCCATTTTCAAAAATCACTGACTTTTCCCTGACTAAAAACGTTTTTAATTATTTTAAATCTTGCTTTGTATGATATAAATTCTATACTTTTTTTAATTGTTATCACATTTCTAACTTCACGTATATTTTTTATAATTATTTAAAGTTGTAAAATTTTCGAATTTTTATTTGTGGTTCCTTTGAAGAAAATTTCTCTGATTTCCAGTTTTTTCCTGACTTGCGGACACCCCGTTTTTGTTCTCCTTTTATGTAATAAATAGATCTTTCCCGTTTATGTTTCAAATAAATGCATAATATTAAATTTCAATATTTTGACTTATTTTCTATCAAATATTTTTAGATTATTATGGAGAAGAAATTATCGATTTCATTGAGTCAAATAAATTTTAGATTGTATTTTTACCATTTTAAATTAACTTGTCAAATTATCAAAAATTACAATCGGTTAAAATTGTCGAGATTTATCTACGAATCCCCAAATATTTTCACAAATTCCTAGTTTTTTTTTTCTTGTTGATTTACTAAATTTACTGTAATTTGATAGATCCCAAATTAATATTTTTCTAAATTATCAATGAACTTTAAAAGACCAAAACCCTCTTTAGAATACATATAATAATAACTTACATTTGTTTGGTTCTTGGTCGTCGTTTTGTTTAGACAAACTGGTTAAAGCAGTATTTCGCGTTATATTCTGCTTACGTGCCTTTCGTTTTTGACTTCCAACAAGAAGACTTTTTTCTTCTTCTTTGGGTTCTTCAGAAGGCCTTAAATGTTTTCGGTTATTTTGATTACTGTCACTTCCACTTGGAAAATTGTCAAAATTTTTCTTATTTGCAGAACTAGAATTTCCTTTCAACAAAATCTTCTTCTTTTTAGTGCGTTGTTGTTTTTTCTTTTCCTGGAATTCCTCTAAACTCAGAGATGGAAGTGCCTCAATTTTTTTCTCTAAATTAAAATCCCTGAAAATAAAGATAAGCATTAATATTTTTACTAGTTCCAAGACTCGCTTTACTTAGTACTTCTTTGATATAAGATAACATTACACATATTGCTCTATATTTTTTTGTTATCTACAGTTTCTCAGAACTAAAAAATTCTTTAAAAATCTTACTCAGCCTTGAATCTTTTGTGACTCCAGGGACCAAAATCCAATTCACCTTCAGCTCCTTCGGTTTCGGTTTCTTCTGGTTTGGAAGCTTCAATATTTCCTTCGGCGCTACAGATTTTAGAAAAAAGATATTAGAAAAATTTTTCTTCACGAAACTTAAAAAAAAATTTGTTTAAAAAAATATAAATTATTGTAATAATTACCTTTCAACAAGATGCTCTAAATCACCACGAGAACTATTGCCTTCGCTACTAAGAGAATCGGTCTTTTCACTAACATTTGATGAGATTGAATTTCTTCTTCCCTCTGATCGTTCTGGAACACTAATAAATTAACAAATATAATTAATTTTTAAAAATTAAATAATTTTTTTAAAAATCTATTCTTATTAAAAAACCAAAATGTACCTTCGTATTCCAGATATTTTTCTACGTTTATTCTGCAGTGCTGTGGAATTAAAATTTCTTTGCTGCTCAGCAAGAAACTTTTGATAACGCAATCCTTTGCAGGTTCTTTCTCCTCGAAAATTCTGTTCTTCCGAATTAGAGTCATCAAAATAAAGATTACTCTCATTTCTTCCATCCTCTACATCCTGTTAAAATGAAACAAAATTTTTATTTTAAAAATAAAATAATAATAAAAATAAATATTTAAATTTAGACTTCCAACTGTACCAAAAGACTCAAAAATAAGTATGAAATTAAGTAACAATTTTATATAAAAATAAGTATCTAAAAGGTAGGATTTCAAAATAAGATAGGATAAACGTCTCAATTGCCTAATTTTTAAAAAATATTTTAATTAAAACTGAAAAAATAAAATTCCAAAAGTAGAAGAAAATAAAACAGAAAATTGTAAACAAATTATTAAAAAAGAATGAAAAAATGTTTTAAATAACTTTAAAATAAATTAAAAATCACTTGGAAATTAGAAATAAATTGAATTGAAGAAGATTGATCAAAAATGGATAGAGCAAGTAAAAATTGAGAATAGTAGTAAAAAAAGTATCAAAAAAGTGAAAATGTACTGTAGTTCAAAGCATGCAAATTTAAATTAAATAAAACGGAATACATATTTTTAAACAAAATACAAAATTTAAACTCTATGTAAAACCATAAATTACCTACATACTTGTATTTTTATCACTACAGAAAATAGTTTATTTTTTAAAATATACATTTTTTCTCTTTACTAAATTAATATTATAGATACATAATAAAATTCTGTAAAAAATAATTTCTAAAAAGGACTGAATTTATTTATAAACAAGATACGGTAAAACCCACATTATATATCAAATTCCAAGGGACCTAAAATTCTAGAGTTTACTCTTTTACGAATGCCCTTTTTCTTTCTATACTATTTTTAAAAATTAAAAAAATTAATATAATTTAATAACTTAATAATTTATTTGAAACATTTCAGAGAAAGTGTGCTTTTTTCAGAAAAAAGCAACTCTTTTATTGAAAAAAATGAAATTTTGATTTGTTTGATATTTAAATTGATTACGATTTGAATTGATTAATATTTATATAGACAGAAATCTGAATAAACTGAAGTTTAGATCTATTAAATTTGAGTATAATTAAAATTAGAATAACTTGATAAACTCATTTTTGAAAATGTCAACATACTAAATCCACAGTATCTATTTTAAATCTGCTTAAGAAAAAACTCAACCAATAAAAATCGGGATTGATTGAAAGTTAAATCATTTGAAATTAAATTAATAAAAATTTAGATCGATTAAAATGTAAATTTGTAGAAATTAAAATCAAATAAAACTTAAGTAGATGTTCTGATAAATTAGTTTAATTAAATTTACAATGAATTGAAATTTGAGTCATTTAAAATTATATTTATATCGTTTTAAATTATAATTTAAGACTCAGTTGATATTTAAATCAAATAATATTTAAATAGATGAAATTCATATAAATTGAATTTTGGATTGATTGAACTTTCAGTTGATTAGAATCAGAATAAATTCAAATTTATATTGATTAAAATTTGAATGAATAACGGTTTCGACTGATTTAAATTAAAATTGACTGAAATTTGGAATAAATAAATTTTGAATGAATAACAAATGTTGACAAATTGAAGCTTACCAGGGCTGTTAAAAATAAAAAATCTGCTTTTTTTTAAATATATAAAATCAGTATAGAAAATTTGTAAATGCCTGTTTGTAAGAAGTTTATTTTTTAAACTGAGAAAATTTAATAAAACATTTAATCAAAATCAAACAAATTATCTCGAATAAATGAGAAAATTTCAAAAAAATAATTTTAAATTCATATGATCGAAAAAAATAGACACTCTTTTCAAAAAATTAAACTATTTACGGACATTTTTTTGAATTAAAAAAAAATAAATAAGAAGAAAATTTTTTAAATTAACGTTAAAATATATTACTAAAGAGAAAACATTTTTTAAATTAGAAAAATTATAGAATTATTTTACAAATTAAAGAAAAAGGAATTAGGTAATACAATTTTTGATAATTTAAAAAAATGTTAAAGAAAAAAAGTCGATGAAATCGAAGAACGATGTTAAAATGAGAATAGGTATTTCAGTAATACAATATAAAAGAAGAAAAGTCTTGAAAAAAGTAGAAAACTTCGAAATTTAAAAAATGTTGATAAAAGCATCGAATAAATGTTTTTTCTAAAATTCATAATATACAAGATAAAAACTAAACAATTTAAAAGAAGGAAAAATGTTTCTCAGAAATAGAAAAATGATGACAAAAATTAAATAATTAATTAAAATGTAAGAAAGGGCTAAAAAAAATGTGAAACAACAAGAAAATTAAATAAATAGGAAGAAAATGGAGAAAAGTTTTTTTTTTTAATTTAACAAACTGTAAAAAGTACAAAAAATTAAAAAAATTTGGTAAGAATCTATTAAAAAATTAGAATTAATAAAACTAAAATATAAAAAATGTAAAATATAAAATATAAAGATAAATAAAAAGTACAGAAAAGAAATTTAAAAATCCTTTAAAAATAAAAAAGTTTAGAAAAATTAAACCAAAAATAATTTTATAATATTGCACTTAAAACAAGTCCAACAATAAATTTACAAAAATAAATAAAATCTAAAAATTTTATGAAAGAAGATGTTTTTACAAAAGTAAGTTAAAGTAAGTTAAAGTAAGTAAAGTTTTTACAAGATGTAAAAACAAAATGAATAAATCCTTCGTGGAATAAATTTACCAAAAAAATGAGCGTATTTATTTTTTTAAATATGGAAATAAATTTTAAATTGTTTAAAATCATAAAAAGAAGAAAATTAAAGAAATGCTTAAAATAAAAGCACAAATACAAAAAAAATATTAAAAGTAAAAGAAGAAAAAATATTAAAATTTTGTAAAAATAAGAAATTATAAGATAAAAATTAAACAGTTTTGAAAAAGTGAAATCTCTTAGAAATCTTAGAAAAATGAAAAAAAGAATTATTATAAATATAGAAAATAATTAATATTATTTTATTATTATTATGCATTTAAACTTGAATCAATTGAAATTTAAAAGTTTGAATAAATTGGAATATGAATTAATTGACGTTTGGAATTTATTTAAATTATAATAGTGATTTAAAGATATAAAAATTTAATACTATTTTTTGCTATCTACATACTAAAAATGTGTAAATCATAGGTATTTTGATCATCTGTATCAGTACAATTTTTAAAATTTTATAACAATAAGAATATTAAAATTGAAAATTTCAAAATTTATTCACAAATTTCTAAAATTTTTTATAGTTTTCGACTTTTTACATGCAATATTAAAGATCCGGAGAATTGTAAAGTTTCATTGATTTAAATCATGATTTTAATGCAAATGCCCCAATGATTTAAATCATGATTGCAGCCCTGAAGCTTACAATTAAATCATTAAAAAAAATTGATAAAAAGCTAAAATTCTGTAATCCCTAAAATGACTTTATTTAATATTTATTTACTTCAAAATTATAATAGCTGGTATTTTAAAAATAAATAAAATTTGAAAATGCCCAAAAAAGGTACAAAATTACTAAAACATTTTTGACATTTCTTTTAAAGAAATAAACGATTTTTTGCACTGATGTAAAATTCTTCTTCATGTAATTCCTGGTGGTTACGTAAGTATAAAAAGAACAATTACCGTTTGATGATTGTTGTTTGATTCTTGTCTAGTTTTGTTCTTTTCGCCAAATAAATCTACTTTGCATTCCTCTTTTTGTTCCATAGAAAGAGGTAGTTCAGTGTAACGTTTTTTAGGAGGTTTAGGAGTGCTATTATCTGTTTCTATCTTGGGTGTGGAAAGATTAGCCATTTCATCAGATTCAGTTAACTGAACTTTCTGCGGAGTAAATAAAGAACTGAGTCCACCAATTTGTGATTCATCTGCTAGTTTTCCAGGTTGAATGGCTTCGCCGTCTGTTCTTTCAGAATGCGAATAATCCAGGGAGGAATTTTCTGACTTTATCTCATCGGGGCTACTATCACTAGATCCTGCTTCTAATTTTTTATTTGTTGGTCTTGTTGACAAAGTTCGAAGGGGCGGCGCCGGCAATTTATACCACTTAAAGTCCGGATTTGCATTTAAAAAAGCATCTTTATACTGAAATAAACGAATTTGATTTATAGAGAAAATATCTCGAGTTTCTAAAAATATATAAATAACATTTTTATTCCATCGTTTTAACCAAATTAAATTAAATAAACTTTATAATTTTTTTTTTTAATTTAATTAAATTAAATTCTTTTAAATAATGAACCTTAAAAATTGCAGGAACATGGAATCATAAGTTTTTTTTTATAAGTTTTAGGAAAGTACCTATTTTATTCAGAACTAAAAATTTGATTCAGTCTAAAAGGAAAATATTGTGTTTCTTTAATATAATTTTGCAGAAAGATAAATTACTTATTTTTTAAAATATCCACTAAAAATCATCTGAGCGTGGTTGCTGGTATATTTTTAAAAAATCTATAGATTTATTAATACAAACTCGATGAATTTGTTTTAGTTCATTGACCATAATATTCTGGAATAAATTTTATTTATTTTATTAATCAAAAATAGAATGTTTACAACGTGGCTCCTAACCTTAAATTTAGCACTTTTTAAAAACCTTTGTCATTCAAAAACTATTTAATACTAGCAAAATAAAACGAGCACAAGCGCGTGATTAGTTTTTCATACATTTTAAAAATTATAAAATACAATAATAAATATAAAAAATCGGTAAATACTATTTATCTAATAAAAAGAAATAAATATTTTAAATATAATATTTAAAAATCAATTAATATAAATAAAATAAATATTTATTTAGGACAAAATTTATAATATTTTAGAATTAAAAAGAATTGCAAAAAATATTTGAAATTAAACAAAATAATTGCAAATTAATTAAAAAAAAATGAAATCAATTAAAAATTGGGGAAACTAATTTAAACAATCATAAAAATGTTTTAAACATAAAGAATATAATTAAAATTTGAGAAAAATACTTGAGAATCTTAAAAGTAAATTGAAACAAAATTGAACAATGAAAAATTAGAGAAAATAATTGAAAATTGAAAAAACATGATTAGAAATTGAGATAAATAAATTAAAATTAAAAAACATAATTAAAATTTGAGAAAATAATTAAACAAATTACATAAAATATTTTAAATAAAGGAAAGTTTAACAAAATTTGAGAAAATTTTATATTTATATTTATTTTTATATTTATAATATTAAAAATAATATAAATAATGAAATAATTGAAAAGTCAGATAAATAGTTAACAATTTTTGAAATTATGAAACAAATGTAAAGAATTAAAAATTCAAGAAAATAAATTTTGGAAAATAATTGAAAAATGTTTTTAAATTTTAAAACTTGACGAAAATAATTAAAATATTATACAAACAATGATAAGTTGTAAAAAATAAATAACATTTAAGTGTGATAATTGAAAAAACTACAGAATTTTTTTTAAATAAAGAAAAAATAATTGAGATTTGAAAAAAATACATGAAGATCTTAGAAAACAACTAAAAGAAAAAAAAATAACTAAAAATTGGAGAAAAGAATTGAAGAAAAAAGCTAAAAGTAATTGAAATTTCCGATAATTAATAAACAAATTTTGAAATTATGAAAACAAATAAAAATAATTAAAAATTGAAGAAACAATTGAAATTTCAGAAAAATTCTTAAAAATCTTAGAAAATAATTTTAGAAAATGAGAATAACTAAAAATTGGAGAAAAGTCTGGAAGAAAGCTAAAAATAATTGAAATTTACGATAATTAATAAAAAAAAAGTTTGAAATTTTGATAACAAATGAAAATAATTAGAAATTGAAGAAAATATTTGAATTTTCAGAAAAATACTTAAAAATCTTAGAGAATAATTTTAGAAAAAGAGAATAATAATTAACAATCGAGAAAAATAATTGAAAAATGATAAAATTAATTAAAATATGCTGAAAATAACTTAAGATTGAGAAAGAAAGCTGGATTATGATGAAAATAATTTAAGTATGAAAAATTGAAAACATTCAATAAAATTTGAGAGGAATAACTAAATTGATGAGAATAATTGCAATATCGGATAAATAATTAAAATTTTTAAAAGCAATGACAAAATAATAAATGTAATTATAAATTGATGAAAATCAAGAAAAATGGCAGAATTTATTTCTAACCAAAAGAAAATAATTAAAAAATCGTTAGATAATGTAAAATTGATGACAATAATCTAAATTTGAGATAATAACTGAAAATTTAGGAAAAATTTAAGAACTGATGAATAGATATTAATACTAACTAACTAACTTCAGGAGTTTACGGAGATTATTATTATTTAATTATACATTACTAATTACTACTTAACAGAAATATAAATCAGTTTATTCTGACCCCGTAGAAATTATGGAAAATTATTTTATTTTAAGATATAATAATCGAATTGAAAGTTTCATAATTTTTTTAAGGAGGTTCCCTCCATTTACATAATCTCAAACTAGAAAGTCGTTTTTCACCCCAAATAAAAATATTATTCAAATTAATTTCGCCAAATGTTGAAAGATCCAGTTGTACATTATTCAGAAAAAATTAGATTCAGCTATAAGTTTTGTTGTCAAATAATAAATTGGGTGAAATTAATTTTAATAATAGTTTTATTTGATGGGAACAGTATATTTTTTAGTTTGAGGTTATGTCAATCGAGAGAACCTCCTTAAGCTAGCAATTTTTTCTTAAAGATTCAAAAAATTTGAGACTTTGCAGATATTTCATTCCTAATAAAATTCATATAGGTACTATTAACATTTTACGCATATTTATTTTGCTTCGTTTCGAAAATATTAAATTTAAAATCTTTTTATTTAGAAAGGTTAATTCAATAAGATAAAAAAAATTTACATCTCCCCTTCACTCTATTCTCATAAAAAATCCCTAAAATTAAATAAAAAAATTTCAAATTAAATATTTCCGAAACGAAGCAAAATACTTTCGTAAAACTTTAATGTTTATAATAGGTATAGGAATAAAATATCTGTAAAACCTTCAATTCGATTATTATCTTAAAGTACAATAATTTTATAATAATTCTATAATTTCTAGGAGCAGAATAAACTGATTTATAAGTTTCTGGTAAGTAATAATCTATAAAATAATTTTTGAATAATAAATGTTTTTATTTTTCTTCGGTTTAAAAACTGCAACATTTAAATTTAGGAAATCGTGTTGTAAACATCCTGTTTTCTATTAATAAAATAAATAAAATCGTCGTTAAAAATAAAATTTATTTCAGAATATTATGGTGAAGGAACTGAAAAATTAGTCGAGTTTGTATTAAAACTAATAAAACTAGATATTTTTAAAAATATGCCAGCAATTTTCAGTGGACTTCATTAAATACATATTGTAAAAAATTAAAAAAACAAGGCAAATATATTATAATGACAATAAATTTACTTAATTTTAATTCAAAACTAACAGTTTTAATAAAATTACTAAATTTTTTGGTTATAAATAAAAAAATTTTGTTCATAAGAGCTTTTAAAAATTTAGGAAACTGTTTTTAATTGTATAAAAATAATTAATTTGTTTACCTCTTGTGCCAGATTTGTATAAGAACGTTTCTGTTCAGGATGAAGTGTGGCCCACCATTCACCGAGAACTCGAGTCACAGCTCGATTTTCCAAATGAGGAAAACCTGAGCGAACTGAGCCGCGATGTCGTTTACAAAAAATTAGAAATGCATTCATGGGTCTCCTTGCATGATGAGCGGGTTCTCGCAACTCCTCTTGTTCCTATTAAAAATCATTATAATAATATTTTGTACTAACAACAAAAATTACTTTTTGTATTTTTAAAAATTAAACAAATTTTTAAAACATTTAAGAAATGCAAAAATAAATAATTAATATTTTTAATAATTTGTTTCGGAAAAAACTATCTATTTATTTAATTAATAAACGGGAGTATTGACAATACCTTTGATTTTTTGCCTTCAGTTAATCAGAGTAAATAATAACAATAATTTAATTGGTGTAAATAGTTCATCATTTTTGTATATAAATTCTTTTAACAATTTTTACAAATAGAGATTATATTGTTCCGTTTGATTTATAATTCGAATTAATATTACTATTGAACTGTTTAAAGATCTTCTTATCATATACAGACGATTGAGTTACTCTTTCATATCTTTGAATTATCTTTGTTTCTATTCCGAGTATTTTAATGTTATATTCAACCATGACTAAGTTGTATTACTATTTAAAATAATATTTAAGTTTTTCAGATGATAAAAGTGGTACAATTTATATTAGACTGAATTTTCATTTACACGAATGTTTTTTTTTTTATAACATTTTCAAAGTGCCGATATGGGCATAAATTGAACCATATTTGAAAATTCCATTTAAAAGAAATTCTGTTTTATGAAAATTCGGTTGCCTTTAAAATTTCTTAAATGGGAATTATGTTGAATGACAAATCGGTGAAATAGAAAATCTGCTACAAAAAATTTTATTTATTTATTCATAATTTTATTTTTTAATAATTTATATAATTTTTATTTCATATTATTTTATTTATTTTTTAATTTAATGCTACAAAAAACATTTTTGTTTAATAGAAATGTTTCTGGATATAAATTTTTTTTGGTAAGAAAAACTGGAACAACAGAAATTCGAGTTAAAGAAATGCAAAAAAATAATTAAAAGCTCAAGAGTAATTAAAAATTGATTAAACAATTGATTTTTAAAAGTTTACGTTAATTAAATTTTAAGATCTTAATTTAAAACAAAATAAACATAAATAAAAAATATCGATGTCATTGAAAAAATTAAAAGCAAAGATATAAAAATAATTAAAAAATTCGAAAATTGAATTAAAATTACAAAAAACCAAAATAAAACAAATATAAATTAAAATTGTACAAAACTAACAAAAAATTTCAAAACTATTGACTAAAAGCTTTTAAAAGTTGTTAAAAACAAGAAGAGAAACTAAATATTACAAAACAGTAATTAATATTTTAAAGAGTTGTTTAAAAATTCTAATTAATAACTAAAAATTACATAAAAATTTTTTTTTTGGAAATTACATTTTCCGAGAAATAAGAAATATTGATTAAATTATTTAGAGGCTAATATTTTTCAATAAAAAAAATATATATATATATTGACATAAATCATTGGTTTTTATTTTATTATTATTTTATACCTATATATATTTATATTCTTTTTCAAAACAAGTTTAGGAGAGGAAATAATTATTATCATTATTATTATTACTTTAGTGAATAAAATAGAAATTATAAAGAAACGTACAAAAATTAAGGAGGTTCACCCCATTGACATAACCTTAAACCAGAAAGTGATTTTTCACACAAAATAAACATATTAAGGTATCTTAAAAGATCCAGTTGTGAATTTATCAGAAAAAATTATGTTCAACCAAAATTTGTTATTAAATAATAATTATTCAACATTTTGTGTTTTTTCTTTAAATCTCGTGAACAATTTTCATCCAATTTTGACAAATAACAGCTCATTTTTCTCTTTAAAAAATTATCTACATTTGCGTTTGTTAAATTTTGTTAATATTTTATTCAAAAGTTAACAAACACAATTTTTTAAAATGTTGTTTATACAAACTATTATTTAACAAAATAAAACAAACAAAATTGTCAAAAGGTTACAATCCTTAAAAAAAATAAACTAAACTTCCTACTTTTTCCTCTGTTTGCAGAAAATATTTTAATTGTTTTTTTCTTTGTTGACAAAAATTAAGGAGGTTAGTTGAAAATTACTAATCGTCGGTACAAGTTTGAAAATTTCAGCAAAAATAATTAAAATATTAATGCACATTATTGTTAAACTTGAGATAATTTCACCGTATAGTTTCTGAAATCTTGTCCTCAAAAATTCACTATTTTTCTCAATATTTTGCATTTTTCTAATGGCCGACGCGAAAAAAATTAGTAACTTGAAATATATCATTTAATAACTTTTGATGTACAATTAGGTTTTAATTCAAAATTAAAACAAAAATAATTCAATATTCAAGGATCGTATTACTCTTAAAAGACCAAAAAATTTACCGTTTAGTTGTTGAGTATTATTTATCCTAAAATTAAAATGTTGCAAAAAAAAATTTTTTATCTTGAAAACTCAAAACAAGAGACTAAAAAAGTTGAATACCGCGAAGATTCGAATAAAACGACAAATTTAAAAACGAATTTTTTGGCGTAAAAAGGAAAGTAACACAAAAAACTTCTAATAAAATATAAATTTATTTAGTTAAAGTTTCAATAATTGTTACTGAACAAAATATTTTTCAAATAATAGTCATAAACTTAAAATCGAAAATTCTGTAGCTGTCATTGAAATCATGGTTAGTTTGACAGATTTCTAAATGCTCTGCACTACGTTTTTCAAAAAATTACTATTTTTCTTTAAAATTTTATTACTTACATTTTTTAATGTCGGAACACAAGGAATATTGTTTAAAAATATAAAATTTAGTTTTAAATAAAACTTTTTATTTTATATTTGGCATTTAAAAAAAAAAAAGTTTTTACCTTGACTAGCTCATTCAAACAATCCTGCTTAATCAAGATTTTAATTTTGGGTTTTTAGTTACTATTTGGAAAAAATTAAATTTTGATCACTTTAGAATTTTTATTTTTGAAATTTGAATTTGAATTTTTTTTGTATGAAAATCTTTAATTTAGAAAGAAAGATTCAAAAGTATCAAAAACATTTTTTTGAATTTTTGATAAATAACAACAAAAAATATAAATAACAAAAATTGACACCCCTAAACAAATATTTTTAAATGTTTAATATTTCCAAATTAAATATTTATAAACAATAAAAATAAAGATACAAATTTGTAAATTATCTCTACTTAATTAAAAATTATATTTGTATAAAATACAAGAAATAAAAAACTACGAATAATAATATTAAGAAAAGAATTTTCTGTTTATTGCAGTTTTTTCACAACTTTTTTACAATTTCATCAGAAAAAAATCAGAAAGATTTTGTAATTAAAAAAGTATAAAGTAACAAAAAAGTTATCAGAACCGTCGTAAAAAGTGTTTGAGATTTTGTAGTTATTTCGCACATTACTAAATTAAGCTCTATTTTGTAAAATTATTATCGATCCTTTAAAATTAAAAAAAAATTCAAAAATATTTTTGTATTTTTTATAAAAACTCGCGAATAATTTTATTGTAAAATACAAGATTTTCAAAAAATTAAATTTACAACGTTTTATTTTGGAGAAAGTTTTATATTATATTTATCTGAAAATGAGAAAGATTATATTTAAATTTTATTTATTTAAAGTAATAATTATTTTAAAAATTGTTTTAATACAAAAAAGTTTACTTCTTTTGTTTTTCGTTTATTAAAAATTGTTACGAAATTTGATAATCACAACATAAATCTAAATTTAAACGTGAAAAAAGTTGTTACAAATAAAGTAACAGCAACTTGTTTTCTAAATACAACTAGTTGTTGAAACAATTTTTCTATTGAGATTGTAACTGAAACATGAAAAATTGTTCTGACAACTATAACAGATTATAAAATAAACCACTATAATTATTTGTTAATTCTTCTATTTTTATTCTCTTTTTAAAACTTGAAATCATCGGAAAAATATCGGAAGCTAATTTTAAAAAAGATATCTTGAAAAATAACTCTTTGTTTTTATCAACAAAGTTCACACTAAAAGTATGATTATAACCTGGTATTATATATTATTATTGTTAAATAATAGTTATATATTACTTTCGAATGTAAATATAGAGTCGTTTGGTGAATTTGAAGTGAAAATATGCAAGTTAAATGCAAACACTGAAATGTTAATTCGTGCAGAAAACTTTCAATAGATATAAAATATTCCTGTTGATATCGGAGAATATTTTTAACCTTCTGTCAATCAAAATAAGAAAGCATATATTTTCAAGCGACATATTGACATTTTTATGAATTAAATATTTAAGTATATTAAATATTAATATTTACAGTAAATATATATGTAGAATTTTCAAATGTAGAATGTACCATATGCTGAATAATCTTGTTATTAAAATGAAAATAACATGATGAAGGTAGGATCAGGAAAGAGGGGGAGAATTTTGCGTATAATGAATGAAGTTTATTTTTTAAGTCGACGGTATGTGGCTGAAACCTTTCACAATATGAGGACAATTAACTTCGAAATAGTTACTAGTGCATGAATGTATTGTTCCAGTGATATTCTATTTTTAGCTTTTACATGCATTAGTTAACAAATCATATTAAGATTGTAGCACATTTGCACATTAAAAAAGTGAATGTTTTGATTTATAAAATATATAAGGCCCCACTATCAGTGACGCTTATAAATATAATGATATTAACATCCTGTACAAACACGTTCAGAAAGCAAGGACACAATTGCTTTTTCGCCTCTGCTCTGCTTCAAATTTCAATAATATATTCCGCAATAATCAACAAATTTAAGTGAAAGGTGTATAAACGGAATTTCAAAACTCTCAATTATAATCTTAAATAAAAACATTTTTTGTATCTTGTATAACAATTATTTAATAATTTCTTGACAACTTTCTGTTAAACTCGATTCAAAGTGACGAGAATGTTTTGCTTTGAAAGAGAAATCATAATGGAATTTCTTTAAATATGAACAGCTGATAACAGATTGTCAATGTTTTCTATACAATAATGAGGAAAAAAATCTATTAGAAGATTGTAACAGTTATAATAATTAATCCTGACAAGTTTATAACTCAACCACCTGTTTATAAAATGATAATCAACATCTCTGATTAACCATAAATTCAATAATCAAAAATTTTCAGTCACAAGTGGTTAACTCGAACTGTCACTTTGACAGATGTTCTTCCAGATGTAAATAAATGTCAGACGGATGATAAAGAAAGACTTGGTTCTTTCGCGAGTTGCAATAATCTGTTCAAGTTGACATAAATTTAACAGAAACTAATCTTTGATAAATAGATAAAAGACAATCTTTACAATAGGATTTAATATTATTGCTAAACTGTCATGTATTTACAAAGATACTGAACGAAACAGAGATCCGACATGTTTTTTACTCAAAATCAACTCGTTTTTCGACATTGTTGAGTTCTGACATATTGCTGACTTGGTCGGAGTGAAGACTGTGTTTCGCGTTTAATTTCTACTTTTTCCCACACACTTTTCACAGTCCCACTTGAGAAAAATTTCAATGCAAATAATCACGTACCTTTTGCTGATGCTCGTTGGCAGCCATTTCTCGTTTCACTTGACAATTCACTCAATAACGCATAATAAAGATAAAGCTTCGACACTGACTGAGAGTCTTTCTCCCTCAGTTTTTCTGTCCTTTTCTTTCTGCGTTCTGGCAATCTTCTCAATCCACTTCTACACACTTCCTTTGTTTAGCCACAAGTTCTTCTCGTTTTGCACATAAGAGAGCCTAAATTATTTGAACACCAGTGATGTGCCAACTCACAAAACGGGCAAGATGTAAACTACTTAAATGACATTTGCTATATGAAATAATTTGTTGCTATGGCTAGCAGCACGTTCGCTCTTTAACAGTATGCAAACGTCACGATTCGTGATATTGAAAACGTCATGATCACAAAATCAGTGGCATAAACTTCCTACTTCTTCAATGTAATCCTCTTTCTCACGTTTCACCGATCAGGTGTTTTTTCGCGAAACCAATTGTCACAGTCGTTTTTATAATAGAAAAAGAATCTGCCTTCTCTCAGTTCTGTCACAAAAGATTTGAGCCTCCCGCTCTTTTAACATTACACTTATTCAGAACTGCAACGATTGGGGAAAGAATAATTAAACAATGCTTTAGATTCTTAATCTTAAATTATTCAAATTGTAACCATCGCTTATTGTCGGAGAGTTTTATTCACTTTTGTCGTCAAATGAGTTAGAAACTGTTTTATTTAATAAAGAAAAAGATAATGTTTTTATAGTGCTTTGTTTATGTTATGTTGGCAGCAATTAATTCGTTAACCAATCAACGTTAATGTGGTTTTTTTAATCACAAAAAGGAACATGTGTTTAGGTTAGGTTAGATTTCATGTTGTGTCAAAGACCACGTGATTTCTCCCACTCCAGAACTTTTTATATAGCAACCTGCAGTTTGATATTTTGTGAATTGTTGTTCAATTGAACACAATTCTTCGAGTTATCAACAATGATTCAAATTTTCGTTAAAAGTAGTAATTTTATAAATAGATTTCAAGATTCTGTACCTCTAAGACTGTCGAATGCATTTTATTGTTCAAAGGTTTGATGTTTTCTTATTTCTAACCAAAAAATAGTGTTATTTTTGACAAATTGAAAAATGTTCTAGTAAAATTCAACTGTCAATTTTTTTATGTTTAATTGTTATTGATGCACTTTTGGAAATTCTTTGCATATTTTTCAATTCATTATATTAGAAATACATAAATTTATAGACAGTTTAGGAATAATTTTATGTAAACATAACAATTTTAACTTAATGTTTATAAACTTTAAATGTCAGACTTATGTTTTATATATTTTCCAAATATGATATTTTTAATTATTTATTAGTTATTTAAAATTGTAAATTATTTTCAACTTATAATAATAATCTATTATTTTTGTAACCATTTTTTTTTTGAGTTAACATTTTTATAAATATATATTAATCATACTTTTTTCATCCGTTTTTTTCATAACATAAAATAGCTTTCTTTAATTTTGGTTTCTTCTTTTTAAATTATTTTTTAGTGAATAATTTAGTTTAGTATAGAAAAATTAATGATCAACTTTTTAAAAATTACAACTTTTGTGTTACTAAAAAATTTTCAACTTAATTATTATCAAATATCATACATATTTTTCTTTTCAATACCAAGTTGCAATTTAAAATTTGCAACAAATTTTCCATAGGTATATTTGTTTTGTTTTATTACCTTGATAAGAAACGATCTTGCATTATATAAAGTAGATCAGGTTCGTTATTTTCCAACAGGAACGTTTAAATGAATAATTTATCAATTAGATGTAAATTCAAAAATTAATTAAAAATAATTATTGAAAAAAAGCAATTACTCTTGCAATTTTCCTAACAAATTTTATTTCTTTATTGACTTTTTATTTTGAAAAATGACGTCACAATCTGATCTTCTTTATTGTGATAAGAACCAGAAGGATTTATATTCAAAATTGCTTTTGAGATAACTTCAAAGATTTCTTACTTTAACTGTATTTAATGTTGACTTTCGATTTTAGTAGATTTTCACGAAGGTGAAGATTTACTTCTCCTTCTCTTATTCTAATAATACTGAAACCATTCGACAAATATTTTAATTTATTTGAGTATTACAACAGTAACTATTTTTCTTAAAATAAACGGCAAAAATATTTTTAAAAAATTCTGTTGACTAGTGTAGCCATAAATATTTGATTTATTAAAATTAAGAATTCAAAATTCAATCCAAAAGAATTTGGATAGATTCAAGTTTGCAATTGAGAAAAAAAAGTAATGAAGAGAAATTAAAGTTTATTGTTATTTGAGTTAATTACATTTTAAATCGATCAAAATTTAGTGAATTCTTTTAAAATTGTAATTCTTTTCTATCATGATGTCAATTATTTAATTCAATTTTTAATTAGTTTTATTATTGTTCAAATACTGTCTTCAATTTTAAATTAATTTAATTGTTTTTCAATTAATTTCATAAATGTAAAAATACGTTACGCAGATTTAAATTTTATTTTTTAATTAAAACAATGTTTTTTTAGTTTTATATTTTTTCTTAAATTTTTTAATTTTATTTGTTAATTTTTAATAATCTTTAATTTTATTTATCAATTATTGTCTTCATCTTTCTATTTCTTCATCATTTTTCAATTATTTTGTTCAAATTAGAAATATATTTTAGAATTTTTTGATTAATTTTACCAATACTTAACAATTTTTAATGTTTTTTAATTAGTGTTGTTATTTTTCAATTATTTTCTTCTTTTTTCAATAAATTTTTTCAATTTCCAATTTCTGATACGAATTTCAATTATTTTCTTTAAAATTCAGTGATTTTTTTGTTTTCAAGTTTTAAAATTGTATTGCTTATTTTCTTGATGTATTAATTTTATTTTTTACAATATTTTAATTAATTTATTCATTTGTCAATGTTTATATTAAATATAATTTTCAATTATTATCGTTCAATTGTGTTCAATTTTCCAATCTTTCAATTCTTTTAATTTTAAACTGATTTCACAAATTTCAATGTTTTTATATTTAAAAAATTTCCCCTTCAATTTTTAATATTGTATTTCTTCATTTAACCATTATTTTTTTCATTTTCAATTTATTTTCTTTAAATTTCAATCAACTTTAGCTTCTAATGTATGTTCAACTATTTTCTTAATTTTCAATTATCTACATTATTTGTTCAATTATTTTTGTAAATTAAAAATTTTTTTCTTCAAATTTTCTTTATATTTTCAGTTTTTTTTTTTTTTAATATTTGCTTTTTTAAACTATTTTTTTTTAATGTAATTATTTTTCTAAAACTTAAAAGTATATTTAACTATTTTTTCAATTATTAAAAAGTTGATCTTGATATAATTTATTTTCAAACCTGAAAACCTTGAGTTTTTTTCAAAAGTCGGTGGACTCCCTGGTTAAAATTTGGATCTATTGAAAATTAGATTAATTGAATTTATATCTATAAAATTCGTTTTAGTACAATTTTAGTTGAGTTAAATTTGAACAATTAAAAAAAAAAAAAGAATTTGTAATCAGTGGAAATTTGTATGATTTGAAATTTGAATAGATAAAAATTTTGATAAATTTATTGAAGCAGGATTTCTTGAAATTTGTCATTGATTTCAATTCAATTAAACTAAAAATTGGATTAATTAAAATTTGAATAAATGAAAGTTTGGATCAGTTAAATTTTTAATTAATTGAATCATTATTAATAATCAACATATATTTGTTTTAATTGAAATTTTAATTTCTTAAAATTTGATAAACAAATAAATTAATATTTTAATTTTGATAAATAAATTTACTTGAAATTTCGATTGATTTAAATTTGATTGGACTGAAAATTAGATTAGCAATAAAATTTAAACAAATTAGAATTATGATAAACTAAACTATTAAAGTTTTAATCGATGTAAATCTTCGATTAAAGAAAATTTGAATAAATTAATATTTTAATATATTTTAAAAGCTCAGAATCGATTTTAATTTTCATCAATAAAAAATGTTTCAGTTAAAATTCAGGAATTATTGAAATTCGCATGTTTTAAAATTTGACTTAATAAATATTTGGAACGATTAGTATTTGTATTAATTAAAATTTTAATTGACTAAAAATTTAAATAAACTGGAAATTAGAAAAATCTAAATTTGCGTCGTTAAAATTTAAGTTTTAATAAAATCAGAGAGGATCAGAGAAAAAATTAAAATTAGGATCCTTTGAAATTTGAATCGATAAACTGAAGCTTTTACAAGAATCAATTAAAAAAACAAGAAGGTGAAAAGAATAAAAAAAAAAGTAAAATCCCTTGTTTAGAAAAATTTTTGATTATTGGCAAAATTAAAATCTAATTAATTTCAACGTTCTTAAACTGATATATTAAAATGTTTATTTTATTTGCAGATTTCTAAAAGAAGAACTGACCCAAAATTCGAACCACATCGGGCACCGAAGCCAATCAAATTAGACGAGCCTGAGCATCCAATTGACAAAACATTAAGGATTATAAAACGGGATTTTAAAAGTTTTAAAGATCGATGGCTCACCAAAAATCCTCCAGGAGGTACGCGTTTACGCTCGCGGCCAATGAATTGGACCAAAGATGATTGTGAGGACGATTTTCCAAGAGAAACTGATATTTTGATAATTGGAGGAGCTGCTATGGGTTCCTCCATAGCACATTTCCTTAAAAAAAGAGCTGGAGAAGGGCTTCGAATTGTTATTATCGAAAAAGATCCTACGGTAGGTTAATTAAAAGTCAAAAATACAGGACTGCAATTGATTTAAATCATTGGGACATTTACATTAAAATCATGATTTAAATAAAAAAAATTTTGAAAATGTTTAATTTTTATCTTATAATTTCTTATTTTTACAAAATTTTAAGATTTTTTTCTTATTTTACTTTTGATACTTTTTTTGTATTTGTCTTTTTATTTTAGGATTTTCTTTCATTTTCTTTTTTTTACGCAAATCACTTAACATTATTTTGCACAATTTGGTTATTGTTGGACTTATTTTTAAGTGTAATATTATAAAAATATTTTTAGTTTAATTGTCAGAAACTTTTTTTATTTTTTAAGGGTTTTAATTTTATTTTGTGGATCTTTTATTTATCTTTATATAGGGGAGAGTAGTCAGAGTTGGATATAGTTTTGACTTTTCTCTATAACTTCTCCTGTAGGCCTACTTTTGTGATGTCTCTTATATTATTAGAAAGTTCTACTAAAATGCAATGTTTTTGCTAAACATTGCAAAAAATTTGTACCAAAAGTTTCGGAGTTATAGGCAATTAAAAAAAAAAAAGGTAGTCAAAGTTGAACATGGTAGTCAGAGTTGGGTCACTGTAGAAAATCAATGAAATATGAAGATAAATGATTGAAAATTATAATATCTTTGCCTTCGCATGATAGAATGGCACTCAAATACATTTGGAAATGACAAAAAGAAACATGAAACTGGAATAAATCATGTTTCCTCTTGTATCGCGAAATTGATCTAAAAGTGAAAAGAGTATTACGAAAAATTTGAATTTTCTTTGTTTCCAATAGAAATGAAGTTTTTGACACCTTTTTAAGTTTACAAATTCATTTTCATTGCAAACATGCTTCAGAATTGCAAAATTTTGGGTGTACCAACCTTGACTCAAGGTTTTTAGAAACATTTTTCCTTCTTCTAAGTTATTTAGTTCTTATCTTGTAATTTCGAATTTTGAAAAAAAAATTATTCGATGTTTTTATCTCCATTTTAAAATTTTTTCAATTTTCTACTTTTTTAAAGTCTTTTATTCTTTTATTTTATAGCAAATTTAATTTTGTTCTAAATATTCTCATTTTAACATCGTTCTTCTATTTCATAGAATTTTTTTTTTCAAATTTTCAAAAATTTTCCAGAATTGTATTCATTCTTTTTTTCTTCAATTTGTGTAAAAAAATTTTAATTTTTTAAATTTTAAAGAGGTTTTCTCTTTAGTAATATATTTTTCCTTCCTAACTTTCCTCTATCTAGAAATGTGTAATATGAGTTTTTGATCAAATGTCTGGATGTATGAATATATGTGTGAGTGGGAATGTACTTTTTTCTTGTGAACTCGATAACTCGAGAACGCTTTAACGGATTTAAATAAAATTTTGTTTGGTTATTTTCACTACTAAAATCTGAAATCAGACACAAAGGTTTTTAAAAATAACCATTACAACAATTTTCATTGAATTTTGATTTTTTGAAAAATTTGCTTTTTTTCCACCAAAAAATTTGGTAACCTTTAAATTCAAATTAATATATAAAAAAAATTATATTCTTTGCTTCAAATCAAATGGATTGACCTATATCAGAGCGCCCATATAAAGTTTATATTTTCTCAAAACTTTAAAGAATAAATCGGAATTTTCAAATTTTTAAAAAAAATTGCTTTATTGCATCCTTCATGAGGAAGCAAAATGAACATGAAATGAACATAATCCTCGGCTTGTCTTTAATAATGCCCATGACTTTCTTTATTTAAAAGAATTTCCTAATTTTTTTAATAATTCTTTCGTTTTTATGTTCTATAATTTTTTTTTCGTTGCTTTTATCTAATTTTTTTAATTTTGCGATCATATATGAATTTGAAAATATTTTTTTTCACATTTTCTCATTTACTTGACATAATAAATCGTATTTTTTTGATTTTAAAAAAAAAAAATCTTGATTTTTATCAGCTCTGCAAAAATATCAATGAAGTAATAATGCATAAACTTATCATAACCTTCGCATTCTTTAATTTCAGTATAAACAAGCATCTACTGTTCTTTCCCTGGGAGGAATTCGGCAACAATTTTCTTTGGAGGAGAATATTGAAATGTCTTTATTTGGTGCAGAATTCATTCGAGAAATAAACGAGCATTTAAGGGTAGTCAGCCAACCTCCAGTTGATATTCAATACCGACCTTACGGCTATTTATTTTTGTCTTCCGAAAAGGGAGCTCAGGATATGATAGAGAATTCCAAATTGCAGCGAGAACTTGGAGCAAAAAATATTCTTCTCAAGCCAGAAAAACTAAAGGAAAGATTCCCTTGGATGAATACAGAAGGTGTGGCATTGGGTTGTCTTGGAATTGAAAAAGAAGGTTGGTTTGACCCTTGGAATTTCCTATTCGCTCTCAAAAGGAAATGTCTCAATCAAGGGGTCTTTTATGTTGAAGCAGAAGTAATAGATTTTGTGTTTAAGAATGTAACAAACGTGGTTTTGGCAGATCCAAATGACAGATCTATTGACTCAACTAATGATTTAATCGTAAGTGTTTTTATTTCTGATTATTGTAAATTTATCTTACTTATTTTTCGTACCTTTTCTCGTATCTTTTCGTACTTGGTAGAAAGACTCTTCAAAATCACTTCTTCATTTGTTATTTAATTATTTGTAGGTTGAAACTCCTGACGGAAAACATAGGAGTATTCAATTCTCTCAGTGTATAATTGCAGCTGGTCCAAATAGTGGACATCTGGCTAAGTTAGCAAGAATTGGAACTGGACCTGGTATTTTGTCCGTCCCTTTACCAGTAGAGCCAAGGTATTAAATCAAATGATTCAAGAGACAAACACATTTTAAAATGCTTTCTTTTTTTGCAGAAAGCGATTTGTCTATTGTTTCCACAGTCCTGACGGGCCTGGTATTAATCTTCCGATGACTATTGATCCCACAGGAACATACTTTAGGTAAAATATGCATTTTAACATTTAACGGGTTCAACTTCCCTGACAAAAGTATTGGATTGAATTTCAATCAGTATTCTTCCGAGTCATTCCGAAATTTGTTTCCAAGCCAATCAGTTTTTATCCGAATCTAAAAATGGATGTAACTTGACGAAAACTTCTTTCCGAATCATTCCGAATTAATCCGTTTCATTCCGAAACTAAATTTTAATCCGTTTGAATCACGTTATTTCATTACGAATCAATCAGAATCAATACGTTTCATATTCGAATAAACCCGAATAAAATTGGAACGGATTGATTCGGAATGAAATAACGGGATTCAAACAGATTAAAATTTAGATTCGGATTAAAACGGATTATTTCGGAATGATTCGGAAAGAATTTTTCGTCAAGTTACATCCATTTTTAGATTCGGATAAAAACTGATTGGCTCGGAAACAAATTTAGGAATGCCCCGGAAGAATCCTGATTAAAACTTATTCAAACTGATTGGAATTCAATCCGATACTGTTGCCAGGGTTTTGTTTCTATTCTCTTCTTAGAAATTTAATAAAAACCTGTATAGTTTACTATAATTTCACGGTATCTAGCGAATTATTATTTTCAAATTTCCGGATTTATTCTTTTAAAAACACTTTTAAAAATAATTATTAAGGACAATTGTTTAAAATTGTCTTACATAAAAAATGTATTTGATTTTTATATAGAAAAAATATAAAATTAAGTTGAAAAGGAATTATAAAAAAGAACCAGAGAAAATATTGAAAGATTCAAAAACATAAGAAGGTCCATGTAAAACTAGGTGAAAATTATGTCCATTTCGTGGGTATTTCGCTTCCACGAAAGCAAAAAAACTTGAGTTAATTTATAAAAGTTAATTGGAGAAAAAAATGAATTTTAAATGGAACAAAAATAAAAAAACATGAATTATTTTACCAATTTTTGATCAATTATAAACTTTATGTAGGTCAGTCGATTTCTTTTGAGATTGGGAATATGATTTTTGTATTCATTAAGATGTATTTTTAGCATAGAAAACAATTTTGGCAAAAACGATTTTTTTCGATGAAAAAAGGTGCTCAAAAAATTTGATTGGGTATTTTCAGAAATGCCTGTGTCCAAATTTAAATATTCATGAGCTTAATAAACCATCCAAATTTTATTGAAATTCGTTGAAGCGTTCTCGAGATATCTTGGCGATAAAAAAAGTTATACACATACATACATACACACATCTCGACATTTGCTTAAAAATATCAATTACGCTTTTTAGATGATCACAAAGCTTCCTCTATAAGGTAGCAAAATGAAAAAAAAAAACAACAAAAATGTGAAGTCTGTCAAAGATGAAAAATTGGAAAGATTAGGAAAGAATGAAAAAAAATGTAGGAAAGAATACCGAATAAATGTTTTAAAAAAAAATTAAATGTTATAAGATGAAAATTAAACAATTTTAAAACAGGAAAAAATATCTAAAAAATAGAAAAATGATAGAATTAAAAAATTTAATGAAGATTTCAAAAATGATTAAAAATTATGAAAGAGCAAAAAAAATTGAAGAAAAAGTAACAAAATTTAAAGAGGAGTAAAAACATCTAAAGGAATAAAAAACTAAGAACATCCAATGAGAACTAATTGAAAAATGTCGAAAATCTGCCAAATAAATTAAAGAAGCTATAAAAAGTTTTCAAAAATATTACAGAATATAAAACTCGGTAAAAATTTACTAAAATATAAGAAGTTGTTAAAAGAATTAAAGAAATATATAACAGTGTTTTAAAAAATTAGAAATTATAAGATAAAAACTAAATATAATAAAAAGGAAAAAAGTGACTTAGAAATAGAAAAATGATGATAAAATTAACAACTTTCTGAAAAGTTTCTAAAATGATTTTAAAAAATCATGATAGAATAAAATGAATTGAAGAAAAAGTTAGAAAATTTAAGAAGTATAAAAAATATAAAAGAATAAAAAGAAACTGAGAATATTCTATAAAAATAATAAAGTTATTCGAAAATTGGAAAAAATCTACAAATTTAACAAAAAGTTATGAATATATTTCAAATTATTGAAAAATATAAAAGTCAGTAAAAGTTTTCTAAAATATAAAAACTAGTGGAAATAAAATAAGAAATTGTAGCAATGTTTTGAAAAAATTAAAAGTTTGAGATATAAATTAAACAGAAAAAAAAAATTCTAAGAAATAGAAAAAAGATGATAAAATTTTAAAAATTGTTGAAAATTCCAAAAATTATAAGGAACAAAAAAAATGAAGAAAAAGTAAGAAACTAAGAACATCCAATGAATTTAAGAAACTGTGAAAAAATTCAAAAATATTAAAAAATGTAAAAGTGGGTGAAGAGCACTTTTTTAATAGTTGATAAATCCATTTTCCAAAAAAGTAGAGATATTACTTATTAAAAACCTTACAAATAGATATAGATCAATGTCAAATTTAAGAAAAAAAAAAATAATTAACAAAGAATTTTTAATTTTAAACAATTTGAACTTAACCAAGATGATTTAAAACTTTAATTCTTTTTTACAAAAACCTTTAAATTCCCTAGTTTTTATTATAAAAAATTGTAATGAAAAATAAATCGTCTGATATTAAAAAAAAAAAATTATATAAATAATTTCTTATAGTTTTTCTATTTTATATTTAACTTTAGGGGTAAGGTGCGAAACTGCATTTGTTTAATTTTCTCGAAATAACAAAATGTGAATTTATCAACTTTTGAAAAAGTGTTCAAGTCTTTTAAAGAAGTGGTAAATATAAAAGAAAGTAAAAATAAAAAAGAATAAAAAGATAGACGGATAGTCTGCAAAAGAAATGAAAATTTTTTTTAAAAATAAAAAAGTTTATAATAAGTGTTTAAAAAATTAAAGGAAATTTGTAAAAAATATGAAAACAACTTTAAAAGATAAAAACAAAAAAATCTTGAAACATTAGACAAAATTTTTAAACAATCCTGACAAGTAAAATTTTTAAAAAATTCAGAATATCTAAAAATTTTGTAAAATAAATTTGCGAAAACATAGACACAATGCAGAAAAAAAAAAGTTGAATAACTTTGCTAAAATATGAGCAAGTCTAAAATAAATAAAAAATAACAAAATTGTTCTTCTGTCCACCACTCTCCAAATAAAAATAAGAAAAAATATGTAGATATAAAAAAAGAAAAAAATCATTTTCAAAAATCAAAATATTTACCTAAACATTTTTAAAACAATTGTGAAAATAAATAAGAAATTCGACGGAAAACTAGGTACATTTTTTAAAAGTTATAAAAACAAAGTTGTATGAAATGAACGTAAAAACAAATTGAACAATTCGAGAAAGAAAAATTTCCGAGAAATTGAAAAATGATTATTAAATTAGAAATTCATGAAATGAATAAATGATGATTTTAAAAAATGATAAAATTGGAACTAATTTGAAATTTAAAATTTTGAATGAATTAAGAATTGAAATAATTGAAGTTTGAAATTTATTTAAATTTATAAGATTTGGAATTATTAAAATTTAATATTATTTTTCACTTTCTATCTACTAAAAATTTTTAGCTTGCATTTTGACCGTCTCAAGTTCAATTTTTCAAATTTTAAACATGATTTTTATAAGATTCCCCGATCGTTTTATAAATTTCCAGATTTTTTTTTTTTTTTTAATACTAGCAATTTTCCGGATTTCCTAAAGCGCTAGACACCCTGAGATCAACAGAATAAAAAAAATTCACTTTTACAACATACTGTAACTTTTTTAAAAATAATTTTTAGGAGAGAAGGTTTAGCAGGAAACTTTATCTGTGGTCGATGTCCCAGTGAAGAGCATGAAGAGCCAAATGTAAATGACTTGGAAGTAGATCACGAATTCTTTAACGAAAGTGTATGGCCCATTCTTGCCCATCGAGTAAAGGGTTTCGAAAATTTAAAGGTGCACTTACTATTAAATATGTATCTTAAAAGTCAGAATCACATGTTCTTCAGAAACTAAATAAAAATTTATTATTCTAGGTAAAATCCTCGTGGGCCGGATATTACGAATATAATCATTTTGATCAAAATGGAGTTGTTGGTGTACATCCCTTCTTTACCAATATTTATTTTGCAACTGGATTCAGTGGTCATGGAATTCAAAAATCACCAGCTGTAGGTCGAGCTATTTCGGAACTGATTATAGACTCAGAATTTACGACAATTAATTTAAATCGATTATCCTTTGAAAGATTTATCACCTTAGAACCCATGAGGGAAAGAAATGTTGTATAAAGTTATGTGTACAATTCGTAAAGTAGATTATTTCATGAAAATATTATTTATTCATTTTTTTTTCTTTTGAACCCTTTTACAGTATAGTGGAAATTCAGGATTTTCGTTAAATATATAATTTAAAAAATTCATTATTCTATAAATTTAGAACATTATTTTTTATTATGTTCAGTAAATTTATGATTTGAAGTACAAATTTTCAAGAAAATCTGTTAATTTACGAGATACAATGTCAAAAAGGGTTAAGGAGATTAAAAAGAATAGAAATTATATTTTAAAAATAGGGTAAATTCATTTTTTTTATCAAAGAAAATTGAAATTTGCAATTTTAAAATATTTTACAGCAATTCAGAAATGAAAAATAATCATATTTTCCGACAAGCTAGACAGATTTTATTAAAACAAAAACGTTTCGAAAATTTTAACGATTTTTATTTTTGGGAACTTGAATAGTTTAAGATAAACTATAATATCAGGTATTTTTTAATCTAATAAGTGTATAAACTTAATTAGTGTTTTCAATTTATATTGTAAAAAATTATAAATTACTTTAATCCTAGATAAAACTCATTTAACTTTTCGAAACGTCTGAGTTTAAAAAAAAATCTAACTTGCTTGGTCGAAAGTCATCGTTTTTCTTTATTTCTCAAATTGAGATTCAAATTTCTGAATTATAATTATTGTATATTTCATAAACTTTTTTGAAAGTAAATATAGTCAAATAGTTTAATTTGTGTACTTTCATAGCCAATGTAAATAATAAAAGCCGCTGCCTAGTTAAAAAAAAAATTGTTTTCTTTTTACGAACACTATGGCTTCCTTATAAATTATTATTTTTTTCAAGACATAATCAGTTCGAGTTTTTAAGTTATCAAATGACTAAAAATGAAGTTTGAAATTCTGTTCAAAAATGTCGAATAGTTTTTCAATTATATCGTGTAAAACCTGGAAATAAATTGAACGATGATTTTGCAAAAATGCAAATTGATGAATTTAAAAGATCAAGAATTCCAGTAATTATTCCAACTTCATATTTTACATAAGAAAGGTGAACATTTAATGCCTTCTTTTTTTTACAATTATTAACAGTCTTGAGGCTTCATGGAAATATATTTACAAAACTTCTCTAATTCATTAAATAATTTAAGAGAAATATGAGCAATTGATTTATATAAAATAAATACGAGTTTATTTGAATTGTTGTGGTGGTGGTCCAAAGAGTCCACCACTGAGTTTACTGGCTGTTCGCGAAGGTGCAAATCCCAGCATTTTTTGGATATTCTGCAAATAATATGTGCCATTTTGAAATTAATCATTTTTTGGACGAAAAACTAAAAGAACTTGAGTTAGTTAAATACAAATTGAAAATTATTTTACCTGTCGTATACTCATTGTACAAAGAATGTATAAAAATATAAAAGAACATTCAGTGTAATCGGTCCCTGGAAGATTTCTGTGAGAAAGTCCTTGTATCCAACTTATTGGAAAGAATGGTAACCTGGCCACAACTCTACCATCAAAAATACTGTTAAACATACTCAAAAGAGCAGTGAATGCAAATCCAATTGCAAACATGGACTTCATTTTTACAAGAGATAAGTCTCTGTTATTGTTTTTTAATCTTTCTTCTTCACGTTCAATTTTCTTTTTTTGTTGTTTATCTAATGTGTCACCATGAACTTCTTTTCTTTTTTCCACTGTAAAAAAACTCATATTTAAAACAATTTATAACCTTTAGTAATATTAAGATATTTACTGATAATTTTCATATTTTTATTAATGAATATTCAGGTTTTCTTGATTGTGTCAAAAAATGTTTTTATGATTAAATTTTGCTTCTAGTTTCTAAATCTTATAAATTAAAAGTTTCAATTATATCTAAATTTATCCTTAAAAATAGGTTTTTAATATAATTTTACATAAACATTTTTTTGAGTCTTTTAATGTAACAAAAAAATTTTAATCAATGTGAAACTTTATATAATTATAACTCTCATCGATCTTTTTAATAACCTTGATGTAAATGTATATACGACTGCAGTACATAAGAAAACTATTGATAAATCTTTCTTATTTAAGAACAAAACAAACTACTTACATTTTTTGCTCTGTTTTTCAACCTCTTGCTTTAACTTTTGATATTTTTCTGTTCTGTATACCATAAGCCATGTTAATCCTGTTAAAAAGGGTTGATTATTTATACGTTTTAACTCAGAATTTGTAACACTGTATATTATATGTATAAAATATATAAAATAAAAAAATTTACCTTCACCCAAAAGGGCAGTGCATACACTAATAAATACAATTAAAACCGTATCCGCCCACATATTTTCACGCAATATAAGAAACTATATAACTTCTTTTAAATATTTTTGTGATTTCTTGAACAATTTTCTCTCAAAATCCTAAAAAAAACATTTAAAAAACATGACTCTAAAAAAGACACGTCGTTAAACGTCAAAGAATAATCTCAGTCAGAGATGGGTGTAGAAATATCCTGAAATTTTTTACGTATAGTACATAAACGACGTATTGCACGTAACAAAGGGACTGCACAAGGTTGGGCTAAAATCAGGGATCTGGGCCAGGGATGTAAAGGTAATTTACCTCACATAAATTCTTTACAGCAATGCATTTTTTCAGAGTGGGGGATAATAAACGTAATTTACACAAACGTAATTTACATGTAATTTACGTAAAAAAACTCGAAGTTACGCGTAACTTTACATCCCAGATTCTGGGCAGGGTTGTGCACGTTATATATTTACTAATGTAAGTATATAGACTGTGTTTAGTGCCTAAAATTACGTAATTTACGTTATTATATAAATGTACGTAAATACGCAATTCTGCATTATTACGTAATAGTACGTATGAATGTAATGATACGTAATAAACGTAATATTACGTAATGTAATAACGAAATTACGGCTGTAGGTAATTTAATATTGATATAATGTGGGTATTTATTTTGTAAACTAATTGGTTATTGCGGTTTCAGTAAAAAATGCATCCAGCATAAAATGTGTATTTTAATAAGATCTACAATTTTTGTAAAAATTGTTTTTTTATATTTGCAACATTTAAGGACGTTGGAACCCGAAAGCTGAGAGTGGCGTAGAAACACTTTTTCCTTCTTTGCTCGAAAATTTCCCTTTTAAGAATTTTTTTTAAAAACACTGGACACTTTTTAAAAAAAAAAGGGCTATGGTAGACAAAAGTATTTGAGATAAGGAATTTTTTAAACATTTGCTTTATGCAAACAAATGTGCCTACGAGCGTCAAAACTAACTCCCGTTTTGACATTGCCAGATTTTCAGTAAAAGATGTCCGCCGCTTGTCAGCTGAGCACGGGATACGTGACATGGGCCTCAAGTGAGATGGCGGCGGCCATCTTTTACGGAAATTCTTGCAATGTCAAAACGGAAGTTAATTTTGACGCTTTTAGGCACATTTGTTTGCCTACAAACATTTGTATTATGTGTTTAAAAAATTCCTTATCTCAAATACTTTTGTCTACTATAGCCCTTTCTTTGAAAAAGTGTCCAGTGTTTTTAAAAAAAATCGATAAAAGGGAAATTTTCGAGCAAAGAAGGAAAAAGTGTTTCTACGCCACTCTCAGCTTTCGGGTTCCAACGTCCTTAAGGTCCTCAAATAAGGGTGTGTTTTTAGCGGGTCGGCAGAACATTGCCACCCTTGCATAACCCTGTAGTACAGGCTATACTGCCGTACATTTGAAGAAAGTCACTATCCAACAACCGCTGTGTGGATTTGTTGGATAGGACCTAATTTTAGACTTCAACTGGGCTCAAATACATTCGAAGAAAGTCACTATCTACATAGCTTTTCTTCCTTCGGTCATTTCTAGCGAATTTACATTTAGTACTATGTACATAGGCCCAGAAAAATGTATTTGTATACCGTCCGACACCCACTTTACATTTTTCCCTGTTGGATAGGCCCGCCGTTCTGCAGATAGTGACTTTCTTCAAATGTATTTCACCAAAATCGCTGTAGATAGGCCAATTAGGGTCTAATTATCTTCGAAACTAATTCATATTTTTAATGGGCGATTATCGGAATATTCCCGAGAGGAGAAGTGCCTACCCCCACCACCGGGCACTACCGAGCATCCCAGCGCTCGGTCTGCCATTGTCTGCTAATGCGTTTTTCTATAACCTCATTAAAGACCATTAGGTCGGTAATGAGGTTTTACAAAAAATTTTTTTTTTTTAAATTTTGATATAAAATTACTTTTAGCGTTAGATTCGTAATCTGTGTTCCTTGACGATTACGAGCATATAAAATTTTTTTCAAAATTTCCAATTTTTAATGTTTTTTACTTTATAAACAAATAGTTTTCAGCCATAAAAAATTTGTTAATTTCCGTAATTTTTTAATATTTTTTTTAGGTATTTCAAATGTAAATACAGTAGGAACTCGGTTATCCGGATACATGCCTGCATCCATTAGTCCGGATAATCGAATCTCTACTGTATTTTATTTGTTGTACCACCTTTCGTGTCCGACCTTTCCATGTCAGTAAATGTCCACTTTTTTCCCTACTAATTTGAATTTTCCCTTCACACTTTTTCCAGGCTTAGGACTGGCAGCACGGTACTTCATTATGCTGGCGTGTTTAAAAAATTTGTTTTTTCGAAAAACACAAATGTTGAAATGTTTAAAATTATAACCTTTTACAAGGTCTGAAAATTAATTGTATCACAGACGTTTTCTAACCTTTTACAAGGTCTGAAAATTAATTGTATCACAGACGTTTTCTAATCTTTTACTAGGTCTGAAAATAACACATGTTTTATTGTTTAATTAGTAAGTAATTAATTTTCAGACCTTGTAAAAGGTTAGAAAACGTCTGTGATACAATTAATTTTCAGACCTAGTAAAAGGTTAGAAAACGTCTGTGATACAATTAATTTTCAGACCTAGTAAAAGGTTAGAAAACGTCTGTGATACAATTAATTTTCAGACCTTGTAAAAGGTTAGAAAACGTCTGTGATACAATTAATTTTCAGACCTTGTAAAAGGTTATAATTTTAAACATTTCAACATTTGTGTTTTTCGAAAAAACAAATTTTTTAAACACGCCAGCATAATGAAGTACCGTGCTGCCAGTCCTAAGCCTGGAAAAAGTGTGAAGGGAAAATTCAAATTAGTAGGGAAAAAAGTGGACATTTACTGACATGGAAAGGTCGGACACGAAAGGTGGTACAACAAATAAAATACAGTAGAGATTCGATTATCCGGACTAATGGATGCAGGCATGTATCCGGATAACCGAGTTCCTACTGTATTTACATTTGAAATACCTAAAAAAAATATTAAAAAATTACGGAAATTAACAAATTTTTTATGGCTGAAAACTATTTGTTTATAAAGTAAAAAACATTAAAAATTGGAAATTTTGAAAAAAATTTTATATGCTCGTAATCGTCAAGGAACACAGATTACGAATCTAACGCTAAAAGTAATTTTATATCAAAATTTAAAAAAAAAAAAATTTTTGTAAAACCTCATTACCGACCTAATGGTCTTTAATGAGGTTATAGAAAAACGCATTAGCAGACAATGGCAGACCGAGCGCTGGGATGCTCGGTAGTGCCCGGTGGTGGGGGTAGGCACTTCTCCTCTCGGGAATATTCCGATATGTGCCCTTTTTAATCGTGGGTTGCACAGATAAATTTATTTTTTTATTACGAATCCAACGACATAAAAAACTCATTTTTCGAAAAAAATGCAGATAGTGACTTTCTTCAAATGTACGGCAGTATAGTGTACCTGGTAGCAGGTTTTCACATCCTACGCAAAAAAATTCACAACATGATTTGTCTATTTCACAAAGCAATTTGTATATTTCACAAACTATAGTTTGTGTATTTCACAAAATAATTGATTTATTTCACATAATGATTTTTGAATTTAACAATATGATTTGTGAATTTCACAAAATGATTTGTCCATTCCTCAAAATGATTTGTAAACTTCACAAAATGATTTTTGTATTTTACAACATGATTTGTTGATATCACAAAATAATTTGTGCATTCCACAAAATGATTTGCAAATTTCACAAAATGTTTTGTGCATTCCACAAACTAGTTTGTTGATCTTACAAACTGATTTGTGCATTCCACGAAATGATTTGTTAATTTCACAAAACAATTTCGTGATTTCACAAAATGATTTGATGATTTCACAAAATCATTTGTTCATTCCACAAAAATTTATTTATTGCACAAATCATTTTGAGAAATCAACAAATCAGTTTGTGGAGTGCACAAATCATTTTGTGAAATTTATAAATCATTTTATGACATAAGCAAATCATATTGTGAAATCAGCAAATCATTTTGTGAAATTTACAAATTGTTTTGTGAAATGCACAAATCATTTTGTAAAATTAACAAATCATTTTGTAAAATTTACAAATCATTTTGTGAAATGCATAAATCATTTTGTGAAATCAATAAAGCATTTTGTGAAATTTACAAATAGTTTTGTGGAATGCACAAATCATTTTGTGAAATTAACAAATCATTTTGTGGAATGCACAAATCATTTTGTAATATCAAGAAACTAGTTTATGGAAAGCACAAAGCATTTTGTGAAATTTACAAATTGTTTTGTGGAATGCACGAATTATTTTGTGGAATGCACGAATTATTTTGTAAAATCAACAAATCATTTTGTGAAATCAGCAAATCATTTTGTGAAATTTACAAATTGTTTTGTGAAATGCACAAATCATTTCGTGAAATTAACAAATCATTTTGTAAAATTTACAAATCATTTTGTGATATCAACAAATCACTTTGTGAAATCAGCAAATCATTTGGTAAAATTTACAAATTATTTTGTGGAATGCACAAACTCATTTTGTAAAATCAACAAACTAGTTTATGGAATGTACAAAACATATTGTGAAATTTACAAATTGTTTTGTAGAATGCAAAAATCATTTTGTGAAATCAACAAATCATTTTCTGAAATCAACAAAGCATTTTGTGAAATTTACAAATTGTTTTGTGGAATGCACAAATCATTTTGAGAAATCAACAAAGCAT
Source organism: Ganaspis brasiliensis (assembly GCA_037103525.1). Classification (NCBI taxonomy): domain Eukaryota; kingdom Metazoa; phylum Arthropoda; class Insecta; order Hymenoptera; family Figitidae; genus Ganaspis; species Ganaspis brasiliensis. The sequence continues at coordinate 3,589,336 of JAZKLR010000040.1, read as the reverse complement.
TTTGTGAAATTTACAAATTGTTTTGTGGAATGCACAAATCATTTTGTGAAATCAACAAATCATTTTGTGAAATTAACAAATAATTTTCTAAAATTTACAAATCATTTTGTAGAATGCATAAATCATTTTGTGATATCAACAAATCACTTTGTGAAATCAGCAAATCATTTTGTGAAATCAGCCAATCATTTGGTAAAATTTACTAATTATTTTGTAGATTGCACAAAATCATTTTGTAAAATTAACAAACTAATTTATGGAATGCACAAAGCATTTTGTGAAATTTATAAATTGTTTTGTGGAATGCACAAATCATTTTCTGAAATCAACAAATCATTTTGTGAAATCAGCAAATCATTTTATGGAATGCATAAATCATTTTGTGACATCAACAAAGCATTTTGTGAAATTTACAAATTGTTTTGTGGAATGCACAAATTATTTTGTGAAATCAACAAATCATTTTGTGAAATCAACAAATCATTTTGTGAAATGAACAAAACATTTTGTAAAATTTACAAATCATTTTGTGGAATGCACAAATCATTTTGTAATATCAAGAAATTAGTTTATGGAATGCACAAAGCATTTTGTGAAATTTACAAATTGTTTTGTGAAATGCACAAATCATTTTGTGAAATCAACAAATCATTTTGTGACATAAGCAAATCGTTTTGTGATATAGGCAAATCATTTTGTGAAATTCATCAATCATTTTGTAAATTCAAAAAACTAGTTTATGGAAACTACAAATCAATTTGTGAAATTTACAAATTGTTTTGTGGAATGCACAAATCATTTTGTGAAATCAACAAATCATTTTGTAAAATTTACAAATCATTTTGTGGAATGCATAAATCATTTCGTGAAATCAACAAACTAGTTTATGGAATGCCCAAAGCATTTTGTGCAATTTACAAATTGTTTTGTGGAATGCACAAATCATTTTGTGAAATTAACAAATCATTTTGTGAAGTTAACAAAACATTTTATAAAATTTACAAATCATTTTGTGGAATTTAAAAATTGTTTTGTGAAATGCACAAATCATTTTGTAAAATTTACAAATCATTTTGTGAAATGCATAAATCTTTTTGTGAAATCAATAAAGCATTTTGTGAAATTTACCAATAGTTTTGTGGAATGCACAAATCCTTTTTTTGAAATTAACAAATCATTTTGTAAAATTTACAAATCATTTTGTGAAATGCAGAAATCATTTTGTGAAATCAATAAAGCATTTTGTGAAATTTACCAATAGTTTTGTGGAATGCACAAATCATTTTGTGAAATTAACAAATAATTTTGTGAAATAAGCAAATCATTTTGTGATATTTACCAATCATTTTGTGAAATTTACAAATTGTTTTCTGGAATGCACAAATAATTTAGTGAAATCAACAAAAAATTTTGTGAAATCAACAAATCATTTTGTGAAATCATCAAATCATTTTGTGAAATCTGCAAATCATTTGGTAAAATTTACAAATTATTTTGTGGAATGCACAAACTCATTTTGTAAAATCAACAAACTAATTTATGGAATGTACAAAACATATTGTGAAATTTACAAATTGTTTTGTGGAATGCAAAAATCATTTTGTGAAATCAACAAATCATTTTCTGAAATCAACAAAGCATTTTGTGAAATTTACAAATTGTTTTGTGGAATGCACAAATCATTTTGTGAAATCAACAAATCATTTTGTGAAATCAACAAATCATTTCGTAAAATCAACAAATCAATTTGTGAAATCAGCAAATCATTTGGTAAAATTTACTAATTATTTTGTGAATAGCACAAAATCAATTCGTAAAATCAACAAACTAGTTTCTGGAATGCACAAAGCATTTAGTGAAATTTATAAATTGTTTTGTGGAATGCACAAATCATTTTGTGAAATCAACAAATCATTTTGTGAAATCAACAAATGATTTTGTCAAATTAACAAAACATTTTGTAAAATTTACAAATCATTATGTGGAATGCACAAATCATTTTGTAATATCAAGGAACTAGTTTATGAAATGCACAAAGCACTTTGTGCAATTTACAAATTGTTTTGTGGAATGCACAAATCATTTTGTGAAATTAACAAATCATTTTGAGAAGTTAACAAAACATTTTATAAAATTTGCAATTCATTTTGTGAAATTTAAAAATTGTTTTGTGAAATGCACAAATCATTTTGTAAAATTTACAAATCATTTTGTGAAATGCATAAATCTTTTTGTGAAATCAATAAAGCATTTTGTGAATTTTACCAATAGTTTTGTGGAATGCACAAATCATTTTGTAAAATCAATAAAGCTTTTGTGAAATTTACCAATAGTTTTGTGTAATGCACAAATCATTTTGTGAAATTAACAAATCATTTTGTAAAATTTACAAATCATTTTGTGAAATCAATAAAGCATTTTGTGAAATTTACCAATAGTTTTGTAGAATGCACAAATCATTTTGTGAAATTAACAAATCATTTTTTGGAATGCACAAATCATTTTGTAATATCAAGAAACTAGTTTATGGAAAGTACAAAGCATTTTGTGAAATTTACAAATTGTTTTGTGGAATGCACGAATTATTTTGTGAAATCAACAAATCATTTTGTGAAATAAGCAATTCATTTTGTGATATTTACCAATCATTTTGTGAAATTTACAAATTGTTTTCTGGAATGCACAAATCATTTTGTGAAATCAACAAATAATTTTGTGAAATGAACAAATAATTTTGTGAAATCAACAAATCATTTTGTGAAATCAGCAAATCATTTGGTAAAATTTACTAATTATTTTGTGAATAGCACATAATCATTTCGTAAAATCAACAAACTAGTTTCTGGAATGCACAAAGCATTTTGTGAAATTTATAAATTGTTTTGTGGAATGCACAAATCATTTTGTGAAATCAACAAATAATTTTCTGAAATCAACAAAGCATTTTGTGAAATCATCAAATCATATTGTGGAATTCATAAATCATTTTGTAAAATTTACAAATCATTTTGTGGAATGCGTAAATCATTTTGTGAAATCAACAAAGCACTTTGTAAAATTTACAAATTGCTTTGTGAAATGCACAAATCATTTTGTGAAATTAACAAATCATTTTGTAAAATTTACAAATCATTTAGTGGAATGCGTAAATCATTTTGTGAATCAACAAAACATTTTGTAAAATTTACAAATCATTTTGTGGAATGCACAAATCATTTTGTAATATCAAGGAACTAGTTTATGAAATGCACAAAGCATTTTGTGCAATTTACAAATTGTTTTGTGGAATGCACAAATCATTTTGTGAAATTAACAAATCATTTTGTGAAGTTAACAAAACATTTTTTAAAATTTACAAATCATTTTGTGGAATTTAAAAATTGTATTGTGAAATGCACAAATCATAGTGTAAAATTTACAAATCATTTTGTGAAATGCATAAATCTTTTTGTGAAATCAATAAAGCATTTTGTGAATTTTACTAATAGTTTTGTGGAATGCACAAATCATTTTGTGCAATTTACAAATTGTTTTGTGGAATGCACAAATCATTTTGTGAAATTAACAAATCATTTTTTGAAGTTAACAAAACATTTCATAAAATTTACAAATCATTTTGTGGAATTTAAAAATTGTTTTGTGAAATGCACAAATCATTTTGTAAAATTTACAAATCATTTTGTGAAATGCATAAATCATTTTGTAAAATCAATAAAGCATTTTGTGAAATTTACAAATAGTTTTGTGGAATGCACAAATCATTTTGTGAAATCAATAAAGCATTTTGTGAATTTTACTAATAGTTTTATGAAATGCCCAAAGCATTTTGTGCAATTTACAAATTGTTTTATGGAATGCACAAATCATTTTGTGAAATTAACAAATCATTTTTTGAAGTTAACAAAACATTTTATAAAATTTACAAATCATTTTGTGGAATTTAAAAATTGTTTTGTGAAATGCACAAATCATTTTGTAAAATTTACAAATCATTTTGTGAAATGCATAAATCATTTTGTGAAATCAATAAAGCATTTTGTGAAATTTACAAATAGTTTTGTGGAATGCACAAATCATTTTGTAAAATTAACAAATCATTTTGTGGAATGCACAAATCATTTTGTAATATCAAGAAACTAGTTTATGGAAAGCACAAAGCATTTTGTGAAATTTACAAATTGTTTTGTGGAATGCACGAATTATTTTGTGGAATGCACGAATTATTTTGTAAAATCAACAAATCATTTTGTGAAATCAGCAAATCATTTTGTGAAATTTACAAATTGTTTTGTGAAATGCACAAATCATTTCGTGAAATTAACAAATCATTTTGTAAAATTTACAAATCATTTTGTGATATCAACAAATCACTTTGTGAAATCAGCAAATCATTTGGTAAAATTTACAAATTGTTTTGTGGAATGCACAAATCATTTTGTGAAATCAACAAAGCATTTTGTGAAATTTACAAATTGTTTTGTGGAATGCACAAATCATTTTGTGAAATCAACAAATCATTTTGTGAAATTAACAAATAATTTTCTAAAATTTACAAATCATTTTGTAGAATGCATAAATCATTTTGTGATATCAACAAATCACTTTGTGAAATCAGCAAATCATTTGGTAAAATTTAAAAATCATTTTGTGGAATGGACAAATCATTTTGTAATATCAAGAAACTAGTTTATGGAATGCACAAATCATTTTGAGAAATTTACAAAATGTTTTGTGGAATGCATAAATCTTTTTGTGAAATCAATAAAGCATTTTGTGAAATTTACCAATAGTTTTGTGGAATGCACAAATCATTTTGGAAATTAACAAATCATTTTGTAAAATTTACAAATCATTTTGTGAAATGCAGAAATCATTTTGTGAAATCAATAAAGCATTTTGTGAAATTTACCAATAGTTTTGTGGAATGCACAAATCATTTTGTGAAATTAACAAATCATTTTGTGAAATTAAAAAATCATTTTGTGGAATGCACAAATCATTTTGTAATATCAAGAAACTAGTTTATGGAAAGTACAAAGCATTTTGTGAAATTTACAAATTGTTTTCTGGAATGCACAAATCATTTTGTAAAATCAACAAATAATTTTGTGAAATCAACAAATCATTTTGTGAAATCAACAAATCATTTTGTGAAATCAGCAAATCATTTGGTAAAATTTACAAATTATTTTGTGGAATGCGTAAATCATTTTGTGAAATCAACAAAGCATTTTGTGAAATTTACAAATTGTTTTGTGGAATGCACAAATCATTTTGTGAAATCAACAAATCATTTTGTGAAATCAACAAATTATTTTGTGAAATCAACAAATCATTTTGTGAAATCAACAAATCATTTTGTGAAATCAGCGAATCGTTTTGTGAAATCAACAAATCATTTTGTAAAATTTACAAATCATTTTGTGGAATGCATAAATCATTTTGTGAAATCAACAGAGCATTTTGTGAAATTTACCAATAGTTTTGTGGAATGCACAAATCATTTTGTGAAATTTACAAAATTTTTTGTGGAATGCACAAATCACTTTGTGAAATTTACAAATCTTTTTGTGAAATTAACAAATCATTTTCTGGAATGCACAAATCATTTTGTATTATCAAGAATTTAGTTTATGAAATGCACAAAGCATTTTGTGAAATTTACAAATTGTTTTGTGGAATGCACAAATCATTTTGTGAAATCAACAAATCATTTTGTGAAATTAAAAAATCATTTTGTAAAATTTACAAATCATTTTGTGGAATGCATAAATCATTTTGTGAAATCAACAAAGCATTTTGTGAAATCTCAAATTGTTTTGTGGAATGCACAAATCATTTTGTAAAATTAACAAATCATTTTGTGGAATGCACAAATCATTTTGTAATATCAAGAAACTAGTTTTTGGAATGCACAAAACATTTTGGGAAATTTACAAATTGTTTTGTGGAATGCACAAATTATTTTGTGAAATCAACAAATCATTTTGTGAAATCAGCAAATCATTTTGTGAGATTTACAAATCATTTTGTGAAATTTACAAATTGTTTTGTGGAGGGCACAAATCATTTTGTGAAATTAACAAATCATTTTGTGGAATGCACAAATCATTTTGTAATATCAAGAAACTAGTTTATGGAATGCACAAAACATTTTGGAAATTTACAAATTGTTTTGTAGAATGCACAAATCATTTTGTGAAATTAAAAATCTTTTTGTGAAACTTACCAATCATTTTGTAAAATCAAAAAACTAGTTTATGGAAAGTACAAAGCATTTTGTGAAACTTAAAAATTGTGATTGCAAAAATTATTCTGTGATGTTTGCAAATCATTTTGTGGAATGCACAAATCATTTTGAGAAATCAACAAATCATTTTGTGAAATCTACAAATCATTTAGTGGAATGCACAAATCGTTTTGTGGAATGCTAAAATCATTCTGTGAATGATGCTGTTTTTTGATTGGGGAAATAATAGTAATAATACTAAGTATCTATTTTAATAATAATTTTAACGATCTGTATGATAATAGACGCTGCTATTCTAAAGTGCGCAACTCATGATTTTCTAATGATTGGGGATGATTATATGTAAAGCTCAGCTTAGAGGGCACCACAATCGCTAGTTTCTGTTGGCTCAATATTTTGAATATGAAAAATTGATTCTTTTAATTTTATAAAAACAAAAAGTAGAATTTGATAAAGTAATTAAATATAAGCTGATTAATGTTATTGCAATTCATAAACCACAACTTTATAATTTTTTCTTTAAGTCATTAAAATTTGTTTTACATAACCTAAAAATGTCCAAATCGGCTAACGAATATTTACATTAGAAAAGATTGATTATTTATACAATTGTATGACATAACATAATTATTTATGTATTAATGTACTTATTGTACTTTCTAACTTTTTAAAATTTTCATTTTTCAGTAAAAATTATTTAAAATTTTGCGCCACAAAATCTTGCATTTGTGCTGCTACCTACTGAAATAGTTTGGCTGTGACCGTCCCCATTGAGACGTCTCACTAGAGAAAAGAAAATCGCTTATTTTAGTTACAAGTACTCGAATTCTTATTATTTTTTTAACTTGTTCACAGAGTTGCGCGCTAAATGTAAATCTCTATCAAAGAGATGTTATTGTGAATATATTCGCAGAGTGGAGAAGTCCGTTACATCTGACCCAAAGTTTTTCTGGAAATACGTTAATGAATCTCGCAAGTCATCTCGCATTCCAAATCAAATGTTCTTGAATAACAGTATTGCCGAGGGATATTCTCATGAATAGTTCACGTCTTTCTTTTAATCAGTGTATGAGCCTCTCCCAGATAAGGAATTGGATATGCGGACGGTGTTCGGTGCTGTTGATCCTAATTCTTTTCCTATTTCTAAGGATTGTATAAGGAAAAAAATACTTGGCTTGGATACGACTTTGTCGGCTGGTCCCGACGGCATCTCTGCTTTCTTTCTGAAATCATGCTACTCTTCTCTTATCGATGATAAAACCTCAGGACAGCGGATGGTGTGATTGATGACTTTAAACAGGAAAATACAATCTGAGTAAAGAAATCTTGACTCGATTTTGGGAATGCAGAACTGACGTGTCTTAGACTATCAATATGGACCGAATAGTAAGGGGACCATATGACAAAGGCATATTCCAACTTGGATCTCACAAAAGAAAAATATAGACTTGAGAGCAGGTAGTGAGTGAAAATTTGAGGCAGTACGCCTTATAAACCCCAGAGAACTTATTCTTATTGAGAATATCGGAAATGGTGCATTAAATCAGTGGCGTGTTAAGGGTGTCCCAGGACACCCCAAATGAAATGAAAATGCTGTATTGGTCCGCTGGTATACGATTATTTTTTGGCCACTTAAGGCCTGGAACAAAATATATAGGACTCATGAAACAAATTTTTTTGTATAAAAGGCCGCGCGAACAAACGATATTAAGGGCTTCAGTCGTCCGGGACACCTCAAATCAAAAAGTCTGTGCACTCCACTGCATTAAATGATAAGTCACTGCTAAGCGTGACGCCTAAATCACGCATCTGACAAACCCGACTGACAACAGCATTGCCAATAGTGTAATCGTAGTGGAACATAGCCCTTTTATTTTAAAACGAAATTGTGCAACATTTGCTTATGTTTATCCGTACACCATTCCAATCACACCAATCGCAGAGGCTGTCTAGATCAGATTGAATCAAAAGGCAGTCAGTTCTGTCAGTAATCCGACGGTAAAACTTTAAATCGTCAGCGTAAATTGAAAATTTACAAAATTTAAAAACTAATTTAATGTCATTAATAAATAAAATAAATAGAAGTGGACCCAAGTTGGATCCCCGTGGCACTCCCGATGTACAAACTGATTTGTAACTTTCACAAACTGGTTGGTAAATTTTACAAACTGTTTTGTGCATTCCACAAAATGATTTGTTAATTTCACAAAATGATTTGTGCCTTCCACAAAATCATTTGTAAATTCTACAAACCTCTTTGTAAATTTTGCAAACTTATTTTTCCGATTCCAAGTGAAATTTACGTTATTTTAAGGCAGGTTAACCAGGTAGATTCGTTTATTAACAGAAATCTGCAATGTTTAAATTTATTGATTTATTAAAATTAAATATTAAGAAAATAACTGCAAATTTCATTTCTTTTGGAATCTTGAAAAGAACACAGGTATGTTCATTTTAGTATTTGGGTCATTGAATTTTTTGACGCTGTTAAAAAGTTATGTAATTTTTATTTAATAACTTTTTTAATATTAAAATGATAAATAATTGCCCTAAAATAGAAATATTCCTTATATTTTTCTGAGCATTTAAAAAAAAAAAGAAAACCTTGATACGACTAATAGAACAGAAAAAATTGCTATTTTTAAATTTTTTTCGAAATTTCAATTCTCGTAAACTAATTAATACTTTGACCTTAATATTTATGTAAAACATTAGATATATTAAATATAATAAAATTCCAAAGCTTCATTGCCCGCCGTTAACCTGCCTGAAAATAACGTAAATTTAACTTGGAATCGCACATTTGTGTATTTCACAAACTAGTTTGCGTATTTTAGAAATATGTTTTGTGCATTCCGCAAAATGACTTGCAAATTTCACAAACTGTTTTGTGCATTCCACAAACTGATTTGTAAATTTCACAAACTTTTTTTTGTATTCCACAAAATGTATTTAAATTTCACAAAATGAGTTGTGTATTTCACAAAATCATTTGTAAATTCTACAAACTGATTTGTAAATTCCACAAACTGATTTGTAATTTCTACAAACTGATTTGTACATTTTACATTTTCTGTATTCCACAAAATCATTTGTAAATTCTACAAACTTACACTGTGTAACAGCGATCTTGCACTTTTATGGAGAACTAGCAGAAGTTGTAGGTTTAGTAAAACTAAGAAAAATGGTATAGAAGAAATTTCTAATGCACCCCCAAAATCTCATTTTATGGCCAAAAATCCGTTTTTGGGTATGTTCATGTGAACAAGCCCTCATAACTTTGCCAAGTTTTATCCAATTTGGAACTTTTTTTTTAGTTTCGAAGGGAAAAACAGACCTATTTAAAATTTTAAATCGTCAATCGTTTCTCGCATTAACGACCTACGGTAATCAGCAAGCATGTTAATGGAGTACTTTCCTTGAAAACGTTTTTCAATTTCTCCTATTTCCTGATGAAGTCATTTCTTCCTGTCTCTTTCATAACTCATCATGCTCAGATTTTCCGAAACATATCCAAATGTGAGTAAAGGAAATAGATTTTTATTAACATGTAGCACTTCACTTTCTCGTTTGCATTTAAAAGTTCTTGCGCGTCTTCAATCATGACTCTTATTATTTTCAAGGAACTTCTCATACAACGCTATGAATTTATTCCAGGCTCATTTTTCCACTGCATTTAACATGCTCGCGAATTTCTAATCTTGCATAAGTTTTCGTATTTGAGGACCGACAAGGATCCCTGAAATTAATGACAACTATCTAATAACAAGTAGGAAAGCTAGGACAGTAATAGAATGTCAATAAATGAAAATTACAACAAATTATTTTATTATTTTTTTGCCGATTATGATTGATTTTTTAACGCTCTTTCACGTGGTGTAAACTAAAAAAAAATTTAACACGAAGCCCCCTTTTCACTGTCCAGGTCACATATCATGAAAAAAACTAGCTCAAAGATTTTAAAAAATTAACCTTCTTATAAATTATAAAAAATAGGTGACGGGGAAATTGTACATAAATTATAAACTCGTGGTTTCATCAACAATGAAAACGTTTCTTTATTTAATAATTCCTTGCATAGGATAGACTCAACACTTTTTTTTTGTTACAGTGCATTTTCTGCTAATAATTAACAATTGAGCTTTTTATATAATATAGTATAGATTTTTGCATTAAAATTAAGCATACAAATTTATTATTAATAACATCGCTTGAAAAAAAGAAACTATCGATTTGCGGCTTCATTATCGCTAGTTCTGTACAATTTTTATTGGTCTAATGTAATTCAAATTCCTTTGATTGCAAACATAACGAGATCACTGTACATATAAAAAACTTTTCTAAAGAGAAAAAACAAAAAAATATATATACCAGGTATCAATAAGATACAGATAATCTTATAAAAACTTTTTGTACGAATACAAAACTACAGTGTTTTAAAAATCTTGTCGAAATAATAACAAAGGAACGGCAATTTTACAATTATTTTGAATTAATATAACCGTTCACTGGAGTCGCAGATCGTTAGTTGTTGCTATTATTAAATGTAACGTAAATAAATCTGACAAAAGTCTTCTTAATAATTATTGGTATTAAAAAAAACATTGTAAATGTAAAAAAATCACAAATATCGTATTCTTAGGCTATTTTTTAAATCGACGTCCTGACGTTTGACTGATTGATAATGAATAATAAGTTTAGGGAGCAAGACTTTGTTTACAATAAATGTGAAATAAATCGTTTAAATTGAAACAACAGTCACGCATAAATCTCGCTCATTTGGTATCTCAGCCTTAATTGCTTCTCACCTTGCAAACGGCTGTTTAAAAATACTTATCTCGAGACACAATTCATTCAAGGAATTAATACTACTCATCTCAAGTATTTTAGTTTGAACAGTTTAGTTGAAATTCTCACAGAGAACTTTGTTAAATTGTTTGCTTTGTTATTATCTCTTCGGGAATGAAGAAAAGCAGCTGTTAAAAATGATCGAGTTTCACGATAATATGATCTGAGGAAGGATCCGGCAATTTGACATCCAACCAATTTGCATTTTCTTGATTTTCAGTGTCAGTGGCCTTCAGAGCCAAACGATGTGCAGGAGTGGCAATGTGGGGGACCCTCAATTCGACCGTTTTTCGAAACTCCAAGCCTCGTGGTCCACACTCGACTAAAGGACTCAGCATTTGCTCACCTGTTTCAAAAACAATTTTTTATTTTTAATTATTTTAAAATTAAAAGTTAAAATTTAAATTTAAAAGAGCAATTACAGCAATAAAAGCATGATAAATAAAAGTTAATGTTAATATTAATATAATTCTACACGGAGAAAATTTATTCTTGAGATTTTACAGAAAGTTTGGTAATTTGAGGATAAAACGGTATTTTTACAAAAATTGTATACATTGTAAATCACGTAAAAAAATATTACAGATTTTTGCAGCAGATTTAATGAATATTTTAGAAGAAGAGGTCTTAAAAAAATAGATATTCAAGAAATTTTAAAAACTTAAGCAGGATGTTGATCGTAAAATAACCTGAAACTAAAAAACGGTTTTTTAAATTTTTTAATAAAAATTAATTATATACAGTTTTAAAAAATATAGGTGCATAATTTTCAGATGAAATAAAAGTCGAGTAAAAATTTATTTCCGAATAATAATTATTTTATGCTTTTTTTTAAATTCAGACAAAATTTTCATCATTTTTTTTTTATAAATAATAGCTTATTTTACTTTTTGAAATATTCTCTTTAATCGTTACTTATTATTTTAATAATTGTTGAAAGTTTGTTGTTAAAAAATTATTTAATATATAGAATTTGCATTGTTTATATTTTTGTTAACAAACAACTTTTAATAATATTAAAATAAGTACGTTTCTAGAGAATATTTTAAATAGCAAAATAAGCTTATTGTTTATAAAACTTTGACAAAAATTGCAATTTTTGTCTGAGCCAAAGTTAAACGCAAGAAATTAAATTATAATTATTATTAAACAACAAATCTTGGCTCACCAATTTTTTTCTGTAAATTTTACAATTAGATCTTTCAAATTTTTAAGTTTTAAATAAAAGCAAAAGAATAAGAAAAAAATGATTAAAAATTTTTAAGTTTACATTAGTTTAATATTTTAATTAAAAAAAATAATAATAATAACAGCCATCGACATATTTTTGACATTGATAAATATTAAACAAAAATTTGATCATATAACAAAAAACTCAAAAAGTAAATTCCAATTTAAAAAAAAAGAAAAAATTTTTCAACAAAATGATTAAAACTTGCAAGGGGTGACTAAAACTGTAATGAATTAATCAGAATTATATAGAAATTTATGTGAAAAAACTATAAAAAGTAACAATTAAAAATTAAAACAGTTAAAAAAAATTAAATTACAAATGCATGAAAAACAAAAAGTATACTTACAATGTTTAAATAAAAATTGTAAAAATTAATTAGGATAAAACCTAGAAAAAGTAATTAAAAATGTGTAATTCACGAAGAATATTTTATTTTTTTACTTTACTTTTGAAGAAAACATTAATTTTTTTAAATTTACATTTTTTTCTGTAAAAAGAAAAAAATGTTTAAGTAAATTAATTGCAATTATTATTATTATTTTCTTTATAAATAAAATCTCCTGCCATGAAAAAGCATTACAATATAAAAATAAATGAATGCAACTGCTTTCTCAGTCGAAAAATTTCTTTTTATCAATTAACTTCATACTTTACATTTTTTACCTAACCTCTAAAGTAGAATTTTACGCAAGGAAAACAGTGCGTAAAGTGACTCTTTTTATAACAGTACCTAAAATGTTTACTTTTCGCACTGAAATTTACTTTGAACGTATTGCTATGTCTGTGACCTTTTCTAATTCAATCTTTCTGATCTCCCAACATTGGCAACATTACCTCAATTTCTAATATTGCAGCAATATTTCCGAAATATTGGAACAGTGAGGTAATGTTACCAATATTTAACAATATTAGCAGGACCATAAATATTTCTGTATAAAATTTTCTCTCAGTGTCAAAATCCTCCAACAAATCAATAAAATGATTCCATAACAAAATTTTAATTTAGAAAAGTGGAATATAAAAAAAGCTTAACTTTGCTTATTTATATTATTGAAACTTTCCGGATTATCTGACTTTTTTGTAAAATCTCATAAAGATTGTCTCCGTGTAGTATTAAAGCATAAAAGCTGAAATCTCCATTTTTTTTTGCAACAATCTATTAAATATTTATTCGTTATTTCGAGTTTTCAGTAAATTCATTTCACCAGGTTTCTCTCAAATCCACCACCGTGATTTGAAAAGAGTAAGCTCACCATGGTGCATAGGAGGGGAGATCGAGGACCTTTGGCCAAGAGTATTATTATGCAATTCTACTGCATTAGCGGCGGTTATAGTGAAGTAGATCTCTTGATAAGTTTCAGGGGGAAGAGCGCCAGGAGGTATCGTCAACGAGACACCTCCTGGACCTTCCAAAACACCACCGTCGCTACCAAATATTCCTCGTGCCTTCCCCATCGACCTATGACTAATCCCCGCCGCTCTATTAATTTCTGCGATTGTTATTTACATTCCCATCACCAAATTTTTAATAAACATTAGATAAGCAGTTTTCTTCTTCATAAAAATTAGTTTACAATTTTAGTAAATACGAAGGGTCACCTGCATTTTCTCCAGAACTCAATAGCCAGAATATCCATTTCAACGAATTTTATTTAACCAAAGGTTTTATTTATCAAAAATCTAACTTGACAAAAATTCCAATTATCAGAAATCTTATTAATCCAGAAGTGCATTTGTAAGAAACAGCATTTATCCAAAAGTGCATTCAGCAAAAATCTAATTTGTCAGAAATTTAAATTATCAAAATTCTGATTTTATCAAAAATTGCATTTATCAGAAATCTCATTAGTCCGAAATAGCATTTACTAGAAATCTTGATTAACAGAAAGACTAATTTCCAGAAATTGTAATTTATACGAAATTTTTAATTTGTCAAAAATTGCTTTTATATAAATTTTGTTTTTTCAAAAGTGCGTATTTATTAGAAATCTTATTTGTCCGAAGGTACATTTATCAAAAATCTCATTCTTCCAAAATCGCATTTATCAGAAACTGTGTTCATCCAAAATATTATTTTCCAGAACCTACAACTTTATTTTTATATTTAAATTTTCGATCATAATCTGAAGCGACAAAGGGTATTTCTGATAAATGCTATTTCGGACAAATAAGATGAATGCAATTTTTGATAAATGAAATTTTGGATAATTGAAATTTCTGACAAATTAGTTTTTTGATAAATGCAATTTCGGACAAATGATTTTTCTGTTAGATGCAATATCGAAAATATTATATTTTTGATAAATGTACTTTTGGATTAATAATATTTCTGATGAATGCAATTTTAGATTAATGAGATTTCTGATAAATGCACTTTTGAGTTAATAAGATTTCTGATAATTGAAACTTCTGTCAAATTAGATTCTTGGTAAATAGTCTTTTGGTTAAATAAAATTCGGTCAAAAGGATATTCTCACAATTGAGTTTTGGAGAAATGCAGGCGACCCAATAGGAATTTGACAGAAGAACCTGTCTAATTTGTTTTTCTTAAATCTTTTAAAATTGTTTTTTTTTATAATTCCTTACTTGTATTAAATATTGTATTTACAACCATCAGGGATCACAGTACCTTTTTTCCGAAAAAGAGGTGAAAAGGTGCATAAATTTACGGAAATAGGAAATCCAAAAAGACGTATACAAAATTAATCATAATATATATTTGTAACAATTGACATTAGTATTAATTGCAGTCGAAATGAATTAAAATTTGGATAAACACAAGTTGTCATAAAAATAAGAATTGGAAATTTATATCGTTTACAATTTTTGTGAACTAAATATAGAAACGAATAAAATTTGTACAAATTGAAAATTTAAACTGATTAATTTGTATCGAATTAAATTTGAAAATAAATTAAATTTGAACCAATTTAGATGTGAATAACCAATTCAAATTAAAATTAATAAAAACTTTTAATGTTAAATTTGAACCAATCCAATGTTAGATTAAAATATTGAATATTCTCATAATTTGATTAATTGCAGTTTGAATCAAAGTTGGAAAAAATTAATATGTTGATCTACTAAAATTTGGATCATTCTAAATTAATTAGTTAAAATTAAAATCTAGTTAAATTTTAACCAAATGAAATTTGAATCGATTCAATTGTAATATAGATTAGAAATTGAATAAATATTAAAGTGTGGCTCAATTAACTGAGTTTTAAATTGTTGGAAATTTAATTTTAATTAATTTAAAATAAATTAAAATTTGAAAAGATTCAAATGTTGATCATTTAAATTGTAGTTCGATTAAGATTGAATAAATAAAAATATTGAAGTTTGGATCAATTAAAATTCCGATTAATTGAATTTTTTAATCAATGGAAACTTGAATTTGTTAAAATTTTGATATATTGAGTCTGACATTAATTAGAATTAAAATTATTTAAAATGAAAATCAATTTAAATTCATATTTAAATTAAATTTAAAATTTATTGAAATTTGGTTCAATAAAAAATTTGATTAGTTGATATTTAAAACGATTAAAATTTGGATAACTTGAAGTTATAATCGATTAAATTTAAGGTTTATTAAAAAAAAAAAGTGACAAAATTTTAAATAGGTGAAAAAAGGTAAAAAGGTGATCCCCGAATTATAACAAAGAATTGTTGACAACAAAATTATAATTAAATAAATAAATAAACGTTACCTCATATTGTGATGATGTAAAGGTTTTCGATAAAGTTCAAAGGCACTGCCACGTTGTTCCCTGCTGCCTGCCAGGTCTAATCCGCTGGGTTCTCTGTTGTGTCCTGCATTTCCCTGATTGGAATTTTGACCACCATTGCCTCCATGGCTGTTACTATGACTGTGGCCATTGTGATTCATGGTATTACGATTAAGAGTATGGGCCATTCCAATTTGACCAGCACTATTGCTGTGCGAATGGGTCATCATTGGTGGACTCGAGTGTGGATGCGAATGACTAAGACTGTAATTGTGTGTTGGAGGAGATGCATAATTTGGAGTGTGATTTGAATTAATCGAATACGATTCGTTGCTTCGATTTGGAGGTGGAATATTGTAATAATATTGACCGCTATTCCTTTGCACACTGCCACCATTTTCCGTCTGTAAAAACAATATTATTCTATAAGAAAAATGTAAATTATGAAGTTTTTTAATTAACAAGTTTGTCAATAGCATAAATGTATAAAT
Source organism: Ganaspis brasiliensis (assembly GCA_037103525.1). NCBI lineage: Eukaryota > Metazoa > Arthropoda > Insecta > Hymenoptera > Figitidae > Ganaspis > Ganaspis brasiliensis. Next base: position 3,572,782 of record JAZKLR010000040.1, on the reverse strand, counting down.
TGTTTTCCAGGGCCGCGGGAAGTAGATTTTTAGAGTATTTCTGTACTTTATCATAGTTGATTTTCTTTAATTTTTAGGTATTTAATCATTTTTCAAATTTTTTCTACATTTTTCAGTTATTTATAAGTTTCTTTAAACTTATAATTTATTTAACAATTAATAATTATTTTCTTTACTTTCTAGTCATTTTGTAATTTTATACTAAGGTTTTTCTCTTTTTATTTCCCATTTTTCTAGTTTAGTTATTTTTTTGCTTACTAGTAATTTTTCAACAATTTTTAGTTGTAACGCTTAAGGATGTTCAACTCATTGTCATAACCTCAAACTAGAAAATAGTTTTCCACATAAAATAAAAAATATTATTAAAATTTATTTCACATAAATTTGAGAGATCCAGTTATATATATTTTTTTTAAAAAAAATTGGTTGAGACTAAATTTGTTATCAAATAATAATTATTTAACATTTTGTGTTTTTTCTTTAAAGTTTGGGAATAATTCTAATTTTCATCCAATTTCGACAAATAATCGCTCGTTTCAATATTTGAAACATTCTCTACAAGTTTGTTTGTTAGATTTTGTTAAAACATTTTTGTTTAAAAAATATATAATAGTAAACTTTTATTTATTCAATAATTTTGTTGACAAAATATTATTAACAAAATTCAACAAAAAAACTTGTAGAGAATGTTTCAAAGTTTGAAATAAGCGGTTATTTGTCAAAATTGGATGAAAATTACAATTGTTCCTAAACTTTAAACGAAAAACACAAAATGTTAAATAATTATTATTTAGTAACAAATTTTGGATCAACCTAATTTTTTTTTTGGAAACTGTACAATTGTGTCTTTCAAAATTTGTTGAAATCAATTTTAATAATATTTTTCTTTAATGTAAAAAACCATTTTTTAGTTTGAGATTATGTCAATGGGTTGAACATCCTTAAATATATATAAAAGCAATTATTCACTTTCTAGTCAGTTGTATCTAACTTCTTACTAGTAATTTATTTTCTGGTAATTTATATTTTTTTTTTTTAAGTTTTAGTACTTTTTTCATTCCTTAGTTATTTTGTTGAATTTAAAATAATGATCGATTGGGGTAATTACAAACAGTTAATTTTTGCTCTTAATTTGCAATGTTTTAAACAGGATTACGATAAAAAAACCTCTTGAATTAAACAAAATTAAGATTTTAATGATGTAATTATTTAAAAAATTGTAAAGTAAGTAAAAAGATCAACTGTTTTTAATTACTCCGTGTATTTCATTACCCTAACCCTAGATTTTTACTTTATAGTAATTTTTTTCTGTTCCTAGTTATTTTTCTTAAATTTCAAAATACCTTTTACTTTCTAGTAATTTATTTTCATTCCTAGTTATTTTCATTTATTTTTAAGCTCTGTCTTTCTAGTTTTTAATTCCAAAATTGAGTTCTTTTTTCACGTTTTAAACATACTTCTAAGTATCTTATAATCATTTTTTAATATCTGGATATTTCAACCTATAATATCTTTTTTTTTTTATAATTTTCAAGATGTTTTTAATTAATTTTCAGTTCTTTGTTTTCAACTATAGTCATTTATTTAGTTACCAGTATTTTTATCTGTATTTTTTAGTAATTTATTTAAATCTTTTTTTACTAATTAGCTTCATTTAACATCTAGTTATTATTTTACATTCTAGTAATTTTTATTGATGTTATTTTCTAAACATCTTTTAAAATCTAAAAATTGTTGCTTTTTCATTTATCGTTGCATTTTTTTCGTTTGTTTTTCTTTGACGTAATAATTATTTATTCACATTTCAGATGTTTTTTAAATTTCCAAATACTTTTTAAACATTTCTATTAACTTTTAATAAATTTCTAATTATTTTCTTCACTTTTCAGTTATTTTATCAATTTCTAGGAATTTATTTTTTCTAGTTTTAAACCTTTTTTATTTTTTACCATCTGGGTTTCTTTATTTTTGAAAAGTTTTTCACTTTTTTTGAGTTTGCTTTTACCAATTTATACCTATTTATTTTTCCAGTTTCTAGTAAATTTAATATTTTCTATTACTTTTTTCAGTTTACAGTTATTTTTTTTCTTTTATAATTATTTTTTGACTTACCAGTAATTAAAAAAACTTCTTTAGTTATATTTTTTAAGGAGGTTTATTTTTATTTACATAATCTAAAAGTAGAAAGTCAAATAATAATTAATTAACATTTTTTCTTTAAATTTAGTTAACAATTGCAATTTTTATCAAATTCTAACAAATAATAGCTCTTTTTTCTCGTTGAAGCGTTTTCTACAATTTCATTTGTTAGATTTTGTTCAATAATATTCTGTTTAAAAATTACGTGAAGAACAAATTTTATTTATTTAATAATTTTTACAAAAAATATCATTTCACAAAACCTAACAAATAAAATTGCAGAGAATATTTTAACGAAAAAAATGAGCTACTATTAGTCAAAATTTGATGAAAATTACAGATTATAACTGGATTTAAAGAAAAAATAAAACGTTTAATATTATTATTTGGCAACAAACTTTATCGAAATCTAACTTTTCTGAAAAATGTGCGACTGGATCTTTCAAAATTTTGGCAAAATTAATTTTAATTATAGTTTTATTCGATGGGAACAGTCATTTTTTAGTTTGAGGTTATGTCAATGGAGAGAACATCCTTAAGTTTTTATGTAAGTATTTTTTCACTTTTTAGTAATTTTTCATTTTTCTCCCATTTGTTTGTTCTGTTTTTATCTTTCTATCAATTTTTTTTTCTTTTCCAGTCGTTTTCTTAAATTCTCAGTAACAGACAAATGTTAAAATAAAATAATAAATAACTAAAATTAAACAATATAATTCTATCGATTATGAACTTTGATTAAAGAAATTAATATTATTATATCTATGAATATTTATCATTATTTAAAAACAATTACCCCATTAAGCACGTGTGATGTCGCGATTGAATAACTTTTTGCATGCTGATAGAGATTATTGCCTCCATTTTCATCTTGAACAACAGGTTGCTGCTGTGGTGGTCTATAATTTTTAGGTTTCGGTGGAGGTACAGGTTTGTAAGTGCCACCTGGCTTTCCTTGCATAGGTGGAACTGGCTTGTAATTTTCCGTCCGGCTGCAATTAACAAAGCAAAAATGTTAAATGATGATGATGATGATAGAAAGAAAGTATTTATAATAAATAATAAATTCAAATAGAATTCTAATTTATTTTATTTCAATAATAATATTTAATTAGATATAATACTTAAACTACAAAAATTAATTTATAAATTAGAAAAAGAATTTCTCTAAAGAACAGAAAATTCAAGTTTTGGCAAAACTCACCTATATTTAGCGTAGTCTGTTCTTATTTGAGGATCTTGTGCTGGAATTGGTTGTGCGGTGGACCTCGTGAATCTGTATGGATCATGGGGTTTTGCAACGGAAAGACCGCTTTTCAAATCGTCAGGAACGTTTGGTCCCAAACGTCCAGTAGACGTGTTTAAGCCCGGCATCGGATAGATTGTGTTTCCATTTGTATTATTGTAAGAATCATAGGATGACACACTATCATAACTACCCTGTAATTTAAAAAAAATTAATAATTAAAACTTAGATAATAAATTTGTCCACTAATATTAGAAAATTACTAGAAATAAAATAATGTTAATTTTAAAAAAATTCAAAACTTTAGATTAATCATTCAGTTTAATCAGCCAGATACTAGTTTTATAGAGAAACAAATTTTATTTATCACGCCATCATAAAAAAAGTAATAATACATTTAAAAAATCACAGTTTAGTAGCTTTTCAAATTTATATCTCAAAAAATCTTGTAGCTTAATTTTAAAAATTGAGAAAATTAAAGGAATAAAATCAAATTCGTAAAGTGGATGTCTGTAGGATTTTACAGAATAAAGTGACAAATTTTGAAGAATAAAATAATTTTATTTGAAGAAATTAAATTTGATGGATAAAAATAGATAAAAGTAGAAATGCATAATTGTACCGATTTTGGTTGAGGCCTTTCAAGCGAAGAAGTAGTATTTGCTCGATGAGGAGTGGCATTAATATAATTCCCCATGTCAAGAACTGAATCAGTCTTATTGACAAGTCTTTCCTGAGCAGAACGACCGATTGTTCCTCGAGCAGTCTGAGTGGTAGGTTTGGCATTTCTGTCAACACGAGGAGGAAGATCCGGAGGTCCTTGATGAGGAGAACGAGGTTGAGGTGGACCTCCAGGATACTGAGACGGCATTGATGGAGGATTATTGCCCTGTCCTTGCGCCGAAAATCCATATTTACTGTCTCCAACTCCTCCTTGGGATCTTTTCTTTTGTTGCTCAAATGACTGAAAGGTCAAACAGATTTTTATTAATTCATTCACTCATCAACATTAATTTACAAAAGTTTACTAAAATTCTAAACTAAAAGGTTGACAGACATCTTGAACTAATAAAAATAGTTAATTAAATATAACTAATTATTATAGGTCAAGAAGAATTTAAATCGAAATATTTGGAATTTAATTTCAGTTAAAAGTTAAAAAGTATGAGAGAATAAGAAAATGGGAGAACATTTATGTAATAAAAAATAATGAAAAAATATTGGAAAAACAGGGAGAACGTTTTGAAAAAGCGGATAAAATTAAGTAAATATAGGAAAATTCCAAAAAATATTTTTAACATCCTATAAATGCGTAGGAAAATTTAAAAAAACGGGGGAATTTTCTAAACAATAAGAAAATATAAAAATAAAATAAGAACATGTTTAAAGATAAGATAAAAGCGTACAATAAAATTGAAAAAGTTTATTTATAGTAAAAAAAAATAAGAAAATTATTTTAAACAATACCTACATTTTTATTTGAGATGAAAATGTAAAAATGAAGAAATTTAATAAAAACTGAAATTAACTTTGAAAGAATGAGAAAATATTATAAAATCTTAGACAAACTCCTAAAAAATAAAGTTTAAAAAAGATAATCAAGAAACTATATGCCAATCTACGAAAAAATCATAAATTTAAAAAATAACAGTGTCTTCTCATTTAAAGACATTTTTTATACGTCGAATTTTTGTTTCAGAAAATCTACTTCACCGATTAATTATTTACCTCAACTTTTAATTAATGTTTGATAGGATCTTTAAAACGTCAAATATTAATTTGTCCAAAATTATAAATAACCAAATAAATAACCCAGATTCGACACAAAAATTGTAGTTTGAATTTAAATTTTTAAAATTAACCAACTACAATTTTCTTGACAATTTCTGATTGATCAATTTTTAAATTCGCACCAAAATCTTTTTGTCAAGTGTTTATTCGGTCATTTGCAATATCGGACAAATGAAATTCCGACATTTTAAGGATTCTGTTTTAAATAAATTCATGCAAATAAAAATTCGAAAAAATGAAGATTCGATAAAGTGATTGTTGTTAACTATGAAGTTGGATTTTTAAATTGTAAATCTTAATTTATTTAAGTTCTATTTAATTATTTTAGTTTATTTATATGTTTTATATTAATTATTAAGTTATAATTTTGTAGTCCTGTCATTGGTTGTAAAATTCTTGGACCTAATAAAACAAAACAAAAAGTCCGATTGAAATCAAATTAAGAAAATGAAAATTCGGTTAAAAGAAATCTCTATCTCAAGAAATGATAAAAGTTGAAAATTCTAACTAAATTTTATAATTTATTCTTGCTTCCTAAATAATTTTATCCTGAAACGTCTGCATTTTCCACGAAATCACTATATAAATAACAATTTTGAGAATTAATTTATCTAGACTTGGCTTAAAATAAAAACAAAAAAAGGGAGAAAAAAATTGTCGACAGAAAATAGTAGAAATTCTGAAAGGAGCTCAATTTTCAAGAAATTTCATTTATAAAAAATGAAAGTTTTACAAAAGAATGTACTAATTATTTGTCACATTTTGTCGTCTAAATAAAATTACATTAAAATAAAAATATAATTAAAATTGATTTTACTTAATTTTGAAAAACCAAGTTGTACATTTTTAAAAAAAAATTGGATTAAAAGAAAATTTTTTATTAAATAATAATTATTTAAAATTTTGTGTTTTTTCTTTCAAGTTTGTAAACTAATTTTCATAAAAATTTGACAAATAATAGCTCATTTTCATCTTTGAAACATTCTCTACAAGTCTGTTCGTTGAATTTTGATTAGATATTTTTTGTTTAAACAATATATGCCTGATAGAAAAATTCTATTTGTTTAGTAATTTTTTAGCAAAATGTTAACAAAATCAAACAAACAGACTTGTAGAGAATGTTTCAAAGATCAAAATGAGCTATCACTTGTCAAAATTCGATAGAAATTACAATTGTACATACAGATTTTAAAGAAAAAACACAAAATGTTAAAAAATTATTATTTAATAACAAATCTTCCAATCTAATAATTTTTTGAAAAATGTACAATTTGGTCTTTCAAAATTAGGTAAAATTATTTTTAATAATATTTTGATTTTAAATGAAAAACCATTTTCTAGTTTGAAGTTATGTCCTTGGTTTGAACATCCTTAAGGAGGCTCTCTCCATTGACATAAACTCAAACGGCTTAAACTATTACATTTTCAAAAACCACTCAAAACATAAATTTATAGTTTTTTTAGGATTTTTTAACAAAATTTTTACATATTGTCAAGTAATGAATGTTTATAGATATTTTTATGTATTTTTCATTTTTTAAACCAATTCATTATTGCTAATTTATAACTTTTATCCAAATAAACCTAGCGAGTTGTAATTTTTTTGGACTCTTTTTATTTTTTTATATTAAAAACAATAATATATTCTGTAAAATTAACCACAACAAACATTTGCAATTGTTTAAACAAATTATAGTTTATAATTAATAATTCTTTACAAATGTACCTAGAAAGACACAGTTTTCTTTATAATTTTACAAATTAATGCGCCGGTTAAAAAACCAAAATAGCAGACTATAAATTATTACTTATTAATTGTGTAAACAATTTATTATTGATCATTTATAACTTTTATTCTAAAGTACCTAGCGAATTGTAGATTTTTAATAACTTTTTTATTTTTATATTCAGAATTTGAAAATATTCATCGAAATTAACCTCAACCGCCAATTAAAATTGTATAAACAAATTATTGTTAATAATTATTAATTCTTTACAAATACACCTAAAAAGACATGAAGTTTTTTTTAATTTTAAAAATTCATGGGATTTGATTAAAAATTAAAAATACTGACTACAAATTATTATTTTATAATTGTTTAAACAAATAATTGTCATTATTTTTGTTAGTATTTCTTAGATATGACCTACGACTATTGAGTGTATGTATAGTTTTGCTAATAGTCATCGTTTTATTAGGAAATATTTGTGTCTTTTTATAAGTATATTTTAAAAGAATTTACCATTAATAACCATAATTTGTTAAAAAATATTAAGTGTTGGTTGTGGTTAATTTTGCTCAATATCTTAAGGTTTTAAATATAAAAAATTAAAAAGTTTAAAAAAAACTACAACTCGATAGGCATTTTAGAATAATTGTTATAAATTAACAATTAGAAATTGTTTAAACAATTAATAAATAATAGCTTATAGTCACTATTCATTATTTTTCAAACCAGAGCCCTTTAAATTGTAAAATTAGAAAAAACTTTGTGTCTTCCTAGGTTTATTAGTAAAGAATTAACAATTATTAACAAAAATTTGTTTAAACAAATGCAAATGTTTGTTGAAGTTAATTTCGATGATTATCTTAAAGTTTTGAATAAAAAGTTAAAAAGTTTTAAAAAAAGCTACAACTCGCTAGGAATTTTAGGATAAAAGTTATAAATTAACAATAATAAATTGTTTAAACAATTAAGAGGTAACAATTTACAGTCTGCTATTTTTGTTTTTTTAACCGGCGCATTAATTTGTAAAATTAGAACAAAACTGTGTCTTTCTAGGTGCATTTGTAAAGAATTAATAATTATAAACAATAATTTGTTTAAACAATTGCAAATGTTTGTTGTGATTAATTTTACTGAATATATTATTGTTTTTAATATAAAAAATAGTTAAGTCTGAAAAAATTACAACTCGCTAGGTTTATTTTGATAATAGTTATAAATTAACAATAATGAATTTTTTAAACAAATGAAAAATACATAAAAATATCTATAAACATTCATTACTTGGCAATATGTAACAATTTTGTTAAAAAATTCTAAAGAAACTATTAATTAGTAATTAAAATAAAAATGTCATTTTTTTTTATTTATGAGGGTTTTTTACAACCCTATAAAAAATAGTTAATATTAACAATTTTAAAAATAAATTATGGATTATTGTTTTTTCAAGGTTGCCACAAATATTTTATTACAATTTGCTCTGACTTTTCCCTGATTTCTAGACCAATTTTTTTTCCCCTGACCTTTTTTGAATTCTTAAAACTAATTTTTCGAATATTTACTATAAAATTGTGAATGTGGAATTATTTTTCAGATTGCAAATATTAATTATTTTTAGTATTGTTTAAAATATGACTTCCAAAAATTTGTTTAGTAAATTTTTATACTTAGTAAATTGCAGAAAAATATAATTTTTCATCCAATTTTGAGATTCTTTGAATTTTTAGTACACTTAATAAAAATTCCTTACTTTTCCTTGACCTGTGGCAACCCTGTTTTTAAGGACTTTTCAAGATGCGATTTCCTGTATTGATGTTTTGAGTGATTTTTGAGGGTGTAATAGCGAGTTTACGAAAAAGTGCGTTTTCCCCATTCTGCAAAATCAATGAGGAGCCACCCCTAAATATTGTCCGATTTAAAAAAAAAGTAGGGGTATTTACAGGGCTGTTATTGATTTAAATCACTTTGATTTAAATCATTGGAAAATTTGCATTAGAATCACGTTTTAAATCAAAAAAATTTTTAATTCTCCAGAAGTCTAATACTACATGTAAAACGTCACAAACCTTAAACACAACCCATAAATTTATGAGGATAAATGTTAAAAATTTCAATTTTAATATTTTAATCTTTAAAATTTTTAAAAATTGTGCTAATACAAATGATCAAAATATCTACGATTTACCAATTTTTGGTATGAAGATAGCAAAAAATAGTATTATTATTTTTACGATATTTTTATATCTTTAAGTCATTATAATTATATAAATTCAAAACGTCAATTAAGTCATTTTTCAATCTTTTCTAACTTTTAACTTTTAATTAATTCAAATTTAAATGCATATTAATTAATACAAGATAATGGAATAATATTAAATATTTTTCATATTCACAATAATCCTTTTTTTTTTAATATTCTTACAAGATTTCTAAGAGATTTCAATTTTTCGAAACTGTTTAATTTTTATCTTATAATTTCTTATTTTTACAAAATTTTAAGTTTTTTTCTTCTCTTACTTTTGACATTTTTTCTTTTTTTCTTTATCTATTTATTTTTGGATTTTCTTTAATTTTCCTCTTTTTGTGCAAATTATGTAATATTATTTCACACAATTTCGTTATTATAACATTCACTAAACTTTTTATTTCATTGATTTTCATAATTGTTTCCATATTTTCAAAAATAAATACTCCCGCATTTTTTTTTTGAAAATTCATTCAATTTTTTTCACATGTTGTCTATCTTTTGCGAGATTTTTCGAAAATTTACTTATTTTTCTATAAAGTTTTAGGTTTTATTTATTTTTCTAAATTTATTGTTAGACTTATTTTAAGTGTAATATTATAAAAATGTGTTTAGTTTAATTTGCCTAAACTTTTTTATTTTTATATGATTTTAAGTTTCTTTTGTGGACTTTCTTTTTATTTATCTTGATATATACATTTTTTAATTTTTTTTTGTTGTACACTGCAAAAACAGGTGTCTTATTTTAAGACATTTATGTGGTCATTTTTAAGACATTTTTGAGTGTCTTAATTTCAACCAATGAGCAAGCGTCTTACAAAATTATTAACCAATGAAATAACTTGAAATTCCTCTAAGACGCTTTCTAAATGTCTTATGTCTTAAAATAAGACGCCCATAAGACACCTGTTTTTACAGTGTACTTTTTACATTTTTTTAATTTGTTAGATTAAGGATAAATTAAATTTATTTATTTTCCCTTCTTTTTAATTGTTTAGTTTTTATCTTATAATTACGAATTTTTGAAAACATTGATTTGGTGCTTTTATCTATATTTTTAAAATTTCCCAATTTTCTACTTCTTTGAAACCTTTTATTCCTTTATTTTATATTATGTGAATTTAATTTTTAATCTTGTACTAAATATTCTCATTTAAACATCGTTCTTGCACTTCATAGAATTTCTTTTCTTTAATTTTTTTTAAATTTCACAAAATTTAATTGATTCTTTTTATATTCAATTTGTATAATAATTCTCTAATTTTTCTAATTTTAAAATTTTGTTCTCTTTAGTAAAATATTTTAACGTTATTTTTAATTATCTTCTTATTTATTATTTAAATTAAAAAAAAAATGTCCTTAAATAGTTTAATTTTTTGAAAAGAGTTTCTACTTTTTTGTATATAATTATGCCACTGTTTCATTCTTGTGTTGTTTTTTTTAATTTTTTCTTCATTTCTTTAATAAACTACTTACAAATAAACATTTGGAGATTTTAAATACTGGTTATATTTTTTAAAAAATAAATTCTTGATTTAAATCAAAAAAATCATGATTTTTATCAGCCCTGGATATTTATTTCTTGATTTAGAAATTTTTTTGGGGTGGTAGGAGCAGAACATTTTGTACTTTAGTCTTTATGGACCACTCTAATGTCGATCTTCTTTGTGTATTCTTATTCCAAAAATCACAAACATAACCTACAATTTTTTCCTTTTTAGGTCCCTTTCTTCATAATGCGTCACAATTTTTGTTTATTTTTGAACAGAATAATGTTAATAAAATGCACAGGAGTTAATTACTATTAATAAACATTATTATTTTGAGTGTCTACAGGTGTTTGTATCCCTTTTTATTGAATTATTATGAAAATAATATTAAAAAATGAGAATGATTAGTGACGATTAAGCAGGAGAACGTACCTGATAACTGGTTGTGTACGGCGGAGGAGCAACGGCATCGTCCTGCGTAGCAATGCTGGGATCTGAGCTACTCTTCAGGCGTGAGGGTGGTCCCAAAGCGCCAGGAAGGGGAGGTGCGGGGCTTAATTCCAGATCGCTCTCCGGGGAGGATGCGTAGGAGAGGCGTGAAGTCATCGGGAACAGGAAGTCATCCGAGAGAGCCTCTTCCGGCTACGCTCACAGAAAACACGGGACTCCACATTAATGATTGTTACGTGATGTAGATTGTCAGTTTGCCAATAGATGCAAAACAGTTTTTAAAAAAAGCTTTCAGACAAGACTAGTTGCGTTTATGCTATTCTCCAGATTTTTATCCAGATTTGTTAGTGGCATTGATTTAATCAAGTGATAGCACTAATTTATCCAAGTATTAGCATTTAATGACTCTTATTCTAAAGATGATTAGAAAGTAGCACCGGATTAGTGTTAACAAATAATGATAAAATTCATTATTAATAAAACGATTAACAAATAATTAAAACGTGCAATAGACAACATATAAAATTCAATAGTAAAGTGCAAAATAAATTAGGTTAGAAGAAGCATGCAATGAGAGAGGCAATTTTTTTTTCTTTTTAAAGCCATGCAACCTGAATTTGATTATATTCTTCAGTCTCTGGGGACGAGAATAAAAATTGAAATTTTGTTTCTTTGAATAAATTCATTTCATCAATTTACTTTTTAATAAAGTATCAGGGTAGAATATGAAAGAGTGGATCATTTTATTTTTATGAGTTATGAAAAAGTGAACAGATTTATACATTGATCCACTGCTCTCATCCTTCCCCTATTTTTTGTAAACTCACGCTTGGACAGTTTCAATTTTTATTCTTCAAGTTAGAGATTCACCAATGAAGGAGAGCTAGAATTTAAAGCACTGGACAACACCGAAAGGCAGGAAAGGATTTTAAATGTAGCCGAAAAATTGCTCATGAATGACGTTGGATTGTTGAAATTGGGGTAAAATTGTGATTGAGGGAGATGGAGGATAAGGGGGTGCAATGCTGTTGTTGTTGTTGTTGTTTTGCTCGCAAAAGATGTTGGCATCGGAGGAAACAGGTGGCGTTGGAGGCCGATAAGGATGATACGGAGGGAGATACAGATCCGACACCATTTCTATGGGCTACAACCAACACCGACATTTAAAAACATTTACTTTTAAACACAAAAATGATTTGTTGAGTATAGCGTTTAAAATACTGATTAACGTTTTTCAACAATTGACCATTTGTTTAAAAATAAAAAACAAGAATAAAAAATTATAATCATCGATAATCCGAGTTTTTCACTCAATTTTTCTTTTATCATACTTGAATTATATTTTCACGATAATGACCAGTTTCGGACTTGTCTGAGTTGTTCGGGTGCATTTTTAATGAACTGTGAGCCGCACAGAAAGTACATAATCCCAATCTTGTCCCAATCTAAAAGCAAATTCGTCAATTACCTTCGTCTGACTCATCCAAAGAGGACCCTGCTGCTGTCGATCAATTAATTCTCTAAGTTTTCTATACCACGATTCTGGAGTTGTGAGAGTGATGACTGCACTGAATGTATGGCCCCAAATTTTGTCAAGTTTTTGACATTGTTCCAGAAGCTTTTTACTACTTTTGTGTGCTGATCTACAAAGAAGAAAAGATCTATTTAATATATATTTTAAATCTATAATAAACTATAATTTCAAAATTCCAAATCTTTTGTTGGAATGTATTAAAATAGAAGTAATAAAAGACAAAAAGACTGTTTCGAAATTATAATAGGTAATTCTAGGGGAGAAAAAACTCACTTTGGAATACCAGCTCGCATTTCTTTGATGACTTGTTTGGTTTCAGCCTTCAAAAAGATGACAATAGGATAAAACTGAGCATAATTGAGACGATCAACAGCGTTTGGTGTGATGTCCAAAAGTGCATGTTTCCCTCTGTCCATAACTTCTCGAATGGCACTAAGTCGGATGATTCCGGAAGTTTTCGAACTTTTACCACTGTTCTCCTCCATTTGGTTTTCCATTTCTGCAAAAGAATCATAAATAAATAATAATAAAACTAATAGTAATAAACTGCAAATTCAATATGTCCACAAATGAAATTGATCCATTTTACCTTATTTAATATGTTTCTTGTAAATTAAAAATATTTTGTAATTTAATTTTAAATTAGAAAATAAGGAATTGTTTTTAGATAAAAAATTCATAAAAATATTACATAAAAAGGAAAAAAATGTCTAAGAACTAGGGAAATAATGATAAAATTTTAAAAATTATTAAAACTTAAAGGCATGATAAATAATTATAAAAACACGAAAAATCCAAGAAAAGCGAAAATTAGAAAATTTTAAGCAAAAGTCAAATCAGAAAACATTAATAAATATAAAAATCAGGAAAAATCTTCTAAAACATAAAATAAATAAATGTAAAAGAATAAGTAAAAAATGTACCTACAAAAGAAGTGAGAACGTTACTTAAAAAAATCTAAAACATTACTAAAAAAAACGGAAGAAATTAAAAAAGAATGAAAATAACTTTTAAAAAAAGGAAAAAAGACCTTTTAACATTGCACAAATTTTTTAAACAATCCTAATTAAAATATTTCAAAAATCAACGAAATCTAGAAATTTTGTGAAAGAGTGAATAAATTTACAAAAAAAATAGACTAAATGTAAAAACAAATTAGATAAATTTAAGGAAATATGAGCAAGCAAAAAAAAATCCAAAAATTGAAGAAAAAAGTATACTTTTCCTTCTTTTTAAAATAAAAATATATTAAGATAGAAATGAGAAAAATTAAAAAAAAAACATGTTTTAATTAACGAAAATATAGCTGAATTATAAAATTAAAATATTCAAATGTCATAAAAACAAAATTATATGTGTTGAACTAAAATTTACTAACGAAAAAAGAAAAAAAGCAAAGAAAATATTTCAACGAAAATGGGAATCACTAAAAGATTAATGAATTATACAAAAATATAAAAGAACGAAAAAGTCGAAGAGAAAGTAATGAAATTCAAACAGAAGTAAAAAATTCTAAGGAATTAAGAATAACTAAGAAAATACAATAAAAAACATTTTCAAAAAAGTCTAATAAACGATAAAACAAATAGAAAATGCAAACAATAATTAAAAATATAAAAATTAAGAAAAACCCAACGAGAAAAAAAGGATAAAAAATACCCACGAAAAAATAAAAATGATAAAAATTAATAAAAACATATTTTAATCTGCGCAAATATAATTAAATTAAGAAACAAAAAATAGAGAATTAAAACTACACAAGAATTGTAAAAACTACAAAAATCAGAAAATCGTATGAGAAAGAAGAAAATTTTGTAAAAAAAAATAAAGTGATTTTCTGAAACATTAATAAAAAATTATGAAAATAAATTAGAAAATCAACGAAAAATCTAGGAAAATTTTCTATATTGTATAAAGACAAAATTATATGAAAGAGAAACAGCTTTCATAAAACGAAGAAAATTACAGAAAATATTGTAACAGAAATGGACAAAAATCAATCAAAAGTAAAAGAAGAAAAATATTTGAAAATGAGAAAAATAAAAAAACTATGAAAATATGAAGGAAAAAAAATAAAAACCACTGAATTAATTTTTTGAACAAAATAAGAAATTACATGAAAAAAAATTAAACAGTTTCGTGAAACTGAAACTACTTGTAAATATAATAATTATCATTAAATTAGAAATTTAATAAAAAATCAAATAGTTTTAAAATTTAAATTAATTAAAATTATTATTTGATATTGTTTCCTTACAAATTGCCTGTTTTTTTCATGATGAAGTAAATTCCCGGTAATTTCTCGGATCGCACCCTGATTTTTTATTTGACAGTTTGGAATTTGAATAATAATTGTTGATCATTATATTTTTTATAAATATAGGAATTACTGACCAAAAATTTTTATGCTTTCCAATTTGCGAAAAATTAATAGTTCTTTTTTGTCGTAATTAATTAATTTTTTAATAAAAAGACTATTTAGCAAAAAGAAATTTCTTAATTGTGACACGTAACGAAGAAATGATCCTAAGAAGTAAAAAATTTTAGGTTATGTTCAGTGATAGTCTTATCTTGATTAAAAGTTCCTTTTTAATTATAAAAAAATAATTTATTTATTTATTTTTTTTTTTTTTAATAATTCATTGAACATTTTAAACGGAATGAAGACTAAAATATTCCCTAATAAATAAATAGTTTATTTAAAACTAAATTTGAGCATTAATAATTACAAGCAATCAGTACAATAAATATCAATTTAAAAAAATACTAAATTATAACAATTTAAATAAATATCGTTTCTTAATCTGTATTAAATTTACTTACGAGGTGAAGTGAATTTATCTGGAAAATCCTTGAGTAATTTCTCCCTGGCAAGATCAGCCACAGGTCCAAATAAAACCACAGGTCTAATAAATCCAGGATGTCTGAGTACAACACGTTCATAAGCAGGAAATTTGCTCACACTATCGGAGAAAACAACGTCGTCCCAATGATCCTACAGAAAATTAAATATTTTTAAATAATTAAATTTTCTTTTAAAAATGAACTTCTTTCTAAAATATTCAAGCATTTATTCAAAGAATGATTACAATTCAGCTAAATTTCTATCATTCTAAACTAAAATTTTTTCTTTTTTTAATTAAAAAATTATAAAACGTTGGTTTTACATACGTAAATAGTTTAAAATAATTAAATTAGTTGAAAACTTTTATAAAAACTCGTAGAAAATTACTTTTTTCTTCCTCAAACGGATAAGTTGTTAAATAAAAAATCCAATTCTAAAGAAAATCACTCACCCTTCCAAGAGATTTGGAGCGTCGATGACTTCCTCTTCTTCTTCTAAAGAAGCTTCCCCTGCTCTCACTGGCACTTAGTTCTTTTTTCGTTGCATTGAATTGTGCAGTAGCCAATTCCTCTGCTCTTGCTTTATTTGGAATAATTCCCTTCTGCACTTCCTGATTATTTCTTCCTATCCGGAAAACTTGCCAGGAACCTACAACGCCATTATGCAGTGTGTCCACCACATGGAAAACATCTCCACTTCGAAAACTCATTTCTCCTTTGTCCGGTTGCTCGTAGTGAAAATGTGTCCTATAAATGAGAGTAAATATTAAATATTGAAAATAAACATCGACTGTTTAGAGTGTAAACCTGCTAAATCACATTCTAGTGATTTTTTATCCCTTAGGAGAAAAATTTGAAAAATAAAGAAAACTACCTTGCAGAAAATGTATTTTTTTGTTAATAATAGATTCTTAAAAGTTGAAAATTTATTATAACGAGACATATTATTCTTTTGCTAAGTGAATTTCTTTATTTTTCAAGTTTTTGTTCTATAGTGTCAAAAATTTACGAGAATCTTAGATATCATCGACATGATAATTTGTAAATTATATTGATAATAATTTTAATTTTGACAACATTTCGATCAGGGCTGTAAATGATTTGAATCAAAAAATACTTCTTTTGTACTTGTCTTTTTATTTTAGGATTTTCTTCTTTTTATGCAAATTATTTAATATTATTTTACACAATTTTGTTATTATAGCATTCACTAAACTTTTTATTTCATTGATTTTCTTAATTATTTTCAGATTAAAAAAAAAATCCGCTCATTTTTTTGTAAATTTATTCTATTTGTTTTCACATCTTGTCCATTTTTTGCAAGCTTACTTATTATTTCATAAAATTTTTAGATTTTCTTTATTTTTCTAAATTTATTGTTGGACTTGTTTTAAATGTAATATTATAAAAATATTTTTAGTTTAATTTTTTTAATCTTTTTTATTTTTAAAGGGATTTTAAATTTCATTTGTGGACTTTTTATTTATCTTTATGTAGTTTTTTTTTATTAGTTCTAATTTCTTGGTAAATTCTTTTCATTTTTTTTTATTTTTTGTACTTTTTACATTTTTTTACAGTTTGTTACATTAAAAAAAATACATTTCTCTATTTTCTATTTATTCAAATTTCTTGTTGTTCTAGAATACATAGATGTTTAGTTTTTTAAAAAGAGTTTCTACTTTTTTATATATTTTTATGTCACTGTTTCATTCTTGTGTTGTTTTTTAAAATGTTTCTTTATTTCTTTAATAAAGTCCACGAATTTTTTTATATAAAAGAATTTTATCATTTTATTAATAGACTGTTTTCTTATTTTTTTACGTTTTTTTTAAATATTTGTTATTTTTTCGTTGCTTTTACCTAATTTCTTTAATTTTACAATCATATATGAATTTGAAGATATTTTTTTTTAATTTTCTCATTTATTCGGTATAATTTGTTTGATTTTGATTAAATGTTTTATTCTTTATTATTTCTTATTAAATGTTCTCAGTTTAAAAAATAAACTACTTACAAATAAACACTTGAAAATTTTATATTTTGATTTTATATATATTTACAAAAAAATCATAATTTTTATCAGCCCTGGTTTCGATAATAATTTAAAGTTTGAAAATAAATTTACTTAAATTTCAAACACCTACTTAATATGAAAAGAATCGCCTCGTCCAGATGCAACAATTTGATCGTATTCTTGCCTCCGGTGTTGCACAATAAGATCAATTTGCTCTTGAAGACTGAGTAAAAAGAGTACAGCTTCTTCCCTCGTCACGCCTTTCATATCCATATCATTCACCTAAAAATACATTTCATTTTTTAATAAATTTATCAAAAACACTCTCAAAGTATTCTTGTAAATGTTTAAATGTCAAAAATATTTTTAGAAACGATTAATTTTTAAGTTATTACTATTTATTATGTGCAATAAATTACTGATTATTTTGTAATTATTATGGATTATATATAATTATTGTGTCTACCTTGTAATTATTATTGATTACATATATTATTATTATTAAAGATTGTACATAATTATTATAGATTATAAGCAATTATTGTAATTATATATAAAATAAAAACTTTTGAGAAATCTCTTCAAATCTCGAAAGATTAATAAAATTGAAAAATCACCTTCAGAATTTTATCCCCGGGCTGCAAACCCTGAAGGGACGCAGGACTTCCGGGTTGAACTGCTGTGACGAAAACTCCAGTTTCGTTTCCTCCAGTTAATCGAACTCCTACAGAACCTTCTTTTTGGAAAGTAATGAACCGAGGATCTGGCCTGGAAAAAAAGAAGAAAGAAAGTTTTAAAAACTATATTTTATTTTAAAAATTTGTTTAATTGTATGAGTTAGTAAAACATAATTCAATTGAATTTTTTAATTGAAATATTGAAATATAATACATTAACATTTCTATCAATTGTTTAAAAACAATTACTATCGACAATAATTTGTTACATATTTATAATACTTGCATTGGTTGTTTTGTTCTTTGTATAAGAGGATCTTCCTCGTACAGTTGCCTCCTCGAACTGTAGTAATCTAGCAAACAAAAGAAAATTTTATTATAATTAAATACTTAAAATTAAATATTTACCGAAATTAAATTAAAGTAATTAAAATATGTACAAAAAGTTGTGAAATTTCAGGGTGTTACAATTTTTAAGGATTTGTTTTTTTAATGATTAATAAATTTGCTATTTACGTATTAAGTGATTTAAAATAATTATTAAGAAGGAGAATGTTAAACATACCATGTACGTAATTTTTATATAGAAAAAATATAAAATTAATTTAAACAAGGATTAAAAAAAGAGAACAAGAAAAATTATTTGTATTAAAGTTTGCATCAATTAACATTTCAATAGATTAAAATTGTTTTTAAAATAAAATTTGACAAATTGAAATTTGGAGCAATTGAAATTTAGATTAACTAAAATTCGCTTACAATAAAAATTGTATAAAATGAAGTTTGAACAGATTTAAATTGGGAAATACATTTGAATTAATTTAAATTTATAATAATTGAAACTTGAATATGTAGTTTAAAAATTGAATAAATTCAAGTTTTTATTAATAGAAATTATCAATTGATATTTGGATTGAAAAAAATTTCGATACATTAAATTTTGATAAATTGAATTTCGGATCGATTTACATGAGAAAGAATTAAAATTCTTAAAAACTGAAGTATCAAAGTTTGCATTAATTAAAACTGGGATTAATCAAGTTTATCATATTAAACTTTGAAATTAAAAAAATTCGATAAATTAGAGTTTGATTCTACTAAAATTTGAATCGATAAAAATTTCAATAAATTGGAATTGATTTGAGTTTGAATAGATTATTAATATTTTTACATAAATTGGCGTTTAAAACTTAGAATAAACTTAGAATACACTTAAAATGAATTGAAATTAAAATCAATAAAAACAATTAAAATGTAAATAGATTTAAAAATTTGACAAATTAAAGGGTACTTTGAACTTGAATAAATTGAAATTTAGTCGATTAAGATTTAAATAGATCAAAAATTGGATAAATTGAATTTGGGATAATTTTAATTTAAAGTTAATTAAAATCAGAATGGATTGTAATTCAGATCACGTAAAATTTGGATTAATTAAATTCTAAATCGATTAAAATTTTAATCAATTATTTTGATTAATTAGGTGAGACCTCTCTAGGGTAGATAATTGCGAACAGTAAATAATTTTAATTTTCTAAAAAACGGTTTTAAAATTTTAATTTAGCTTTTCATAATAAGGTTTTAGGAATGGAATAATAATACATGGTAATGTTGAGGTTATATTTTGATGTCATTTTCTTGTTTTCAAAAATTTTTTAATTTAGTTTGAATACTTCTATACAAAATAACCAGAATGCCAACTGATTTTATTTTGAAGAATCCATATCAAGGAATTGTACTATAGACAGAACAATTCTACAATTCATATTCTTTAAAGGAAACGATTGTCAGGTGGTTACATTTTATAAAATTTTCATCGCGTTATAAAAAGACTTATAATGAATAAGTGGTTAATTTTAGACTTATTTTGCTGATTGCATAAAATAATCAAATATACTAGCGTTTTAGTTTAAAACATTAAATTTCATTAATTTTTCAGCCTGAAATAATTACACATTTTAGAAATTTTTGCTATCTACTGTTGGGCGGTCTCCCCTAAATTAAAATTGTGGCTGATTACACCGTCTACCTTATGAAACAAAAATTTCGAAAAAGCACCTTATGATACGATCTTTCCTTATTTTGGCGCATGCGCAGAAGCCAGTTGTCATGGCGACAAACTTCTGCGCAGACGCAGTAACATAAGGTGCTTCTTAGAAAGTCGTGCTTAAAATAGACGATGTAACCAGCCTTATAGATTGAAAAAAACTTTACAAACTCTGATTAAACATGAAATAAATTCTGTGGAGTCGGTCTGTGAAAAATCGGATTTTCAAGAATTGGTTTTTATGCTTAATCGGAGTTTGTAGAGTCGCTCTGTTAAAGATCGAGTTTTGAAGAATTTATTTTCACGTTTAATCCGAGTTTGTAGGGTCGGTCTGCTAACGGTAGGTTTTTTATTTTTTTGATACTTTAAACCAGGTAGGTTTTGTAGAATCGGTTTATGAAGAATTAAAAATTGTATCGTATTTAATTTTTTATTATCGGTAATGCAGAGTCGAAAAAGGTTGAAGTGAGACCCTACCTTTTTAGGAAAGGTGATAAATATGAGAAATTAGGAAAAATAGGTGAAATTTACAAGTTCTCTGAGGACAAAATACTAGTTAAAAATATGTATTCTTGAATCTAACCTTCAGGTCTTGGAGGAGGTGGCCTAGGAGGATCGACAGTTGGTGTAGCTGGTAAATCCAATTGACTCAAAGACACTTCCATCAAAGGTCCTCTCGATCTTCCTCTAGGTGCAAGATTGCTTTTATCTTCGATTGGTTGCCTCGTGGGTGGCGGTACATAAAGATTTTGGCTGCTGTAACTAGCTCCGGAAAGGTAATCTCCACTTTCTCCTTTGCTCTGCTGATGTGAATGAGAATTCGAAGGAGCTTCCCTGGTAACTACAATCGATAAACGATCTTTACACTGCTCCATCAATTTTTTGGCTTCTTTTAAACTCATATTATCAGCAGCCACACCGCCAATTCGAGTCAACACATCTCCTGGCTTCACCCCAGTTCCTTCACGAGTTACTTCTCGAACGTAGAGTCGACACCCGAGGACGATTCCAAAATCTAAAATCAGTACTTTAAATTATTTTCTGAATCTGCAAGATTTGCTCAGTTAATTGTTTGTTTAAAAAGAGGTTTTATGAAAGAATAAATTGAGATTTAAAAGAGAACGTACCGTCTTTTTTATTGCTCCTTGTGAGAGTGAGACGATGAGTTTGAGGAGCTGTGTTTCCGGGGGATCCTGGTGAATTTGAAGAAGCTCTTCTCTTGACCACCAGCAAAACAGTTGATCCAGAATCCCTGAGGACGCGAACTGCTGCTCCATAATCTGCACCTTCGAGGGACACTCCATTCGCAGAAATAATGCGATCGTTTACTCTGAAAAATTAATTTTTTTTTATAATTATGTAAAAAGTGAGAAATTTTTATTATAAACAATAGAATCTTACTTTAGCTAAACTTCATGTGACCTCAAATTAAGTTTCTATTTGTAACGTGAAATTTTAATTTACGTAGTACAAATTTTGACTGAATAAACGAAATTTAACAAAATAATTCAACCTCAAAATGACTAATGTTTAAATACTGAATTTAACAAAAAATAAGAATACTTGGATTAAAATTTCAATAAATTAAAAATTAAAACGATAAGAATTTGGATAAATTAAATTTTGGAACCATTGAAATTTCATGTGGATTCATATTCGGTAAATTTAAACTTAAAAAGAATAATAGGTATTTCGATAAATTAAATTTGGATGAATTAAAAATTAAATCAATACAAATTTTGGATGAATTAAGAATTAAAACAATTAGAATTTGGATAAATAAAATTTTGTATCGATTAAAAATTGAAATAATAAGAATTTTGATAAATTGCATTTAGAATCCACTGGAGTTAAAATCGATTAAAATCAGATTAAGTAAAAATTCAGTAATATTTTAAAAAATTGAAATCTAAATAACTTGAAAATTTAAAGGAATTCAGTTTTAGTAAATTAAGTTTTGAATTGATTACAAATTAAAACGATTAAAATTTGAATAAATTAAATTTTGGATCTAAATATTAAAATTTCAATGGATTTTTATTTTGAACGATTGGAATGTGCTTAAATTGAAACTTAAGACAATTAAAATTTTGATTAATTGAGTGTAGGATGTATTAAAATTTAAAACGATTACAATTCTGATAGATTCAAATTTGGAAAAATTAAAATTTCATTAATTAAATATAAAATCGATTAAAATTGGTAAAGATTGGATTTTCGATCAATTAAAAATTTAAATGATTAGAATAAATTAAATTTTTTATGCACTGTAATATTAAAATTGATTAAAATTTCGAAAGATATAAATTTGACAAAATTTAAATTTAAATAACTTAAAACTTTACAGAATTGAAATTTAAATAAATTGCATTTTTGATTGATTAAACATTAAAACGATTAGAATTTCAATAAATTAAAATTTAGTTCCATTGAAATCTGAATGAACTGATCTTTGAAAAAAATTGAATTTTAAATCGATTAAAAATAAAAACGAATAAAATTTTGGATCTATTAAAATATAAATGGATTTATATTTTAATATATTGGATTTTGGTAAACCTGAAACTTAACTAGATTGAGAGTTGACTAAATTGAATTTTGGATCAATTGAAATTTGAATCGACAATAATCTGAATTTATATGAAAATTTAAACGATTTAAAATTTAAATGGACTCATATTGGCACACTCAAAAAAAAAAGTAGTAAACTTGACTACTTTTTAACTACGCGGAGTAGTTCAATAGGTCCTCAATTGAATTTAAAAAATTATATTGACTTTGAAAAAGAAGTTAAAATAACTACGAAAGTAGTTGTTTCTACTTAGAAAGTAGTTGGTATAATGAGATTTTGTAGTTGTCTTTGAAATTTAACTAGTTAAAGTAGTAAGTTGAACTACTAATGTTTAACTACAGGAAAAGTAGTAAAATTAAAAACCCGAACACAGTTAGATTAACAAAAAAAGTCATTACTTTAACTGTTTCGCACTCAACTATCCCATGGTAGTTGAATCTCTCGACTAAATTTTTTTCAGTGCATATACATTGAAATTTGAATAAATTGAATTTCCGATTTATTAAAAATTAAATCGATAACAGTATTTAATTTCAAATTCAATTAAATGAAAAATGAAATTCAAAATTTAAATTGATTAAAGTTTAAAACTTACATCATCACAGCAATTTTAATGAAATTTCCTGAATATGTTTTTTTCTGTACGCAAAATAAAAACCTTTAAAGCTTTTTTAAAAATTTAGAAAAAAATTTTTTCAGTTGTCCTGGATTCAGAATTTTGATCACTTTTTCTTTAAACAAATTTCTTTAAACAAATTTTTATCCAATTAGGATCAATTTTGTTAAAATACTCAGAATAAGATGTAATTTGCAATAAAAAAAAATACTGAATGAAAAAAAAATTTTTTAATTTAATTTTTGAAAAAAATATATCTCTAATTACATTTTTTTTTGAAGTTTAAGTTTATGATGTTAAAAATAGCTCCTGTAGGTTTTATGATGAGAGGGCGATAACTTTACGAAATAAAAATAAAAATATTCGCGGCGGGTCTTGGAACGCGTGCAGTCTGCACCATATTATAGTTCAAATGTCGCGCCACATCGTAAACTTTACAATAGTAAAGAATTATGCAAAACAACTACAGCCGAATAAATTTATAGATTTTACTGCTTTTTAATGCTAGCAAGGAACACAATTTTTTAAATATATTAAGTTAAATTTATAGGTTAAAAAATGTTTTTTGAGAAAAAAAATACCTAAATTTAAAAAAAATTAAAATTTAATAAAAAAAAAAAAAATTGTTATTTTTAAAAGCCTCTGTAATTGATTTCAGATACACATACACATACGTGTATCCGGATATTTGATCAGGAACTCATATAACGCATTTATAAATAGAAGAAAATTAATTTAAGGCATTTTACGAATTTGGTAAATTTGAAGGATTCCAAAGCTTCCTCCACGTTAAAGCAAAAATAGTAAAATTAAAAAAAAAATGTCTAGTTCTTATCAGAATAATTATAAAAATAAAATAATGTATAACGATTTGAGAAATCAATTAAAATTTCGGGTACAAAAAAAAAATTGATGCCTAGTTGCATTTGAAGTGAATAATTTTGTGTTTATTTTATGAACACAATGCATGTAATAAATCGATAAATCTTCTAAAAAATTAACAAAAAACCATAAAAATTAAATTTAAAAATATTTTTGATTTTTCAAACACCACTAAGTTTTGATTAATAGATCGCAAAGAAATCTTAAATATGCCAATTGATACGTTTTTAAATTGTCTAAAAAACGAGTAAAAAGTATATTTTTTTCATTAAAATTGATGAAATGATCTAAAATTATTATGATCAGTTCACGTGGAATTGATCTAAATAAAAAATCGAAAAATTAAAAGTCAACAAAAAGAAAATTATTTTTAATGAAATTCTATAAAATGAGAATTCTAAATAATGTATTTTAAAACTTAATCGTGAGCCTCATCGAAAAACACGAAAAAGTCGAAATCAAAAAGCATTTACATAAGTTTCTTTTACGGTATTTTTCAGTCTTGTTAAGAGTAAGAAAAAATTACGATTATGTACGAAAGCCTGTTTGCAACTAAAAGGATTAAAATATTTCAGCGCATGCATGTTACTTGGGACACATCGTCTTAACTCACAAAGAGGGTTTCCTTTAAGTAAAATGTGTAAGAGTCCACGTAATCTAAGTGACTTCCGCATGGTTGTATCCACACTTTTATTATTATAGGAATTTTAATACACTAGATAACTGACAGCAAATTAACATTTTTAATCAGAATTGACAATTAATTTAAAATATAAGAACTTCTGCACATTTAAAATAAATTTATTTATTCTTCCGCCAACTTCCAATTTTCTTTCACATACTAAAATTGAGATTTAAGTTAATCCTAATTTAAATTAACTCTTTAATTTCTTTATTTGTTAAACATTGCCAATTAAACTGGACAGTAAGTTATAAAATTCATAGAAATTTCGTTCAGAAATATATTTTCAATTATTTAAATTAAGAAAAGAAAAACAAAATGGGATTCAAATTAAATAACTTTATGACAGTTTTAAAAAAAATTTAATACTGTTAAAAAAATTGAAAACAAAATGCATTGAAAAATAATTTATTTGTTTGTGTAATGATTGGATCATTATTTATTGCCTGATTAGATCAGTTCAATAGTAAATCATTCAATAAAAGACTGTCCATTAATCTTTGTGAATAATTTAAAAGTACAATTTTTTTGAAGGTGTAATTCTAAATGATTCAATAGATATTCTTTCAATTATTTTCAGCGCTACCTAAAGAAATTTAGTTTTAATTAGAAATTTCTTGAGAACATTTTATTACTTTTAAAACAAAGAAAAACGAATCCTTCCTTTTACAAATTACATATATTAAATATTTTTTTCAAATTTAAATTTGTAATAAATCAGTCGTTAAAGCCTTGAAAATGATCCTATATTCCGTCTTCTATTATGGCCACTGATCAAACAGGGCATCATCAACTAATAGAAAGTTATATCGTCCAATAAATCTTCAGAAAATTACGAAGCAAATGAACTAGAAGTCAATCAACCAAAACTTAATTTCTGTTAATTAATGATTTATTAATGATGTTTTAAACTCTTTGAGAATAAAGTTTAGTTGTTTTTTTTTGTAATGAAATGCAATTTTTGTCTTTACGGTAGATTGTTAAGAAGTTTCAGTAAAGTGTTTCAGAATCGTGACGCTCTTTTTAATTTATAAATTTATAATATTTTAGGTGAACTCAGTTGTTGTTTATCATTACCAAAGTGATACAAAATAAATTTTTGACTGGGTGACAAGAGTTAAAAAACGGCATCAAACAAATAAAATAGAACGTACTGTCAAGATACTTTATAATAATAAAGTCACTGCCAAACTTTTCCAGTAGGTAGCAGCACCAACGCAAGCTATTATGGCGCAAAATTTCAAATCACATTTTTTGCCAATAGAAAATGTTAAAAAGTTAGACAGTACAATAAATATATTAATACATAAAAAATGATTATATTTCATACAATTTTTTAAATAATCAATCTTTTATAATGTAATTATTCGTTTACTGATTCGGATATTTTTAGGTTATAAGTAAAAACATTACAATGATTTTAAGAAAAGATTGCGATTGTGGTGCCTTCTAAGCTGAGTTTTAAATATAATCATACCCATTTTTTGTGAAAAAGTACAAACAAGATTTATTTAATATTAAAATTTACATTCAAAAGACGGTTGGAAGGTTCTAATTTCCAGCAGTTTGGATTGCTTGAGGCTAGAGTTTTTTCTTTATTTAAATTTAAGAAATTTATAAATTTTCAAATTCGAAAATATAAACATTGATCGTAATGACAAGAAAAGGAGATTGACATTTTAAAAAATTTTAAAATCAAACTCGTGGTTTTGTTTTGTTTTTGGATTCGTTTTTACTCTTACGTGATAGACAGCAGTTTTAATTTTTTTCTGAACACATTAATAGCATCTTTAAGTAGCTCTATATAATCTTAAACAATTTAAACCAATTCTAAATAGTTTTAAATAAATATAAACAGTTTTAAACCAATCCTACACAGTACTTACAAATTTGGAGTAGTTATTAATAATTTTGAACCAGTTTAAAAAATATGAGGTGCATGAATAATCCTTAAATCCCAAGTAACAAAATTCTCGTTTGACCGAAATTAATTTAATCCAAGTTTTATTTGGCCTAAATCTTATGTAGCCTAATTCTTATTTAGCTTAAATTTTATTTGGCCTGATTCTTATTTGGCCTAAATCTTATATAGCCTAATTCTCAGTTAGCCTACATTTTATTTGGCATATTCCTTATTTTGCCTAAATCTTATTTGGCCTAATTTTTATTTATCCTAATTCTTATTTAACCTATAATTCGGACTTGGCCTAATTTATTTTTGGCCTAATTCTTATTTAGCCGAAATTTTATTTATCATAATATTTCCTTTGGAATTTTTTTCATAATAGTAAAATTAGGCTAAATAAGAATTAGGCCAAATAAGATTTTGGCTAAATAAAAATTAGAAAAAATTTAATAAGAATGAAGTCAAATAAGAATTAGGCCGAATAAAACTTAGTCTAAATAAGAATTCAGATAAATAAGAATTAGATCAAATTAAAATTAGGCTAAATAAGAATTAGGTCAATTGAATTTCGGTCAAATGAGAATTATGTCA
Source organism: Ganaspis brasiliensis (assembly GCA_037103525.1). Taxonomy (NCBI): domain Eukaryota; kingdom Metazoa; phylum Arthropoda; class Insecta; order Hymenoptera; family Figitidae; genus Ganaspis; species Ganaspis brasiliensis. Next base: position 3,545,332 of record JAZKLR010000040.1, on the reverse strand, counting down.
CTTGGGATTCGGGGAATATTCATGCACTACTTTAAAACAAGTTAATAATAGATTTAAATGATTTTAAACAGTTTATACAAGTTCAAAAGATTTTTATTAGTTATAAAATAGTTTTAAATAAATCTGATTAGTTTAAAGTAGTTATAAACATTTTTGTACCAGTTTTAAAGTGTTTTAAACTAATTCATACATTATTAAGTAGTTAATAATAATAATAGAGTTATAAAAAGTCTTAAACATTTTAAAACCAGTTTCAAATAGTTCCGAATAGTTTAAAATAGTTATAAACAGATTGCAACCAGTTTCAAAGAATTTTAAACAAATTTAAACAGTTTCAAGTAGTTTAAAACAGCTTTTGACAAGTTATAAATAGTTTTAAAATTCGTGCTGAAAAGGATTAAAGAAATCATTTTTCTCACATCAATTAAGAAAATTCTATTTCTGAAAAATGAATTGAACAATAAGAAAATAAGATTTGACATGTAGAATTTTATGATTGTGTTTGCATTAGGAAGTGATTAGAGAGAAATAAAAGGTGAAAGAAGGTGTGGTAAAGTTAACGATTAAAATCCTTACTGGAGTTTGCCTTCGGCTGGTCCTGCCTTGAGCACGTCGGAAATCGCAATTGCAGGATCACCATTGGTAAAATGTGGATTGTCACGACCTCCGGAGACGGCTATTCCAAAGCCATATCCGGGTACCCTGGTCACCGTAACATGGTGGACCTCCCATCCTCGGTCACCGACCTAAAATACAAAAATTAGTTTTTATTAATTAAGTGATTAATATATAAAAATATAATTATATAAACTAAACCATCATAATGCTCAATCCGCTTTTAATTAATATAAATAAGGTAAATGTACCAATTACTGTGAAGTGAAATCGAAATCCGGTAAAAATATTGAAAAAAAAAAGATAAATACAAAGGAAAGATAAATATTTGCCTGATTTTAAAAGCCCTATTAGCAATTGTATCGAGTTTAAATCATTTTTTCAATCAATTTGAATTGTTTACTTTTAAATAGCGCATAATAACTTTTTTTAAAAAACTGCAGTAATTCGGGCATTCACAGTAATAGGTACATTTACCCTATTGTCTATTCATAAAGAAAGTATTTTTAAATCAAATTAACATCAAATAATGATTGCTTTAATTTAAACTAAATTAATTCAAAACTTATAAAGAAACTAAAATTAAACCTGTATAGTAAAATAATAAAATAAACTTTACTGTGAAATTAAATTAGTTGAAAAGCAAGAAACGAGCAGTAAATACTGTCCGAATCAATTATCGCAGATTAAAATTTTTTTAGCGTAGAAAATGCCGTTAGCATGTGTGGAAGCCAGGTAAGTGAAATGGAAAAGGTGTAAAATGTTTCCTGAGAGGGACAAAAATATCCTTTGGCTTTTACACCTTTTAAGTGTCTTGTTGTAAGCTATTTCCTCGAGAAATTCTTGAGGCGATAACACGCCTGTGACAAGGCAGATTTATAGAACCTCGGTTAAAATCGGTTTTCGTCTCCATGAAGAAGTCTCAGTCGTCAAGTGAGCAAGGAAGACAGAAAACTATGATTTATCACGACTCCAATGGAGTAACTAAGCTTGACCCTTGCAAAATTGCAGTCGACTTCACGAATTACCTCACAGGGAACGCAATTTCACAATTTAAAACTAACTCATTTGCCTTTCAATGAAAAATTAATTAAAAAACAATATTCTTACGCAAAATATGAAAAAAAAAACAATGTAGAGCTTCTCCTAAGTTGTTAAATAATTGTCGTTAATTATAAATTATCTGGTTTTTTGAGTTTCGTGACAGGAGAGAAAAAAAGATACTTTTTCGTCCGTCCGTTTACAGCCAATAGACGTGCATTTGTGGTTCTAGTTTAAAACTAGTTTTAAATGATAATGAACTAGTTTCTAATAACTCCGAACTAGTTTCAAAAAGCTTAAAATTATTTCCAAGCAGTTTTTAACCAGTTCAAAACAGTTTAGAACTAGTTTCAAGCAGTTTTCATTTAGTTCCAGTTTTTAAACTACTTCAAAACTTTTTAAAACCAGTTTAAAACTAATTTCAAAACTCTTTGAAACTAGTTCGCAACTATTTATAACTAGTTTTCAATCAGTCGTTAACAGTGTTCAACATTTCTTAAATGCTTTAAGTTGTTCTAAATAATTCTTATTAGTTACGAACAGTTTAGAACTAGTTTAAAATTAATTCCAAACTTTTTGAAACAAGTTCGGAATGGTTCGAAACTAGTTCGAAACTGTCTAGAACTAGTTTCAAACAGTTTTTAACTAGTTTCAGTTTTAAAACTTTCTCTCTAAATCTGAATTAGTTAAAAATAACCAATAACTAATTAATTAAATATGACTAATTAATAGTAAAAATTGGCTAACTTTATCTCAGAAATAAGAAAAAAAATAACGAATTTTTAGTGAAAAATAACTAATAATTATTTAAAAATAAGTAAACAATAGACAAATTCGGCAAATTGAATATATATATACAGAGTTTTACTAAAATATTATAGTTATTTTGACATAATCTACCAATAACTTTTATTAATAATTATAAATTTTATATTAAATCATTAGTAATAACATAACTATTTGAATTAGTAATTTTCTTTTTAATAATTGCAATTTAGAAAGAGCTCGAAACTAGTTCAAAACTCTTTAAAACTAGTTCGACACTGCTTATAACTAGTTTCAAACTGTTTTCAACTAGTTTCAGTTTTGAAACTTTCTTTATAAATCTGAATTAGTTAAAAACGACAAGTTTTTAGTGAAAAAGGATTAATTTTTAATAAAAAAAAAATAACTAAAAAATAGTCAAATTCGACAAATTGATATCAGAAACAGAGTTTTACTAAAATATTATTTATTTTGACATAAGCTACCAATAAATTTAATTAATAATTAGTAATTTTTTTATAAATCATTAGTAATAACATAACTATTTGAATTAGTGATTTCCTTTTTACTGATTGAAATTTAGTTCAAAACTAGTTGGAAAGATTTTGAAACTAGTTTGAAACTGTTTATAACTTTGAAACAGTTTTGAAAATATCATTGTGAACTATTTATAAACAATTTAGCACGGATTTGAACTAGTTTAAAATTTTTTTAACCTGCTCCTGGTTCGAATAAGTTTCAAACAGTTTTTAACTAATTCCAAACAGTTTTAAACAACTTTCAATCTACTTTTTAAGAAGTTCTAAACAGTTGTAAAGATTCTTAAGCAAGTTAAAATTTTTAAAAATGTCAGCTCTGCTGAAGATGGAAAATTAAGATTTTATTTCATTAATAATTGTTTAAAATTCATTACTGCAACAGACACGAAACCCTTGTTTGTAGAGGCTGTACTCTTTCTTTCATACTGGTTTTTTAAAATTAAAGTGTTTAGAAAAATACTTTGATGTACAAAAAATGGTAATTTATGGTGTGTATTAAAATGTGAGAAAAAAGATTGTTTACGTGCACGGAAAAGCAAACTGCAAATAAAAGAACCGTATGGCAAAAGTATGCAAGTATAAACATTTAGGATTGATGACAGCTTATGCAAACGAAACGCATATAAAACTATAAATGGCATAAACGGTTCGTTGCGGTTCGCTCTGTATGACTTTATAATTACTACTGTCCTCTTTTATTTACTTCATGGCTACATATTCTTGCATAAACAATCTTTTCTTTTTTTTTCATATGAAAATCTCATTAAATAATGTTAATAAGGTATAAATATTGATTGTTTAAAAATTTATCTTTTTTACTGACATACAAATCTACGAACATAGTTTGCAATTTCTTGATTTTGGATTAAAACAAAAAGAAAAAAAACCGTTTTGTTGTTATAAATAAATGGAAAAAAGTAATATTGCATGTAGCATTTTACAAAGTTGTTCAGTACTTTGTTAAAAGTTATGCAAATTAATATAATATCCTGAGACTTTTATTGATCGCCAACGTGAGAGTAGTTATGAATATTAATAAAATTATAAAAAATAACTAACCTTTATGTAGATTAAGACAGTTTATTATTATCCATGTTATTCAAATGAATTACGCATTTCATTAACATTTCAAGTTATCATAAAAAACCGAATTATTTAATAAAGCTTCTGAGAAAATAACTGTTTTCTTAATCAATTAAAAACCAAATTATTGGCTAATCAGGATGACATTTTATCACAAGAATAATTGAGAAAACAACTAACGAGAGAAAGCAAAGAAATTAATTATTGAGTTAGCCGTAATTTAGGTAGAATCAAGCAGACATGTATATAGGATTATTTAACAAATTAAATGCAATAGTTAACCTTTTAGTGCTTTTTCTATTTTATTTTATGTAAATTTTATTTTTACTTTAATCAAACTGAAAACAAGATTCAAATCCAAACTCACACATTATCATTTATAATTATTGTCCGTTTTTTACTTACAAAAAATGAATTCATAAATTTCAATTTTTTTTTCTTAGAGAATTTTTTTTCTTTTCAAACAAAGACACAAATTGGAAATTTTACATATGTACTCTGACTCATGCTGAAAATATTTAGAATATGTTAAGACCTATTGTGTTGACACAGTTAGATGTACACCAAAAATACTTTTAAATTCTATTCTGACATGAAATCTAAAGTCGTTTTTAGATAAACATGAAAAAAACTATTTTTTTGATTTTGTAACTTTTAAGACTGTTTTCCTAAGAAGAAGAGTGAAAAAAATAAAAGGAAATTAAATATGCTACTAAAATGGTTATTTTTTCAACTAGTTCCGAAAATGGTCTTTTCCCCACTAGAGTCGAAAATGTTCAGTTTTCTCACTAGTGTCAAAAATGGTCATTTTTCCCACTAATGACGGTAAGTAATTTTTTATACCAGTAAAAGATATATTAATTTTTTACACTAGTGACGGCAATTGGTAGTTTTCCCCCTAGTTAAGATGTTAAAAAATGATTTTTTCTTCTACCAATGTCGAAAATGGTCATTTTTCCTACAAATGACGTAAATAGCCATTTTTTTCTTCTGGTGGCAAAACTAATTATTTCCCCTATTAGTGTTGAAAATGGTCGATTTCTTCACTAGTGGCGAAAATGGTCATTTTCCCCACTAGCTTCAAAGAAGGTTATTTTCTCCGATAGTATAAAAGAAAATCATTTTTTACACTAATGATAGAAATAGTCATTTATCTCATCCGTAACAGAAAAGATTATTTTGAAAAATAGTCATGGTATTAGGCAGTTTCCACTAGTAATGAAAATGGTAATTTCTTCCACTAGTATCGGAAAATTTGGATTTCCCCACTAGTGATAAAATAGCCATTTCTCTCACCAATAACAGAAATGATTACTCCTTGAACTAGTGATGAAAATAGGTAGTTTTTCCACTAGTTACGAAAATGGTAAATTTCCCCACAAGTGTCGAAAATGATCATTTTCCAACTAGTGACGAAATATTTTACATGGTAAAATATTGAAAAAATGAAACAAGTGAAAGTCTGATCAAAAAGATTACACTTTTTGTAGGTGAAATATAAAAGAGCAAAATTTAAATATAGATATATACATAAAAGAATAATAATATCATTAAAAAATATTAAAATTCTCTTTTAAGTGCCAATAAAACTTTTCTCACAGATTCACCTAAACAGTTAATGAAACACCCAATTTCAGCAGAGAAGGCTGGTAAACTTGGATAGATGGTTGAAGGTGATCGGGTTATCAGAGTCCTGATCAAGAGTCTATTCTTCGGAAGAGGCCTGGCTTATTCTCAAGTTGCCGATCTTGAGCAAAACATGCTTCCCATAATACACATATATATGTATATATAGAAAATAGAGAATGCATAAATATATTTCGGACTTGTTTATAAGAAATAGCGTGAAATCAAGGAGAGGAGATAGATCGTCACTCGTCTTCATAGACTTTTTGCTTCTTTCTTATAAAGTGAGTTTCAGCATCCGAGCTACGCTTCCCACGGATAGAAATGGGCACATAATATAACCCAATATCTATTAAGTGTATCTCTATATGAATGTGTATCGTTGCTTTCGACTGCGCAGACTGCAGACGAGTAAACGGCCAGTTGATTCAATGAACGTTCCCTGAGGATTGTGCAATTAAAATCGGCACTGGCGCTCTGCTCAGATGCAGTTAGAAAACTTGCCACTCGCCAGATGGATGAGATCTCAGCTTTCGAATCAGGAAAAAGAACACACGTTTTCTGAATGCGACTAACTATCCTCTGATGTGCGTGTCGGTCGTTGATGAAGAGCAATTAATTCTCGGTATACAATTTTATCGATACAAATGACGATTTTTTAAACTTTCAATCTAGCCGTAAGTAATTAGCTATTTAGTTTATGGCTCTCGTTAATCAATGTGCTCAATAATAATAAAAGACCAACGAGTTGTAAAAAGTGTTTAATAAAAATGTACCTATTCATATCAATGCGCTCTACTTTTAAAGACTCATGTGAGTTCATATTGCTTATACTTCCAAAGTATGTACGGCTTTTTAAGATAAAAATTGCAAGAAACTGAACTCGTCATAACTTGGACAAATTTGAATGAAATTAATCAAAACTTGGTATACTTAAGTATTCAAGTCTATTGAAGCTCACAACATGGATAAGGAGTTAAAAAACATTTATTCACAGAAAAAACTATCTGCGATTTTGCTGCATGTGATTTTCAGGTGAATGGAGTTCTTAAGATTAACTCTAGATCATTGTTAAATGTCTCTTTATTTTGATGTTAAATTTACACATATGGGTCACTTTCTGCTGCATTGAAATTTTTACCCAAATCATATGTTAAATTAACAAATTTTTTTTTCAGTGTTGTTTAATTATTATTTGGTAAATTGAGGCCTCTTGGTACATCTATATTACTTATGAATTAATTAATTTGAAGATTTCCAAAAAACTTCCTCAAATAGTGATGAAAAAATGTTGCACTGGAAGTCATGTCAACTCTTGGGTAACGTAGCGACTTTTTGTCATTGAATTTGGGAAAATGCATTTACCAAGAGGTCTCAATTTGCATTAACAATTAATAAAAATTTTATTTCATAAAAACTTCTAATCATCAATTTGAAATTTAAAAGTGTCAAAGATCTAATTATTTGATCCGGACACTCAATTGATCATTTGGTATAAGAAACAACATGTAATTTTTCAATTTGTAATGATCAAAGAAATGCTTTTTCATAGCATTTAAATCTTTAAGAACGTTAAATAACAATATTTTCAATCTAAAACGCAGAAGCTGTGCAATTAAAGAAGTGTCACCGTTGAAAAATATTGCATTATACATTTACTCGTTGCAAAAAGAAGCACAAGACTTAATTAATTTTCATGTTCCATTCATTTGCATAATTTATAGGTGAGTGGCGACACAGATATTCATTCAGCTTATGGAGTTCAAAGAGTCACAATGCAGCACAGTGTATGCTCAAAACCACAGAGAAGGTTTCTTCTTTTTCCGAGTATGAACTCATACTCTCTTTGCTAAGAAGCGTGACCGAAAGAGTATCCTAGGTTTCTTTAAGAAAATTCAAGCATCGCTGCACTCGAAACAGAACAATACATATTCTTCTTGCATAAGGAAAGTATTATGTTTAAAAAAAAAAACCGAAAGGTTCGAAAGTTCCTGGAAGAGAAATGCACCTGCTTCCACGTTTATTATATTAGATAATCTTGCAATTTATTAGAATCAAACAAGTATTTATAAATTTTTAATAAAAACAATTCTTTCTGAGCCATTGAGCTTCATTCATTATCACGTAATCACAAAATATGATTTAATAAGTTTTTCCTTTCTTGCCACATTCGTATCATTTCATTGCATTAATCAACTTCAAATAATGTTCATCGACCTCATTAAGTTAGATAATGACATTAAAGTGTGAAACGTTCAAATAAAGGAAAGTAAAATTGTTTTCTTTTTTAAAATTTATACCTTTAACAACTTACAGCTGATGAATGTACAAAAAGTTAATAATAAAAAATAAAAATTATCTTTTTCAAGTACCTTACGATTGTACCCAATGAGAGCGTCCGGTCAACCCCCCTAAAAACCACCCCTATTGCAAGTGAAAATTTAAAATTGCCTTGGTCAGTTTTTGCGTTCCTCGATTTGAAATCACCCTCTAATAGGGTACGTTTAAAAAGCATTCAAAAAAGATCATTTTTGGCGCTTTTAGATTTTAGGTTTTTAGGGGTAGACAGAACTCTCTCAAGGAGTACGTTTAAAAGGTATTCAAAAAGAAGCTAAATTTGGCACTTTTAGATTTTAAATAATTGTCGAACGCGAAAAATCGCCAAGGCACTTTGAAATTTTCACTTACATTAGGGGTTGTTTTTAGGAGGTACGTTCAAAAGGTATTCAAAAAAGATAATTTGTGTCGCTTTTAGATTTCAAATCGACAAACGCAGAAACTCACCAGAACACTTTGAAATTTTCATTTATATTAGGGGTGGTTTTTAGGGGTAGACACAACTCTTTCATGGAGTGCGTTTTAGGGGGGGGGGGTTCATGGGGGTCATTGCCCCCTTTAGAAGTTTTAGATTTATATGAGAGAAAGAGAGATAGCACTATACTTGACTATAGTGTTATCTCTTTCTCTCTCATATATAACCTCCCCCAAAAACCTTGTCTGGACACGCACCTAAGTACGTTTAATAGTTATTCAAAATCGCCTATAAGTTTTTAAGTGTATATATAAGGGGTCTTCTATAAACCATGTAGCCCATTTAGGGGGAGGGGGAGGGGTTTAATGAATAGCTACCTTGTGCTAGAGAGGGGGTCAAAAGTAGTTCAAAATAGGGCTACGTGGTTTATGAATGACCCCTTAAAGTACAAAAAATAAAAAATAAAATTTTTCGTTTTTTTAACGTTTAAAACTTTAATGTCATGTTAGATAATAATCATAAAGTTATAATCATAGAATGAAATAGTAACCCAAATATTAGTCTTTTTTTAGAGTTCATAAATTGTGTCTGCTTTCTTTTTGATAAACCGGCGTTTTTACAGTGAAACAAAATACGAGAAAAAGTCAAAGTGCATATAATGTAAAAATGGAAAAAAAATGAAAATGACCATAAATTAGATTTATTATTTCTGTGGAAAAATAAAACGTGTTGTTAGCGAGTTAATACATTTTATGATAAATCGAGAGTCAAGAAGGTGAGTTGGTTATGCTGGAGGCTGACCCTCTTCCTGCATCTACATAATCTTCTCTCTTTCTCTGTACTGCTAGAGTTACATGAAACTGTACTGTTATGTGCATCGCCCTGAAACGCGAATGTAGATGGAATTGCATTATTCTTCAAAGGCGTATATGCCTGCACACCCTCGCTTGTTGTAATAAAGCCTCGTCGCGACCCGTTTCACACATACCGTTTGTAAGGAGATATATGAGACACTAAAACTTACACACATGCGTCAGAAATTGCTTATGGCACTTGAGAAGAAAGGGAAAAAATATTCTCAGAAACAAGAACTTACGCGAATGTACCATTATATATTTCATAAAATAAGAATGTGATATGTGAAATTATTCTCTTTCATCGTCATTTTCTGTTTTCAGAATCCTTTACCTATATTTTTTAGAATATACAAGTCTTTACCATTGTCTTATTTTACTTAGTTTTCTTAGCAAACATTTTATTTAAACAACAAAAAATAGTTTCATAAATTCCTTTTACAATAACCACCTACTTGAACCTTCTTTAAAGGTAACAAGAATTTGTTCAATTTTACGCAACATCAACATTTCTACTTTTACTTATTCTTTATTTATTAAATTGACTTTTCCTGAGTAAATTTACAATTAATAATCCACGTTAGTAGTAAGTAATTACTGATGACTTACACGATTCTAAATTGATCTATTAAGTCGATTTATTTTCAATTTCCTTAGTGTATACTCAATAATAAAATAAATCGCTGCTAACTGTCCATTTGAACATGCCAATTACACTGTTTAAGAACATCAAAATCTATTAAATGGTGAATGAAAGACTTCGTAATTTTATTGGATTCCTAAAGGAATTGTTTTCTAACAATTAACGAAATACAGAACTAATTTTGAGAGCTGTGCTTCTATTAATATAGGACGAATTTAACTACTCAACACTGAACCAATGATGGTAGAAGCTTAATTATGATTAATGCCAATAATTACGAGAAAGGTAAGTACAACCATGCTTAAAAAACTATAGGAATATGTGATATAGATAATATGTGGAATTGTGGATGACCTCCAACTGCTTTATCATTTTAGCAATATAAAGTAGCGCGGTACCTTATTTTACGAATTAAACTATAATTGTAAGTTATTCAACCATGTTTGTTGAAGTTATGTCGTATAATCTCATAAATAAAAATTGATGGTTAAATATTGCTACCCAACATTAACCATTGATAGTAAAAGCTTGTCTCTGTGTTACTACTGTAGGTTTTAAACATATTAAAGAAATTAACTTTATGTTTTTTAAACATATTGATCGTTTCATTAAACACATAGTTTCTACAATCATTGGTCGATGTTGGGTAGCAATATTAAACCATAAATTTTAGTTTATGAGATTATACAATATAACTACGACAAACATGGTCGAAACTTACAAATATAGTTTATAGATCGTAAAATAGGGTACCGTTATAGTTTATATTGCTAAAATGATAAAGCACACTGCAAAAACTCCTTTTTTCTAAGTGTCTTATTTTAAGACACAAGACATTAAGAAAGCGTCTTACTGTTATTTCAAGCTATTTCATTGGTTAATAATTTTGAAAGATGCTTTCTCATTGGTTTAAAATTAAGACACCTTGAAACGTCTTAAAAGTGAGGACAAAAATGTCTTAAAATAAGACACTTGTTTTTACAGTGCAGCTGAGGATCATCCACATAGTTATGTTCATCACATTCCAAGCAAAAGAGGGGGGTCTATGCAATTGTGACAAGCAATAACAACACTGCAAAAAGACGTTTAAAGTACCTTATATTTTCATTTTCCGTCTTAAAAATCAATACATTTTAACATGATTTTGCAAACTGTTTGGAAACATCTAAAAAGTGATCACAAATATTTGTAAATTTTTTAGAAACATCTTAAAAGTTTGCAAAAGTTTCCAAAACGTTTGCAAACACATCTTACAATGCATTACTTTTTAAAATGATTCTTTTAAAAACTAAAGCATTTCAAGATGATTTTGCTATAACTTTTTGAAGTTATAGTTGCAAATTTTAATAAAAAGTAGGAGAACAGAGTCTAAAAAGTAATTTTCAAATAACACTGACAACCTCTTGTCACAAACATTTTAAGATTACAAACATATAATTGTAACGATACCAATTTGTGCATTTTTCAAGAAACTAATTTATGAAAATATTTGATTCGAAAGTATAAAATTTGTTGTAATGTTAAGAATTTGAGGAACCTAGGAATATCCTGAATAGTTTTATAGTTGACCCACCAGATAAGGAATCGGACACACCAGTTTTCTCCGGACTAATTTGTAAACTATGGAAAACCTTGTCAAGTTCTCCGTATGCAATGTACGAGTAGAAACATTTCTAACATTCTACATCTACATCTAAATGAAAAAAAGCGCAAATCTCTTGGAATCGCCCACATTAGTAAATGTAATCACGCGCAAGTGGTCGGTACACGTTGCATGCTTTCGCCAAGAGAGTCAAGATACTCGCATATACCAATCCGGGCTGCCTTGCAACGTCCTTGCAGATTGGTTGCGTCACAGATTCGCCCGTTTCTTTGGCACGCTTCTGGTTCTGGTATCCTGTAAAAGAGCAGTTGGCGAATGACCGAAGAGAGAGGATAAGAGAATGGTACCGTTAATATCGATCAAACATCTTGTACCCTACATCTCCCAAAGGTAATTTGCCATGTGCACGAAAATCTTTTGCGTACGTACCATATAGTAGTTACAAGAAGAAAAAGCTGTTTTGTGCTTACTCGAGGTCGGTACTAATGTTTCTTAGAGAAAATGAGGAAATGGACTGTAATTTACAATGCACGCTGTACATTATTTTCAGCACGGTACTTGTTACTACATATAAAATACGAGCTAAAAAATGTTTACCTAAGAATAGGTAAAATATTCAGAGTAAGCGGTAGTGTGTAATTTTAACAGAATTAATTTTGTAATTTTAACTGTTTTTAAACGTTCTTTAATAGTTGAAAAATGAGTATGAATTTCAGGTAATTTAAAATAGATAACATTAAGGGTAAAATTGCGAAATCTAATTATAACTGTTATTTTGCTAAAAGTTACAACCATTCATATGGAGAAAAATCGTCTGAAAGCAAATAACATGTCTGGGTTGATAGGCAGAATTATGCATAATCCATCTATTCAATCAACTCCATACTTATTATTTTGCGTGGTTTTTAATGGAATTGAAGTTACGCATAGAAAAATGGATTATGAATTTGGATTACAAAAAACAGGACCATACAACAATGTGGTCTAGTTGTTGCTGACTAGGCTTTTGTCCTACTCGTTATAATGGGTCTTAGTTACCGGTACATGTGTTCTTAAACAAATAAATAATACTCAATGTAATCTGTACATTATACTACGTATCATTGTATCATATTATGAATGCATCATCATCATAATCATTACTGGCTGAGTGGAACAAACGGATCTTTTGAATTGAAAAAGAGAGCATGTCGAAAATAAAGTCTTAACAAAATGTCAATGCTTGCATAATGGACTATTCTTAAAAATACATCAGTAAATACACTCGTCCTAAAATCGAAAGGTTCCGTATCTTCCACATTTTTAAACTATATGAGCTAGAGATCTGAAATTGTCCTCTAAAAAAGAAGAGGTACTCTTTTTTTGAAAAAAAATGTACAGTTCAAACTACATACTCTTTAAATTTCTTAGAGTGAGTTTTCTCTACACGAAGAGTAAAAATTGAACGACTCAAATCAGAGTAAGAAACCTATAATTTAAAAGAGCGAAAACTCTCCTACAGTGTGAATTTTTACTTAAATTCGAGAAGAAACTTTGGCGTGGGTTTCTCCTGTCTTTGATTGGAATGGTTCAATTTTTACTCTTCATAAAGTAAAAACCCACTCCAAGAAATTAAGAGAGTATGTATACCAAATTTCAGCACCCTAAGTCTTCTTCGAACACGAAGCACAATCTGGGTCTGTGATACCCTGTTCACTTTTTAAAGTTCTACCATTTCTAAACTACTCATTCGATCAACCGAAAAAGAAAATTTAAATATTCTTTACACATTGTAAAATAAGTTTCTATAATTTAAATGATTTATTAAAAATATTAAAATATAGAAAAAATATTTTAAAAAAATATTTTTTCCAAAAATTAAAAAAAAATATTTTTTACACTTTAAATTTGAATTAGCGATATACGACTGACAATCAAATTTAGAGGGTAGTAAACTGTAATTTGTGTAATTTTATATATGTTCTGCTATTATTTTAGTTTTGTAGACTCGAAAGGTAATACAATTAGTAAAAAATTAGTCCCATATTTTATCTTTTTAAAATCGAGTGAAAACTCACTCCAAGAAATTTGAAGAGTGTAGTTTCACGTGTAGATTACTCGAAAAATGTAGAGAACTTAATTGGAGGCGTTTGTCATAGCGTTATGGGGGAAAACTTCTTTTTTAACCCTTAAAGCACACTCTGGGTCTGTGAGATCCATACTTTGAGTTTAACCAGGAATATCTTTTAGGTTTTTTGAAAATTAGAGAATTAGTTTAGTTTATTAATTAGTTTTAGGTTCTAACTAAACATTTTGATTATCATGTTTTATATTACTTCAATCATTTGTCACCAAGACCTCGTCAGAAGTAAAAATCACGTAAAAAATCTTACAATAAAATGCGTTTTTTTCTTCATTTAAAATTTTGTACGTTTAACTAACGGAAGTCTCATAAAGTGACTACTATCAGGTATTGATTTCATTGCAGAAAACACCTATAATCAATATAAATCAGATACAAGTTGCACCTACATAAACTTACTTTTGCACTTTTACAGGTTTGATCGGTCACACGCTCACTGTATTGGCAGTGCACCGGTCTCATTAATCCCGTCTAACAGGAATCAAAGGACGTCACATGAATGACTAACCAAAGTCGCGTTCAGCTACCGTGATGTCGAAAGGGAAAAGTGCTTGTGTTTTATCGAAGATCGTTTCATACTAGTTTCACAATAAACTTCTCGAATCTAAACGACTTTTCCGACAGTTCTCTCACTCGATGACTGCATCTTTTACTTTTTATGCTATTGACTATATAGTGACCAGACTAGTAAAAGTAGAGTTTTTCTTAATACATCCGTTATATTTTACGACTTCTGTAATTAGCGATTAAGAATACAATTTTTAATTGCACTTTTATTATCCTCGCATCTATTCTTTTGAAATTTGCAATTCCTCAAGTTTCATTTCATAATATTGATTTTTTGCATTTCTTTCAATTTTCAATACCTACATAAATATATATATATGTTTTTTTTTCTTTACACGCAATGGCATTATACAATTTCTTTTGGCAAAAACTCCTTTAGTGTTGAACTTTTTTATTGACTCGAATGCAATATTTTCGCATGCACCTTGTATAGAAGGAGGTAATGGAATCAAAGTTGCGAGAAATGATTATTCTGTTAGATTGATTACATTTTGCGTGAGAACTAGGTCTTGAAATATTTCATTCATTTTATTTTATAAAGTGATCTTGAAAAAGTTAATTGTGTCATTTTTGGGTAAAATGACTATCATTTTTAAACTAAATTATAGATTGTTATATCATTCCAATAACAATTACGTAATTCACGAAGTACAAAAAAATTAGTTTTCAATGGAAATCTATCTTAAAATACGTAGTTTATCATTTCTTTAATTACGACTTTTTTAGAGTTGAGTAAATTTCCCTTTTCATAAAGGTTTTTTCAAACCAAAAACTAGATGTAATCGAAAAATAAAAAAAAAGACCATAATTGAATTAAATTCACATTTCGATTAAACAATTTGTTTTTTATGTACCTACATAAATTAATATTTTAAGAATAATTTTAATATAAAAGATAAAATAAAAGTGTTATTCATTCAAATTTCAGAGTTTGGAATACGTACGATGCACCTGTCGAAAGAAAAGGTACAATATTTCTTTAAATATAGTTATTTGCTTGATTACATGCTCTCTTCAGAAACTCCACTAAATGCGAAAGTATATAAAACTACTCTTTTCCGGTCATAATAAATAACGTAATAAAAAAATTCTGATTTCGTAGAACGAGGTGTAAATGGAGAAAAAAAAGCTTTTTAAGTGAGGATTAAATTAAACGCTTTTTAAAAAAACATAGTTAAAATATATATGTAAATTTATGGTGTAGTTTGCTTATATTTAAATAGGTTTTTGACTTTAGTACATAAGAAAATATCTTTAAAAAATTATGTTGATTATTAACTATTATTAACAATTTTAAATCACCATATTTAGTGATAAATTTCCAAAAAATACCTATTAATAAGTGTGTAAAATGATAATTTTCGATACCAGTAGAAGAAAGTAGAATTTTCTTCACTAGTGGAAAAAATTAATACTTCCATCTGTAGTTGAGAAAATTACCATTTGAATTACTATGAAAAAATGCTAATTTTCAGTTATGGTGTGAAAAAAGACTATTTCCGTCACTAGTGAGAAAATGACCATTTTTGTTACTATGAGGAAAATGACCATTTTCGTTACTATGAAGAAAATAACAATTTTCATCACTAGTGCCAAAACGATAATTTTAGTTACCAGTTGAAAAAATAATATTTCCCTTCACTATTGGGAAAAATAATCGTTTCTGTCACTAGTTAAAAAATTACCATTTTTGTGTCACTTGCCTCTAATGAAAGTGTAACAATTTAACTAATTTAACTAACTAAATTTAAAAATTGAAGAAAATCAACATCTTACCAGATAATCCTTTTGGAAAAATTCATTGTTATCAATTCGCATGACCTGTGTAAAAATTATTGCGAAAGTCAAAAATCACGTCATAGTTCAATCTTCTCTCACTAGACACTGTCAAAATACGTTTTTTATTTATATAATTGAATTTCAACCAATATTCTCGATGCGATCACTTTTAGTTTTATATATATTTTTCATTACTAATTTCTCATTTTAACCTTTAATTATATTCATATCATTTTTAATCTGCTATCTTTGTATGCAATAAAAGAGTATAATTATATTATTTAATCACTTTTGAATGGTATTTTTAAACTAAATAAATAATATTTATTTATAAAATCAAGCATTTGTCAGAATTTTGTTATAAAAATCAATAAAACGAATGAATAATTTTTAATATACTTTGATATTTGAAAATAAGATAGTCTTATCTTTCTGAGTAAATTTGAGGTAACATCTGCTGCGAACAGAGTTTCTATTCAAATGAATCAATCGATAAAAAGTCCCTTTAATTGGAAATACTTTTACAATCTAAAATCCTCGAAATATACTTTATTTACTTTTGCAAGTCATTAACTCTAAAAGAAAAAAAGTAAAAAAAAAGTCTTATTATTATAGTTTAAAAAAATGTAAAATAAATAAAAATAAAATTTTAAACAATTTTCTAATGTCTTTTTTAAATTTATGACAACAAATCTATAAAATCACTTCTGCTTTAAATAAAGCAATAATTCATGAATCCCAATTGAAAGATCGTATCACCAAATTAGATTAATTCCCCTTTCAAAAGAATATTGCTTCTGTTAATAATAACTTTCTCTTGGAAACAATATGATATAATCATTGTCAATAAATAAAAGAATATTTTCTTTAATCGCGATCACTGAAAACGATTACGGTCAATAAATGTGCATTAATAAATTTAATTGCCCCCTATTAATTGACCCAGTGAAAGGTTTCTGTTCTTCGTTAAGTCAAACTCGGAAGAGGCATGACTTAATCGTTACTTGTGATGTTGCTGAATGACTTTTCCCGAGAAGAATTATGTATCATCTGCTTTTGTTATCTGTTTTGTCTGTTACAATGAACCCTGACATCATCTCGTAAATGGAAACTGAGCACAATTTAAAATTAAATTGGAGAAATGTGTCAGGCTTGTCATCTTTATTAAAACTATACACTAATACATTACGTGGAATATTAAGACGTGAATTTACGACTAAAAGTTGATCGCATCCAGATCTCAATGAGTTGAATTTTAATGATGACGAGCATTCTTTATAAAAATTGATACCTTAAGTAGAGTGTGATCAAACCATTAATGAACTGAATTAAAACCATACATTATTTCGTACTTGAGTGAAAGTAATCAAACTTTTTTCACATCTTTTGAAATAAAAGAAAAATTTTATAGTGTGCCATATGAATTTTCAGGTCAAGAAAAAAAATCACAAAAAAAAATTCAAACTTTTAAGCTAAATTTGAGAATAATTTACCAACACAGTGGGTTCACTGTAAAAAAATGTCTTATTTTTAAGACAGCTTTTGCTGATTTTACAAATTTTTCTTTTGCTTTAAATTGTGGAAAAAAAATTAAAAACTTCAAATTTGCACAAAAATGTGAAGTACTATTAAAAAACGTAAATTTGGATTAATGTAAATTTATCTTGATTAGGACAGTATTTTTTACATAAACATTTATATAGCAGGGCTTGCTGAATTTAAGACACGTCTTAAATTAAGATTCTCTTTTTACAGTGTTATAATTATTCACATGTTATTTTGGCCTCGTTAAAAAATTACATAAATTCCACTTTATATTCAGTGAGAAAACGATCTGTTAGTCACGTAATATAAATTTTAAGAAATCTCAGCAAATGCACGTTTAGCAAGTGTCTTATGAGGAAAAAAGAACAGTTTTCATGTTGGTTATAGGTCATAAGACCAATTTATTCAAATTAAAGAAAGAATGAAATCTTTTTTAAATGTTATATTTTAGAAAAATGGTAGCATTTTATATAAAGTGAAAATAAAGATGTTATAGTTATTAATAAAGTCTTTAACGTCTGCTCCTTTTAAAGATTTTAAATCTCGTTTTAAATTTTATGAGAATTTTTTTTTGCATCGCAAACTCTTTAAACCTGAATTAGTTGAGAATTTTGAATTTTTGACACAACATTAGTGTATTCCTACGTATCTTTCTCTGATGAATCCAAAACTAAAGTCAAAATGATTAAAATAGCTCAAATATTTGAGATTATCTCAAAAAAGCCATTATTTCGTGTTTTTGGGCAGTTTTTTAAAATTATCTAAAAAATTTTAACCAATCATGTTATTTTAACTTCGAATTCGGATTCAGCGGAGAAAAATACGTAGATTCAGCAATTAATGAAAAATAACTAATGACTAATTAGTCATAAAAATGACTAATTGAATTAGTACACAAATTTTATTTTAAAATATTAGTTATATTGACATAATCTAAAAATGAATTTAACTAATAATTAGTTATTTTTTATTAAATAATTACTAATGTAGCTATATATAACTATTTCAGATAGTAGCTAAATATTTACTTTCAAATTAGTTTTTTTTTAAGTAATTCAGATTTAGAGAGAATGGTAGGAAAATATCGTCAAATTCTATGAAAAAAATTTTAATGGATGAATTTAAATTTGAAATACTAAGCTATGGAAAATCTAAATTATACCAATATATATAATTTTCTTTATTTCTTAATAAAAATCGTATGTTTATCAAATGGAAAATGTTGCATTTTTATAAAGTGTAAAATAGAACCATTTCATAAACTAAAAAAATCTACATTGTAAAATCTAACAATTTCAAAAAAATTTGTTATTAGATTAAATTGTTAGATAGAAAAAGTGTGCATTCTAAAGCCTAATTTAAAATGTTAACTTTACATTTTATGAAATTGTTAAAATACATTTTTTAAAATTATAACTGTCCTAACTTTTAACCCTTTTTCTAATATTAAACATTGACGTATTTGCAGAGATTTATGGAAATTTTTTCAATTTTTTTTTTTTACATGTATTTACCGAAGAGATTTTTGGCAAATATTTTCTTTACCTGAAGAGAATGTGGAATTTGAGTCTGTAAATAATGAGAGAAAAGTGGAAGATTTGGTCCATAATTTTCTAAGCTCTTGTAGAATAAAACTATGTCTGAAAATCCTTTTCAACTTGAGAGGGGTCTGAAGGTTATATTCTTTTCCATTTTGAAGACTCCCACAAAGCCGGCTGGGCAATGTGTATTGGAGTAAAGAAAAAAAAACCGCTCAAACCTCCAAGCAAGTTGGTACACGGTACTGCGTGAAAATACTTGTATTTCCGTTCTACCGTTACAAATTCTTTTCTCTACAATATCTTTATACTTTTTTCCCAGTATTCACTAACTTTTTTTTCATCGCCTGTTTTGAATGAACAAATTGAAATTTTACATAAAATTTAACTTTTAAATAATAAATTATATTGACTCGAAGTGGCTGATAACTCTTTATGTTTTCAATATCACTGTGTGATAAATACATTCTATTAATTAATAAATTATAATTTAATGTGGAAATACTGTTGAAATTTATGTGTAAAAATATAAAAAAGTTATGGAACGTAAAAAAACACTACAGAACTTTATTTAAGACAGAAAATACTTTAAAAAGTGTAAAAAAAAATTTTAAAACTGTTCAAAAACGTTTTTTATAAGAAGCTTAAAGATTAAAAACTCCTTTATCAAATTATAAGAAATAATTAATCGTAAAGAAGCAAATTTCCCGTGGAAGGGATTTTTAATATGGTTGACAACACTCATACTTTAAGGGAAATATCACTGTCGTTCATCATAATAAATAAATTACGTTTCAGTAATGTCACTTTGTTGCAAAATACCAAACACCCACGGCATTTCGCGACTTAAGAAATCTCACGTGCAAAGCATGTCATTTATTTTTACACTTGAATTAACACATCAACAATTGAGTTATACATTCAACACTCAATAATAATAATTCTGCTTTATTTGTATGAAATCAACTGAAAGGAAATTTGCTTAAAAATGATTATCAAAAGCGAGAATATTATCGTCGATATTTTAATTAGAGGTTAAATTTTCGGCAAAAGATCAAAGCTTCTCCACCTGCGTCAAGACCGACGAGAATCGAAACTTTTAGCCGTAAACCGTTCTCTTGGAGAGCTCGTAAGAGACTGACTTACAAAAGTGGAAAGTGCTACAGCTGCCATAGCATAAAACGTTTCATGGGTTATATGCTTTGACTGTGCTTGCCTTATGCTGGCTTATTTTATGCCAATGTTTACAATGTTTATAAAAGATCCTTGTACCGGCAATAGAGCGATCAAAATAATCGATTTTACAGATTTATGGTGCATGACCAAACATTATAAATGCGCTTTTTATTTGATCATTGACCCTTCGTATCTGAATCCAACCAAAAGGATGTTTTGATAAAGTGTGAATATATATGAATTTCGTGGAATATAGTAGCTTTAATGGGTGCAATTATGAAAAAAGTTTATTTGGTCCTAGCATAATCTGATCAATCAAAAAATTTAAAAAAAAATGAATTGTTTGTTTATATCAAACAATCTCTCTAAATTCCTTGGAGTGAGTTTTCACTCCACAAAGAGTGAAAATTGAACCACATCAATCAGAGTGAAGAACCCACTCTTATTATTAGGACCTCTTGGTCCAAGTAAAAAGTGCAGTCTCACTCTAATTTTGGGATAAATTTCCACTCGAACTGGAGTGAAATTTCACTCTATAAGAATGCTATCTCACTCGTTTAGCTTGACTTTTAGAGTGGGGGTTTCACTCTGGAGTGGTTCAATTTTCACTCTTCGTGGAGTGAAAACTTACTCCAAGAAATTTAGAAAGATATAAATGTGTGAATATAAGCACGTTTACACCATATATAGCATAAAATAATAACAATAACAAAATATGAATGAATAAGATATTCTTTAAAAAAGAAAAGTTAATAAAAAATTTTCTAGCGGGTATTTCATAAAATTCTTATGTTCAATTGCAGATGTTAAGAAAACAAATAACCATACCAAATTTTATTAGAATCCATCAAACCGTTTTAAAGTTATCATGGTTATAAAAAAAAATAATTGCAAAATTGCAAAATTAGACAACGGAGAAAAAAGAATTATTGGATTTGCAAATTGAATTGTTAATATGGAACTGACAAATCCTATTTGTTGTTGTAGCAAAGTTTTTGTTATCTTAGCAATTTGGAATTGCTGTAGTGACAGTTAGTTTTGTTAGTTAACAAAATATTTTTTTTCAAATTTTCCCAGAATTTTTAACTTTGAACATTTGCCAATTACAAGTAAGCCCTTCACATTCTGTGAATCAGAATGTGAAGAAAAAAAAATTTTTTTTTCAACTTCATAGAGGAAGCAATAAATTAATAATATAAAAGTTAATTTGAGAAGTTATTTAAAAAAAAATTTTAAATGCAAAAAAAATGAATAAACGTGAAATACTTTACGAATTTTAGATTAATTGTAAAAGTTATATAGGTCAATCGATTCGTTTTGAGATAAGGAATATGATTTTTGCATTCATAAGATTGTATTTTTAGCATAGAGAATTTTTTTTGCAAAAAACTATTTTTTTCGTTGAAAAAAGGTGCTTAAAAAATTTTGATTGGGTATTTTCAAAAACCCCTGTGTCTAAATTCAGATATTCATGAGTTTTTAATAAGTAATCCAAATTTTATTGAAATCCGTTAAAGCGTTCTCGAGATGTCGAGATACAAAAAACGCTAAACACAAACTCATGCACACACACACACACACACAAACATCGGGACATTTGCTTAAAAATTAAAATTTACGTATTTTAGATGAAAGAGAGTCGATTTAGACAATTTTTGGAAAAATGAACATTTTAACGAATTTAGTAAAAAATATATTTGAATTTAAGTCTTTATTGCAAATTGCAAAATACAAATAAAAAACTTTTTATTTATTAAGGATATAGCTTAAAGTTGTTTACGTAGGTAAATAAAAATCTTCGGTAGCGTAAAGATTAAACATTTTTAATGAAAGTAGTTTTTGTGGCTTTTTAGTAGAAAATCATTTATTTAAAAATAAACTTTAATTATTTTGTCGAAACTTCGAGAAATATTTTTGAAAAAAGTACTATTATAGTTAAATATTTTAACATAGAAAGAAGAAATTCTGTGACTTTTATCTACGTATGCCATCAACTTCGTTCTCCTAATGGTCAAAAGTGGCAAATTTGCATAATTGTAGACCTACAAAATTGTTGTGTGTAGGGTCCTCGAATGTGCATCATTTAAGTGGAACTCTACATTTTAAATTGTTTCCCGAAAAAGCATGTTAATATGAACCTAGCCTCATTATCATGAATTATTACCATGCAGAAGAAAGAAATTCCTTAAATTGTTGTTTTGAAAATGCATTCTTCTGAAAATCATCAATATGTATACATGATAAATATGTATTTATACATTAAAAAACTTGATTTGAAATACAAAAATTGTGTTTGTCCACGACTTTAAAGAACGAAATGAACAAAATTTATCTTTATCTATTTTTGTATTCCAAAATCTAGGAATCCATTCATCCAAACATTTTACCAATTTTTTTGCTACATCATATAATAATTAGCACAAGTCGAAACATCTAATAAAGCACTTCAAATAGTCAAACAACAAGTCAAATAGAAATTTTCCAGTTGAATAGACTGGTGTCTAGGACTATTTAAAAAAAAATCTCCTTCTAAGAAATGAATATATTTCTAGAAAAGGAGAAATTTAATTCTAGTAATTATTATGCCAAGTATGTTTGATAATACAGGTGTGAACATGTAGGCATGTAATAGTAGGTGTTTGAACCTTTCTTCTGACAATGAATAATGTCGGAAGAATGTCTTTGTCGTCTCTTTTGCCAGGATGAAATGGTTGGGCGCAACTCCGATCCCAGAATCTTGTTGATACTTCCAGTCGGGCTGTTGTGTAATTAATTCAATTACAGAGGTAAACCGTTTGCTTTACGTTACTTCCACTTCACCGACACAAGTAAATGCATGTTGGCGCCAATATCAATGCATTTTTATTCCTCTTGGCACACATTTCATTCTGATAATGCATTCCACTGTTCTTTAACTCAAAAGCATCTTGATTCAAAATTTTGTACAATTTCTTAGCAAATGTGTTATTAACTACTTTAAAATATACAATTGTTGCACTAAAAGCTCTTTAAAATTCAAATCTTTTTTTTACAATAGATATTAATCGAGGTATTATTGTTATTTTCTTAATCATGACTCTCTTGACTTTCAAAATTAAACTGTAGGATATTGTTTAGAATATTATTATTATTTCTCTTAACCTAGTAAACTTACAATTCCGAAGTATAATTTTCACAATCGGGTATTTTTTATTTATTTGTAAAAAATTGAAAGAAGTGTCGCTTTTTGTTTTGTGATGATAAAAAATGTGATAGTCATGAAAAAAATTGTTTCTTTATACAAAACTAGAATCAAACAATATTGTTGAAGCCAAAATAAAATAATACATTATAATTCAGAATTTACTTTCTTAATGTTGAATTATAGATAATAATAAGTTGATTACAGTTTTTTGTGGAGAAAATAAATTTTTTAATTAAAAATAAAAAATTACTGCTTTATTGACAGAAAGAACGGGCAGAACATTGCTGTCAATCGGTAAAGAAGACAACTGTATAAGAGTTATATTTCTTTCATGGTAAGCTATAATCTAGCGGAAAGTGTTGGAACTTTCACCATCTAGTGTAACGTTACTTTAGCTACAGAGCAAATGGTTTGAGTCTATAGATAAGTTTGGATAACGAAACTGACGAGATACAAAATATTCGTCTAATTCCATTCTATCTAAATTTTATATTATCAAATATCAAGTTCACAAATAACAGTTTATAATGTATATGTGTTTACAGTGTTACAGTTTATCATTATTTCATTGTATCTGAATTATTAGTTGACATAACGTCTATATTTGGCATAATTTTTATCATTAAAATATAATGACCATAGTTTTTATTTTATTTAATTATTATTTAGCATTACTTTCAATTTTCTGAATTTTTATTTTTTTTTAATAATATTTATTTGGCATAATTTTCATTTAAATCTATTTTAATTTATCCACTCTGTAATAACTAATAATTTAAGTAAAATAGTGGCTGAGTTTTTGTATTAGCAATTAGAAAAAAAGAAGTAATTAAAAGTAAAATATAACTTATTATTATAGTAAACAAATAATTAAAAAATAGTAAAATTTTGACCAATTGAATTAATAAACAGAATTTTATTAAATTTTACTTACTACAAAATGTTTACTTATTTATCATGTAAAAGTTATAAAGAATAAGTATATTAATTACACAAAAAAATTATAATTAATATTTATTAATTAGAAATTATATTGATTATAAAGGGTAAGATGTATACATACTTTTAATTAATATAATATTAATTTTTGAAAGCAAAATATTTTTTAAACATGAATCTTTGTTAAAAAATTGACGATTTAAAACTTTTTTAAAAAATTATTATATTATTATGCGAATAACGACTTTATCACTCGGTTATTTAATATTAAAATAAGATGATAACGATTACTCCGAGTCAAAACAATTATATTATTATTATTATATATTATTATAAAATCATAATTAATTATATAAATTTAATATAAAATGTGTACTTTATATGGACCAGTAGGTTGATTTTTCAATCTAGAATATTTTTCCGTAGGACGTATGGTTAAAAAATAGAAATTAGAAAAGTTATAGAAGGACAAAATTTTGAAAGTAAAATAAAAGATCATGGATTATTTATGCGAATTTTTGTTGAATTATAAACTTTATCTAGGCCAATCGATTCTTTTTGAGACAAGGAATATGATTATTGTATTCATTAAATTGTATTTTTATTTGCTTAAATTGCTTAAAAATGAAAATTTACGCTTTTTAGATAAAAATGAGTCAATTTAGACTGTTTTTGAAAAATCAAAAATCTTAAAAATCACAAGCTTCCTCTATGAAGAAACAAAATGCATAAATTTCCATTTTTAAATAAATGTCTAGATATATACAGGTATATGTGTGTATAGCTTTTTTGTCATATCAGAATATCTCGAGTGCACTTCAACAGATTTCTATAAAATTTGAATGACTTATTAAGCTCACAAATATCTAAATATGGACACAGAGATTTTTGCAAATACCCAATCAAAATTTTTGAGCATCCTTTTTCATCGAAAAAATCGTTTTTTGCAACAATTTTTTTCCATGCTAAAAATTCAACTTAATGAATGCAAAAATCATATTTCTTATCTCGAAACGAATCGATTGACCTATATAACTTTTACAATTGATAAAAAATTCGTAAAATAATTAATTTTTTTACATTTAATTTTTTTTTTAATAACTAATCTAATCAACTTTTATATTATTAATTTATTGCTTCCACTTTGAGGAAGCAAATTTTTTTGCTTACGTGGAAGCGTAATGTCCAAAAAATGGACATAATTTTCACCTAATTTACTAATCTATCAGTTAAAAAATTACTATTTGAAATAGAACTCCTCTTTAACTTTAATTTCAATTTTTAAAAAAGCCGATTTTTGATTTTGATTTTAGTAAACAATTTAAGAATATTTTTCTTATTTTTTTGACAAAAAGACCAGTTTTTGTAATTAATATTACTAAAATGAAAAGAATCATATTTCTCTGATAAATTGAATGTAAAGTACCGAGTGATAAATTAAAATTGAATAAAAACTCCAAAGTTAAATTCACATTTAATTACTAAATTAAGAGAATTACAAAATTATATGAACTATAAAAATGAGATTTCTACAATTTTAAATATGTAAAACACACTAAAAAATAAAACTTATAATCTCTGATTATAACTAGTTAATAAATAATTATAAGTAAAGAAATAAATTTTCTTTAATGAAGTAAATATACCTTCATATCAATATTATTAATATCAAACTATGCAATATGATTAAAAAGTATATTGAATAAATTCTGGATTTATTTCAAAATTATAATAATGCTCATTTAAAATTAATTATTAATAAACAGTAAAAAATTAATTACTTCTCTATTTATAAGCTGGTAATAAATTTCTGCTGATACATTAGAAATGAGATTTGAGGAATTTATTTATTTGGTTCGCGCAGGATCATGTGAAAGCATTCTCTCGTATAAATAAAATGTCCCTGAGCGCTACTGGTTATTAAACTTTAATTGCTTGTTCATCGCAACCGGTTTCTTCTCTCCACAAAATTATTTGGTGCGTCAATGTATTTGTGAAAGTATATACGAGCAAACTAAACTATTTTACGCAATGTTACATTACAATTATCACATGAGAACACTTCAACTTTTTCTCTTATCATAAAAAGATCTACTGCTTCTTAAATTAAAATATGTATATATATTATAAAAGGAAATTTTTCTTCTATGATACTTGTAATTATAAAATTAAAAAAATACCCATTGCTAATTGTGAAGCAAATAAAAAGAAGGGAAACATTGCCTTTTGATAATACCACTTAAGAATCTTGGCTGACGTACACATTTATTATCATTTTAACCCTTTGAATCATAGAGCGTGACATGTTTAAAGTACAGTTTAGCGAGTATAGAGAATTCCAGTTTTCCATATAATTAAAATTTTAAAAAGTGTACATAGTATATATGAGTGATTTTATGTTTTTACAATTCGTTTAAAAAAAAATTATTTAAACGGATTGTTTAAAAAATGTATTTTCGAAAAATCTAATAGCAGCAGTCGAAAGTACTGATTAAATTTAAAAAATTGCTTTTTGTAATAATTTAATTTTTTTTTAAATTGCAAATATTGATTCTTTACTAATTTTTACCGTACTTTTGACTGCTGCTATTCGATTTTTCGAAAATACATTTTTTAAATCATCGAGATAAAATGACCCCTTTTGAATATTTAAATTACAGACATAAATTTAATAAAAACAAATTAGGTCATCTGATTGCATGATTCAAAGGGTAAATTTGAAATAATATTTCTTCTTTTCAATAAAATCTTAAAACTATTCATGGAATTTTACTACAGGGTAATATAATTCGTAATGACCCTAAGTTAAATATACCATCTTTAAATCAAATAAGGTAATAAAGAAATTAAGCGTAAAACATAGCGAATAAATGGTAAATTTGATGATTATGGTGATAAACTGATACTTAAGACGTTTCTAAGAGATGTATACTAAAAGTAAATTAAAATTGCAAAAATACTTATTTTACTGATATTAATTCATACAATTCTATCGCAAATAAGTTTTAAATAAACCAAACGACTTTTTTTATACGAACGAAGGAAAATGGAGGAACATAAAATGGTTAATATCATATAATTGCTTAAAAATACAAAAATCTAAATAAACATATATTCTTTGTAGAAAATTTACCAAAGAATGTGTTAAGTATTACCCATCCCTGCTTAGAACAAAAAATAACTAATTTGATTACAAACAGCCACTCATTAATTCAAATAGTTCTATGTTTGCTAATTATTTAGTAAAAAATAACTAATTACACTAGTTTACAAAAAAAAAAAAAAATTATGTACATTCAATGTTACTATTTTTTTCTTATGTACTAAGCTTCTCGTTACTTAAAAATGACATTAAGAAATTTTTCTATGGATAGGTTTTCGAAATATAAATTTTTAAAATTTTTTTACGTTTTATTCGGAGGTGACTTCACGTTTTAGGCCGTATCTCGAGTTACAGAAGTCCGATTGAGTTTTTCTAAGTGTCAAATTAAAGGTAATCGAATTCCAAACAATCGCTTTAAACATTATTTTTTAATCGGTTAAATATTTTTAGTGATATAGTCCAAAAAAAAAATAGAAAATTTGAGTTTTTGGCCCAAAATCTGAAAAACAAATTCATTCTACCGCCATGCAAAAATAGAAAACGTCAAATGATGTCCAGTTTTAAATTTTTTACATATATGACTCACTTTTAGGAAGAAAAAAATGTATGGATGAAAACAATCTATGGGTAGTTATTGAAGTTATAAGCCAGGGTACTGAAATTCTCGTTTTACGCCATTTCGGTTTTTTACCTCTTTTTATAGTGATTATGTTGATTAATTTAATGAATACAATATCTAATTAGAAAATGGACTTTTTTCACAGATTTCAAATAATTTTCAGTGCTTTACTAATTCAAATTTGACTGAAAAATTTTTTGGAGTTTTTGACAAAAATTTCTGGAGAGGCATAAATTGATTAAAATCTGCTTTTTTGACAAGTTGAATCAGATGCGCAGAGGTTTAATTTTTGTTGAATTTTGTTCGTTAATAGATAAAAAAGTTTGAAATTAGATATAGAAATGTGAAAAATAAATGATATTTGGCTGAAAAATTATTTGGAGTTTTTGTCAAAAATATCTGAAGAGGCATAAATTGATTAAAATTTGCTTCTTTGACAAGTTGCATCAGATGCGCAGTGGTTCAATTTTTGTTGAATTTTGTTCGTTAATAGATAAAAAAAGTTTGAAATTAGATTTAGAAATATAGAAAATAAAAAAGCTTCTTTGACTTGTCAAAAAAGCAGATTTTAATCAATTTATGCCTCTCCAGAAATTTTTGTCAAAAACTCCAAAAAATTTTTCAGTCAAATATCATTTACTTTTCATATTTCTATATCATATTTCAAACTTTTTCATCTAATAACGAACAAAATTAAAAAAAATTTAACCATTGCGCATCAATTTATGCCTCTCCAGAAATTTTTGTCAAAAACTCCAAAAAATTTTTCAGTCAAATATCATTTATTTTTTATATTTCTATATCTAATTTCAAACTTTTTCATCTATTTACGAACAAAATTTAACAAAAATTGAACCTCTGCGCATCTGATTCAACTTGTCAAAGAAGCAGATTTTAATCAATTTATGCCTCTTCAGAAATTTTTGTCAAAAGCTCCAAAAAATTTTTCAGTCAAATTTGAATTAGTAAAGCAATGAAAATTATTTGAAATCTGTGAGAAAAGTCCATTTTCTAATTAGATATTGTATTCATTAAATTAATCAACATAATCACTATAAAAGGAGGTAAAATACCGAAATGGCGTAAAACCCTGGCTTATAACTTCAATAATTACCCATAGATTTTTTTCATCCATACATTTTTTTCTTCCTAAAAGTGAGCCATATATGTAAAAAATTTAAAACTGGACATAATTTGACGTTTTCTATTTTTGCATGGCGGTAGAATGAATTTTTTTTTCAGATTTTGGGACAAAAACTCAAATTTAAAATTTTTTTTTGGACTATATCACTTAAAATATTTAACCGATTGAAAAATAATGTTAAAAGCGATTGTTTGGAATTTGATTACCTTTAATTTGACACCTAGAAAAACTTAATCGGACGTCTGTAACTCGAGATACGGCCTAAAACGTGAAGTCACCTCCGAAAAAAACGTAAAAAAATTTTAAAAATTCATATTTCGGAAACCTATCCATAGAAAAATGTCTTAATGTCATGTTTAAGTTTAGAGAACCATAGTACATAAAAAAAAATAGTGGCATTAAATGTACATTTTGGCTGTAAACTAGTGTTATTATTAGGTGTTAATTAAATTCATTTTTAGGTTATGTCAAAATAACCAATTTTACTATAGTAAAATTATGCTTACATATTCAATTAGTCAATTTTAACCACTTTTTAGTTATTGAAAATTCACATATTATAATTCATGAACTGTCTTAAAATTATAAATTGTAATCATAAATTATAAATTGTAATTATTTAAAATTAATATAGCACATAATGCAACTTGAGAAGGTTGCGCTTCCAGACAGAAGCACGGAATCGAATAGCTATAAAACGTTGCATTGTCTTCGATTCTTTATACCAAGTGAAAGAGACAATACTATTTCTTAAGTCTTATATGTGGATTTGTTTTCGTTAAACGAGCATAGTTGTCTATTGAATTCACAATAAATATATAGGTATTCGTTGAAACATTTACAAACTACAGAGATAACCTATTGATTTACTTTAATAGTGTATATTTGTATGAGACAGAATTTTTCTTGTTGGCCGAATTTGCAAAATTTAATCAAATGTTTATTACTCAAATAAAACTTATTTATTAAAAATTGCTAATTTTCCCGTAACATATTAAAACTCAATATATTGGATTTTATTTAAAACATCTTAACTTTTAACTCCATTTTTTTTAAATTAAGGGGGTTCTCGACATTGACTAAGCCTCAAACTAAAAAGTGGTTTTTCCCATTAAAAAATATTATTAAAATTGATTTAACAAAATTGAACATTTTAACTATTAATTTGAACTTAAGTTTTTTTAAATTAAGGAAGTTTTCGTCATTGATATAACCACAAACTAGGAAATGGTTTTTCACATTAAGGGCATGTGGAAGGCGCCAACTTCAAATGATTCGTTGTAATATTTTCCACCAATTTTCTTGAAAAATACAAAACATATTTTAATGAAATTAAAGGAAATAGTAAATGAGACTTAGACGCATTGGCGTCCAGTCCGTTTGAGGTTTAATTTTAATTCTAAATTTGTGAAAAATATTAAAACGAATCGTTTGAAGTTGGCGCCTTCCACATGCCCTTAAAAAAATATGATTAAAATTGATTTCAGAAAAAATTAGGTTAAGTCAAAATTTGTTATCAATAATAATTATTTTAAAGTTTGTTTGTGTTTTTACTTTTTTTTTTTAATCTAGTGAACCTTAGTAATTTCTATCTAATTTTGACAAATATTTGCCCATTTCACATTTCTTACAATTCTGTTTGTTGAATATTCGATAACAATATTTCATCAAACAAATAAAACTTTGTTTTAAATATCTTGCCTCTTTATAGAGGAAATAATTTTAAACATTATTTAACAAAATCCAACAATAGAACAGTAGAGAATACTTCAAAGAAGAAAATGAGCAATTGATCAGAATTGGATGAAAATTACAAATGTTTATAAATATTAAATACGGGGCCCACTACAAAATTAACCCCTTTGCAGTGCAGTAGAAATGAAGTTTTCGTGACAAAAATGTGTAGAATTTTTTTTTATATAACGATATTACGTATATTATATGTTTTTGGGGTAGCTGAATCCGAATTTGTAATCAAAATTCAAAATGGCGGCTTCAAAATGGCGACCAAAAATTTTCATTCGTCTAATCTGGCTGAAAATGGTTACTCGGAGGTTTATGGGGTCAATAAGTTTTGAGTGGAGATATAAAGCATATTTGATCGTTTCTGGATGGTACCTTACTTTTTTGACGGTCATATCAATGATACCAATATACCATAACCATTTACCAATAATTTAATTTTTGAAATAACTTACACAAAAAAGAATTTTACATATGTTATTTTCAAATCTACCATACCAGAAGATGTTATGCAATATGACCATTATAGATCTGTGTAAAAATTAAGAAAGTTCCATATGAATAAGTTTATCAGAACTACGTTTGGTATATTTTATATTGTTACACATGAAAAACACTTTTAACAAACATTAATAACTGACAAAGGAATTAAAAATGTATTTCCTTTCTCTTACAAAGCCCAGAAATATTTTTCTCTTATGCAATTTCATACTTTCCATATATATACCAAGAATATTACAATTTTCAACAGGTAAATGTCTATTGCAATCATTCACATTCACGTCGTAAAACGTTTTTGCGACATTTTGTCAATATTTTATATTTCCAATTAGCAAAAAGGCTTTTACGACTTTTCTAAAAACGCAAACATCAAAATTGTGGTTTCCATTAATTTCCTCATGACCCACTTCTCATTTCCTCTATAAATGTTTGCAAATCATAAAAATAATAAAGAAAGTTAAGCAACACTGCATTAAATATTACTTTACCCTTAAAAAAAACCTATATAAAAATGATTTCGTTATTCTTTAAATCATTCAAACCAAAAGAAAAAAAGCACTAAACTTGCTAGAGCAGATTAACTTATTTTGTAAGTATTTTACAGTATTATTTTTTTAAAAACTAAATAGCTCTATTGTTTATTAATGAAAAGATCAAGTTATTTCCACACGGAGGAAGTATTTTAAATGCACAATCACAAAATATTCCTAATAAACTATATAAATTCTCGAGTTTTATAGAAAACCATTAAAAAAAGTAATTAACATTCTCTAACGTTAAACATAATAATACAGTACATCATTAAAAACAACATTTGTCCTCAATTGATCGTATATTATATTATTTTTAGAAAAGTATTTGTCCGTGGATTTTTGAGTTGCGAACAATGGACATAAATCTTTTTTGAGTTGGGCAAGAAACTTTATACGAGTCCAGAATGTGAGATTTGCTATAATGTGCTGTGCTGGATAAGGGTGGGAGTGAGGGGGGGGGTGGGGAGAAGGGGAAGTTTAAAATTCGTCTGCAAAGGTAGACGTAGGCGTATAATTTTGTGACCAATGGAGAACGAGAATTCGGACGGATGGTGATGAGTCATCCGGTGAATGCTCTTGCTCGACAGGACGATTAGGGACGAACAGGTAGAAGGAGGTTTTTAACGATCGTGCCCTCCTCAAGGTCCTCAAGGTCGTTACAACCTCGGTTACAACTCTATGCCTCAAAGACTTTATATGCATAGAAAAGCAATTACACTTGGAACGTTTCGCTGAGCCCATGTTATTCTTTCATGTGTGACACTCTGACATACGACTTCAGTTTCAATTACACTATCGCAAGTATATACTCAAACTGACCTAAAATCGTATGAATCATTAAGAAACTGCTAATCTGGTTTTTCAATTGCAAACGTGAATGCAACATTTGACATATTTTTATAATTATATTTGTAAATAATTAAAAATAAATTATCATAATGGGTCTAACCATTATACAATATTATACATCCAAAACCGTTGCTGACTAATTTTACATATTTATGATATTCATTTTTTATACCCGTACAATTAATACACTACCGGCCAAAATTGTGGGACCACTTACAAAAATCGTATTAAAATTAAGATGAACGTCTTTAAATACTGATAACTCTGTTAGAAATTGGCAAAAATAATGTTTTTTAGACCATTAGAAAGCTCATAAAATTTGCCGTTCAATGGACAATTACAAAGCGATTATAGATATTAATCCGATTATAATGGTTTGACCCTAATATAAAAATTAAAAAACCTGTTGTTCTGCAGTCTTATCAAATTTGTTTTGTTGTCTTAAATAACAATTGTACTTACTGCTTTAACAAACTTTTTAAATGGCTTTGCGAATACAACAACACTGCAAAAAGTAGGTATCTTAATTTAAGATACATTTGTAGACACTTTTAAGATGTTTCCAAAAAGTTAACAGAAGTATCTTGAAATGCATTAGTTTTATAAGATGGAAGCTGAAATATAAGATACTTTAAACGTTTTAAAAGTGGCTATATGTACAATGCATTTTAAAGTGTTTCTTTTTACAGTGGATCCAAATTAATAAGTTAATAACAAACTTGCTATAACAACAAAAGTAATTTGTTACTTCTATCATAATTCCATTTTTGCCAATGTAGATGTATGAAAATTTACATGAAGAACAATGGTACACTATAAAGGTTAGAATGATGACAATGTTGCCAATTATAATGGGCACATATCGGAATATTCCCGAGAGGAGAAGTGCCTACCCCCACCACCGGGCACTACCGAGCATCCCAGCGCTCGGTCTGCCATTGTCTGCTAATGCGTTTTTCTATAACCTCATTAAAGACCATTAGGTCGGTAATGAGGTTTTACAAAAATTTTTTTTTTTTTAAATTTTGATATAAAATTACTTTTAGCGTTAGATTCGTAATCTGTGTTCCTTGACGATTACGAGCATATAAAATTTTTTTCAAAATTTCCAATTTTTAATGTTTTTTACTTTATAAACAAATAGTTTTCAGCCATAAAAAATTTGTTAATTTCCGTAATTTTTTAATATTTTTTTTAGGTATTTCAAATGTAAATACAGTAGGAACTCGGTTATCCGGATACATGCCTGCATCCATTAGTCCGGATAATCGAATCTCTACTGTATTTTATTTGTTGTACCACCTTTCGTGTCCGACCTTTCCATGTCAGTAAATGTCCACTTTTTTCCCTACTAATTTGAATTTTCCCTTCACACTTTTTCCAGGCTTAGGACTGGCAGCACGGTACTTCATTATGCTGGCGTGTTTAAAAAATTTGTTTTTTCGAAAAACACAAATGTTGAAATGTTTAAAATTATAACCTTTTACAAGGTCTGAAAATTAATTGTATCACAGACGTTTTCTAACCTTTTACAAGGTCTGAAAATTAATTGTATCACAGACGTTTTCTAACCTTTTACTAGGTCTGAAAATTAATTGTATCACAGACGTTTTCTAACCTTTTACTAGGTCTGAAAATTAATTGTATCACAGACGTTTTCTAACCTTTTACAAGGTCTGAAAATTAATTACTTACTAATTAAACAATAAAACATGTGTTATTTTCAGACCTAGTAAAAGATTAGAAAACGTCTGTGATACAATTAATTTTCAGACCTTGTAAAAGGTTAGAAAACGTCTGTGATACAATTAATTTTCAGACCTTGTAAAAGGTTATAATTTTAAACATTTCAACATTTGTGTTTTTCGAAAAAACAAATTTTTTAAACACGCCAGCATAATGAAGTACCGTGCTGCCAGTCCTAAGCCTGGAAAAAGTGTGAAGGGAAAATTCAAATTAGTAGGGAAAAAAGTGGACATTTACTGACATGGAAAGGTCGGACACGAAAGGTGGTACAACAAATAAAATACAGTAGAGATTCGATTATCCGGACTAATGGATGCAGGCATGTATCCGGATAACCGAGTTCCTACTGTATTTACATTTGAAATACCTAAAAAAAATATTAAAAAATTACGGAAATTAACAAATTTTTTATGGCTGAAAACTATTTGTTTATAAAGTAAAAAACATTAAAAATTGGAAATTTTGAAAAAAATTTTATATGCTCGTAATCGTCAAGGAACACAGATTACGAATCTAACGCTAAAAGTAATTTTATATCAAAATTTAAAAAAAAAAAATTTTTTGTAAAACCTCATTACCGACCTAATGGTCTTTAATGAGGTTATAGAAAAACGCATTAGCAGACAATGGCAGACCGAGCGCTGGGATGCTCGGTAGTGCCCGGTGGTGGGGGTAGGCACTTCTCCTCTCGGGAATATTCCGATAATCGCCCATTATAATAATATAAAGGTGCGAACACGTAATGCTAATTACCAATTATATTGTTCCAATCTGTATTTGGTCAGTGATAAATTTCCAATTGCTAAACGTGGATAGAATCCTGTTTCCGCAATAACTGTTTTTCAAAGCCAGTGTTCTTAAAGATAAAAATAGGTGTTCTCTATTGAAAAAGCAAATTAAATGGAAATTGATAGTTTGAGGAAATAGTCTCTTGTTAATTGTATAATCGAATAAAATGGCAATTGATGTCAACGACTTATGGTCTTCAAAGAGACACAATAGCTTGTTTCCTGTCTTGCAGAGTTAATTAAAGAGTGTATTTACTTAGAACACACCCATATGAAGAGAACGGAGTACCAAATTCCTTTGCCAAGGAATCTTTCAGGAAATTCTTTAATGCGACGCAGGTAACGAACAAGAAAGATTGTGCAAGTCCTCTTGACTTTGAAAGTATCCCACAATCGCTAAGTATAGACGTGTGTTTGCAGAAAATACTTCGAAACGAGTGAATAATGCACTTCACGTTTTCTAATCTATCTATTCAGCTTTTAGAGAAAACGTCAATTTCAGATAGAATTGCTAAAGAATGAAAATTTTTGCATTCAGACAATTATAACGTACTGTTTACTTCACCAACTGTCTTTTCAAGATAATTCAACTTGGATTAACAATTGTCGAGAAGAAAATTCTTCTCAGGATAAAGACGATTTTTGTATTTTTATTGAAATTGAAAAACTTTTTACATAATCGATTAATATTACTTAACTATCATATACTTTCTTTTTTAGTTAATATATAATGAAATCATATATCAACTTCCAGGTGAAAAATACATTAGAAAATATATTAACATTAACAATAATTTAAAAGATTATAAATTGCACAAATTAAAATCATTATTCTCAACAACTAATCAACTTTACGTAAAGTAATCAAATGCTTGTGAATCAATCAACTTTAAAATGCAGAGTTTGAACAGAAAAATGGTAAATTTGCATAGGAAGAGAAATTGTATTTATATGCTCCAAAGATTACATCTGTAACTTTCATGCCTACTTGCCAGCATAATTGCCATAAAAGATTGTATAATAATGCTACATACAAGATAATAATTATTTAACATTAAGTACATAATAAGCGTAAAGAATCTTGCCCATTGGTTCCGCATTATTATCAGCTTATAAGAACAATTCGTACTCGCAGTGTTACTTAAAATCTCATAAACACTTTTTTGTCGGTAAAAGTGAGGCAAATACGAAATCAGTTAATGGATATTACAGATATAGTTGCTTAACTAAACAAAATAATTACGATAGTTGGAATTTTTTCACAATATTAGTCGTGCTATTTTAAGATAATTGAAGTTACTAAAACCTGTCAAGATTACTTAATTATACAAACATTCGGTTTCAAGATTGCATTGTATTGAGCGCATTTTTTAAATGATGCTCCACTTTTTTTTTTAATGGGAAAGTAGTTGAAATTGTGACTGTCTACACTGAAAAAATTAACAATGTAATCATAACAAAATCGTTTTGTAAAGCAATTAATAAACACAAATCATAATCTTATAAAAAGTTAAATTTATCAGGCGCGTGTCCAGACAAGGATTTTGGGGGAGGTTATACATGAGAGAGAAAGAGATATAACACTATAGTGCGATCTCTCTCACTCTCATATAAATTTAAATCTCCTAGGGGGGGTCATGACCCTTTTGACCACCCCCTTAAACACGCGCCTGAAATTTATATTCTATTTTAATTAATAACTGAAGCAAATAACAAACATTCGTTACTTAAAAATACTTCAGTTTTGTGAGTAACAACTATATTTGTAAAATAGTTATCAAAAGTTTATAACCTAACCTTAAAATCAATGTCCCACTGTTGATTATCAGAACGAAATTTTATTATCAAAAATATCTGGACTTAACCAAGACGATTTATAAATATATTTTTGTTAACTAGAAAAAATTACCAAAACCCTTAAATCCTCTAATTATAAAAGACTTTAAGTAAAAACAAAACGTCTTAAATCCAAAAAAACATTCTTTTATAAATATCTTATTACAATTTTTCTTTTTTAAAATTAACATTAGTGGTTATGTAGGAAATGCCATTTGTTTAAATTTCTCGAAATAACAAAAAGTGGATTTAGTTACTTTTGAAAACTTACTCCTCAAATACTCTTATCTCAACTAAAAATAATTTTATTATTACTTTTACAGTATTTTTTCTCAGAACACTGCAAAAACAGGTGTCTTAAATTGTTCAAAAATGTTTTAAAATAAGACATTTTTCGTGTCTTAGACGCCAAAAGTATCTTAATTTGAGACATTTTTAGCCAATTTAGGACACCATGTTTTTGCAGTGAAAGTACTCAAATATTAAATTCTAGTAATATTAAAACACATATATCCTGTGGATTATTTTTATTTTTGAATCATCAAAATCGGTTCAGCTGCTCAGAAGGTAGAACAAATTATTTATTTAAATGGCTTTATTGATAAAAATTCATAATTACTGATGAAACAAAAAAAATTTGTCCTTTTTTTGCGAACATAAAAAAAATTAACTCATACGTTGAATAGAACAAAAGATAAAAGGTTTTGCATCTTTTTGAAAAATGTTGACATTTCATAAACAAATGCATATTTCTATACTTAATAGTACATGGATTTTGTTAATTTGGATGTCTATACGAACTTCCAAAGTTCTCTCTAAATCTGAATTAGTAGTTTTCTACTATGAATTAGTAGTTTTCTACTATGAATTAGTCAAATTCATGGCTCATTTTTCTCTAATTCATATAGTAGAAAACTACTAATTCTTAGTAGAAAACTACTAATTGAAATAGTGAAACTTTACTTTTTAAAAAAGTAGATTTTTTTACTAATTTAATTAGTAGTTTTCTACTACAAAATTAGTAGTTTCTACTACAAGATTAGTAGTTTTCTACTAAAAATTAGTAAAATTCTTACTATTTTAATAGTAGCTCACTTTTCACTAATTCATTAGTAGAAAACCACTAATTCAGATTTAGAGAGTTTCATCTTATTCGGTTTGCTTACTCCGAAATAATGTAAAGGAGCAGTGGAATTGCTCTTACAATTAGTATTATTTAAATGACATTTAGAGGTAGCTCAAACCTAAAATTCACTTTAAAGTAGTTTTCTTGAATCATAAAGTTCTGTAGCACATTTTTTTAATCGTTACAATAAAAATAGCCACAAACTATAGTCAGAAACCTATCCTTCTCCAAAAGTGTGACATCATTCATGAAATTGTTAAAATTAAACAACTTTCAGAAATAAAAGCGTAGAAGGGTTATATTTACGATACAAAATTGAATTACGAAGAAGGCCAGGAAGTGCTTGAATTTTCAACAGATTTTATTCTAATCCATCTATTGAAAGGCCTTTGGCTAATGCTAAACACGCAAATCATTTAAAAGCCGGGTCTTGTCTTCTA
Source organism: Ganaspis brasiliensis (assembly GCA_037103525.1). Taxonomy (NCBI): domain Eukaryota; kingdom Metazoa; phylum Arthropoda; class Insecta; order Hymenoptera; family Figitidae; genus Ganaspis; species Ganaspis brasiliensis. The sequence continues at coordinate 3,506,533 of JAZKLR010000040.1, read as the reverse complement.
TGGCATATCACTGCCAAATATCTTTCAATTCAACGCACGAATTACCAAATCGGTAATATCAGGACGGAAAAGATGAAAGAAAGAAAGAATGTCGGTCTGAGTCAAACCTTTGGCACTCTGGCTGCATGAATGCATCTTGGTGTCAGGCAATAATGCAGTCCACGAACTACTCGCTCCATGTGCATAAGTGTACATATGTACGTGCACATTGTACATTTAAAGCAACAACTGAATCTCTCTCTTAGGTTACAGATACACTGCGAGTACCTTGCTTGAACTACCGCAAAGAAAATCAGCTGCATTGAAAGCTGCCTAAGGTAATGCCATCGACTTTCTTCACAGTAATGTCCCGACTGCGGAATGCAGTTAGGAAGGAGGTCTTATCGAGGCCAGGGGTATACGATTGCTTCTCTTATCTAGTCCGCCTCTCCAATAACATTTTCACATTAGTATATTTGCACAATCGTGTCTAGAAATCAGTATGTCTACTACTACAGTAATATATGAATTAATGGAGACGAGACTCAGCTAAAAGCAGCATGTTTCGTCAAATCTTCGCTGTACCGTTGAAATATGCCTATTTATATGATTATTCCAGGTGTGTGAACAGGTAAAGCAAGTTTCGCCAAGTCGAAAGTAGGAGGAACCATAGGTCTAATACCGTTGGAAACAAGATAGTGTTCGTGTGCTTCTTATCTCCTTCATTTTCATTCCAATCAATTAAAAATATAAGGAAGAGTATGTATTAAGGTTATCCAAAAATGCACAGAATTTTTTTATTTAATTTTTTGCTTCAACTCACTAAAAAGTTTCAAAATAAGAAATACCCCTATTTTTTCGGACAATGTTTAGGGGTGGCTCAAACCCCTTGGAATTTCCCATTGATTTTAAATGGAAAAAACACTCTTTTTCGTAAATTGGCTATATGACATCCTCAAAAATCACTCAAAACATCGATGCAGGAAATCGCATCTTGAAAAGTCCTGAAAAAACAATATTCCATATTTTATTAATTGTTAATAATAAATATTTTTTATAGGGTTATAAACAACCCACATAAATGCAAAAAAATGACATTTTTATTTCAATCATACCAATAATTTGTTCCTTTGGAACTTTTCAACAAAATTGTTACATATTGTCAAGTTATGAAAATTTACAGGTATTTTTATGTGTTTTTATTTGTTTAAACAATTTATTATTGTTAATTTATAACTGTTATCCAAATAAACCTAGCGTTTGTAATTGTTCCTAACTCTGTTATTTTTGTTTACATTTAAAACAATAACATGTTCAGTAAAATTAACAACAACAACATTTGCAATTGTTAAAACAGTTTATTGTTAATAATTATTGTTAATAATAATAATAATGATAATTAATTAATTGTTTAAACACATTTTTATTGTTAATTTATAACTTTTGTTACAACTAGCGAGTTGTAGTTTTTTTTAATTTTTTTACTTTTTATTATTTAAAACCTTAAGATAATGAGCAAAACTAACCACAACCAACACTTAAATTTTTTTTAACAAATTATTCTTATTAATTGTTAATTCTTTTAAAATATGTACATCTATAGATGTATATTTCTTTCTATAGAAAGACAAAAAGTTTTCTTAATAAAACGATGACAACCAGCAAAATTATAAAAACGCTCAATAAATTTAGGTCAATTATAAGAAAAGTTAACAAATCAACAATTATTTGTTTAGACAATTGAATGGTAAATTTCGAAAAGGACTTAACTCGGTTTTTTGAGATTTCACAGGAGACACAAAAACTGTTTATTTTAAATAGCTTTAATTAAAAGAGTCCAGCTTTTTTATAGTAACTAGATACTATGTTATATGAGAAAATGATAAAATAGTTGTCCTTAATGACAGTGGGTTGGAGAAAATTGATATTATAGTTGTACGAAATTCATGAAAAAAAATGTAATCGTTTTAATCATAAAAGTATTTTAATAAAGCGTTTTATTATAGAGAAACAATTTATTTATTTAATTTTAAAATGCAATAAATTTTTAGCAACCCAAAAACAATTCAACATTTTAAAAAAAAAACTTTTTTAAACAACATTTTTTCATTACAAATCTTTTCTTTTCCGCTAAAAGTACCTAGGATGAAGTTTTCCTTTTGAGAAAACGACAATGAATATATGTAATAATGCAAAAAATGCAAAAAAGTGAAATTTGAAAAAAATCCGAATAAAGCCCTTTTCGAAATTCACCAATCAATTTTTATAAAATAACTCATAATCAGTATTTCTTATTTCTAATCAGAGCTCATTAATTTGTAAAATTAGAAAAAACTGTGTGTCTACCTAGGTTTATTTGTAAATAATCAACAATTATTAACAATAATTTGTTTAAACAATTGCAAACGGTTTTGTTGTTCATTTTGCTAAGCATCTTAGGGTTTTAAACATACGAAATTAAAAAGTTAAAAAAAAACTACTACTTTATAAGTATTTTAGAGTAAAAGTTATAAATTAGCAATAATAAATTCTTTAAACACTTAATAAATATATAATCAATAATTTTTATTTTTTTAACAGGAGCCCATTAATTTGTAAAATTAGAGTGTCTAGTGTATTTCTAGGTGCATTTGTAAAGAATTAATAATTGTTAACAATTTGTTTAAACAGTTGCAATGCTTGTTGTGGTTAATTTTACTGAATATATTATTGTTTTTAATAAAAAAAATAACAGTAAAAAAAATTACAACTCGCTAGGTTTATTTGAATATTAGTTTTAAATTATTAACAACAATAAATTGTTTAAACAGATGAAAAATACATAATAAAAATATCTATAAACATTCATAATTTGACAATACGTAACAATTTTGTTGAAAAATTATTAACAAACTATTAATTAGTAAGGGGCTGTTAAAAAAATACGTAACGCTATTTTAAATCTATTTTGACCCCCCCCCCCTCCCCCTTCGTAATGGGGTGTTACATACAAAAGCTCATTTTTTCAGACCCCGCCCCCACCCCTTGTAAGCGTTACGTATTTTTTTAACAGCCCCTAATTAAAAAAAATGTAATTTTTTCCATTTATAGGGGTAGTTTATAACCCTATAAAAAATAGTTATTATTAAGGGGAGGCACCCGTGAAATTTTAACCCACCCAAATTTATGAGGCATTGTGCCAATTTTTTCTAGCTTAATTTGGGCATAAAAGATTATCTTATAATACTTTTATATAATTTTTTATATAATTTATATACCTAATCTCTCTCATCTAAAATATCTATCTTCTTCTACAATTTTCAATTTTTTTAACGTCAATTTTTTACTGACTTTTTTTACAATCTTTAACAAATTTACGCATGAGTTTAAAAAGATTTTGATTTAAAAAAAAAACAATTCTAAAACCCGCCCAAAAGTTTCTTTTTTAATTTTATCACTGTAGGATAGTTTTAAATTAGAAAAAAATTTGGCACCTCTGAAAAACGCGATTTATGAAATGTTGAAATTTCACCGGTGCCTCTACTTAAGAATTTTATAAATAAATTATGGAATATTGTTTTTTAAGGACTTTTTAAGATGTGATTTCCTGTATTGAAATTTTGAGTAATTTTTGAGGATTTTATATCGAATTTACGAAAAAGTACGTTTTTCACATGTAAAATCAATGCAAAATTTTAAGGGGATTCAGGCACCCCTAAATATTGTCGAATTTAAAAAAAAAGAAAATGCACTCTAAAAACAAGTGTCTTATTTTGTCCTCACTTTTAAGACATTTTAGGGTGTCTTAATTTTAAACCATTGAGAAAGTGTCTTAAAAATACCTGTAAGACGCTTTCTAAACGTCTTATGTCTTAAAATAAGACACTTGTAAGACACCTGTTTTTACAGTGTGGGGGCATTTTTTTTTATTTTGAAACTTTTTGGAGGGTAGATGTAGAACCTTTCGGACTTTCATCTTTATAGACCACCCTATATAGTATGTATGAAGATTAAAGAATTAAGCACATGATATAGTTTTATTAATCTTCTTTTATTTTTTGTAAGAATTAAACATTTTCGACTTTTGTTTGCATTCTTATGTTTCATTTTTGTTAATTCTTTTTAAACTGGTCCAATAAAAGTATTCTCAGTTATTTCTTTCCGATACCAGACTTTATCCCGACTTTGGCAAACCACACAAAAACATTTTTCTTTGATCAACTATTTTATGCTAAACTTTTTAAAAAAAAAAGTACCACAACTTTTTGGTATTTTTATAATGCCCAAGAGAGAGTCAATAATTAGTTTATCTATTCATTTACAGAAAAATCACACAAAAGAAGAATGTACAATTTAAAAAATTAACAGGCCTTTGAGATAGCACTTTTCCAACAAAAGTTCTCATTCCAGAGTGTCAAACTGGTTTAGACATGTCGTGATGATAATCTTTTAAAATTCAAAAGATCGTTGGGATATTTCCAAACCAAATGGACAAGTTTCCTGTTAAAGGAATTTAGAAACGAGACACGTGGGCAACAAGTGTAGAGCGAACATCCCCTAATTTCAAATTCATATACAAGGGATTTTACCTGACTGTCAACTGCACTGTTTGAGTTGTAAAGAGAGCCATGTGTGGAGGACGAATTGAGGGGTGATCCAGAATTTCCTCCAATGCCCCCTCCTCCTCCTCCGCCTCCTCCACCGCCACTACCAATCCCTCCACCATTTCCAGTACTATTAACACCACCTCCTCCAATTCCGTTGTCGTTTCTATCCATCATCGAGTGCCACAAAAACCAACAACTCAATCTTCACTCGGAACAAAAAATCGCTTCACTAATAACTTCACACACAATTAAGCACAATTTCGACTCGCATCGTCAGCACCGAGTTATTTAGTCGCTGAAAACACTACTGCAAATGGCAAAAGATTGCAACGTCACCACCTACTCGTTATTGTTGCGTCAACTATGCATCTCCAAGCATCAACTTAATATTTCGAAATCTGTTTGCCAAGTATTTACAGTCTCCATACAAGCTAAACACTGAACAACACAATGTTGCATAGTAAGTTGTCAGCGAAAGCCGCATTCCTGATTGCATTGATACGCATCCATTGTTGACTTCTTTAAAAGTTGCTACATCATAACAAAACTGATTTTTTCATTGACTTGTTTCTCAATTTTAAACTTTTTAAAAGATATTTTAGTACAATGAAAAATCAATGTTTCTTTTTTTTTTTTTGATTTAATCACCTCTCTTGTTAAACAAATATCCAAGTAGAAATGTTAATGTAGATTGCACAAGAGGACACGTGGTTAATGGCGTAAGTCAACGTACGGGGAGATTTCCTCCTTGCACTCACGATACTACGTGGAGTGCGTGCCCGGTGGTTAACCTCGCTTCACCTGTTTTCCTTTTCGCAGTGGTTTCGCTGCCAAACTTTTTTCGTTTTGCTTTTGCCGTCCCTCTCGCGTCTACCGACGCTCTTACAAGGCGCAGCCTCCACTCTCGTTCTCCTTGGTTGACCGGCTTGTCGTTGGCTCGCTTTTGCCGAGCTCCGAAAGCAGATCTGTCGAAATCCCTCGAGGGTGAAAACACTCTTCACGAAATCACTACGATTCTCCAACTGAGAATTTCGAATCGGCAAGCTGCAGGCATTCAAATCCCCAGCTCAGCCGGGATCAGCAAATCCTTCACTTTCTGAAGAGACACACTTGGCTCTTAACTGCACACATGCCTCTTTGAAATACATTCTTTCATTACGACCACAAACTGGGACATGTAATCCACAATCTTTTCATTGATTCCAATTAGATTAAAATTAATGAAAAAATGGTGAAAGATGTCAAAAAGCACCAAATGATTAATTGATCGAGTTGAATTTTAAAACTTTATTGGCACTCTTGAAGTAGGTCACATTATTTTGCAATAGATTGAAATACTCTCACTCTTGGTTATAATATTAAATAACAATTGATGGAAGTTGTATTGAAACATTTCTGTATCACTTTTGTACTTGGTGGTAGATTGTGTTGGGAATTTGGTGCAAGATGGTTCCAGAGAATGAAAACAGAAATATTTGGAGCACTGTCGAAATTTGCAAAATACCGGGTTGATGGCACTGTCAGAAGGCCACGCTACATCTATCCACCCACGCGATTAAGGTCTTTCCGCACCGAGAAACCGGTATTCTTTCGCAGAATTCTTGGACCGGGTTGTCGAAAGATTGAGGATTTTGGACTGCTGCGGTGGAAATTGAATAAATGTGGTGTCCTTTGGTGGTTGCGTGGTCACTCTCCTTACCCTGATAGAGGTTCATCCACCTGATCGAAGAGATCCAAAGAAGCCAGGCAAGAGACGTGGTTGTAGTATGCTCTGAGCCGGATCAGTTAAAGGACGCAGCCAGGGAAAGGAGACGACACGATGATGACGATAGTAGTGGTAGTACTGACTTGGCAATGTCGGTTGTGCTTGGTGAGCTGCCGTTGTCGAGGTGGTGGTGGTGGTGGTGCTTTGATACGAGAGCCGAGAGGAGGAGTTGGGTCCAAGAGTGCCGACACCGGTTTGCTCGCCTGGTTGGTTCGTTAGTTGGCGAGACTGCAGGTAGAGGTCGGTTTCCAAAGGCTCTTTTAGGCACTAAAGTGTCTTGTATGCTACAGACACACACTTGAAAGAGAAATGTTTTGGTGAAGGGGTTGTCACAAAAACTTGAAGAACCCCTAAAAAACAACTATTTGGAAGAGCAACAAATGGGTCTCTAGAAACAATCCTGACAGTTCTAAGACTGGATGAAATTAGCACCTGTTCCTGGAAAGACTGAAGGTGCTCGAAAAAAAAAACAGAAACGGGGAGACGTGCTCCTGTTTATATTGTCCCTGTGTCCGAAAGACGAGGATAGCAATAGCAGCTGAATTTTTACCTAATTCTAAATTAATGATTTCAATTTAAAGCAGATGAATGAAAACCTTTTAATAAAATCGATAATTTGCTGTGTGTATAAAATGTACGTATTACATTGTCTTGTTAATAGCTTACAAATGTAAGAGAAAATCAAAAAGTAGATTACAGAATGTATCGTACGGTTTGCAATGTCAGTATACTGTATACAATAGGGGAAGCTCCATAAAGTGAGATGTGAATGACGTCACCAATGCTTGCCTCAGATTGTGCAGATCTTTATCTCGAAATCGCAGGCAGATGGCAACAAATTTAACTCACTCGACTGCCTCATTTAAATCTCTAGCAGAGTGATTAATCTCCTACGAAAAAATTTTCAAAATGAATGCATTCCTCTTCAACTGCTTAGTTGGCAAAAAAGTGTTTGCAGTAAACTGCGTCTAATTAGGAGATGACAACAAAAATACCTACCATAGTTTACAAATATTTGTTTTGAAGGATAAAGATAGCCGGATAAGATATATGTATGACGTCATGGATGTCTGGTACTCTGGTGTAACTTATTATACAGAAAAGGTCTGTAAATCTTAAAATTATACGTCTGAAAACGTCCTAAACTAACTCACAAAACAAGATAACATACTAATTCATGCGGGACTATGACTAATAGATGTAGACTCATTTTTTTAAAATGACGCCAATGCCTCTTATAGTTGCATTAAATTTTCAAGAATGTAAAAAATGAGCATAGACGAAATTTACGCCTTAAATTCCCTATAAAAAAGAGAGTTATTTTATAAACTTTTCACAACCGATAAGTAACATTTTTACTTACTGATAATTCGAAAATGTCGCGTTTATGGACCTTGAAAGTTTCACAAAGACAAGCATCATTTCAAAATTCAATATGGCGGTTTCAAAAACGGCGTTTCAAAATCAACTTTTTAAAAAATTTTAATTAATTGAAGTAAAATTTATAATTTAAGGCAGTTATTGGGATTGCTTATTTACTAATTTTGTGTCAAAAGTACATTTTCTGATTGAAAATGTCGGAAACGAAATTACTGAATTTTACAATTCCTGATTAATCAACTGAATTCAAGAGCATTTTTTGGGTCAATATTTACTAATTTTGTGTTAATTTGAAAATGTCGAACACAAAATTACTGAATTTATCAATTCTTTATTAATCAAAGTATGATTAAGTTCATGAGCGTTTCTGGGTCATTATTTATTAATTTCGTGACAAAAAATAAATTTTCAAAATATCTGATTCAAAATGCTGAACCCAAAACAAAATTTTGAATTAAAATTTTTTTTTAATCGTGGTGTAACTTTATTCAAGGGTGTTCTTTAGGTCCTTATTTACTAATTTTGTGTCAAAAAAATTGTTCCTTTATGATTAGTAATGGAGGATAAAAAATTCTTGAATATTACATTTTTTTAATTATCGAAATGAAACGCAATTTAAGGGTTTTTATTAGGTTGCTTTTATATTAATTTAATGTCAAAAATAAATTTAAAAAAAAAAATTTTTTAAAAGGAAATTCAAAAAAGTTTTTATTTTTGGTTAATCAAATTGGATCCCACTAAGGGTTTTTTTATTGGTCGGTTATTACGTATTTTGAGTCAAAAAACTTTTTTTTTAAATTTTCCATTAAAATAGCTAACCAGAAATTGAATATTTTTGAATAATCCAGAGAAAAAGCACTTGCTAATATAACTTTGGAAAAATCGAAATAAAAATGTTTTCATTTATTATATTGATTTATATATTATTTATTATATTTATTTGTATATATTTATTATTATATTTTTATACATTAATTTGTATCGAATTTCATCGACAAATTTAAACAAAATTTTTCCTGATACAAAATTTGTAATGAATCTCTAAACATAGAACCTTGAATTTGGTTTAATTTCAATTAATTAAAAATCCAAAAGGTTTGGTTCCGCTAATTTAAATCAGACACTTTTTAACAAACATTCTAAAAATTTTTACACGAAATTAGAAAAAAATTACAAAAAAATGTGTAATTTGAGTTTCATTTCGATAATTTAAAAATAGGAAAATTAAATTCATAATTTTTTTTGTACACAATAAATTAGTTAAACAAGTTAAAAATTATGTTAATTAAATTTGATGGAAATTTTGCTTCCTCATTGAGGAAAATTTAGATTTTTTTAAAATTTGAAAATTGAGATTTAATCTATAAAATTTTAACAAAATATAAACTTTATATGTTAACAGATTCTTCTTAACGTACAAAGAATAGCATTTTTTAAAATATTAAGGAGGTTCTATCGTAAAAAGAATTGACATTAAAAAGCTCCCAAACGTGAACTTTACAGGGTGAGCGTTTAAAGTTGCATCAATGCATTGAAGCCAATGTAACTTGCCGACACTTCTTCTTTAATAACACCAAAATTTCTTCAAAACAGCAATTTTTTATTTTTTGAAATGAAAGAGCAAATAAACATTTGTCAGTTGACATTAAAATTAAAAATTTATTTTTTGGAGCTAAGGCACGTTTTGTCATGGACAGACACATATATTAGATGACCAAATTTGATTAAAATGGTAATGTTAATTCTTTTTATCATAGAACCTCCTTAAGTTAAATTCAATAAATAAAAAAAGACGTTAGAAAAAAAGTTATATTATATATTAAGTTGGATTTGTAAAATAAGCTTTTCTTTTTTTTTCAGAAAACAAATTTTTATAAAATAATATTTTAATAAAAACAAGTCGAGGATTATGTTTATTTCATGATCATTTTGCTTCCACGTCAGTAAAAATATTTGCTTCTTCATGAACAAAGCAATAAAGTAATTTTTTAAAAATTTGAAAATTGCGATTTATTTTTTAAAATTTTACAAAATACATACTTTATTTAGGTCAATCGATTTATTTTGAAGCAAGGAACATGATTTTTTATACATTAAGTTGAATTTATGGGTTGAAAAAATTTTCAAAAAATTAAAATTTAATAACAATTTTTGTATTGATTATTTTTGAAAACCCTTGTGTCTGATTCCAGATTTTAGTAGTAAAAATAACTATACTAAATTTCTCTTTAAATCCATTAAACCGTTTTTGAGTTATCATGCTTACGAGAAAATATGTCCACAAACACATTTATATACACACACACACAATATATATAGACAGTTGATCAAGATCTCATACATCACATTTTCAGATAGAGAAAAGTAATTTCAAGCATTTTAAAAAAATTTGAAAAATAATGAAAATAGAAAATTCTTGAATTTTTATGGATTTTTCATTTTTGAAATTTTATTATTTTGTTGTTGTTGTAAGGGGGCGTTCATTAATTACGTGAGATCAAAGTAAGGAGGGGGATCTAGCTGAATCTCATCAAGGGGAGGGAGGGGGGCCAATAAAATTCTTACGTCAATTTTTTTTTGATTTAAGACAAAACGCATTTTCTATATAAAAAATGCCATTTCGCATATTTACGAGAAAATTAAATATCTCACTGGAAGGGGGGTGGGGGGCAGATTTAAAAAAACTCTTCACGTAATTAATGGAGTTCTAAATTTAGACTTTTCTAAATGTCACTTTTTAATTATGATTTCTTTGGAAAAAAGCATTACACATTGAAAAACGAATCGATTGGTCTATATTCTCCAGAAAATTATAATAAAGTTAGTTTTTAAAAATTGATTTTTTTGCATTTTTTTAATTCATTAAATTTATTATATTATTAATTAAATGTCAAATTACCTAAAATATCATTAAAAAGGTCTGTCTGGTCCAAATACTCCAAATTTGTTAATTTTCCCTTAAAGTTAAGTTTTTAAAAAAAAATAGCTAATTTTCGAAAATGTTAAAAAATTTAGTTTTATGGCAAAATTTAAACAAGTTTGGGTCAGACCTTTTTAATTATGTTTTAAGTAATTACAAAGTTTCCTGTTGAAGTATTCATCATTTTAAGAGAAAGATTGCGGACAAATTGTACCTTCAGTGATGTCATTTTCTATCACATGCCCTTAACAAATACAAAGCTGCTAAACTTATTGTTAGACCAAAAAATCTATCCACATAAGCATTGTAATGAGTTATCCAAATTAATTTACATTATCGAACGAAGAAAACGTTATAAAAGTTAAACGTGTTTTTACTAAAATCCTTTCAAGAATATTAAACATTTTAACATTTAGTGAAAGAAACTCTTGAAAGCAAACATTTCTTTTAAAAAAAAACTATCATCAATAACAAACAATGCCTAACAGAAACTGTTGATAACGAATATAAAAAATATGGAAAATATTTTTTTCTACTGTTGCAATCAAATTGCATATTAAATGTTCACAGATATACCACTCACATCATTGTGGTTCTTCAACTGAAAAGTTGTAGATAAAGACAAAAATTCCTTAAGTGGAATCTTTGATAAGGCTAAACATTATAAAGAAAGAAACTGTTGATGATACCAAAACATTTCTTAAAAGCAACTGTTTATAATACCGAATATTATAAGAAGAAAAGAACTAAGCCACTAACAAAATGCATTAGTATATACTTTTAAAGAAAAAGTCATTGATAAAGGCAGTAGGGACGTACTTTCATAAAAGAAGGTAATCTATCACGAGCTGAACTTGTTCTACACAAGTAGAACAAATAAAAAAGACCAATACCCTGGCCTTGATGATTCTCAACATGTTCGAGTCTCATTGACAAGTTGGAAGCAAATATGTTGCACTGAAGCCAATAAAAGGAAAGTGGTAGATTGAGGTAACCTTCTAAAGCTGTAAAGGAATCTTGGGCTGGGCAGCTGGTAATATGCAGTTAGAGATAGTCAGCCATCTTGGAGTGCCCCATTCCCCTTCCGGCTGTCGTATCACCCCTTGGGGAAACGCCGAGTCTCCTCCTAAGGTCCCTATACTACGATCTACGATCTCTTCGAATGGCTTATACCGGTGCTGGGATCGATGCACATTGCACAGGCACACCATCAGCAAGCACTCACACTGCTATATGACAAGGTAGGCACCATAGGCAGGCACGAAGACACACCTTAGTTCCCTCTTTTCACATACCTAGCCGATAGCAATTTCTCCCGATCCTCCTGGTCCTCTTCTTGTCTCTCGGCTTCGAATCCGAGTGCCTCCAATTACGCGAACCTCGTTAGTCGTCGTGATGCGAGTGTGTTGGTAGACGGATATATATAATAACGATCAACGCCAACACACCTACACGAGCAGGTGCCCTGTACATGTTGCGGTATTCGCAACACCTGTGGATAAAATGGGAAACGGAAGGTGTTCAGGGCAGTACTTTACTCCAAGGTCATTCATTCTATTAGGACAGATTTATTTTTTCGAGCTTTCTAGGGAGATCGAAAACTTGTTCTCGAAAGCTGCTTATGTCAAGACAATAATTCAAAACTCCACACCCTTTCCTGATCGCGATACTTTATTACTAAATCTGTCGAGTTGAAATGGTACCAGGCAGATGCTTGGATAAGAAGCTTTATCGAGCTTCTAATTTATGTAATAGGCCTTCAGAGTACAGAAAATGTAATGTGACAAGTCTAGTTAGCAGCAAATTGATGAAACACATCTAATGCATACTGGCGTTCTTGAGATTTTTCTCAGGCACATCAAGATGCAACTAGAGATTATGATATCTGTCAAGAGAAGAAAACTTGGATCTCGTAAATAAAGGCGATTATATACATTGAGGAAATAGGGTAATTTCTCGGAATGTCGTGAAACTCGGTATCACGCGTATAATTATCAACCACATGTACTTATCAAATTAGTAATTACAGCATACGCACCGAGCAAATGGGCAATTATCCTTTCTGCTGTTTTTAGCTCGTGTGTCTTGCAGTATTGAAGAAAATAGTCTTTTCATTTTTCAATAAGAGAGTCGGTAATTTGCACTTGAGATGTGCTGATAAAAGAGACTAAAAGCATGACTGACTGACAGGTTGACATTATACATAGAAAAGAGAACATCCTCAAAAGTATCACTTAAAAATTCAAGGGACAGAACTAGTTTATCCAGTTGCGTCGCGTTTTCCTCTTTCAATCACTTATTGATGCGAGTAGATACAGCTAAATAGTTTCTAAAATTGATAATACCTATTCTTTGAAGAAAATATTTTATAATGTTAGTTAAACCAATTGTTTATAAATAATTTGAACCAGACAGGCTATTTCTAAATTGTTGATCATCTTTAATGTATAAAGATAACCGTTATTATAGTAAATGAATTTCTATAGGATGAAGATGTAAAAATATTACATTGTGGTGTAAAAATATAATATTTAATATGAAAAGATAATCTTTAAAGCGAATGTCAATTTATAGAATTAATTTGAAATACATTTCCTAGTTGATCGATTGTAATAAGAATTCTGTTTAAATCTTAAGCCCTTACATTAAACTCTATCGATCTCAATGACAAATTCGAAAATCAACTTTCAATCTATACCTTCAATCTCAATAGACTAGAGACTGATTTGAATAATCAATCTTCAATCCTTGTCAATTCGTGCATCTCTCCCGTATAGAAAACTAACTATCAAATCCTCTCAATCCACACGTCCATTCTAATGAGTCTTATTCGACATTCTATTATTAAAACTGATTTTAAATATGGTGGATAAAAAATTGTTGCATCAAATGGAATAATTTTGTTTTTCATATACTCGTAACAAGTAATCTTTATATTCTACCAAATTTACGGAAAAAATGTTATGAACTACATTAAAGTTTATGCTATAGAATTCCTAAATTTTTCTCAATATTCGTGAATTATATGAATAAGTAACGTACATGAAGATTCCAGAAATTTTATTTTACATAATTATTGTGTGACAAAAATTTAAAATCCACTCTCTAAATCTGAATTAGTGGCTTTCTATATACTAATGAATTAGCTAGAAATCCGTCACTATTAAATAGTGATGGCTGAGTTTTTGTTTCACACTGAAAAAAAGGTTTGTTTGGCTGAACAAAAATTTTGTTGGCTCAACCAAATTCTTTTGTTGATATACACTCAACAAAATTATTTTGTTGTGCCAACAAAATTCTTTTGTTAATTATTTAGGGTAATTTCAACAAAAAAATTTGGTAGTCCCAACAAACTTTTTTAGAGCTTAACAAATATTTTGATGGCTATTATAATAAAGAAAAAAAAGTTAAACACAGATTGTGCAAATGGAAATTCCAATATTGTTTTGATTTGTTAAATAAATGAATGTTTTTAATTAAAAAATATTTAATATTTTTTGTATCTTACTGTGAAATAATGTGTAGTTATAATAATACACGTAAATATTTCTAGGCATGAAATTTATTTAAAAACATGTGTTTATTTTTAATTTTTAAAACAATAATTGAAAGTAGTTTCATACTATTAAAAATGGAATTATTCCTTAATTATTTCTTATGTTAAATAAAGTATTTTCCACCAAAAAAAAACAGAATATAAAGTAGATAGTTTTATAGGTTAGGTTTAGATTCTTGAAAACAACATATTGTGCTTAAACGTTTATTAACCTGCCACGTAAGAATCGTAATATAAATTTACTCTTTTAAAAAACCATAATATTTATTCACTTATATGACTAATTATCGACTTATGTATCATTCAGCAATACATTCTGTCAATTTTGTCACTAAACATAAAATCATAAATAAGTCCCTTTTTATTATCTTTATAAAGTATATTTTATAGTTATATTTTTTTAATTTCAAAAGTTAACTTTGTAGACATTTGATTTAGTTATCACCCATTATATAATATTCTTTTTTTTTGTTTTAAAAAACAAAAAATTCCAATTTATATCGATGTCTTTATGAAAACCAGACGAGAACATGCGTCAAACAGGATCGTATAGAATGCGCATGCGCCATCACATATTTGGTAATGCCAACAAAAGATTTTAATAAACTCAAACAAAATTTTTATTAAATACTACAAAATTATTTTATAATTTAAACTGTTTTTTGGTAATTCTAACTCTGAAATTTGACAAAGCCAACAAAAAATCATTAACAAAACTATTTTGTTATGATTACATTGCTATTTTTTCAGTGCATCAATAAGTGAAAAATACTTAATTATTAGTAAAAAATGACTAATTGTTAGTAAAAACGTAATTAAAACATAGTTAAAATTTAACTAATTGAATTAGTAAACAGAATTTTACTTAAATATTAGTTATTTTGAAATAACCTAAAAATTAATTTGACTAGTAATTAGTTATTTTTTACTAAATGATTAGTAAAAATATAACTATTTGAATTAGTGACTGAATTTCGCTTTCAAATTAGTTATTTTTAACTAATTCAGATTTAGAGAGAAATTTTACTTTTTTAATTGGTAGATATTTCACTTTGAGTATGTTGCAAGGAGAGAATTAACATAACCTTAAAAATACTTTTCCAGGCAGCGTACAATTGCAACACTTAGCCTATTTTTTTTTAGAAACAAAAAATGTAATTAAAAATTTGACCATGTGCCAATAATTTAAATTTTATGCAGATTCTAAAACTAATTTGATATTTTAGAAATATTTGGGCTTCAGTTTTTGAATAAAATATTGAAATTGTGTACTTCTTTTTGTTTATAACTTTCAGTATTTTGTTCAGAAACTAAAGTCCAAATAATACATATTTTTAAAATGTCAAATTAGTTTTAGAATCTGCATAAAATATTAATTATGGGTACATGGGCATATTTTTAATTACATTTTTTGTTTCTGATAAAAATTGGATAAGTGTCGAAATTGTACGCTGCCTGGAAAAATATTTTTAGGGTTATGTTAATTCTCTCCTTGCAACACCCTTAAAATTAGTAGCTTTCTACTATTAATTAGTACTTTTCTAATAAAAAATAGTGAAATTTTTCACTATTTAATAGTAACCGATTTTTCCCTAATTCATTAGTAGAAAATCACTAATTCAGATTTAGAGAGCAAAATGACAATTTACTGCAATTTAAAAATATTCGATTTCTTAACTGACATGACCTCTAGTTGCTCTATACTACTGATGATTTACCATAATTATTATATTTCACAGAAATACTCCAATTAGTAAAAAATAACTAATAATATTGATATAGACAACTACTAACTCAGAGTCAAATTTAACTAATTAATAGTAAATAAGCTGAAAATTATATATTCATTTAATAAGCACTTTGTTTCGGTGTAAGCAAAAACATTTATTTTCTTATAGAGGAAGCAATATATTTAAAAAATGCAAAAGAAGACAATTTTAATTTCTTACGAATTTTTGGTGAATTATAATAAACTTTCCTCTTTCTGCAGGTCAATCAATTCGTTTTGAGACAAGGAATACGATTTTTTAGTTACTAATTTGTAGGTATTATTAGCATGAAAAAATTTGTTTTTGATAAAAAAGGCATTTATTGACAACATATCATGATATATGAAACTGTATTTTGATATCTGTGTATTGATTGAACTGTGTATTGATAAAGAATTTATACAAAAATTAATCCATTTAAATATTTTAAATTATTAAAATTGTCAAAAATTGATGAAAAAATTTGGGTTTTTTTTTACGGTTTCTTGAAAATAATTCGTCATACACTGCACATAAAAATAGTGAAAAAAAAAGAATTAAAGTATACAAAACATTCTCTGTAAAACTAAAAAAAATACTATTCTACGTTTTACCGTTTTATAAATATGCACTAGAAAAACAAAGTCTTACTTCGTTTACAGATGAAACTCAAAATAACTAAAAATCAGCCAATTTTTCGGGTTAAAATCAGTTTCAATACATTTTATGGCTGAAATCCAGTCGAATTTGAGTCTCATGTAAACAATAACAGTCCAAAGTGGGCTTAAATTAAAACTTCTTTTTTAGAGTGTGACATACTTTAATCTTTATATTTCATGTACAATTTTGATTTAGGAGATCATTTTTAATAAATTCTTTTCTTTCAAAAAAATATAATACAAAATGTTTAAGGGGACTTTTTTTTAACAATTTTGGATAGATAAAATTAACTTATCTCTGGTAGCATAAAAGTTGCTAAGCTTTCAAAAACACATTTCTTTTAATAACGGAATGTTTAGTATTTTTTTTTTAAATTTCATTAAATTACATTGACAACAATTATAAAATAAATAATTTATCAAATTTACAGCTCTGAAAACCATTATATTCACAATTAGCTCAAAGTAGTTGTGTGGGGTAATCGGGATGATCATTGGAAACTTGATATTTTATCCAATTGGTTCACAGAATTTGAGACTTTAATATATTTTTTCATAAAAATATATTTTCTTCATATTACTAATATTTTAATCAAATATAAATCTATATTTCGATTTAAATGGTCAAGTTACATTTTATTTTCGTTTTCAAAGATACAGGAATCACAGTGGTTTCTTCGTTCAATTTTAGGTGAAAAAGGGGATTTCGATTTTCAAAAAAAGGGATTTTCTTTAATAAAAAGGGGATTTTGGAAATTAATAAAAAAGGGTTATATTAATAATTCAAGTTTTCTTTTACAAAATTTTATTGTTTCTTTTTTTCAAAACAGTTTTATTAATTAATTTAGTCTTTTTTTATTCAATTTGTTTATGAAAATTTCAAAAGAAAGAGCACTTTTGAAAATACAAAAATTTATCTTTTAATAGGTTGTCTGTTTAATGACGAGAAGATGGTTGTTGCAATTAAATATATTTTAAAATAATTTTTAAATTCAAATGGTTTTTTAAATTATTTATTGAATAATTAGATTTTAAACAGGAAACATAAAAATCTGTGATGTAAAATGTTCTGATATAATGTTAAAGAAAATAAATTCAAAATCTTTCAGCGAAATATGACAAAATCAATTCAAATTATTTTGATTAATCTCTTTTATTGTATTTTTCTATTTTATGATTCAAAGCATTTAATTTTTGTTTGAAATAAGTAAATATATTTCATAAACAATTTTTTTTTCATCCAATAAAATAAATTTGATGTATTTCAGCAAAAATAAATGGTACTCGAAACATGTTTTAATTTTATCAAAAATATGACAGCAAAATTTGTATTACAAAAATATAATTAGATACATTAGATAATATAATAATTTTCATAACATTTGTTTCTTTTTTTAGCAGAATGTGACAGAATTAGTTCAAGTTATTTTTATTAACCTTTTTTATTATTTTATTTTATGATGCAAAAATAGTAATATTTGTTTAAAACGAGTAAACAATATTTAATAAAAAAAATTTTTATTCAATAAATTAATTTGCTGTAATTAATTAAGAAAACGTGGTAAGAAGAATATTATTTAACTTTTATAATTAATTTTATTTTAATTATGTTTTTTTACATGTTTCCTGTTTAAAATCTAAATTAATTCAATAAATAATAAAAAAAAAACCATTACAAGTTAAAAATTATTTTTAAACATTTAAATTCAATAACTAATTTCTCATCATTGTACAGACACCCTAAAAAAGGATCAATTTTTGCATTTCCGAAAGTGGAAAAGTAGAAACTTTTTGAAAAAAAAAGAAGGTTAAAGTGAAGAAAAATTTGGATTTAAGGTATTTAAGGTGATTTTTCTAAAAAAAAGGGGAAAAGGGGAAAAAAGGGGATTAGGTGAAAAATTTGTTTTTTTCTGTGGTAGGAGAAACTGTGATCTTAGATAGTTTATATTTGAATCTCATATTAAATGTCTAATTTAAATATAAATTTTTTCCGTTTATGATTAAGGACATGTGATGGACTATGATGTCATTAGTATAGGCAAAATTTGCCCGTAACTTTTTTCTTAAAATATTGAATTTTTTTGTCACGAAACTTGGTACAATTACCTAAAATGTCATTAGGAAGGTCTCTCCAACCCAAATTTGTTTAAATTTTGGCACAAAATTAATTTTTGGAAAATTTTTTAAAAATTAATTTTGAGTCAAAATTTAAACAAACTCAAGTTATAGAAACTTTCCTAATGATATTTTAAGTAATTCTCCCATATTTTGTGATAAAATATTTAATATTTTAAGAGAAAAGTTACGGACAAATTTTGCCTATACCAGTGACGTCATACTCCATCACATGCCTCTAACGAAAGTTCTTGACGAATTTGTACAATTCTCTCTATTGTCCAAGATTATAAAATATTTCCCGACTTTTTCGAGAACACATTTTTTCTGCTTTGATTAGATTTACAACCTGGACATTAAAGAAATTATTATACATCCAGGTATGTGAAATTTACGATACATTGGCAGAATCTGGGTAGTGTATGAAAAGCACGAGACCTACGAAAGTGACGTTCAGTTGGATTTTTATGATCTTTTGTGTCGGAGGTCTTGATCCTGTCCGTAATTCAAAATACGTGCAGATTCGCGTACAGCGACCCGCATATCCTGGCCAAGTATATACACCAGATATATCGTGTCCTGGGTTCTGAGGATAAAATCAATGTTCCTTTATCCGGAGTGCTACAAAACCGGTTCTTGACTCGCACTGCTTGGAATTCTCGAAAGAAATAATAAAAATTCAGAAATTCAGTCTCTTATTAATTATTCTCAACGCGAAGAAACATCGTGACCCTGGCCCGCTGCGCTGTTCGTTCAGAAGACCCGTCCGCCAACGTAATACCGATGCTATAAAATAAAGCATAGTCTAGACATTTTTTCACGTTCGCGCGATGCTAAAGCGCTTTTAAACTACTTTCGTCTTTAATCTTTGATAATTTCCATGCAAGTAAAAATATATTCATTGCCAGGTGTTCCTGTAACTCAAAAAAAGTATCTAGTTTGCTTATCTGCCTGTTTATGATATACGACTCTGAGATTTAACCAGTATGGAGTAATAATTTTATTAATCATTGCAGCTATTTGTAATAAGCTGAATCCATTAATAAAATTGTTCATTTAAGTGTTAAAATACCAAAAGAACGTATTGCAAAAGGTAGTCAGCAGTTTTATTTATGCTATACTATATTTTCTTACACGAGTGCTTTAATTTCTACGGATGCACTTCAGCTTCAGGGGGTAAGAAAATGGGAACCAATAAGGAAGTTAGCTTTCAAGTTAAGTTTTAGAGAGCAGCTTTTATGACTCGTTGTGCTCCGAGTTATTATTGCAGTGGACTTCTAGGTACTACTTTCTTAGCCCAAGGATAAGTCAGGCTCGTTTCTCCTTCTGGAATTCACAATAATAAGAGGATCGTTTCTTTTTTATTCAAGTCAGTTGAAGGGCCAATCGATAGTAATTAACATAACATCATAAACTAGATGAACCATTTGCATGACACAGTATAGGAACTGATGTCTGTTAAAGTTTCGACTTTCACGATTTTTTAAACCTAAAACCGTTGAATTTGAGAATCCATTAATAATTCTGACAAATCGTTTAGCTCTGCTTAAAATTCAAATCGAGTTTCCGTCCAACTATAACAACATAACGGTCCACTTTTCACCAAGAATCACCTGCATTTTCTCGAAGCAACTTATTAAGTCAATGATCCATCTTTTGAAAATAATTCTGAATAAATTATAAGAAGATTATAATACAAAACAGTTTACGACGCAGTGAATGAAAAACGTCCCATTACTAATCAGAAGGTGTTCTTTACGACACGATAGGATTTTCAAACACAGAGAATTTCAAGTTACACACGTCTTAACAGGGTTTATGAACTCTGGACATCTTTTCATTACGCGTAGGTATAGAGAATATAGGTAGTTGACAGACACAGAAGAGAGTTAAAGGTGGACGTGTCTAGCACTTTGTTTTATAAAGGGACAACAGACAACAGAAATAGCTGAGTTAGAGTAAACGCAAAAACCAGTTTGGTAAGGGTGAACGTCAACTTTTCGATCTTATATTCCTGCGGGTATATAAGTTATAACATATAAGTATATGAACCACGCCCTGGTGTTACCTTAGCGAGGCCTCAGGAATTAGGACGAGCCTAGACCGCTACCTGCTTGCCTCTCTCGCCTACCTGAATTACGCGACTCACTGCTTTGCTTACATTCTCCATTACAAAATTTCCTCTAACTCTAAACTACCACTTGATTACTAATTATTATTAATCCTGAAAATATTCCGCACATTGACAATGAAACATTAAACTTTAATAATAATAAAGAAAAATCACAAGAACGTAGCAAAATATAAGTGGTTGTGCAGACAAATAGTGTTTTACTCGGATGAATCCAAAAATAACACTTAACTTGAAAAATTGCTAATTTTGAAGGAAAAGTTAAAAAACCATATTCCTAACAAAGGAAACATTTGAATTCGGTTGTAAAATTAAATACATTTATTCAAAACATAATAAAGATTTTAAAATACTTTATTTTATGTTTGGTATCTGATCCGGAATAATTGGAATGATTACATACTCGATTAGAACTAAGAATCTCTTGTAACGTTGCAAAAATATTGCAAGTCACAAGTAATTAGTTTTGATAAATTCAAAGAAAATAACTCTGGGAGTGTCACGAATTGACCAAGATTGTACAATAAGTACCCTTTAAAATAAGTTAGAATTAATTATGTAAATTTCGTTTATTTCTTATGACTTTTGAGATATTTGAGACGGCCTTTAAAGAAAGATATTCATTCTTCAAAGTTTCCTGTTTCTAGCGATCCAAATTACCTATTTATCCTTCTGGTCGTAACTCAGAATTTATTGAACGATTTTGGAATGCTAATTGAATTTTTGATGGAGTTCCCTAGTATATTTTTAACTTATTAGCTGGAGCGAAATTCAACAACATTTGAACCGAATCGATTGAATCAACTATTTAGAACAGAGATATATTTAATTTTTTAATTTAAAACTGGATAGTCTTAATTGTCAAAAATGTATTATTTGAAGTAATTTCAACTATGTTCAATAGGGTGTTTCAAAAAAAGAAAATTTTTAAAAATCGTTTAAAGTCGCACGGAAATCGACTAAAAATAGAAAAAAAAATTACCCCTATTTTTTTGTTTTTTGATCTGACAATATTAAGGGGTGCCGCTTGCACCCCCTATTTTCCCATTAGAAATACATAGAAAAAGTGTACTTTTTTAAAAAAGTGTTAAAATTTGTTCATAATTTTATCGAAAAAGGCTCAGATGTTTATGAGACCTCGATAAATGTCCAAAGTTAAAGAGACTGTGGTTTATTATCATTTTTTTTGCAATCTGACTCTCTCTAGGGGTGCGTTAAATACCCACCCCTAAAAATGAATTCAGCATTTATAAGTAAATCGGACTAAAATATTATTTTTTTACGTCGCGTTTTTTTATAAATAATTTTACTAAACAAAATACAAAGCTCGCTGCATTCTTAAATAAAACTTTAATTGTTTAAACAATTTTAATTTGTTTAAACAATTTTAGTCATATCTTCTGTTTTAATTAAATATCTTTAAAGCTCACAACTTTTTAATTAGCGAAGAGAAAAACAATTAATTTGATATGATTTAATTAATTTAATTAAATTGATTGTTTAAACAATAAAAATTGTTTAAAATCAACTTTTTATTAAATTTACCTAGATTCATGTGGTTTTTTGCAATTTTCATTGAAGAACTATAAGGAAGTTATTTATACACAATTTACAATATACATTCAATTAAAAATGCGTCATAATAATTATATCAAGCTTTATTACAACACATATACACGTATAGGTTTATTAATGAAAAATAAACGAAATTAGTAGATTCTGGGTAAATATAAGTTAAAAGAGATTTAAAAACCTTCCATTATGAGTTATTAAACAAAATTAGTCAAACCCTTAAAATATGCGAAAAATGAATTGTTTATGCAAATATAAATTATTTAAACAATTGAAAAGTCTTGAAAATTGCAGACGGAAAAATTCGTGATATATCCTTAATGAAGATAACAAAAAATGAAATCCTTCTAGGAGAATATAATGAAAAATTGTTTAAGCAAATAAACAAAATTTTTCATGTAAAAATTTCCTGTCAATCGTTACCAAAGAATAGACAGCTATTTAACAAATTATTCAAATTCAAAAATATAAAAAAATTAAATGGTTTAAACAAAGTAAAATTGTTTAAACAATTGAATGTATATTGCAAATTGTGTATAAACAACTTTCTTATAGTTCTTCAATGAAAATTGCAAAAAATCACATGATTCTAGGTAAATTTAATAAAAAGTTGATTTTAAACAATTTTTATTGTTTAAACAATCAATTTAATTAAATTAATTAAATCATATCAAATTAATTGTTTTTCTCTTCGCTAATTAAAAAGTTGTGAGCTTTAATGATATTTGATAAAAACAGAAGATATGAATAAAATCGTTTAAACAATTTAAAATTGTTTAAACAATTAAAGTTTTATTTAAGAATGCAGCGAGCTTTGTATTTTGTTCAATAAAATTATTTATAAAAAAAAGCGACGTAAAAAAATAATATTTTAGTCCGATTTACTTATAAATGCTGAATTCATTTTTAGGGGTGGTTATTTAACGCACCCCTAGAGAGGGTTAGATTGCAAAAAAATAATAATAAACAATAGTTTCTTTAACTTTGGACATTTATCAAGGTCTCATAAACTTCTGAGCTTTTTTCGATAAAATTATGAACAAATTTTAAAACTTTTTTAAAAAAGTACACTTTTTCCATGTATTTCTGATGGGAAAATAGGGGGTGCAAGCGGCACCCCTTAATATTGTCAGATAAAAAATAAAAAAAATAGGGGTAATTTTTTTTTCTATTTTTAGTCGATTTCTGTGCGATTTTAAACGATTCTCAAAAATTTTCTTTTTTTGAAACACCCTAATGTTCAAGATGATCGATATTTAGTCTATACAGTAGGACGCCTCTTATCTTAAACGGTGATACAATTTTTAAGTTAAGAGAACAACCAATCAAAATCGTCATATGTCAAATGATTTTTCAAAAATCCCCGAGTAACAAGTTTCAACAAAATCAAACCGCTGGTTTTCCCGGGGTCACAAAAGGGTTAAGGATTTTTTTTTAAAACAATTTCCCCGAAGTTAGCAACTTTTTAAGTGATATTGCAATTTTGTCAGAACTCAAGGAAACACCTCGTTTCTACGTTCCCTTTGCAGGCCAATTTTGACCAATTTTCCCCAACTTATCGTTCTTTATGAAGATTTCATCGGTCCTTCCTGTTGTTATATACTGCATTATTCCGTGAAAGGTTGTGACCAAATTGATTTGTCTTGCAAGAAAAAGAAGCTAGCTTGCAAACTCACATTCACTCGCAGTTCCTCACCTAGGCAAACCACAATAACTTAAGAGTTCTCTTTGTGTATACTTCTAGAGGATGTTCAAGATACCACTAATGGTATCTTGTTTAACAGCCAATTCAATTTCCGATGATTTTACTTTTTTCTGAAATCCTTTACCGTCGAAAGCTGAATTTATTTCAAGAGATATACTTCCTTCTTTAGAAATTTTAGACTTAGATGGAATCTTTAGTAATAATTTACTAGGTTCTGGAAGATGTATACTATCACCTGGAGTGATTACTTTAATAGAGGCTAAATTGGGGAAAGTTCCTATTCTATCAATTGAGTTGACATTAAAAGCTTGATTGATCAGAAGCGGGTTATTTTATTTTCATTGAATTTGCAAAAAGTACTTAAGTGATTTAAATTTCACCACATTATGTCTCTTACACTTTGTAATCGAATAAATTAATTAATCTATTTAATCAAAATTTGACAATATAAAGCCATTAACCAGTTTGTTGTTCCAAGTTGGAAGATATTATTCAGATTCTTCAGGAGCTTAAACAAATGTCGGGTGTTAGATTTTTTCTGGATCAGTTACAAAAATAAATAAATAAATAAATAAAGTAAAGTGATAGAAAATTAAGATTAACAATCAAATAAGAAACTTAAGCCGAAAATTCAAAAAATAAATCGACAACGAAATATAGGAATTTCAACTCAAATTAAATTCATAAAAGAAGAAAGCTCAAATTTAATTATCTTCCACGACTAAATTTGACTAACTTATCCCTAATTCTGGATAATGGTAAAAGGGGGTGATTCTTTAATTTTAATTTTTAATTGAAAAGATGAATTAGAATAAAGATCTTTAAAAAAAGACACCTGAATTAAGGACGTTTATCCGCTTAAGCGGTTCTCATTCCATCGGACCAAAAAAGAGAAAAATTACTAGCCTTACACAACATTTTCTTAACAACCGTACGGTAAATTAATTAAATAAATTAACTTTAAGCTAATAATATTTTATTCAGACAAATTGATCTAGATATTTAAAACAGGATCATCATTTTTTATACAAATTATCTTTTGAGGTAAAGAAAGTTAGTAGATTCTCAATAGTAAATTAATTATAATATTTTATAATCTAGGGGAGAGTGGCCATCAATGTACCGGGTTTTTTTTCAAGGTCATAGTACTTATTGAATTTCACCAATTTCTAGCACTTCTTTGCATCAATATAAAACTACAACACTTTTCTAGATAATGCACACATATTATACACGATTTATTTTAATTAAATAATGAAATTTAGGATTTTTCTAAACTAACAAGCTATTTTCATTTTCAACAACCTGGGTACACAATGAACCACCTCTATAAAAACACTAAAAATGTTCAACAATAATAATATTGCAATTTTCACTTTGTAAAAAGCTTATTTTCTATGAAATACTATAAAAAATTGTTACTTAACACTTTTTTATTCATAATATATAACATAAATATACCTCAAATTTAAGTTAACTAGCTAAAATGGCATTTTAGTTTTGCTATGTTGAGAAAAGTACTGATAACAATCGCTGTAACATGCTGTACGCATGCCTAGTTTTATAATCAGGCATACCACTCTGGAAATCGAAAATACACTGAAATTCCAGGTGGTTCATTGTTCCCCGGTACACTGAATCAACATGACATTTGCAACAAAAATGGTTTTTTTATAACTTAATCCAATATTTCAAAATCTTTATCTCATTATAATATTGTAGTTAAGGCCCAAAACAAAATAAATCGTAAGTACATTTATTTTTAAATGGCCTTATTTCAATTAAAAAACGTGTTTGTAAATAAATCCACACGTCTCAAATTTATGGACGTAGTGTGTTTACGCAAACTTTATTTATATTTAAAATTAGGAAAATTTTTATTTAATTGTTTCTGAGAAAATTGAAATGGTTCACTGAAAAAACTGGTACATTGATGGCCACTCTCCCCTACTTCTCTTGGTGTTCTAACCCATTATTTAAAATTGTTTCAAGTGTGTTTTGAAAACTTATTATTTTTTCTGTATAAAAAAAAATAGATGGAGGATCTGTTAGTTCTTTAGATATCGTCTTGAGAATATTACTCTGCCTATCTTCTATGCAAATGTGCAACGAGACACATCATAACGTTTCATTTGTTTTTATAATTACTGTAAATGAGTAAACGTCAAACAGTATGTTCTTTTTTTAGTTTTTATGATTCCACAGAGCTCAACAAAATTTTAGTATATCGGTGAAATAAGCTAATCATCCTTTATATCAGTTAGCTTTATTTTATACTGATTAAAAAAAAACTGTTAAATAAAATCTAGTTTCAAAGTTTTTGCGACTACCATCATGATTATGTGTGTATGTTTAGGTATTCATCAATAAAAAAAAAGTTATAAATAAATAAAAATAGTTGAGATTTGTGAATTTAAAGATTTATAAAAACAAATGAAACGATAACTCTGTCTCGTTGCATATTTGCATAGAAGAGGAGAGTAATTTTCTCAAGACGATATCTAAAGAACACTAATAAGACCCTTTATCAATTTTTTTTTTAATATAGAAAGAATAATGAGCTTTCAAAATACACTTGAAAGATTTTTAACTATGGGTTAGAACACCAAGAGAAGTAGGTTAAAAAATGTTTGTCATTATTTTTTTTAAATTAAAAAAAATATTAATCCATTTCAAATTTATTCAAAACTTTATAATTTTCTGTGTACACACTATAAATTTTCTCAAATCGGTTAAAAACTCTCTCAAATGTAGGAATTTTAAAAAACAAATGACCAAAAAATTAAAGTGACACAACTCCTACAATTTTCAAAATTCTTCTAAACTACTTTGAAGTGTAATTACTACCACTAAATACTAATAATTTTATTGACAAACTTTGATCGAAATTGAAAGCTTCATCTACAACTTTGATCTTTTCAGCTGGAAACTCTCGGATAACACATTGTAATATGATATAATGAACGAACATGATTAAGGTGTTGAAGAGTTAAACTTACAGATAATTTAATTACACGATATTTATATCAAGCTGTACAACTTATGCTTCTTTAGAAAGTTTATAGTCTTTAAAATACATGATGGATGTCCGATTGCTTGTTGAAGTGAGTTGGGTACCTTTAGTTTTCTCCTAAAGTGCTCGTATTTGTGACATACTACACAAGACAACAAAAAAGACAATTTTTTTAGTTTTACCGACACTTTTCTCAAAATCCTGACGTGATAAGAGGTTTTCGTTGCCAGATTCGGATCCAGCGCACCAAAAACTATAGGAAATGACTTCACGCAGAAAAATCGAGAATTCAAGAATTATATTGTAGCCTAAATTAATTGCAGTAAACAGTTGGTTAACTAGCAATTCATTTCCATCACAACATTCCCCAAATCATACATGTGTGGACTAGGAGTGAGTCCCAAACTTTTCACCTTTGAGCGCAAGTAATATATAATTCAGGGCTTTTTAATTATAATGAATTCCAAATATACAGCACTGTTTTTCTATAATTCGTGATGGAAATGAATTGCTACGCTAATAGGACTCAGTACCGCTTTTTTAAACTTGATTTTTCTGCGTGTTGTTGATCTCAAACAATGAAAAATTTCTTTTTGCAGGTTTGTGATATTATTAGGTGGTGCGCACTAAGATTTATGTTGCAATGTTCACATATTGGAGGGTCATTTTTGTCGAGTATGTGTTTATGGATCAACTTGGTATGACCTATCCATAGTCGGATAAGTATGACTTGGTTTTTCTATTTAAAGATTTCTGTCCTGCGTGGTTGGGATTTGCCTTGTTTCTATGGACACTATGTTTATTCTCGATGTATTTGTCCCAAATGTTTTGAATTGTAGGGTTAATTTTAATTTTTGCTTCTGTTGTTGATCTTTTTAGGGGTGTTTTGTCAAATAATAAAGTAGTCGCGAATTTTGCCAGAAGATCAGCTTGTTTGTTTCCATGTATGTTTTGGTGGGAGGGAATCTATATGGCTGTAATTTCTTTGTTGTTAGCGATGCATTGATGGTATTCTTCTTGGATTTGGTGAAAGGGGGTGGGGGGCAATTGATGGTTTTGAATTGCTTGGAGACTGCTTAAAGAGTCATTGAAAATTACGAACTTGGACGCACTGAGTGCGCCAATTTCTCTATACTCTACGAAGACTAGCAAAGTATTCTATTTGGTTGGAGTAAACTGCAAATCCGGTTCCGTTATCAGTTTTGGATCCATCAGTGTAGAAAAGAAGAGAGTCATAATAGTTCGTTAAGATATTATCGTATTTTTGTAGTTATTGACTTTGCGGGATTTCTGTTCTTAAAAGTGTTTTTAGACTAATGTAAATTTTAGGAAGTTTAGTACTCCATGAAAGAGTAGCATATTTTGGAATTTTGTTGACTTGTGGTAATTGTAGGCCATGTTCGATTAGGTAATTTTTTATTATCTCACTAATGGTCTTAAAGCTAGTGAATTGTAAAATTCTTTTAAATAAATTTTACATTATCACTACTTCAAAAAAAAAAAAAAAAAGACCTAGACATTACGCACCTCTTTCTGGGAATTTATGATGATTTTTTTATTTCTTCGCGTGAACCATAAACTACATGAAAATGTTCTCATCTTTCAGACAGTGTTCTTCGAAAAGGAGCAATTAAAATAAATCAAGAAAATGTTGATAACCCGTCAAGACATGATATAACTCCTTATCTTCAAATAAGAAGAGCATATTTTTACGGAATGTTGGTCTTGTTAGTGGTCTCAACACAGAGAGAAGCGGAAGTGACGCCCTGAGATTTCCCACAGTTGTTGAATAAGAAAGAAGTTAGTGTAAGTGGAATTGCCGACAAGCATGTGTTTCGGTTAGACCGATGTTTATCGGAGTGGTATAATAATTACAGACGGAGACTGATAGTTGTAGGGTTCTTATCGTGAGTGAGCTGCGTCCCAAATAAGGGAAATTAAATAAAGAAGGGTTCGTCCTGGAGGAGGACATGGACATTCCCTCCTGGATTTCTGGTCGTAGAATGACGTAGGAGCATTCTCTGTGCTATACGTATTTATCGGCTGCGGTGGCGGCACACGTTTCGCAATAGTGGGAGGTTGCACACGGTAAGCGGTACATGCACCGTGGACTGATTAATCGCGCAATGGTCTAGCAATACAACCTAGCAATTACCTGTCGTAAAGTATGCTAGGAATGCCGCG
Organism: Ganaspis brasiliensis; assembly: GCA_037103525.1. Taxonomy (NCBI): domain Eukaryota; kingdom Metazoa; phylum Arthropoda; class Insecta; order Hymenoptera; family Figitidae; genus Ganaspis; species Ganaspis brasiliensis. The sequence continues at coordinate 3,477,220 of JAZKLR010000040.1, read as the reverse complement.
CTAATGTTGCAGCGTTCCGACACACTCCGACAGCTGCAGAGCCATTGCCGTCCTGCAGAATAGAATGGTTGTTTTGTGAAACTTGGCCGGAATGCGTTAGTGCACTTAACTACGTCCGAGTTTAATTTTCCTCTCTCTTTCTCCCACTGACTCATGCTTAATCGATTCTTAAGATTTGCCTCATAAGATCAATAATTTTATTCAACACAACAACCACTGGATCAGTAGACCATTACTGGGATCACAGTTCAGTGAAAAGGAGGACATTTTTTGCACGATTTCAGTCGTAGCGAACAATTCGTAGCCAAGTTCCGCTCATGACTGTCAAACTGTTCAAGGAAACGTAAAAAATCAATTGAAATTAATGAGTACATTACGCTCTACACTTGTATATCATGATTTTCTAACAAGAATTTCAATCTTTTTCATAATATATTGCATAATAGGAGATTTTAGACACTTTTTTGCATTTTACTGAGATTTTTTAAAACTGCAGAAAAAACAGTTAATATTAACATATTATTAAATAACTTATGGAATACTGTTTTCTAATCACCGTTCAAGAATTAGTTCAGTAGATTATTCTGACAACTTAAAAAGATACGTAAGTGGCATTGTCGTTTAGGGCGATATTTGTGTGCAAGGTTTCGCGACTATCGACCTAAACGAAAATGTCACTTACGTTTTTTTTTAAATTGTACGGCAGTATTGATTTCAGTGATTTTTGACGATTTTATAGCTAGTTTACGAAAAAGTGCTTTTTGACATTGGAAAACAATCGGAAATTTCAAGATCTTAGAGCGACCTTTAAATATTCTCCGATTAAAAAAAGGAGGTATTTTTTCAATTTACAAAAAATCTGAGGAGGTTAGAGCATAACTTTTTTTCTTGTGCGTTTTTAGACCACCCTACTAATCAGTTTTTACCAATAACAAAAATTCGGTAAATTTAAACAAGTTGCCAAGTTTGACAATTACGCAAAATAAATATTATATCGAATATAAAGATTAGAAAAAAATGAAGATTATATACTGAATAAAAATTCTGTGAAATACAAATTATGGCAAGTAATCAATGGAGCAAATAGAGGTTATGTCGGTTCCATTTAATGATCCATTATTGTAATAAAACTGCTCTGTAAACTACGAAAATTTATTAACGATAATAAATTCTTGAAAAATTAAGTGGCTATTTTCGAGAAAGAAGAGTAAAGAGATCAATTAAATTAATTACAGAAAAGAGGTAGGAAATCTTGGAAATAACTGTGATTCCTGGTTATTCGATCCACTTTACTTTTCGAATTCCAGTTTTCGGAGCAAAAAATTTTTCTCAACTTTCGTAAAAAGTTTCTCTTACCCTGAGATTTAAAGATGAGTTAAATGCAGCCATAAAGATCACTTACCTGAAACAGAAAAGAAAGGGACTCATTAGGGGAAAATCGTAAAAATATCATTGAATATTCTTTAAAAAGACAATTTCAACTTGAGTATCAATTAGAGTTGTCATAAAATTGAAAATAACAATCGCTAACGTTCGTAATCTTGTTAGAATAGAAAATATATCTTGACGCAAATTACACATATTTATGTATATGTATGTGACTACGTGTATACAATTGTACATATAACCCATACAAAATGTTAGATTTATCTGAGTAACTTGAAAGTGCCGAGGGAAAGTCAAACTGATAATAGTACATATAATACACTAGATGCAAGAATCTATAGTTATCAATCAAAGAAAATTAGTTCACAATCTCTTTTTCCATGGAGTTAAAGTTAAAAAGTCTCACGAGAGTATGGTTATCCATTACAGAAAAGGCAAAAGTCGACTTACATGCATGCATTTAAATATTGATAAAATCGAAAGTCGAAAACCGGACGAACCAGAATTGATCTGATTACTGACACCTGATCAATGTGAGGTTGGAATACACGTGGTCCAGAAATAAGAATCATTACTCTTCATGTTTATAACATGTAAGCTCGAACGAGTTCAAGGAAATTGATCAAGATGCACATCTTTATAAAAGGATGAGTCTGATTGGAAAGTCTTCGCCAGATTATTTTAATGGTATTAATAACCTTAAGATGCATTTTAAATATAAATAATAATAATAATTATACATCATGAGGTAAAAATTTGTTTAAAAAAATACAGAAAAAAATGTTAAATGTTTGGAGGCTACTCAATTTAAAAGAAACATATTTATGTTTTTACACACCTTTCTTTTCAAAGTAATAATATTTCATATTTGTCTGGAAAAAAATTGTCACACTGAAAGAAAAAGAATTTAAAAATTGCTTGCGACTTAGGTAATTTTTGTCGTATAACTTCCAGTAACACACACAAATCAGTTTTTACTGTGAATTAATATGTAACTATTACTTTGTTTTTGAAAAGAGGATTCGCTTGTCTTTTATAATGCAAATTATTGAGTTCCACTTATCAAATTTTTCATTAATAGATTACAGAACAATAAAAATGACCACTTAGTCATAATTTTTGGAACCTGAGATTTTGTGTTTTTTTTTTTAAAACAATAAATTTAAAATGTTTTTAACTCAACCAAAAATACAATCATAGATATACATTGCAATCAGATGAATTTACAAAGAAAAAAACCCAAAAATAATATAACGTAATTTTTTTAATTATTTAGTCAAAAATTTATTTTAATGTATTTTTTAACATTTTTTGCACTTAATTGTGGTATTCGTGTGACACTAACAACTTAGTTTACAATTATCTAAGTAATGGAAAAAGAAATAAAATTGTATATTTAAATTATTATTAAATTATGTATTTTCAAATTATTTAAAAAACCGAAATTGCAAGATTTTTTTTCTTATAAATTAACGTTTAATGTAAGAAATTTAATAATAATAAGATATCAGATTTGAAATGTTAAATGTTTAGTCATTGCGCTATCAAAATTTGAATCAATAAAATTATATAATAAAGATGAACTAATTACATATTTTAATAAGTTAATTTATTGAGAATTGTTGAAATTTAGCTGATTATCCTATGATGAATTTGGGTAACAATAATATTGACCATTTTAATCGTATTATAATATATAATATTTAATAACACTCGTATCTCTTCGATTCAAATTGAGAATGCACATTAAAATAATTAAATGAAAAAATATTAATTTAGCATTTAAAACACTATACACAAGAAATTCGCATGACATGAAATGTTAAAACTGCTTTAGAAATGACACTTTCTATTACCTTCAAAAACCAAAGCAAAAGTAACCTAACAGGAATAATTGCTTTGTTTTAATTACTCGAGTTAACCAAGTAAAAATTACTTTAAATTCAAGTGTAATCTCAATTCCTTTTTTTTCTTTAGTGCAGAAGATTTTATTAAGGGCATGTGATCGAAAATGACGTCATTGGTACCTATAGACAAAATTTGTCCGTAAACTTTCTCCTAAAATACCAAATATTTTGACACCAAACTTTGCAGAACTACTTCAAATAATATTAGAAGGGTTTATCTGATCCAAGTTTGTTTGAATTTTACTTTAAAATCAACTTTCTAATATTTCAAAAAATCAGTGAACTTTGTTAACAATTAATTTTTAGACAAAATTCAAGCAAATTTGGTCACAGAGACCTTCCTAATGATAATATATTAAGTAATTTCAAAAAGTTTAGTGTCAAAATATGATGTATTTTTCCATGTAAGCAAAAGATTTGTTTTCTTATGGAGAAGGCTAACAATAAGTAATGAAAATATTTAACAAATTCCAATTTCTTTAAAAAAGATGAATCAAATATTAAATTAATTTCTGGAATAAAATAAATATTTATAAGTCAATTCGTTTTTCATTGTAAAATATTTTTTATAAAGGAATAATTACTTAAAAATGGCTATTGATCCAATTGAAGAAGTTAAATTTAAAAAATTATAATGAAAATTTTATTATAATTTAAGAATCTCTATTATTTCTTTAAATTTCAGATAAAATGTATAGGGGAGACCGGGGCTGGTTGGGCCATTTTTCACTCTTCGTTGTTTAACTTCGTTAAAATCCAATTTATGAAAACCTTATGGTACAGGACACCTGCTCTGATATTTCAGCTTTCATTTAAAAAAGAAAAAAATCCCGCTATTACTTTTAGTTTTTTTTTGGGGAACATTGTTTTTGGAGAAATCTAAAGTGACCCAACCCGCCCCGGCCCGGGGTAGATTGGGTCATGATTAAAATGTTACTGCTTAATTGTTAAAACATTACTTTATACAATAAACTTAGTTTTTAGGGTTAGTTTATAAGTATTATCATTAGTGTTTATTGACTGAAATAAATTACTAATAGTGAAATTTAATTAAACTAATGTAGTTTATTTATGTAGTATAATTATATAGTAGATTCCTCATGCATTTAGACGACCCAACTAACCCCGGTCAAAACGACCCCACTGACCCCGCCTGTGTTTTTCAAATATTTGATTTTTTTCTATTGATACTGCAAATATAAATTAAAATCCCTTCATTGTCCTTTAAAAGGAACTATTCAAATAGCAAAATTTGATAATTAAACTTTTTCTCAAACTATTACTCAGGAAGATATAACAAAAAAAACCAAGTGGGTAAAAATTTACTTTGGAGTATAAAAATTAGTTTTTCTTACATTTACTACACATAAATGATGATATAATAATGAAACTTGGCACAAACTTGCATCTCACTATGTGAAATAATTTTTGTGTAGAGATGAATGAATTCGACTAATAACATTTGAGTAAACCGCAATGACCCAATCTACCCCTGACCCAACAAGCCCCGGTCTCCCCTACTTTCTATAACTGAATTAATTTATTTTTTCATTAAGAATATTTCTTCTAAAAAAGGTTGTACCAGTCAAAAAATAAACATTGGAAAAGTTATAGAAACAAAAAACATTTTTAATGTCCAAAAAATAATGAAAATTCACTAATTATTATGCGAAATTTTGGTAAATTATGAACCTACTTTATATCTTCGATTCGTTTACAGACAAGGAATATAATATTTTTATTCACCAAATTGTATTTTTAGAATGAAAAACTTGTTCGTTAAAAAAAGATACGTTTTAATGAAAAATGGTGCTTAAAAGATTTTGGGTGGGTATTTTCAAAAACTCCTGTGTCCAAATTTAGATATTTATGAACTTAATAGGTTCTCTGATGAAATCGAATCTAAAGTCAGAATAACCAGATTACCTAAAATCTTGGAGATAATCTTAAAAAATTGCTCAAAATCCTGAAAAACGTACAAAAACTTTTTTTTTTGCCGGAATAATGTGCTTGTCTATTCCTACGTATTCTTCTTCGTTGAATCCAAATCCGAAGTCAGAATAACCAGATTGGCTAAAATTTGCGAGATAATCTTTAAAAAAAAAACTGCTGAAAATAGGAAAAAATCGCTTTTTTGAGATTATCTAAAAATGTTTTAACTAATCTGATCATTTTGACTTCGGATTCGGATTCAGCAAAGAAATAGAAATACACTTTGAATTCCGATTCAGAGAAAAAAAAATACGTAGGAATTCACTAGTGTAGTGTCCCGGTTAAAAAATAATTTTCCTTTTAGTGTTTTTGAGCAGGACAAAAGAATTTTTTTGTGTGGCCGTGTAATTGAAAAATGATGAAAAAAATTGAAAATAAGTGCAATAATTAGTAAATAATGAAATTGATTTAAAGTTTAAGAAAATAACTAAAACTAAAAAAATAATTGAAAAAATTAAAGAAAATAATTGAAATTTGCGAAATCGAAAATTTTAATGATTACAAAGCTTCTTCTATATGATGAAGCAAAATGAACTTAAAAGCGGCGTATTGTTTGTTCAATTAAAAAAAAAAAAAATTATACAAAAACTGCGGTTGCATCATAAACTATCATCTTAAACTATAAAAATGCGTGTGAGCTATAAGTTAATTCAGTGCAACATGCAAAAGTACCAGTGTTATGACTGGATAATTGTCTAACGGTTCTGAGAACATTCAACTTCTTGCATTACGTAAATTTCTTACGGTGATTGGAAATTCATTTAAAGGCGAGTAAAACGAATGTGGCGTGATATTCTTCCAGAGAGGTGGAATTTCTCACTGGAATTTTCACACTAAACGTAAACTGACATTCTGCTGCTAATGTCTTCGATAATTTATTCACGATAAGATTCCAAGTTGATTAATTTAATTCGGATAAACAAGATATTCATATTAATTGCAATTATCACTGTACAAAATCTATAAAAGATTTGGAATAAGAATTGTATTGTGAGAAAAGATTATAAATTCAGTTTAAAAACTACAAAAGTAGATCACAATTGAACTAAATATTAATATCTCTAAATTTGAATAAAAAGAAAATTACTAACTGGTAGTTTTAAACTAATTGTAATATAGGAAAAACGAGCTAACAAAAAAAAATGTTTGGTAAATAAAATTATAATATTAAAAAAGCACGTCTATTCTTTTTTTTTTAATTGGACACATACTCGAGAAGAGGTTATGTTCGAAGTCATTATTTTGCTTTTTGAAATAGATAAACTAACTCTTACTGTCATTTCTTTTAGACAACATGTGGAGAATTTAATTAAACACATTAAAACTCTCAATTGTAAGTAAAAATTACAAATGTTTGAGATTCAGAAACGTTTTATAGAAACGAGGGAAACAATAATTTTATTTATGAATCCCAAAAATCCTTCATTTTTATCTGCAGTTTATGAGTTTTAAAGATTCATTTTGTTTTAAATTTAATTTTCCAACCTTTCTCGTTTATCAATAAAATTGCTGTCTTTCATTTTCATTTTTTTTTTCAATTACTTTCACGTATTTTCCTCAAACTTTAATTATTTTCTCGAATTTTGAATAACACTGTTCAATTTTTCAATAATTTTCTTATTTTTTCAAATTTTAATTAGTAATATGCAAATTTCAATAATCAATTTCAATATTTTCAGTTACTGACTTCCACATTTAATATTATTTTTTCATTTACAAATTTTAAAATTGTATTTTTTTTATATTTAAGGAGAAATCGGACACTTAGACGAAACGTAAATTAAATTCAAAACATAACGAACCATTGAAACTCATAATTGAAGAAAAGTTACAAATTTTTTAGATTCAGAAACTAATTTACAGTTCCTCTCGTTTCTCTAAAACGTTCCTAATAGCAAAAAAATTTTAATTTTGATCCAATTACACAGTTAAAATTTTTGTGTATTTGTGTAGAAAACAGTCTTTGTTAAATTGTTTGTGTTAAAATTTAACATTTTTTGTGACTTGATTTTACACATTCTGCAAATGTCATTCGATTCTTGAACATAACCTCAAAATTTTTAGTAATAACTCTGTGATTTACGTTTATTTTGTTGTCGTAAAGCATAAGTTTCTTATTGAAAATTCATTTTAAACGTTAAGAACTTCAACTGTATTCAGTTAGAATCACTATAATGTGTAAAATAAGAGGTGAAAATTTATAAATACAAATTTAACATATTTGCCGTGTGTTAAATTAATACAAAATTTTGAGTGGATACCGTTTGGGACATGTGAAAAATGTTACATTTTACACAGAATTTTTAACTGTGTATGAGTTTTAATGGGTTATTTTGTTTTAAATAAAATTTACCGCATTTCATCTAAATAAAACTATATTAAAAGTCTTTTTCTAATTTAAAAAGCAAAATAATGACTTCAAATATTACCTCATTTCGAGTATGTCGAATTCCTCCTTAAGTTATTGAAAAAAAAACTTAATTTATTTTCTCAAAATTTCAATGTTTCAATGTTTCTTTTTAATTATTTTCTTGTATTTCAAATACACACTTCAAAAATTTTAATTATTTCCTTTAACTTCACTGACAGAAAAGAATTCTATTACCAAAAATAAAAATGTGCTTGGACTACATGCTTGAATCAAGAATAAATATTCTTGGACCAAGAATAATGATTCTTAGGCCAATAGTTATTATTCTTGGATTAAGAATAATGAACCTTGATCCAAGTACATATTCTTGATTCAAGAATGGATGCTTGGATCAATAATAAATTATTTTTGATCCAAGAATAATTATACTAGTTCCAATTATAAGGATAATCCATATACTTGGTTCAATGCATAAATGCATTGGTACAAGAAAACATTTCTCTCAGTGTTTTGAAAGTATCTAATCAAAATTTTTTGAGCACCTTTTCTCATAAAAAAATCGTCTTTTGCCGAAATATTTTTCCATGCTGAAAATACAACTTAATGAATACAAAAAATACATTTTTTATCTCTTATCCATGAAAATCAATTTGCTAGGAATGTTAATATAAATGATTCGTTTTGACTGATGAATCAATGAAACTTTATCGATTAAATTTAAAGGAGAAGATATCGATATTTTGATTAATTTGACGATTAAAAATCATGTTTTATTAATAACAAAGTAAATAAATTTACTCTAAAATAAACAAAATCAAAAACTGCGAATTTAATCACGAAACGAGTTACTTCTTTAAAATAAGCTATTTGTAAAAAAAAACCTGTGTAATATCCTTCAATGGCCGTCAATTTGGAAAGGACAAAAAATCGATTAGAATTTATCGTGTCTCATTTCCTTTTCGCACTTTATTTGGACGGATATAAGGCCCATTTTTTGCAGGAAAGTAAAAAGTAAGGACACAGAAAGATGAAGCATGAGCTCAGCCAATTCTGAGCTTGGTTAGCAGTTAGTATTTATAAGAAGCCCAATACCAAGGTGGAGTCAGGTGTAGAAGTCAGTGTCAAGGTCGGTCAATGTGTCAGCGGACTGTATCATTGTTATCATTGTTTGCAGAAATTCTTCCGTGGGAATCACAGATTTCACGGAAAATTGAAATAAAACTTGCTTTACCTTGACGCTAGAAATTATCTCTGAGTACAAAAAAAAACATTCTCTATTCATTGAAGAAGAATTATTTATGTTAAGAAGAAATGGTTAAGCTTTAAAACGCGTAACTGAGAGAAGAAAAATTTTAAAATAAGAAGCTGTTTCTTGGATACTGTAATTTTTACACATTTAGATAATCCATACCTATTTTCCTTTTTTCTTTATGTAAATATAAATTAATCCATCAACGTTTAATATTGGACTAAGAATTAGTAAAAGTTGCTTTCTCCGACTCTCTCCTCAAGTAAAATTCTGATCACATAATTTAAATAGTGACTATATATTATGCAATTACATTCGGAACATTGTTTAAACGATTTTTTTTCTGACGATCGTTACTGACATATGTAGTATTTATAAAATTATTCTTTTACGCCATTGTAGAGAAAGTACAGATTTTGATTATTAAAAACTATTTCTTAATTAAAAAATAACAAATTTTACAGCAAACATCAGTTAACAGATAATACATCCTACACGTGTTTTTTCTTTAGTGACAGTAAATCATCAAATCAAAAAAATTTGACTAAATATTTATTCCACAAACAGTCGCAGATCAGTGAAAACGTTTATACACATAAAAGAAAGATAAAAACAAAATCACTTGAAAACGTAATTGCATTCAACCAATAGCACTTTATGCAGAAAGTTGTTTATGCGACGTGCTAAAAAGAGAAAGGAACTTCGTATTTGAACATAATGTGTCCTGACCTCTACGCATGGTTGAAGAGTATTAAACTTTCCATCATTATAATCTCTCAAATTAAAAGGTGAAAATAAGGTTTCAATTTTAAAGATTTAAAAAAATCGGTTAGAAAAAATAATATATAATAGGTTAATATCACTGTTCAAACATTTCCTTAACTTTCCCTTTAATAAATACACATATATAAATTCACTTAATTATATACCTACTATAGATCAAATTTGCCGATTTTTACAAATATTCTATAATATCTTAATTTCATTAAATTGAAAGTAATAACAGATTCGTATAACACAAACGAAGTTTAAACTTGTTACTTTAATGTTTTTGGGGTCACTGAAAGTGAACCTGACATTATATTTTCAAAATTCAAGATTGGTTCAATAATTATGTCAGATAATTTTTTTAAAAATCGATGGGATTTATTTCAAACTTGTAGTTTGATTTTTTTTGTATCGATGAATACAACTAGCACCAGATTTTCAAAATTCAATATGGCGGACGATTTTTGAAAATTGATGTTCCTTTATTCTCTGATTGGATAATTTTTTATTTTATATCCAAAATCCAATTTTAATGAAAATTGTTATAACTTTATTTATGAAGCTTAAATTCATTGCACTAATCTGACATATTAAAATGATTTATAAATAATTATTATAATTCTTTTAATTTTGAAAATAAATAGTCTTATGCAAACTTATACTTATAATTTATAATATTATATAATATAATTTTAAAAGTAAGTTTAATAAACTTTTAGACTCATAATTTAATAATAAAGATGTCAGATTCGAATTTCAGAGAATTTTCTTCGCCGATTTCTATTTTTTAAGATAAAAATTAAAAACGGAAATTTTTCTAACCTAATACAAAATAAATTGACTTCTTTTAGCAAAAAGTCTTGCAGATTCCAACATTTAAGTTAAAATTCTAAAAAGCTCTGAATTTGTTATTAAATTTTAATTCTTAAAACACCAAATTGTTTATTGTGTTTCTCAGACTTTAAATGAAAAAAGTTAGTGATGAACTTACGAGTTTCAGAAACTTGCTGCGACAAAGTTGTTCGCAAGGTTATGCATTTCTTCTGAAAATTTGTCATTTATTATTTAATATTTGGGAACAAATATTGATAGAATAAAGAGGATCCTTGTTTGCTGAATATCAACAAGAATCACAAATAGTATTTATCTATAAATTTACAATTAAATATTATATATTATACACATGGCTAAATTAATTACAGTAAGAAAATCAACAGATATTTTGTTTACTATTTTGCTATTTCATTATATTTACTTTTTAGGTTAACCTACATTTGGAAATTATTTTTCTGTCAATTAAATACTTAATAACAAATAGAAACTGATTTTGATTATGCACCATTAAAAAAGAACTTATAATCAAGGTAAAACTATCACTGAACATAACCTAAAATGTTGTCCTTATTAGATCCCTTTCCTCTTCATCACAAATAAATATTATTTGTGATTATTGCTATTATTCCGCAAACAGGATCCGATTTATTCTGTCAAAATAAAGTCGTTGGTCGTCGCCGTCGCTTTCGTGAAACTTTTGTGAAGCGCACTGACATTGTTAAACAAATTGTTGTCAAAGCAACAGTCATTTAATAAAAACTGCGCAATTTTAAAAAAAAATTTCTCATATCCTTGCGAACAACTTTGCCACTGCAAGTTTCCGAATTTTTAAAGTTCATCATTAACTTTTACCTTTTAAATACTGAGAAACGCAATAAACGATTTTATGTTTTTACAATAAAAAATTAGTAACGAATTTCGAGTTGTTTACAATATTAACTGAATTGTTGGAATTAGAAATCTTTTTTGCTAAAATAAGTCAAGTTTAAACTTTGTATATTCTCTTGTTTATGATAAATATCGGGAGTTGATTGTTAAAATTCACTTATTTTGTAGGTTAGAAAAAATGCAGTTTGTAATTTTTAACTAAGAAAATACAAGTTAACTTTTATACCGCCGGAAAGCCTAAATAAAGGCTCAACGTGTGATTGGAACTTTGTATAGACAAATTTAAGATACAGGCACATTATTTTGGGATTTTCTAAGGGGATGAAAATTCGTCAAACTCCGGCGATCTACATGCTAATTAGGCTAATAAGACTCATATTTTCCTATGAAATTTGATGCGCTAAATCTGAATCCGCAATTCATCCAGGGAATCTGAGTTTGCACCTAACCTCAAAATCAATAAAATGGTACTTTTTGTTTGATAGAATCTAAACTCGACTTAACATTTGTACATGTCCAGGATCAATAGAAAGCTTAAATTATGACATTTAAAACACTTTTTAAAAATTGTTCTAGAATGATTTTTAACGAAGATATGACGTTTTACTTAAAATAATTTTTTCTATAACTCACTGTTGCATATTGATTCTATTGATTCTAGAAATGTATAAAATGTTAATTTAAGTTCAGATTCTATGGAACAAAAAGTACCATTTTATTGATTTTGAGGTTAGGTCCAAACTTAGAGCCTCTGGACCAATTCTGATCGCGGATTGGGATTCAGAGCATCAAAATAATATTGGTCTCATACCTAGATCAGGGAACTTTATTTTTTTTTGTTTCGCATTTTTTAGACTATTTTAATTGAGTTAATTTTCCCGCCATATAACCCCATAAAAAAGAGACAGATCATAGGTACGGTTTCTGCACGCGGTGTCTCAATTTTATTTTTATCAATTAAAAAAATTATAAATACAATAGTATAATTCAAATACCCACAAGTGTTTAAGATTAAAGTCAATTAAAATCCTACCCTATGTTTACGCCGATGTCGCCTACTGGAGGACGATGAATTACTTCCCAAGAGAAAATCATCTCGCGGTAAGTGAGGTCCGCTGTGCACTCTAGAGTGTGCACTTCTTTTTCCAGGAGGTCGTTTATGAGTTTTTTTCACAATGACATTCCGTCGCTTGGGCTTTTTATGAAAAAGCTCGCCGAATATCTTCATTGCGAATAAACAAAGAATAATTGCTAAAATAGATTTCGCACGCGACACTAATCTAAAATAGATCGATCACCCTTTGACAACCCTCGTCCACTCTGTTTGGTGATCGACAGACCACTAAATAACGAAGAGAATTACGTGACTTCTAAAGTTTCTTCTACAATTGTATTCAAACACGTATTTTGTACACGTGCCTGCATTTGTTAGTGTTCTTTATACATGTTAGGGGCGGTTCCAGGGAAGCTTTATCAACACTGCACCACTGTCACCAGATCGCTGGTCTAAACCTTGTTTTAATATATTTTTCGAACGAAGCTGTCTGTTTAATCGATTTATCTAATGAAGCCTTATTCAAGCCTACGAATCAAACCGTCAAAAGATATTTATAGAAATAAATCAAGTCGACTGTACTCTTTAAATTTCAATCAGGGATAAGTGTACAATTGATTTCAGTCATTGCATGTACCTTTCTTAAAAAACCACATAACTTAAATTTTATTTATGCTAATCGTCAATTAACAAAAGTTCTGTAATTCGAATATTTTTATAACCTAAAATTTATTTAGAATCAATACAATTTGGCATAATGTACATATTATTGAGTAACTAGTTGATATAAATTTACCATCTCTCTAAATCTGAATTAGTAGTTTTCTACTATGAATTAGTCAAATTCATGGCTCATTTTTCTCTAATTCATATAGTAGAAAACTACTAATTCTTAGTAGAAAACTACTAATTCTTAGTAGAAAATTACTAATTGTTAGTAGAAAACTACTAATTGAAATAGTGAAACTTTACTTTTCAAAAAAGTAGATTTTTTTACTAATTTAATTAGTAGTTTTCTACTACAAGATTAGTAGTTTTCTACTAATTCTTAGTAGTTTTCTACTAAAAATTAGTAAAATTCTTACTAATTTAATAGTAGCTCACTTTTCGCTAATTCATTAGTAGAAAACCACTAATTCAGATTTAGAGAGATAGCATTTACTTTCTCGATTGTCAATCTGTCATAATTTTTAAATTACCGATATGATGTAGGGCATAGATTTTATTTTAACGAATTGTAATTTATTATAGACTTAAAAATGCTGAATTATTATTTAACATAACTTTTATTTTCCTGACTGACCCTCTACTTCTATACTGCAAAAACTGCTTTCTTCTAAGTGACTTATTTTAAGACATTTTGGTGTCTAAGACGCATAAACTGTCTCATTTTAAGACACTTATGGCGTCTTTGATACAATAAAGACACCTAAATGTCTTAAAATAAGACACTTAGATCTGCAATTCATAATTATGTCTAATATTTAAAATCATTTTTTTGACTAATAACCTCAAATTCAGTTTAATAATTTTTATCTTACATAATTCTCTAATTACCAAAAATTTAAGTGTCTTCCTTTTCATTTTGTCGTCAGGGGAGACCGCCCAACAGTAGATGGTAAAAATTTCCAACAGGTGTAATTATTTCAGACTGAAGTAATTAATAAAAAATGTAACAGTAAAACAAAGCTAATCTATTCAATTAATTAACACAATCAGTAAAATCAGCCTAAAATTAAGCACTTATTTATTGTGAGTGTTTTTATGGGTCGCCATCATTTTGTCCAAAACTCAGTTGTCAGAATCTCCAAAAGGCCGAAATTTATTTGTCAGAATATTGAATTTGCCGAAAGTACAATTGTCAGAATATTCAACTCTCCGAATCTCCATTTGTCAGAACTTTTAAATTCCCAAATGTCCAAATCTCAGAATATTCAACTCTCCGAATCTCCATTTGTCCGAACTTTTAAATTCCCAAATCTCCAACAATCAGAATATTCAACTCTGCGAATCTCTATTTGTCAGAACATTCAACATTCCAAACCTCCAATTTTCAAAATATACAACTCTCCGAATCTCCATTTGCCAGAATATTCAACTCTCCAAATCTCCATTTGTCAGAACTTTCAACATTCCTAATCCCCAATTGCCAGAATATTCAACTCTCCAAATCTCCATTTGTCAGAACTTTCAACATTCCTAACCCCCAATTGTCAGAATATTCAAATCTCCAAATATCCATTTGTCAGAACTTTTAAATTCCCAAATCTCAAACACTCAGAATATTCAACTCTCCGAATCTCCATTTGTCAGAACTTTCAACATTCCAAACCTCCAATTCTCAGAATATCCAACTCTCCGAATCTCCATTTGTCCGAACTTTTAAATTCCCAAATCTCCAACACCCAGAAAATCCAACTCTCCAAATCTCTATTTGTCATAACTTTCAACATTCCAAACCTCCAATTCTCAGAATATCCAACTCTCCAAATCTCCATTTGTCAGAACTTTTAACACTCCGAATACTCAACATACAGAATCTTCATATGTCAGACCAAAAGAATGTAGAATTTCTAAAAGAGCTTTCTGATTGGCTGGAAATGTTCCCGGAAAAATTTCCAGCCAATCAGAAAGCTCTTATAGAAATTCTACATTCTTTTGGTCTGACATATGAAGATTCTGTATGTTGAGTATTCGGAGTGTTAAAAGTTCTGACAAATGGAGATTTGGAGAGTTGGATATTCTGAGAATTGGAGGTTTGGAATGTTGAAAGTTCTGACAAATGGAGATTTGGAGAGTTGGCTATTCTGAGTGTTGGAGATTTGGGAATTTAAAAGTTCGGACAAATGGAGATTCGGAGAGTTGGATATTCTGAGAATTGGAGGTTTGGAATGTTGAAAGTTCTGACAAATGGAGATTCGGAGAGTTGAATATTCTGAGTGTTTGAGTTTTGGGAATTTAAAAGTTCTGACAAATGGATATTTGGAGATTTTAATATTCTGACAATTGGGGGTTAGGAATGTTGAAAGTTCTGACAAATGGATATTTGGAGATTTGAATATTCTGACAATTGGGGGTTAGGAATGTTGAAAGTTCTGACAAATGGAGATTAGGAGATTTGAATATTCTGGCAAATGGAGATTCGGAGAGTTGTATATTTTGAGAATTAGAGGTTTGGAATGTTGAATGTTCTGACAAATGGAGATTCGGAGAGTTGAATATTCTGATTGTTGGAGATTTGGGAATTTAAAAGTTCGGAAAAATGGAGATTCGGAGAGATGAATATTCTGAGATTTGGACATTTGGGAATTTAAAAGTTCTGACAAATGGAGATTCGGAGAGTTGAATATTCTGACAATTGTACTTTCGGCAAATTTAATATTCTGACAAATAAATTTCGGCCTTTTGGAGATTCTGACAACTGAGTTTTGGACAAAATGATGGCGACCCGTTTTTATAATACTAAAAAAATATATTTAAAAATGACGTCCTGCCAACAGTAGATAATCGTTTCCCATTTAAAGAATATAAATTATAGAACACCTTTCTATTCGTAATTTAATTTCTTGATAAGTGAGGAGCACTTTTTCAAAAGTTGATAAATCCATTTTCTATAAAAGTAGAGATTAACACAAATTTAACATACTAAGAACCTTACAAATCCATCCATCACTTAAATTTAAGAAAAAAACTTTATTAACAAAGAATTTTTAAATTTAAAAACTCTGGACTTAAACAAGATGATTTAAAAGTTTAATGTTTTTTCAAAAATCTTCAAATTCCCTGATTATGATAAACTATAATTAAAAACAAATCGCCTTATGTCCAAAAAACATTCTTATATCAATAATTTCGTATAGTTTTTCTACTTTATAATTAAGTCTAGAGGTTAGGTGCAAAACTATATTTGATTAATTTTCTCGAAATAAAAAAATGTGGATTTATCAAAACTTTTAAAAAAGTGCTTCGTTAGTATTCTTCAAAATGAAATAAATTTTTCAACATAAAAGTTGTTTATACCATTTATACGTTAATAAATAAATGAAATATTAGAAAAGCGAGAAACCTTGTCACTTTGATGATCGCCTAACCAAACCTAAGAATTAGGACGGCGGGAATTTTGAAACTAAAAAAAATAAAAAATCAAACAAATTCTTGTATCTATTGTGTATTAGCTTATTTAAATACATAAATGTATTCTAAATTTCTCTTTTTGATAATAAATTAATTCTGGATATTGTATTTATCTGCTGTTGGAATCTACTGTTCACAAAAAATGCTTAAATATTTATAAATAAAAAAACTAACATTTTGTGGTGGCTTACATTATTTTTTAAGCCTCAAATTTTGATAATAATGCATTTATGACAAATTTTTAATAAAAGAAGAAGATTTTAAGGTAAATACAATAATCGAAAAAATTAAATTTGTATCAAATTAGTTATTTAACAATTGATATTCTGTCTAATTGTAATAGCTTGAAATAAATTTTAGGTTATATATGTCTGTTCGAAATATATAAATTATGCAAATTGACAATTAATATTTTAAATCAATTTTAGGTGATTTTTCTGGAAAACAATAATTACGTCAAATAACCATTGAGGAAAACAAAATTTAGAGTAAATAAAAATTACATTAAATGTCAATTCGAATTATAAACTTTATGTCAATTAATAATTCAATAATAAAAATCATTTACTAGTGAAAAAAATTCACAACAATAATAATGTATTGGGAGTAAATTTTCTTGATAAAATGATAATAACAAAAATAACATTCTAATTTTCAATATTTAAAAAAATTAATTGTTTTAAAAAATATTTCCCTGCAGTATTATCACATTTGTTTATATTTAATGAAATATTACAAACTTAGAAAATTTGAGGTTTTCAATTTGAAAATGACCTTCACTGTATTTTAAAAGACTGTTGGAGAAGACGAAGAGAATAATGAATTATCATGTTCAATGGTGATGACGGATAAAGTGCTACACGATTTGAACACGCGAAAAGTTGCAAATAAGGCAGACTTAGAAGCCCCGGAAAAGTTACGACGTCACTTCACTCTTTCTTATAAAACAATATAAATGGAACACACACAAGTTTCTTGCATGAGAAATTTTATTCATTGAATAACAAAATTATTTAGATAATTGTATAATTAATCACGAATGTAATACTATTCTAAATGAAACAAAAAAGCTATTAAAAGCAACTATTTAAACAAAGAAAAAACATACAAAAATAAAAATAATAATATTTTTTTATTTCAAATATAATCTATATTAATTCAAAATTATTTTTTTCAATAAAAAAAGAAGATAAAGTACTTAAACATTAATCTGTATCTTCTTAAAAGAAACGCAAAAATTCCCAGTAAAATAATCTATGTTAAATAGAAATACGAAATTTAATGAAATTTGATTTGTTCGGAATTTCATTTATTCGAATAATAATTAATAGGATTTTTAAAACAACGAGTTCTCATTTTGCAGAATTTTTGTTTGTCCGAACAAACATCCTGTAGTAACAACATTTCAGTGCGAATTTTGAAGTTAACCAATCAGAAATTACCAAGAAATTTGTGATTGATCCATTTTAAAATTCCCGCTGAAATGTTAGTTGTTTGTTTTGACAAAAGAAACTTTTGCCAAATAAGAATTCCCTCTTTTAAAATTCTATTAAATTATAATTCAGGCAAATGAAATTTCGAACGAATTTCGGTTAAAATTTAAAAATCCCGTTTAATAGAAATTCTTTTTTTTCACCTTATGAAATTCAGTCGATAAATAAATTCAAACTAATGAATAAACTAAATGAATTGTAACAGTAAAAAATAGATATAATTCAAATTAATTGCATTAAATTACGAAAGATCCAATTATACTACAATTTAAAAAAAAATTATTTACGAATAAATAACCTTTCAATTTCATAATAACTAATGACCGTTTAGTCATTTAGAGTAAAATCACAATTTTCATCTATTTTTTCAAATTTTTCTTTTTGAAGCATTTTTTATATTATATGAACAAAATCTAAAAAATAATTAAAGAGATATTTTAAAGATATCAAAACGAGTTATTGTTAACAGAAATTTGATAAATCTTTATTTTTCTTTAAATTATTAAAAAAAAAAAATTATAATCATTTTTTAGATTTAGTAATTTTTTAGCTTAAATGTAAGTTTTCTTTTTCTTCTTTTGGATGTAATAAAGAGACTTTTCCGTTTATGTTAAGAATAAATAAATAAATAAATTTAATTCGTATCTAAAAAAACAATTTTAAAAAATCCCAAAGCTTTCAATAATAATTATCTAAAAAAATTTTTTGACTGGATCTTTAAAAAATATCTTTATATAGTAGATAAATTCTGTTTCGTTAAGTGTCTTTTAAATTAAAAGTAATTTAAATTTCTTGAAAGAACCTCAACTATTTGCTTGTAAAACTGAATATTATTGTTTCAAAGGTATTTCTGAAGAACTGAATTTATTTTAAATTAAATTTTAATTATTTATGAAGAAGAAAGACACCTAGTAGAAAATCAGCGAAGTTTCTATAAAACTAACAAAGATGGTAAGGCAGAGCACCGAACTTAACTTCTGCTGAAAGCAGAGTAATCTGTTGATAAAGAAGAACTTGATTCAAATAGCTAAAGCGATTATTTCCTGACAGGATTTTCACAGAAAATGTGAATTTCGATATTCCAAAGATTTATCAATGAGAAATGTGTAGTATGTATGTAATTTTAACAATTTTGAAATTAATTATTATTTTAATTATTTTATGTACCCACTATACTTTTTCTTCGTTACAAACTCAGAAAAAAAGAATTTTTTAATTTAAACAAATCAGTATCTCAGTCTTGCTTCGTTGGAAACTAAAAAAATCTTTCTTCTAAACAAAACTTAAATTAAAATTCTATTTTTTCAACTTAATTTAACTGGCAATAATATCAGAAATGGATATTAAAGATTTTTTAATAAAATAGTAATAAAAATATTGTAAAAATTTATTAAAAAAGATTTTTTTAGAAAGATGAAAGTAGGAGACCTTTTCTTCCTCACATTTACTCCTTGCTTTCATCTCTCTGAACCTGGAAAAAAACAGAAAAGCATTAGTAAAAAAAACATACAAATTAAAAATCTAAACCTAACAACTTTGAATAAAAACTAAAGATTTGAAAAAATATTTTTAATGAAATAAGAAGTAAAGTGGCGCATAATTAAGTGCTAAAATTCGTCATTAAGAGTTTCATTTTATAAAATTTTATTGGATATAATGTTCCTTTTGGCGAATTTTTAATTGACAAAATTTTTAAGTTATCGAATTCATGAGAATTTTTACTTTATAAAAATTTTTTTTTAATCGACTTTTTATTTTAAGAAATTCGAATTCAACGAAATTTTTATTCAACAGACTTTTAAGTAAGTAGAATTTTTAAATTACACAGAGAGATTATGGCGCAAATTTTAAAATTAACCAATCATAAATTATCAAAAAATTGTGTTTTTGTCTCTTAAAAATTATACTCACTTAAAATTCTGTTAACTAAAAATTCTGCTAAATGATAATTTTTTTAAATCTGAATTCTTTTTTTCCCTAAAAATCGATTAAAAAGAAATTTTGTAAAATGAAAATTCTGTTAAATTTAGTTAAATTCGATTGAAAACAAATTCAATAAATAAAAATTCGGCAAAAAAGAAACTTATATTTAACAAAATTCTAAAAAACTTGAAATTTTTATTTAGAATTTTATAAAATTCTATAAAATGAAAATTCCAAATAATGAAATTTAAACTAAATCATACGCCTCGAAATAAAAATAATGAGTTTTTAATATCTTGAAATTAACAATAAGAACAAAACAGAAAAAATGAGAAATAAACTAATTAAAAATTAAGATAAAAAAAATAGTTCAAATATTAACCTAAGAAATGTACTTGAAGTTCTGAACGTTCAATTAAAAGAAATGATTATTTTAACAAATAAATTAACATTAATAAATATATATTATTCAAATTTAAACTTAAATAATGTTCTGCACACAAAAAAAAATTATTTGGATATTTTAAGAATTGAATTCCTATTTTATATTTTGTTCTGTAAAGGTTATTTTTGAAAATATTACGATGGAAAAAAAATTTCGTTCAAATGAACGTTCAAAACTTTAAGAACATCCTAAGAGATTTTTTGTATTTAAATATTTAATTAGGTTTTTTAATTCAATATTCAAGTTATTCTATTTCATACTATTTATTTATTTTATTTAATAACTTTTAATTTATATTTTCACATTTTTCTTATTATTTTACTACAATTTTTTTTTTAAATTTATAGTTTTTATTTAAAACTTTAAGGTTTTGATTTAAAATCTGTATATTTATAAAATTGTGTTTTTCTCACTAATATTTTTTTGTTTTGTTTTTTAGGCTTTTCATTTTTCTTACAAATACTTTCATTACTCTAAAAATTATCTTTTTCTTTTAAAATTGAAATAATATTTTAGTGCGAATGAAGTCGTTTAGAATTTGATTTATTTTTAACATTTTAATTGTAACTTAACTCCAATTTAAAAACCATCGAATTTTCATTAAGAATAACTAAATTCTTTAATCTAAACACATTTTTTCTAAAAACGTTTTTATGTAGCTGTAAGGACAAAAAAACCTATATTTTTAAAAGCTAAAAGAGTGTCTACAAATCAAACAAATGAGTAAACTATTCAACAAAATTTTTTTCAAATCATAAAAATCTTTTCTTCTATAAACTTGTTAACAATTTTTAGATAAATTTTCTACATTGTTAATTCCTGAATTAACATACATGTTTCTCAACATTACAGAAATATAATTATTAAAAGGAAACTAATCTATCTCCTTTCTGACATATCTCTATATCTATGTTTTTTATCTTTAACTATTACAATTTTTTTTTCTTCGTTTCTTTCCATAAATACTGCTGCGCACGTTTAAAATTGTTCAATTTGCGAGTTTTCTACACGACAGAAACTTTCCAAGCAAGAGTTACAATTATGAGGCTAATAAATTATTGAAATACGACAATTTAAACCTAACGATAAGAGTATTTTTAAAGCGGTAATCTATCTAAGAATGACTGCATTAAAAAAAAAGAAGAGGAAAATAATAGTCGAAAATATTTTAAACTCACCGGTTCATCAACTGGTTCCTCAAATACTTCAAGGATTGGATCTGAATTTGAGTCAATTCCGTTTGAAGGAAAATAGGATTCTCGATGGTGATTTACAGGTGGAATTGATACTGAAGCTGGAGGTGCAATTTGAGAAGAAATTCCTCCTGGACCAGTACATTCTTGAAATTCACTAGAACCGCTGCATCTTCTCGTTTCCACGTCCGCACTGCAAAATAGACAATTTACCTAAGTAAGAGTTGCCCAATAAAAATATTTATTTCTAAACTTCAATATTTTATTATTATAAATTTCAATATTCATTTCTAGTTGTCATAAACTCTCGTATTTATAATTTCGTAATTTGTTTACACTTTCGATCAAAAAAATGTGCACTCTCATGATTGATCTGCATATCTGTCATTTATTATTTTTAAAAAGTTTTCGATATCGTGAAGCAATATTTTCTGGATTGACCTAAAAAAAATGTCACTTTATAGACGCAGGAGAAAGTACATTCTATCCAAAAGTTTAGAGAAAGATCAATTTTCATGAAAAAAATGATTGTATTTGTATACGTTTTAGGCGTGAGAAATCTTCATTTAACGAAAAATGCTTATGTCTGTGTGTTCGAGATAAAAGGATAATGAACGGAAAAAACCTTCAGGAAGATAAAAGTGATTTCTTTCTATATATGCGATTCTATGGCTAAATATATATCGAATCATATGAATCTTATCATCTTTCGATACAGTAGAAATATAAATTTTGTATGAAGACTGATTTTTATCAATGAGTATCGTCACGATAGCAGTTCTTCCCAAAACATTAATTCTTTGTCTTATCTAGTACCTTAAATTTGTATGAAAAATGCATTCTATGATTTATTACAGGGATAATAAAAATCAGGATTTTTTAAATTTATATCAGATTTTCTTTTAATGAAATCAGATGTTTGTTATTATATAAAATTTAAAAATATTTATTTCTAAGAGGTTTGTTTTCAAATAAAATATAATATAAATGATAATTCACGGATCTTGAACTATAATTTTTGTAGATTTGTTCCTTTAATGATTAATAACTGATTGTTTAAATATAAATTGGTTTATTAAAACCAATATTCAGAAGAGCAATTTTAAACATTGTACGCTATTTTTATTTATAGAAAAACGTATATAGAAATATGAATAAACTTAAATTAAACAAGAACCACAAAAAGAACAGAAATATTATTAAAAGATTTAAAAACATAAAAAAATCTATTAAAAATATACTTAAAATCTCAACGAAATAGTAATGTTTCTAAAAAAAAGCAAGAAACTCTTATACTCTCTAAATTTGTATTAGTTAAAAATAACTAACTATAAGTAAAATATGACTAATTATTAGTAAAAATATAACTAAAAAATAGGTAAAATTTGACTAATTAAATTAATAAACAGAATTTCACTAAAATATTAGTTTTTTTCCCATAACCTAAAAATGAATTTGACTAATAATTAAATATTTTTTACTAAATGGTTAGTAGAAATATAATTATTTCAATTAGTGACTGAGTTTTTGCTTTCAAATAAGTTATTTTTAACTAATTCAGATTTAGAGAGTAGGGAATATGAAAAAATGAGAATATTGAATAAGAAATAATAAAAAATTAAAAAAACATAAAAAATCATAAAACATCATATAAAAGTCAAACAAATTATGAATAAATGAAAAAGTTAGAAATAAAAATAAAAAAAACATTTAAATCCTTGAGAAAGCAAAAAATAAAAAAATTAGGGAAAATATATGAAAAAATAATAAAATATAAAAACCAAATATAAAAATGTAAAAAGATAAGAAAGCAGACTACAAAAAAAATAAGAAAATTTTTTAAAATAAATAAAATTATGGAGATTATTATTTTTAAAATCTTTACAAGAATGTGAAGAAAATGATAGAAAATATATAATAAAGTAGGAAGTTTTTTCAAAAAATTAAAATATTTGCCGACATTTTTTTTAGAAAATCAAAAAATAAACAAGAAAAAAAAGTTTAAAAAATACTAAAGGGAAAAATAATTTAAGAGAACAAAAAATAATAAATAAGGAAATTTAAGAAAAGGAAAAATTTCTGTCAAATAGAAAAAAAATGATAAAATAAAAAAATTAAGTACAAAATTAACATAAAACTTTTACAAAAAATCTGAAATATTAAGAAATTATGAAAAAATGTGGATAAAAGTATCAAATAAACGTTCTTAAAAGATTCGAAATTATAGGATAAAAAGTAAAGAATTTTAAAGAAGGAAAAATAATATTCTAAAAAATAGAAAAAAAACTATGTTAGGATTTAAAAATCAATTAAAATTCAAAGAATAATATAAAAAACATATGAAAGAACAAAAAAATGAAATAAAAAGAAAATAAATGGAGAACATTTTTTATGAAAAAGTAACAAATTATAAAGAAATTACAAAAAATACTTTTGTAAAATTCTTTTAAAACTAAGAAGTGGTAAAAATAAAATGAAATAATGTAAAAAGGGTAAATAGAAAGTCTATAAAAGAAATTTAAAAAAACCTTCAAAAATAAAATTTTTTCTTCAAAAAGTATAGAAATAATTAAGAAAATCATGCAACGAAAAAAAATGATTCATTATTCATTATTGATTGTTACTAAAATAAAATTATATAAAATAATATTAAATAGTTTGCGTAAAAGGAAGAAAATTAGAGAAAATCCTAAAGCAGAAATAACAAAAACCCTAAAAAACTTCAAAAGCAAAATAAGAGGAAAATTTTTTTAAAACGAGAAAAATTATGAAAAAATACAAATTATTGAATACATTTTTGGAAAAATAAGAAATTATAAAAAATTATTATAAGAAATGAACAGTTTCGAATATCAGAGTTTCTTAGAAACTTTTTAAGAAACTGAAGAAGGGTT
Source organism: Ganaspis brasiliensis (assembly GCA_037103525.1). Classification (NCBI taxonomy): domain Eukaryota; kingdom Metazoa; phylum Arthropoda; class Insecta; order Hymenoptera; family Figitidae; genus Ganaspis; species Ganaspis brasiliensis. The sequence goes on along the minus strand of JAZKLR010000040.1, from coordinate 3,452,689 downwards.
TATTGTGAATATGTAAAATATTTAATGTTTTACTACTGAAATTTTGATTAATTAAAATTTTAAAATTAGAATAAATGTAAATCTGAGTTAGTACAATTTTTAGAATTTTATAAAGAATACAATAATAGAAATTTATTATTTTCTAGATTTATCTACGAATTTCTGGTACTCTTTGCAATTCCCGGATTTTTTTTACAAATTTCAAGTTTTTTCAAGTTGTACTGAATTCCCGGAAAATTTTGAAACCTTTTTGAATTAAATCATTATTTCAATACCCCGATGATTTAAAATTGCCCTAATTTAATAACTTTTTTTTCTTTTGCAAAGTTCAAAACGAAGTTAATCATTTTTGATATATAAATATTTTCATGTTTAGACCATCGTTCTCATTTCTATGAAACCAAAAATGAAATGGTTACACTGTTGGGTTTCGAATGTATATAAAAATATTTTAACAGTGTTTATTTGGTTTTTAGTAATTTTTAGGGGATTTTAGCAAATGGTCAACTTATAGATACAAATTTTTATTTAGCCAAAAAGTTATCGTTTGGTAAAAGCGTTCTAAAAAATCTTAGTTTGAGCTAAAAAATAATCTGTCTGATTATAACTTGTAGGTAAGGACAGTAGCTATGTCCATCGGGGTATAAAAGTCTTCAAAAATCCTTCACTGAAACAATTTTTTAAAGTAAATAAGAAGGTGGTCCACTCATGGAGACAATTCCCTACATTGTAGTCTTTTTTTTAATTTATGGCAATATATATGAACAATTTTCCAATTTAATAAGATTTTTGATATTAGGTATTTATTTCGTGACGTCTCAACACTTACTACACGGAAAAAAATAATTTCTCAAATTTTACAAAACTTTTTTTGTACTCTAGGATAAAGACATTTGCAAAACTCAATTTCGGGTGATGTGCAGAACAGTTTCGTAAAATATCATGAAATTTCAGCACAAAGTGCAAAATTATTTGCAGTTACTGTAAAGAATTCCGTAACTTGTGCTGGAAGTTTAAAACATTTTAGAAAGCTGTTCTGCATGTCACTCAAAATTGGATTTTTCAAATGGCTTTATCCTAGAGTACAAAAAAAGTTTTGTAAAATTTGAGAAATTATTTTTTTCCGTGTAGTAAGTGTTGAGACGTCACGAAATAAATACCTAATATCAAAAATCTTATTAAATTGGAAAATTGTTCATATATATTGCCATAAATTAAAAAAAAGACTACAATGTAGGGAATTGTCTCCATGAGTGGACCACCTTCTTATTTACTTTTAAAAATTGTTTCAGTGAAGGATTTTTGAAGACTTTTATACCCCGATGGACATAGCTACTGTCCTTACCTACAAGTTATAATCAGACAGATTATTTTTTAGCTCAAACTAAGATTTTTTAGAACGCTTTTACCAAACGATAACTTTTTGGCTAAATAAAAATTTGTATCTATAAGTTGACCATTTGCTAAAATCCCCTAAAAATTACTAAAATTTTGAATATTTACCCCCCCCCCCTCTCTTCTTATGTAAGACTTATAATATTAAGTCAAAATTTAAAGTTACTTATTTTTCATTTATGGGTCATTCCAGGTGACATTTTTTTTGTATGGATTAATTTTTTCTTATTCTATATGAAAAATAAGAAATATACGTGTATTTTTTTATTTTTTTATTGAATAATAATTACAGAAGTTATAAGTTTGTGAAATTTTACATTGTCAGAAACAGAGCATTGACAAGAATTTGACGCGCGTTTTTCTCCGTTACTATCGGAAAATTGGAAAAAATGCTTTGTGTACAATTTACTCAGTTTTTCCTAAATTTCTTAGACCTGTAAACACCTGGCGGTGTTTTTAAAATTTTTGATTTTTTTTCGCAAATATAAATTAAAATCTCTTCATTGCTCTTTAAAAGCAACTATTCAAAGATCAAAATTTGATAATTAAACTTTTTCAAAAACTATTGCTCAGAAAGATATAACAAAAAAACCAAATAGGTAAAAATTTACTTTGAAGTATAAAAATTAGTTTTTCTTATATTTACTCCACATTAATGATGATATAATAGTCATACTTGACACAAACTTGCATCATCTCACTAAGTAAAATAATTTTTGTGAAGAGAGGAATTAATTTGACTAATAACATTTGAGTAAACTGCAATGACCCAACCTACCTCTGACCCAACTAGCCCCGGTCTCCCCTACCATTTATTTCTACAAGTTTTCAAAAAATTGAAATTTAGTCTAGAAATATAATATACTTAACTATATAAACTGTTTGCACAATATGATAAAATTGCTTAAGGACGTTTTATTATTTTCTGACTTTATAAAAATACAAGCCGGTTTGTAAATAGCACAAACTATTTTTTTCTGTATAGAAAGTAATTTATACAATTTTTATCTATTGTGTCATTATAATTATTAATTAATAGCTTTTTAATGACTTGGCACTCTGATGCTCTATTTAAATACATATTACAGAACTATGATTGTCATTTTACTTTAAAATTTTAATACAATAACATGTGAAATCAAAGTGCTTCAAGAGTTTGATTGACATTTTTACACAAAAACAACTTTTTTTTGGTAAATATTCATCATTTTTATATTTATATTTTCAGTGAATATTTAATTCAGTGTATTGTTCTATAAAAATAATTTAATTTCTTAATCTAATAATTATAATATATTTAAAAAATCAAAATAAAAATTCTATAATCAATAATGGACAGATAAAAAGGGAATGCATATTAATTTTATTAAACCGAATATAAATTTGCACAAACTTTCATACTCCGAAAGTTGCTTTTTTCTGTTAATTAATCAATTTTCTATAAATAAATTCTAAATTTATACAAATTTTTTTTAAAAATAACTGTATTTATAGAAACAAAGACGGGAAATTGCTGAAAAACACTAAAGGAGAACAATCCCCAATAGACCAGTAACAACTGATAATATTGGGTTGTATCTTGAATCTGACGTCATTCGACTTTTTAACGACATTATCTAGGAATAAAGTCTGCTGTCAAACCTCACCTGGTTTAATAAATTACAGATTACACTATTTAATTGAAAGATCTCAGTACACTTATAACCGTAAGGAAATTAAGTACCTAAGAAAACTTTTTACAACAATCTCAAAATAAACAAAATTCACAAATAAGTGAATCAATTATTTTCTTTTTCGGTTTGTCACGACAATTTTGAGGGTGACTATGAAAAAATAATGTCAAAATAGAGAAAAAGTTATATATTAAAAAAAAAAAAAAAAATGAAAAATAAATAAATAAATCTTTAAATAAACAAGATTAGATGGGAACGCCGCCAAGGAAGAAGAAGGTAACTTTATCATTATTTTTTTCAGTCCAGAGATTAATTTAGCGCAGTCAGTGCGAGATATCAAAGGAAGGCTAACGTCTTTTTGTAAAGAGTGAACCAATTAAAAGATTTTTTCCGGATGAAAGTAGAATCAATCCTGTATGGCAATTCTATGTGACGGCAGAGACTTGATAATAGAATCCCAGGCTGATTCAAGTACCAATTGATCTTTTCGTAATGATTCATTGCCATTCAAAGTAACCGATGTGATTAAAGAGATTCAAGGCCGATCTTCATTTTCAAAGATCAAAGCGACAGTTGGCTTTATTTTGCATTCTATATCCGCCCGTGACAGTCGGAAATCATCCTCAGCTTCGAAAGGAAATTCTTGTTTTCACAAAGAGACAACGAACATATGGAGATAACTAGGCAGATTGTTAGGATATCATTGTGATTGAATCGTTACTAGAATTCTTAAAAAAAAAACCCAAATAAAAGTATGAGCTTTGGGATAAATCAGTTCAACTATTAACTTGCAATTTTTTAAAATGACGGAAGAAAGTGCTCAAATGTTGAATGGGAAATTAATTACGGAAACGGTTGCTCTCACAGAAGAGCCTACGGAGTTGAGCCACCTTACAAAGTCATTGATTACTACAACTTTGGAAAAAAATCCCTTGGTTATTGAATATGGTGGAGTGTCAAAAATACCACCGACACCTGTGTCAACAGAAGAAGGCAAAAAGTTGTTTCAATTTGTTGCAACTCTAGTTGGTGAGTGCACAATTTTTTGATACGTGCTTATCAGTGCTATAAAAATGAGTGACAATTCAAGCAGGAAAAAAGTTGTGCTAACAAATAAGTAGCATTGTCTTTTGCAAATTAGAACAATTGTCACGAGGATTTTTATTGTTGCTAACTTATACTTATACCCTAAAAATATAGTGTGTATTAGATAATAAAGAAAGCTGGGCTCTTAGGTATATTTTGATGCAACAATTTTCTTGATACAAGAAAAATTAGTTTCTTGATTTAGTTCTATTTTTTTCAGCTTTTTGAAACTAAAAAAGTTTAAAACCGTATTTAAAAAATATATACTATACTTTATTTATTTGCACAACTTATTTTCTTCGCATGTGTGATTGGATATTTCTATAAAGGTTTTAATGAGATTTCATTTTTTATTCAATTCAAATATGTTGAGTAATTATTTTTGTAACTGCAATCTTAATTCTAATAGTAACGAACAATAAAAATAAATAATAACAATTTTAATGTAAATAATGTAATTCTTTCTAATTGTTTATAAATATATAATATGCGACATTTTATTATACATATATTAGTTTTTAAAGACAAATTTAAATTTATAAGAAGAGTAAATAAATATTCAGTTCACTTAAACGGTCAATACTTCAAGTACATAATTGTTGAGGCAACCAGACAAATTGTTAATTCAATTATAAACTGCTATTTTCTTGATCTTTTTCATAACTTTACTGAACTTCATATATTTTCAGTTCGACTATCATTACCAATATTTACAATGCCAGCCAACTAATTTTAAAATTCAAAAAGTAATTAAATTTTATTTAAAAAACATAAAATAATCTGCTTCTAAACATATTTTATTTATATTTAAATGATAAAAAAGTAGTTAAAGTAGTTTAAATTTTGTTTTTGTCAAACTGATTAATTTGTGATACAAAAGAGAGTTACTTGTTATTTACTGGTTGCCTTAATAAAGAATTTTTTTATTTTTTTGTAAAAAGCTTTAACGGCATATTCAAGATATTAGATTTTTCAATGAAAACCACTATATATGTAAAAATCTCACATCTTAAATATAACCTTAAGATTCAATGTCAACTGAAAAGTAAATAATTCTCTTCATTTTAGCTTTAGCTAATGCTCTTGAATTGAGAATATTCATTAACTATTAAAATAAATTGTTCTCAATAGTAAAATGACTCTCTATACAGTAGATGAATTATCTTAATTTAAGAGAAAACTTTTCTCACGAAGAAGATTAAGAAAAATTTTAATTTTTAATAAAGTTTTTAAATAATAAATGGCAACATTTAATAATCCCTATATAATTATGTACAAAATGTTGAATGCTTGACTAATAATATTTTCATAATTAATTCTGTTTTCAACAATTTAGCAAAATTAAAACATCTGCTAAAACTTTATAAAAAAAATGTATTTTTTTTTATTTGTGTAAATAATATAATTACTTGTTGCATAGAAAATGTAAAAATGAATATTTGTTTAAAAAAAAAATGTATAATTTTAAAAGCCAAACAAAATTTTCAAGAAAAATACCAAAACTTTTTTTTAGTGTAAAGTCAATTTCATATCGAACAGTAGAAAAAGTAAGCGATAGTAAGCCATACGTGTTCTTTGTATTTCTGTCTTTTTCTACTGTCCAATATGAAATTGACCTTACGTATTTCAAAAATATAATATGCAGTTTAAGTCACAGAATATTAAGGTAGAATTTTTTAAGAATAAAGATTTCAATTAACTATTAATTAATAATAATATTATAAACAAATTTATTTAATTTGTTTTTTATTTTTTGTATCTTATAGTTGAATTGCTACTTTGCTAAAAATATTTTAACGTTTTTTTAAATTTTCTTTTGCAATTTAATATTGAAAAAGTTCTTTTTTTGTATTTTTCTCAAATAAAAAAATGTGAAAAGCCAAATTAAAAAATCAGCACTAACAAACTTCCTTTTTAATTTTATAATAAAATATATAAACAAAATTTATTTATATAATTTATTTCATTATATAAAAAAAAAAATTTAAAATCATACATTTTTTGTTTTTAAACAAGTTTTGTCAATTACTTAAAAAGTAATAAATTCTTGTTTCATACAACAATGTTTCGAATAAGTATAATAGACTTATAAAAAAATATTTCAAAATATTGTAAAGAAATAAAATTTTTAATATTAAAAACTAGTCTTTTTGTATTAGAAATGATAAGAATCTTGGAAAGAATAATATAAGAATTTTGTCAGAAATTAAAAATCTTTTTAAAAACATTTTTGTATTTTATTTAAATTTTATAATCAAGTAAATGATTAACGAAAATGGTTTTCTTAAAATTATGAACATATCATTTGATTTCAAGCAAACTTTCCAAATTTGTAATCAAAAAGTGATAATTATTGTAAACAATTAATTTATCATGAAAGAAACACTTTTTATAAATTATAATTTATTATTTATTCCTCACATTTTGAAATTATGTCCATAATAAACGTTATGATGTTTATATTATTAATTTTATTTTTGCCAAAGGTTTATGTGTGTGTGTATGTGTATTTGTGTCACGTTTTTTTGTAAACACAATGTCTCAAAAACGATTTAACAAATTTTAATGAGGTTTGATACCGTTTATCCTTCAATTAAAATTTGAAACAGGACCAAGGGTTTTTTAAAATAATCAAAAATACATTTTTTATTTATTAAATTATAACATTAGAAAAAAAAATTGGAAATGAAAAAATAAACAAATTGACTGCTACAATATTTAAAGAAAGTAAATTATTATCAAGAAAAAGAAAAATGTTAAAGAAATAAAAAATGAATATAAGTAAAACAAGGTGAAAATTATGTACTTTTTCATGAAAATTTGTCTTTCACGTCTGTAAAAAAACTATTTCCTCATAAATGATGGAAGCAATAAGTTAGCTTTAAAAAATTTGAAAATTTCGATTTTTTTAACAATTTGAAAATTGTGATTTATTTTTTAAAATTTCGACAAAATATAAACTTTATTTCTCTTAAAGCAAGAAACATGATTTTTTATATATTGAATTAAAATTACAGGTTAAACCATTTTTTTAAACAAATTTTTCAAAAAATAAAAATCCAATAAAAATGTTTTTAACGGTTATTTAAAAAAAAACCTTGTGTCTGATTCCAGTTTTTGGTAGTAAATACAACCATACCAAATTTTATTCAAACCCGTTAAACAGTTTTCGAGTTATCGTGTTCACAAGAAAAAGTACACGTACACATACATAAATCATTACTGTATATTTAAGATCATCATCATATTTCAAATGCGAGATGATCGTTTCTTTTTAATGTATTTATCTTCCGGGACAGCGGGTATGCAGTATTATTTATTCCAATAAATAAATTAAAAAGAAACTATCCTCTCGCACTTGAAATATGATGATGACCTTAAACATATGATGATTTTTTACACACATACATACACAGCCGAATGTTTAATCAGGGACTTATAAAACACATTCAGGGCGTCCGCAAAATTTCATTTTCAAAATTCCCTGACTTTTCCCTGACTTATTTTTAATTTTCCCTGACCATCAATTTTACCGATTTTTTAAATCTTTCTTTGTTTATTTAGAATTTGAAGTAATAAAATCATGAATTTTTAATTGTGGTTCCTTTTAGAAAAAATTCCCTGACTTTTAAAGATTTTTCGGAAAATCCCTGACTTTTCCCTGATTTCCAGTTTTTCCCTGACCTGCGGCCCCCCCTGACATTTCTAGATAAAAAAAAAAGTTAATTTGAAGCATTTTAAAAAATTTGTAAATTTAAACGTATACTACACTGTAAAAACAAGTGTCTTATTTTAAGGCATTTTTGTCCTCACTTTTAAGACGTTTTAAAGTGTCTTAATTTTAAACCAATTGGAAAGCATCTTTTGCAGTGTAAGCTTCCTTCATGAGAAAGCAAAAACAATCAAATAAAAATTTTGTTAAAGTTATTCTAAACAATCCTTGTATCTATTGAAGGGCTTCTTCTTATGTCCAAAATGATAGTTTGATGATGGTTTTGTTAGACATAAAGGGAAACCTAAACCTAAACCAGAATAGAAAAACTATCCCACTATAAAAATTATTATTTTATCATCCTATATGTGACTGTCCATGAGAAAACGTGCCTTAACTCACTTGCTCTTTCATTTCCAAAAATAAAAAATTGTTGTTTTAAAGAACTTTATGTGATATTAAGCAAAGACCGTAGGCCTATTACATTGGTTTCAGTGCATTGCTGCAACTTTAATCACTCATCCTGTAAAATTGACGTTTGGGAGCTAAGGCACGTTTTCTCATGGACAGTCACATATATAGAATTATTTTTATCCTAGAGATTATTAATATTCACATCTTTATTGACAAAAAACAAAAACAAGTTTTAAATAAAAATCCAATATTTTTCAGCTGGTCTGACGGTGAGCCAGAGTGGTATGGCTTTGGCATGGTCATCGACAGCGGTAACATATTTAAATTCGACAGAATCTTTCCTCGTTAACATGACAGACAGCGAGTGCTCTTGGATTTCGTCTCTAATGCCACTTGGTGCAATGTTAGGATCGATTCCAGCAGGGCCTTTAGCTAATTTATATGGGAGAAAACTAGCAATTGGAGTAACAACAACACCCTGTTTAATTTCCTGGCTGATGCTAATCTTCGGGAGATCCTTGCCATGGCTCTATGTCGGCAGATTAATCGGCGGAATTGGCTGTGGTGCTGCCGGAGTTCTTGTTCCGGTTTACATTGGCGAAATTGCAGAGCCATCGTTACGAGGAGCAATGGGAACGTTTTTCCCGTTCTTCTTTTCTCTGGGAATCGTCTTCTCGTATACAGCCGGTGCATACCTGGAGTACCAAACCTTCAACATTGCATGTTCTTTGACTCTGGTGCCATTCCTAGCTTGTATTTCGCTGATGCCGGAAGCGCCAATGTGGCTGTTGAGCCAGGGAAGGAAACTCGAGGCAATAGCTGTACTAAAAATTTTGCGAGGAACTAAATACGACGTGAATCGTGAAATTTCAACTCTTCTGGTGGAAGCGGAAGAGGTAAAAAACAGGAAAGGTGGCATACGTGATTTAATTAGTACAGTGGCTGGTAGGAAGGCCTTACGAGCGTCTTTGGGACTCATGTGGTTTCAGCAAATGTGCGGTATTGATGCAATTCTCTTTTACACTGTCACAATATTCATGGACGCAGGAAGCACCATTGATCCTTATATAGCGACAATTATCATTGGCCTCATTGAAATTCTAATGGCTGTCATCGTGGGCATAACTATCGATAGGTATATCAATTGAGTTCTAATTATAGAAATAAACAAGATTCTAATTATAGTAAATGAAATGTGCCATGTCAATTAATTCACATCAATCAATTATTTTTTTGCAGGTTCGGAAGGAAACCTCTATTAATAGTGTCTGGATTCGCGATGACAGTTTGGATTGGAATATTAAGTTATTATTTCAAATTGAAGGAGGATGGAACTGACGTATCGTATATTGGTTGGCTGCCATTGCTCTGTCTTGGTTCCTTCAATTTTGTTTTTTCTGTGGGTTATGGTTCCGTTCCATATGCGATGATTGGAGAACTATTTCCCCAAGAGACAAGAGCAATAGCAAGCAGCATATGTTTTGTGACAAATTGGTTTCTTGTTTTTATAGTAACTAAATTTTTCCACGCACTTGCTGACTCGATAGGCCAATCAAATACCTTTTGGCTATTCTGTAGTCAGTGTGCGTTAGCAACTGTATTTGCAACCTGTTTTGTTCCGGAAACAAAAGGGAAAACACTGCACGAGATTCAAGTTAAACTTTCCGGGAAAACTGGCGCAACAAGTGACTCTAACCCCGATGAATCTCTAAAGAGGAAACAAGTATCCAGTAGTCCTTGTTGAGCAACTAGTTCAAGAAATAAAAGTAAAGTAAATAGAAGAAGTTCAAGTAAATAGAACGTAAAGTATTTCGAGAAAAGTTGATTGTAATCTCTCTTGAACTGAATCAGTGAAATTTCACGGACACATAGATATTTTACTGATAAATTAATATCCACTGAAAATCGCTAATCACTGACAATTGATAATAACTGACAATCGATAATAATTGATAATTATTAAAGATTGATAATATTTCACTGTGACAATATCAGTGAGAATATTCACTGACCCACTTCACCGGTAAAATCTCAATGATTCTGTTTAAGATGATAATGAGAATTATATAATTAAGATTAAATTTTGATTATCAAAATAGATAAAGATGGCTGTGTAGCATGAGAGAATATGTCTATTCTTGGGGACGATTGAAGAAATCAGAAGACATTGTTGATAAGAATAATGCGACGCACGTTCTTAGTAGATAAAAATGATGAGAAGCAATAATAAAAATTCCATTACCGGATATTAACTGGGCTATAATTATCAATATCATCTTAACAATAGAGTTTAAAAGGCAATTTGACAAATTCATTGTTTCCGGTATTTATTAATTTTCAAAGAATGATAACAAAGAGTAACCATTTTTAAGGATAATCAACAAAAGATTACTTGACAGCAGACTTGTGATTGTTTACATTGGGATTACGATCTTGAGATATGTAAATAAGATTTTTGTACGGAAAATCACCCTCTCGAGTCATTTTTATATAAACGTAAATGTGAATTTTTTAAATTGTAAATTTGATTTAATATTTGACTGCATGTTAAGATATTATTTATAATCAAAATAGGCTCAAAAAGAAAAATAGATAAATAATAATTTAAGTTATTTCTTATATTTCAATATATATTGAAAAATCTGAAAAAAGAACGCAATACTCGCGTATGTATAGTAAGATATATATTGAAATAATTATTAAATATTCAAACACCAAATACTTTGGTATAAAATGTTCGTGAAAATGTTAAGTAGTATTGTAAATTATTATAAAGATATAATGCTCAATTGTATTATTAGTATTTAATTAAATGACGCAAATAAAAGTATTTTACGATATTTCGGAAATTTTTAAATTTAGATATCTATAAAACGATTGCGATATTGTTAATTTTTATAAACTTAAATTCTGGAATTCTTATCATTTTATGGAATACTTGTAACACTCTGAATTAATCAACAGCGCATTCTTTGTTCAATGACAAATTTTTCTGTATCTGTGTTATTAACTGCACTTTCAATATTTTACCAGAGGCTTTCTTTTTTATCAATATCAAGTCTCTGAATATTAGACATATAATTAAATTAGTTCGAAAAGATCTCCTTAGTCTATTCTTACTATTTTCTCTGTAAGGCTTTAGCTGCACGCAATAAAGAGGAAGAAAATATATGTTAAGAAAAATAAATTTCAATTTAATAAATACGCTTAGAATATTATTTCGCTTTGTTATAATGTTTCTTTGAGGGAGAAAAATAATCCAATTTTTTCCTCTTTTCAAAATAAAATTATATATGTTTTTCGAGTGCTATTTTGCACTAATTTTGTGCAAATTAATGACATAGAAGTTTTAAACGTTCGGTATCCGGTCAATTTCCCGAATCCAATATACCGAAAGCCTTTCTCCCGAAAACTAAATTTCCCGAAAACCCAATGTCCCGAATGTCTAATTTCCCGAAGGAATTCTTCCCGAAAATTTAAATTTATTTACACTGAGAAAAATGGATGTTTAGAATTAGATGTTTAAAACAAGATAGTAACGCTTAACCTCAAAATATTAAAGGTTAACATCTAAGATATTAAATTTTAACATCTAGATATTAAAGTTTAATATGTAGATATTAACTCTGAACATCTAGATAGCTGTCCCTATGTTAAATGATAAATATGTTAATTGTTAACATCCAGATGTTAGGGGTAAACATCCATTTTTCTCAGTGTAGTATTGTAAAGTAGTTATAGAGAAATTTTATTTTAAATGTATATACTTCATCAGACGAATTTACGAAAACACCGAATAATAGGTTTGACTCATCAAGCAGTAATTGAATAATTAGTCAGTGAGCAACAGATCGTCTTAGCTCAAACACTTGAAATCCTGACAGTATTAAACTTTTATTAATCAAATATCTAAACAGTTAATTTAAAAGTTTTGAAAATGAAAGAGTTAGCAGTGAATTTGAGAAAAAAATTAGTTTATCGTGGTTTCGTGTATCAGCATTCTAAAACATTGAAAGGAAAAAGTTACTGGGACTCCAATAGACTACGAAAGGGAACATGTAATGTGCGTGTAGTGTATATCGCTTTATAAAGTCCAAAAACAAACAAAACTAACAGACATTTTTCAAACAATTAATTAATATTCATGTAAATTGGCGAATTACTTTTTGATAAAATTTTCTTTAAATAAATAAATAAAATAAATTATTCAATAAGTGCCAAAAAATTATCAGTCCCTTAGAATGTCACTTATCCAGATTCGACTGTATATCTATTTTATGTATTGTATACATTTTTTTACAAAAATATGTATTTAGGCTAATAAGAATTTTTTTTTTTCGGGTACATAGACATTCGGGAAAAAGGTCTTCGGGAAATTTGACATTCAGGACATTGGGTATTCGGGAAATTTAGTTTTCGGGAGGAAGGCTTTCGGGATATTAGATTCGGGAAATTGACCGGATGCCGCTAAAAATAATTGAAATTTACGATAATTAATCAAAAAAATTTGAAATTCTGATAACAAATGAAGATAATTAGAAATTGAAGAAAATATTTAAATTTTCAGAAAAATACTTAAAAATCTTAGAAAATAATTTTAGAAAATGAGAATAATAATTAACAACCGAGAAAAATAATTAAAAAATGATAAAATTAATTAAAATTTAAAAAAAATAATAGAAATATGCTGAAAATAATTTAAGATTGCGAAAGAAAATTGAATTATGATGAAAATAATTTAAATATGAAAAATTGAAAACATTCAAAAAAATTTGAGAGAAATAACTAAAAAAATCATAGAATATAAGTTTAAAAAAAAATAATAATTACAAAATTACTTAAAAACTTCTAATTAAAGAGAATAATTAAAAAGTCGCAGAAATAACGAAAATTGATAAAAATAATTGCAATATCGGATAAATAATTGAAATTTTTAAAAGTGATGCCAAAATAATGAATATAATTATAAATTGATGAAAATTAAGAAAAATTAAAGAATTTATTTTTAAGCAAAAGAAAATAATTAAAAAATCGTTAGGGAGACCGAGGAGGAAAGTAACAGAGGCGGAAAGTTACAACGCTTATAACTTCTAAACTAATGAGCGGACAGACATTGTTCTTAAATAATTTTTAGTCAGTTTTGCACCCTCTAACACCCCAAATTATGTTAGGGGTCTACCGGAAGCTATATATCTGATACTGACATTTTGTGCAAAAATTACGTCAAAAGCAAGTTTTTGCCTAAATTTTCAAAATATCATATTTTTTTGATTTTATAGATATTTTAAATATGCTTTTCATTTTTTTGAAGCTTTTTTATTTATCTTTAAGTCGTGCTAGTGCATAATTAAAAAATACGAAATACTTTTGTGTAATTTAAACTTGTTTTTTGAAATCCAAAAAAAAGAGGGGTGAGGTGGAAAGTAACACGTTGTTACTTTCCTCCTCATCTAATGCTTTATTTTTATAAACCTCCTCCTTTTTTATAACTAGGTGATTTTATATGTTTATTTTATATTTTAAAGATTAAATTTTGGACTTTTGATTTGAATTTTTACGAAACGATGCTTTCTTAAAGTCATTGCTATTCAACGAATACTAAATAGCTAAAAAAAACTTAATTTAAAAAAAGTGCAAAAATATCTGCCAATTATGTACAGAATGTAGTTAATATCACTTTGTCTTTTTATATGGGTAATTCTTCACTGAGTGGTTACTTTTACTTCCCTACTTAATAACTTTCAAAATTATTTAAAAATATATTTAATACTTTGTACATCTATTCTTTGTTATTATTTTTATTAATATCACAACTGAAAAATATTTTTTTTAACATCAAAAGATATAGAATTGTTAAAAATGACTCAAAATCTGCACTTTTCTAGGTTCTCCACATAGGACTCGTGAGATTTAATACATTTTATTTCACTTAAAACATACTTTTAAAATGTTTTTATCTATTCTAATCGACAGTTTACCTCAAAAACTTTGTTTTTGTTGTATTATCTTCCAGATTTTATTAATAAGTTTTGCGTAAATCATGTTTTAATACTTTCTCCACCTTTTCGTTATTTGCACTGCAAAAACTGCTGTCTTCTAAGTGTCTTATTTTAAGACATTTTGATGTCTTTTTTGTATCTAAGACGCAAAAAATGTCTCATTTTAAGACACTTATTGGGTCTTAGACACCTAAATGTCTTAAAATAAGACACTTAGAAGACAGCAGTTTTTGCAGCGTGGAACAGGAGTTAACATTTTCATTGTTTTTTATCAATTTTAATCATTTTTATAGTGAATTTTCACTAACTATTTATGTTAGTAAGATGAACACTTTGAAATATGGATATACTTACATGAAGAAATGGGATATTTAGTTTTAAAATTGAAAAATTATTATTAATTTACTGCGTATTTTAATGACATGTAAACTCCGGTTTGCCAAAAATGACTGAATTGCTTATATTTAAAATAAAATTAAAATAATAGTGATGTAAAGTAGGCACATCTATGCAGTATTCTGCAAAGGTCTTCTTATTTTGTTAAGTTTTACGGCTATAATAATTTATTTTCTTTGATTTGTAAACTCCAGTTTCTATAAACTCCGGTTCATTATATTAAAAAAAGCATGGGAATAGTGTTTTGTTTTCTATTCAAAATATCGTTAACCTGAATTATTTACAAAATATTGATTTTTGTATATATAATTATTTAATTAAATACGTTTATTTTAATTTATAATTAAATAATCCAAGAAAAACCTTGGATATCTTCACTCTAAAAACAAGTGTCTTATTTTGTCCTCACTTTTAAGACATTTTGAGGTGTCTTAATTTTAAACCATTGAGATAGTGTCTTAAAAATGCCTGTAAGACGCTTTCTAAACGTCTTATGTCTTAAAATTAGACACTTGTAAGACACCTGTTTTTACAGTGTTAGCGCATCCTCCAACTAACAGAACATTCTTGGGATGTTCGGTTAAGGTAAAAAATTAAACATTTTAAATTAATTTTTTTAACCTTTAAAAATTAAAACTTTAAATTTTCTATGTAAGACTAAAAACATGAGTTTAAACTCAAATTTTTAAAAAATTATTTATTTCAGTAATTGTTAATAAGTACTACATAAATAATATACAAGAAGAAAGATTTTTAATTTGAAAATTTAATGTTGTCTAAAGTAACCACTTTCTGAAGAATCACTCATATGTTCATAATAAAATTAATTTAAATTAATAGCAGTTTTATATTTGAAATGCTAGCCTTAATTTTAGTGTTACTTTCCTCCTTCGTGCTGTTACTTTCCACCTCAGGGGTGATGAGGAAAGTAACAGATAATGAGTTGATTTAAAAGTCCTGCAGTGAACTATCAAATTATTATTAATGTTTAATTCCAATTTTATTTAATAGGTTAAAGTCCAAGCTTTCGATTAATATGTTTACAGAACTTATCCGACAAATAGTTTTAATGCTAGCATCAAAAAACTGATTTTTGTTACTTTCCTCCTCGGTCTCCCCTATATAATATAATGGAAAATTGATGACAATCATTTAAATTTGAGATAATAACTGAAAATTTTGGAAATTAATTGCATATGTATATATTTTAAACTTCTTGAAAAACCATAATACATTTTTAAAGCATTTTTCGAAACTTTTTTTTTACACAAATGACAACTAAAAACCAGCACAACACGACGCTAATGAAAAAGGTTACCTTATTCTTTCAATTCAAATTTCAAAATATTTCCTGATAAAGAGAGTCAAAATCAATAAAATAACATGCAGGGACTAAGACTATAACTTTACTTCAGTTTTTAAAACGTGGACAGAAAAAGATGAATAAATATTAATACTAACTAACTTCACTTCAGACTTTAAAACGTGGACAGAAAAAAATGAATAAGTATAAATAGTAACTAACTTCAGGAATTTACGGAGATTATTATTATTATAATTGTCTTTTGAATGTACCCTATGAAAGCGTCCAGACAACCCCAAATGCAAGTACAAATTTCAAAGTGCCCTCTTTGGGTGTTGTTTTTCACCCTAAGTGTGAAAAATAATTATTTTTATTATGATATTTTGTACATTCATCAGCTGTAAGTCGTTGAAGATATAGATTTTAAAAATGAAAAATTTTTTTTCGTTCATTTGAAATTTCAAAACTTGAATGGCATCAAATTGATTAGATGTGATGGTACAAGAATTAAACTAAAGTTGTCAATTAAATTTATAAAAAAAAAAATCCAAATGTATTATGATACCAATATTATGATTACTAAGATGTTTTGAGATCCATTTGAATATTATTCTCAAGAAGTCGTTTCTCTATGTCTACAAAACGAACACGTACTGTGAAGAAGGAATGTGAAAAACAAAGGGTAGAATGTGTGATTAAAATGCAAACGACAAAGACTATTAAAAAAGTAGTAAGGGTGACTGCTAAGGATGGAAGACTCACCAAAGGGTTTGACGCGACAAGCGAGGAGAGTGAGTAGCAGCTTCTGGTCGATGATGTGAAGGTGGAATTGCAATGCAGTACACTCCATTTACGGGGAAGAAATAACCCAACTGTGCTGGCATTGGTATATTTTGATCACAATTTGCACCTCCATCATAAAAGCATCTATCAGAATCTCCATACATAATTACTTTTTTAAAGTTTTCTCTTCAAGATTCAATTTTTTTTCTTTGATGATACTCATTCATTAATTAGATCATCAATGTCGTTCATCCCAGAGGGGTCGTCAAATATTTGTTATCGCTTCCCTATAATCTTATTCTTCGAAACCAACTTCTTCTTCAATGCCATTTAAGAACTTTTTAAAACTAAAAATGCTTTTTAAATGCCATTAAACAAATAATAATGTATGTCATGAGAATAGTGTTTGTTCTAAGATTCCAAGTTATTCGGATAGTTGAAGATATTTCTCAGATTGCAAGAATCAGAAGGAATGTATGACCTTTTTGCGACATACATATTTCAAAATCTTTAGATAGAATGAATTATTCGGTACTCAATTGTAAAATCAAATTAAACAATTCAAGAATCGTGAAATCAAGATAATTAATTTAATAATAATCATAAGCTTAAATATTATATTTCAGCGTGTTAAATATTCCGTGTTCTTTCAAACTCCTTTCCACTTGAATTTCAAAGATTAGATCTCGTCTGTCATATTTTGGTCCTCTTTCTCAATCCTCTTATTTCCTTCTTGTCCCAATACTTTTTCTTCTTTTACTTGTCTTTTGCTTCGTTACTTTGCTTCCTTTCCTCTTACTCAATTTCTATTTACTCCTTTATAATTAGCTTTCTAAACACTTCAAGTGCCACATGATATTGAATCGCTCCTGATGAATAAAATCATCTCAGTATTCTCAATTTTTGTAATCGTCTATATCTTTTAAAGACTTGGATCCAATTTCCTGGAAGTTTTTTTAAAAAAAAGTTTCGTGCGGAAACCACGTGAAATCGTGCAGAATCAAAGTTCGTGACCGGTGCATGCGTGATTCAGAGTATTATAAATAGTAGTACGCTTAGTGGTGAGCACATGTCGCCGAGAGGCAGCACGTTATTGGGTGGCGTACTTCTTGTTCTTGTTACTTTTACAAAGGTAAAGATGCGATCGTGAAGCTCAAGTCAGAGACACTAGAATCCAGGAAGAACAGAAAAAGACATTTCTACTGCTTACAGAGATACAGAGCACATGATCGCAATTACTCTGAATCCCCCATGTCAGCCAAGATGATGTAATAACAATTCCAGTAGATTTCATCTCCTAATCTTGCAAAATAATTCAAGTTTCACTGTTTGCTTAGATCTCCTTTCCCGGTAATATTTAAACTTCGTGATTTATTTCAGTCGTAATTTCTATCTAGAGTCTTTTAAACTTTTGTCTTGAGGGTTCTTTGAACTATTATATTATGTATAGTCTAATTTAATTCCACTGAAAAAACAGAAGGTAGATAGAGATAAGGTACAATTTCTTATTTCAGTAGGTGGGGTACTGCCCATCATTAACTGAAGTTTGGTACCCTTTTAAATAATATATATCAATAGGGTAAGGACCCCTTAATCTGTAATGAAATAAAACCTTCTGTTTGTTTTGTGAATTACTACAAAGAGCAAAAATTGTGTTGCTCTAAGTTATTAATGAGAGAGTTGAGAGAGAGAATTCTATTTTTAAACAGTCCTATTTTAGGATTTATGAAATGAATAATGTACGCCGGCTGTCAAGAATATTTTATGGCTATTGGGCCCGTGACAACAATGCTGTTCAACTGCGAAATTATTGCCAACATTCCATTAAGTGAAATGGTAGCATGTTTAAATATATGGTACTTTATTCGGTGTTACACTCTGAGAAAAGAATTTTGTTTTAGTACCAAAGAATGGTGTTTTAATAACAAAGAAAGTTGTTAAAATAATAAAATCGGCATTAATTACAAAAGATTTTGTAACTATTAGCAAAAAAAAAACAAACAAACAAAGATTGTCTGAATTTTGTTTATAATCTATAATTCAATTGACAATTCGTTTTACTTTTGAATGGCACAAAATATGGCAAACATTTATTGCACAGTCCCACAATTTTTCATTGACTTTAATATGCTGAACCATCTTCAAAAAAATTCAATTTTCTGCAATAGAATAAATATATTTTAATAAAGACAATGAAATATTTGCCAAAACTTAACTTATCCTACTCAAAATTAAAGAAATGTAAAATTTGCTGATTTAGTTTTAGAGAAAAGAGTTAAAATATGTTCGTTATTCGGTTCCAGAACAAACTTTATAAGATTCAAGTGTAATATGGCAATTTTGGGATTTAAAATTTAGACATTGCAACAATCAAAAACAAAGTTAAATTGAAAATAAAAAACTCTCTGCTAACTTTGGATTAATTGGAATGACAATAGAAATAAAAAATAAAGTATAGAGAAGGAATCATTTTTCACTGTTGACAATTATTGTTGGCACTTTTACCGAGGGAGGAAAGTCGCGACACAAGACGAGGTTTCCGGAGTGCTTTCACGGGGAAGACTGAACGCGTAGGGTGATAGTACTTTGCCAGCGCATCTGAAAATAACGAGGGATGATGTCGCAGCAAACAACATCGGATTCTACCAGAAATTCTGCAAAAGTTTTAATCTTTACTCATTCTTTAAAGATTCTTACGTATATTATTTCACTCTTCAAACTCTAAAAACAGAACTATTTATAATATAACAAAGTTGTCAATTTACTCATGAGAGAATCAATATACCGTCAAGGGTGATAAGTTTCTAATCCGGGGGTAGGTTTCCAATTCACTAGTTTTTAATGAATAAAATCTTTATATTTAAATTTTGCGCTTGGGGTAAACTTTGTTCGATAACTGGATTACAAATGGTGTTAAATATTATTACTAAATTCTTTGTCAGAAATAGCAAAAAAAATATTAGAAGAAAAATACGCTTCTTTAAGTGAATTTAAAAGTATTTGTATGAAAACAAAAATATTAAATAAAAATTGAATGAACGTTTAAAACTTGCTATAAACATTTGACATCTTGTTAAATTTTAATTGCTACTATAACGTAAAAACTACCAGAAAGGAAATAAATAAATAAATTATAAATGGTTTAAATAAAACTGTTGATGCATTTAATCTGAAACAATTTTTTTGAGATATTCCAGAGTAAATCAATACGTAATGAATAAAATATTTATGCCGAGTTTTCTCAATTTGGCCTATTCAATCAACGTTACTTGTGCAAAAGTTCAAATGTTCCACTTAAATGGGATGAAAATACATGTCGCGATGGGGGATCATAAGGTAACTGCCCGATAAGGTTACAAATATTGTTTTCACTTTATCAAGAATTGTTGATAAATGATAAAATCGATATCAATACAGTGTTGCGTATTGATAGTAGATATCACAACCTACTTTAATCATTATTTAAAGTGGTACCAGACAAGATAAAACAGAAGAAATAAATCTCGAGTTTGTGAAAGTTTGCTAAAAGAAAAACACAAAAGTCCAAGTTAGGTGAGTCAGTTCAAGATTCAATTGCTCATTAAAAGTTGATTGCAAATTAATAGAACATTTAATTTGTATTCATAAAGATTGTGATTGACCCATTTACTCTTGCTAATCAAAGATTGCGGAAGAAGATGATTGACAATTGACGACTAATAGTTGTCAATTTTTGCCACGTGTTATAAAATCTCTGCTTGATTTTTTTCTGATAAATTCTTTCTTGAAAAAAAGATCTTTACTTTCAGCAATAGAGTACAATATTAAAGATTTTTAGAGAATTAAAGATGATGGTAATCATAAGAAATTTTGAAATTTGAGCTAGAGAGGGAAAGTAAAGAATACATCTGAAACCGAATCTTTCTTGTTTCCGCAGGAGGAGGATATGTTCAATATTAAATAACGTCTATTGGTAGGAGCTTCACCGGAAATTGTGTCTCATAAATGGAACGATCCACGTGAACAAGTGAAATGATATTCATTAGCTTATTATTGTAGATTACTGTCCGGACTAACTAATACTTTACAATCATTACTATATTTCGACTATTTATTATTTGTCAAATTTAACGTGCAACATAAGTATCTACATCAAATAGTTAGTTATTTTAAAACAATATTTTGTTCTTTGATTACTGAAATGGCTTAATAAATCTTCTCAGCCATTGTGACCCTTAAAAATAAAAAATAAAAACACTATTTTATAAATTTAAGTATTTCTGTGAACTTATCTATAAGAACTTAACAATCACACATTTAATAACCACAAGAGTGTAATAACTTTTTATGTGACACGTTTAACTCCCGTAAATGTCTATTTGAAGACCATCTCTTAATTTTGTGCAATTCCTGTCATTCATTTTCATCTGCAATTGTTATGAATGTAAGATGGTGACAGTGACACAACAATTTGAAGAAGGAAATTTTGTCTGAAGACAGGTCAAGAAGAAGGTACAGAGGTTAATAGCATGTGCTGGATAATTGTAACTTGGACAACAGAAGAGATTGTGACGCTTTTAGCGACGTTACTTCCAGTCAACGACCGGCGTCCCGACGCCCGACTATGTAAAAGAGAACATATAAGATCTTAAGCTGTTTACTCATTTAGCATAAAGTATCAATTTAGTGACTGTCAAACGCACGTTTTCCAGATCAAATGAAACCAAACCATGATCCTATATAAACCAATTTTTCAATGTGCACCTTTCACTCACGAAAATGAGGGCAAACAAATGTCTCTTGAATTTCAATCTGATAAATTATTCATGCGTGTTTAGTTTTAGTTATATGTTTAATAATCTGATTCTGATGAATTATTCATATAATTATGTATATTCAGTTTTATAATCAATCGATTTACCTTAATTAAAAAATCGTCTTTGCCTTTTGAATTACTGCAATGCACGCCTTAATTCACTTTTAAATGTCTATTCATTATTGAAATACTATATATTTTAGCCGGGAACAAAATTTTTGTTACAAATCTTCTTTTAATTTTACTCTTTCCACAATTAATTTTTATGTTAAACTAATCGATTGAAATTTAAATGTATTAACTGATTAATTAAAATAAATATATTTTAACTAATTAATTTCAATTTAAATTAACTAAGTGAATTTAATTTGAATTTAACATCAAAAGTTTCCTTGCGTAAATATTAAATAACAATATTTATATGAATTTTAAGCCTCCTAGAGTAATAAATTATGGAAATATTTTAAGCGTAACTAAAAAATAGCATCAAACATGAAGCCACTATTTCATATAAAGAAATCATCAAGAAAATATGCATTACCAAATTCTTGTAAGTTATTATTATACCTAGGTACATAGTTTATTTTATAAATCAGAATTGTGAAATTAGAAAATCGAAAAAGAAATAAGAAAGTTCTAGGAATCACTAACAAACACAAAAAACCGGTTCTGTAATCAAAATCTATTTACCTAGAATAAAAATTTTACTATTGATATAAAATTTAACAAAAACGAAATATTGATTTTATTTGGTAGATGGATTTTCTTAAGTAGAAAAAAATATGGCTTAATAAAATATTTTGCTTTAATTAAAGAGGCTTTTACTTTGTACAGGTAAAAGTAGAGGGATCAAGTGATTTTTTCTCCATTAAGAGCATCTTGAAAAGATCCTTTTAAAGCTTAGTAATACTCATGTCGTTTGCAGAAGCACGAAGTCCTTAATAACTTCAAACACAAAAATAAACTAATATTCATTCCTAATTTGTTCCTGAATAATAATCAAATTCTACATTTGTTCAGAGTTGACAAAGGGACGTATTTAAACTTTTTTTAAAATACAAGATTAAGCAATATTTAACTATCAATTATTGTATACTCCTATCAAGATGCAACCTGCTATGCAAATGTGAAATATAATCATATGTATAGCAGGCGCATGACTGTAATATTCTTTATAAAAAAAATTTATTTTACATAATGATATCCGTAATTTCCTGATTATTAGTTCTTTTATTTTTCCCCTGAAACAAATTTCAGTATTTTAAACAAATTAAAAGTTAACTTTTTTTATTTTTATAATCAACTATTAAATTTTACTATGACTCTTCAGAAATGTAATTCAATTTTTAAACGTCATCCCTTAAAACTTAATCAACCCCTAAACTCATTATATAAAACATTATCTCCATTAAAATCAATTTAGATTATCAATTCTCTTTTTTATCCGGATCTAAAAATCTTTACATCTTTAATAAATAAGAATAAGTCAACAACAAATAATACAATTTTTAATTTAATTGCATATAATAAAAGATTATAAATGATTAATTAAAGACATATTTTAATGTTAAATTAAAAATATATTATAAAATATATTAGGGGGGTGGTAAAAATATATATATATGCTTATGTGTGGGTGGGGGGGGGGGCAGAAATACAATTAATTCAAATCACTTCAATTTAAATGATTTATTAAATCATTAAGGCATTTGTATTAAAATCACAATTTAAATAAAAAAAAAAAACTCCACAATTCTCCGGATGTTTGATACTGCATACAAAAAATAGCAAATCATAAAAAAACCCAGGAATTTGTGAATAAATCTTGAAATTTTCGATTCTAATTTTTTATTCTTGATAAAATTTAAAAAATTGTGCTAATACAGATAGTTAAAATACCTACGATCTACAAATTTTTAGTATGTAGATGGCAAAAAATAGTATATGGTAATTTTTATATTTATTTTGTCTTTTTATTTCAGGATTTTCTTTAATTTTCTTCTTTTTATGCAAATTATTTAATATTATTTACATATTTTTTAAAAACTAAATACGCTCATTTTTTCGTAAATTTATTCAATTTGTTTTCACATCTTGTCTATTTCTTGCAAACTTATTCTTTCATCAAATTTTAAAATTTTCTTGTTGTTTCTGAATTTATTGTTGAACTTGTTTCAAGTGTAATATTAAATATAATAAAAATATTTTTGGTTTAATTTTCCTAAACTTTTTTATTTTTAAAACATTTTAAATTTATTTTGTAAACTTTTTATTTATCTTTATATTAATTTTTTCATTTTTTGTACTTTTTACATTTTTTTACAGTTTCCCGTGTAGAAAAGTTCCCAGTAATTCCCAATTTGTATGTGGGCGCCAGTTGGGGCCAACCTGGGCTTCCCAATTTTTATCAAATACATAAATTGTTATTAAATAATAGTTTCAATACTAAACTTATCGTCAATCTGGCTTTATATATTGCGATTTCTCTTCATTTCAATTTAAAAATTCATGAAATTCGGTCAAAGCGCTCAAAGTTTCCCATGCAAAATGCATGGGGAAACAAACTTTTTCATAGAATTGATAAAAATTCCATGAAAATTAACATTTTTCGATCGGATAAAGCTGTTTCTCCTCAGGAAAATTTAAAGAATAAGATCCAATAATTTATTGAACAAACTTTTTATTATTAACTATTTTTTAAAGGGCCATAAAAAATCTCCATAAACGAAAAAAAAGTGTAAGATCGTTAAAAAATATTCATTACGATTTTTACAACATTTTCCACCAAAATTTTCTTTAATTACATAAAAATTAGTTACTAACAATTGGTCCATGTATTTTTTAATTTGTTTAAACAAATTAATATTGTTTATCTGAAACTTTCCATCTAATAGAGCTAGAGAGTTGTAACTTTTTTCTAATATTGCATCTATTTAAGTTAAGTAAATCCTAATATTAGAAAAAAACTAAAATATAAAAATATAAAAATTGTTTAAACAAATTAATATTGTTTATTTGCAATTTTTCATCTAATTGAGTTACAGGGTTTAAAGAAAAAAATTTATAATTATGGATCTTCGTTTACTATAAGTTTTGGGTGTTTATAGGCTTAAAATTTTGCAAAATTAAGAAAAAGTTAAACTCTCTAGCTCAATTCGATGAATGATTGCAAATAAACAACATTAGTTTGTTTAACCAATTTTTATAATTGTGGATTTTCGTTTATTATTAATATTCAGCTTTGGTAATCTTAAAAAGTTGCAAAATTAAAAGAAAATTTTAAATCTAAAGCTTAATAAGATAAAAAGTTGCAAATAAACAATATTTGTGATTGTGGATTTTCGTTTATTATGAATATTAAGCTTTCATAAGCTTAAAAAGTTGCAAAATTAAGAGAAAATTTCAACTCTGTAGCTCAATTAGATGATAAGTTGCAAATAAACAATATTAATTTGTTTTAACAATTTTTAAAATTGTGAATTTTTGTTTATTATTAATATTAAGCTTTCATAGGTTTAAAAAGTTGCAAAATTAAAAAAAAAAATTTAAATGTAAATCTCAATAAGATAAAAAGTTGCAAATAAACAATATTAATTTGTTTAAACAATATTTGTGATTGTGGATTTTCGTTTATTATTAATATTAAGCTTTTATAGATTTGAAAAGTTGCAAAATTAAGAGAAAGTTTCAACTCTCTAGCTCAATTAGATAAAAAATTACAAATAAACAATATTTATTTGTTTAAACAATTTTTATAATTGTGGATTTTTGTTTTTTATTAGTATTAAGCTTTCATAAGCTTGAAAAATTGCAAAATTAAGAGAAAGTTTCAGCACTCTAGCTTAATTAGATGAAAAGTTGCAAATAAACAATATTAATTTGTTTAAACAATTTTCATAATTGTGGACTTTCGTTTAATATAAGTATTGGGCTTTTATAGGCTTGAAAAGTTGCAAAGTTAAGAAAAAGTTACAACACTCTAGCTCTATTAGATGAAAAGTTGCAAATAAACAATATTAATTTGTTTAAACAATTTTAATAATTTTATATTTTAGTTTTTTTCTAATATTAGGCTTTACTTAACTTATATAGTTGCAAAATTAGAAAAAAGTTACAACTTTCTAGCTCTATTAGATGAAAAGTTTCAAATAAACAATATTGATTTGTTTAAACAAATTAAAAAATACATGCAACAATTGTTATTAACTAATTTTTATATCATTAAAGAAAATTTTGGTGGAAAATATTGTTAAAAGTTGTAATGAATATTTTTTAACGATCTTACATTTTTACGATCTTTTTTAGTGAATTGGCACTAACCGGGTTGAGCATTACAAGCCCACTAATTTCCCAGTGGGAAGACCCAACTGGGGCCCACCTTAAATCTAGGAAACCCACATAGGGCCCAACTGGCGCCCACTGAACTTTTCTACACGGGTTGTTAGTTTAAAAAAAAACATTTCTCCATTTTCTTCCTATTTATTTAATTTTCTTGTTGTTTTACAATTTTTTAGTCCTTCCTTGCATTTTAATTAATTCTTCAATTTTTTGGTCATTATTTATATATTTCTTAGAAGCATTTTTCCTTCTTTTAAATTGTTTAGTTTTTATCTTGTAATTACGAATTTTTAAAAACATTTATTCTATGCTTTTATCTAAAGTTTTTAAATTTATCAATTTTTTGAAGACTTTCTCTCTAAATCTGAATTAGTAGTTTTCTACTAAGAATTAGTAGTTTTCTACTATGAATTAGTAGTTTTCTACTATGAATTAGTCAAATTCATGGCTCATTTGTCTCTAATTCATATAGTACAAAACTACTAATTCTTAGTAGAAAACTACTAATTCTTAGTAGAAAATTACTAATTCTTAGTAGAAAACTACTAATTGAAATAGTGAAACTTTACTTTTCAAAAAAGTAGATTTTTTTACTAATTTAATTAGTAGTTTTCTACTAATTCTTAGTAGTTTTCTACTAAAAATTAGTAAAATTCTTACTATTTTAATAGTAGCTCACTTTTCGCTAATTCATTAGTAGAAAACCACTAATTCAGATTTAGAGAGTTTATTTTTTTATTTTATATTACGTAAATTTAATCTTATACTAAATATTCTCATTTTAACATCGTTCCTCTATTTCATAGAATTTTTTTTCTTTTAAAATTTTCCAAAATTTTATTCATTTTTTTTTCTCTTTAATTTGTAAAATAATTCTCTAATTTTTTTTCTCTTTAGCAATATATTTTAACGTTTTTTAAATTGTGTTTTTATTTATTTTTTTAATTTAAAAAAAATGTCCGTAAATAGTTTTTATCTTGTGTTGTTTTTTTAAATTTGTCTTTATTTCTGTAAGGATGTTCATGACTTTTTTTATTTAAAAGAATTGTGTCATTTTTTTAAATAGACTGTTTTCTCATTTTTTTACGTTTTTATGTTTATTTTTTTTTTTACAATTTGTATATTTCATTTTTCTCTTACCTAATTTTATTAATTTTGCGATCATATGAATTTGAAGATAGTTTTTTTGAAATTTTCTTATTTATTCGACATAGTTTGTTTGATTTTGATTAAATGTTTTACTCTTAATATTATTTCTTATTCAATGTTCTTAGTTTGAAAAATAAACTACTTAAAAATAAACATTTGACAATTTTATATACTGATTTTATATATTTAAAAACATCGTGATTTTTATCAGCTCTGGTGGAAGGGGGGGATAAAATACATTCTTACGTAAGATTTTACTATACAAGTCCATATTTAAACTGATGTACCTATTACTGCAAATGCCCCAATTACTGCAGTTTTTTTTAAAGTTATTATGCACTATTTAAGAGCATACAATTAATTCAAATTGATTGAAAGAATTATTTAAAACCTTAATCGATACAATTGCCAATAAAGATATACTTTTTAATTATTAATAATGTTATTATTCAAGTTTAAATTACAGCTTACCGCAGTAATTGGAACATGTATGTGTTTCTATTAGTGCTAATACAGAGGCAACCTAACCTCTAAATACGCGTTATTTTCGACGCAGTAATTGAGGGTCAGTAATTCATGCAGGCCCATAGTAATACCAGCACCGAGTATTTTGTTATAAATTCGTTATTTTTAAGAATATATAGTTTCTTTTTATATTTTAATTAATGGTTTCTACTTCAATAGGTAAAAATAGTGATTTTAAAATCAGTCAAATATTTCTCTTTCATTTATATTTATCTTTTTTTTTCAATTTTTTTTACTAGACTTCAATTTCACGCCGCAGTAATTGGTACATTTACCCTATAAGCATTTCAAATCAGTAAACATTAAATAAACATTATACTTCTTCTAATTATTCTTTTATATTCCATTAAAAGTAAACATGTATGTCAACATGTATGTAACGACGTGTTACATGGGGGACGGGGGGGGGGGGGTCAAAATTTGCTAAAAAACGTTACGTAATAGTGAACGTTCCCTATACTTCTTAAACCATTTAATAAAAACCATTTAATTAAACCATTTAATAAAAAATATGTTAAGGCTACGTTCATTATTCCGAATAATGTAGTGATAATTAATACCTAATAAAAAATATTTCTGGAATACATCTATAGAACATTTGCGAAATTCACCTCAATGGAATTTACCTGAAATCACGTCAAGAAAAATGTCAATCCTCCAAGAAATCCAATAGACACATGAATACTATTTATGAAAAAAAGAGACAGCAATCGCAAAAAAACTGAGGCTTGAAATGAAAGTTACACACTCAACTAGTCGAAGTGTATAGAATTTCTTGAAATGCCATGTTTATTTCATTCGGTGCAGTAAATTTCAATTGACGCTGATCAGTCATGATCAAAGATTAGCAGTAAAAGATATAAGATTAGCAGTAAAAGATTGACGCAGAAAGCGTAGAGATCTTCAATTTGTGCCTAATACGTAAACATAGGAGATCGCAGTACATGAGAAAAAGTCCTGTTCTCAAGCGACACGTTTACGTTTTTGTCAGACATCTCACGACCATTTATATCAAGCCCTAACGCAATAAGCCTCGACAGTTGGAATTCAATAATGCACATTGGTGACATAGAACTACATTCACTGTCTTTCAGTTGAAGTTCGAACCATTAACCACATTTTCAATTCCCTTTCAATCCCATAAAAATCCAATATCTTTTACTACTACAACTTTCTCACCTTCTCTATCAAATTTTCTTTAGTTTCTAAATATTTTCAGTTTACATTTACACTAATCATTGACAGATGAAATTATTAAGAAATGATTTCAATAGTGAATGAAATTGAGGCAAAATATTGCCGGCCACTCCTAAAACAGAAACTGTATATACACAAGATACGACTTCGATTTGTGATTATCATTATTGGGATCGACCGATTGTTACAGAGTGGTAATTTAAGATCTATTGCCGGTCTAGAATATATCACGCATGACTAAGAGTATGTTATTTAGTCTCCATCAATGACGAGAAGTGATCTCGATACACTCTGTTTATATCAGATACTTGATTCGAATCACTTGAGTAGAATAGAGAGTTAAGTACAAGATGTACTTAATCGAAAAAAAATATAAAAAACTACCGTGCCAAGAGACCCTGAGGCAAACTTGCTTCCTGCGTTTCCGGTTTTGAGACCAGTCGCCTATGTTGATGCAGTTTGCTATACACATTTACTGCAGTACAGGCTGACCTCAAAATCCCAAAGAACCAGAGCAACTTTTCTCAACGAGACCTCTTTTCTCTGTACAGAAATACCCTGATATTTCTTTACTGAAAATTGTGCTCTTTAAGTTCTCAACTACCAAATAAACCAATATTTTACTCGATCATTTTATAAAACCAAATTTCACCACTAATGTTTCAATCAAATTTCCAAGATACTATAGTGTCTTGAAAATGAAATGATATTGCTTCAAAAGTTGTAATTGCAAAAATTAACGTGAAGATTTCATTTTAGGATAAACAACTTTTCTAAATGGATTTTCAATTGTAAATCACTAAATCCGCTTGGGACTTTAAAGTCACAAATACCTTAGGTGAAAAGAATATTGTAAATAGTGTAAATGAAAAGCGGCACGGCTCTGAAGTCATCTTGAACCTCTCTTTAAAATATGCAAGCACGTAGAGTAGAATTTCTAAGCTAAGGTGATTGCAAAGTAGCACCTGCTGAAGCAGGATGATACTGTGGCAGAAAAATATTTTATCTTGAGTTAGATCAGTTATTGAGTCACACGAATGCGCGCAAATCGGACCAAAGTTATTTTAAAGATGCATCTTCAAGTAAAAATGATAATTTCAGTATAATGATATTTTCACTTCTGTTGACTAAAAGAAAGCGTTATCGTTACACAACTATTTAATAATCTTATATATAACTTTTCCGGCATTTTTATCTGAAAATACATACAAAATTAGACTTTCTCTAGATACTTCTTTTCTAAACAACTGAAATTACCTTTATAAAAATGAAAATAAAACTTAGGATTGCAATTATTAATCTCTGGATTAAACAGGTAAAATTATGAAACTCTATTCAAACTCAAATTAAAAAGTCACGAATTAAAATTGAGAAAGCTTTTTTATTCCTTAAATAGAGGGTCTGTTTTAAGTTTAACGTTCAAGAAATCTTAGAACTGAGCGGTGGTCGATCTGGAAGTATTGCAATATCGAATGTCGTCTTTAAACGAATCATCTTCTTGAATACATATACACGCCATATCCTGTGAGAAAAATGGTTTCTTACGCAATTTTATGATATCACGAACCGCAAATAAAAAAATTATCCTGGTTTACAGTTATAGATCGTGTCCTCAATGTAATTAACATAATATGTGGAATTAATTTTTTTCGATTTTTGGAAGGTCAGGAAAAAATAGAAAACACTATTTTTTAAGATATGACGACCTTTAAGTGGCTTGGTTTACCACCATCATTAGGTCACTTTAATAAAAAAAAAATAAATAAATTATACACATTCGAAGATATAAACGGAATCACAAAAAATTAAAAACCATAAAAAGAATTAGAAGTTACCTAGTTAAAAATTATCAATCACATCAAAAACGGTGATGTGATTAGTCAGAACTGAGGTGCGATATTGACAATTACAAATTATGTATATACAGAAGTTAGGGTCAATGAAATAGATCGAAGTATTATGATTAATAGTCACTGTTTCAACTTTCTTATTAAAGGCAAGTAAGTATTACTAATTGTAAGAAATTGTATATCCCCTTTTCTATTGATAGTAAAATCATTAAATTGTATATAGATCATTTTAAAAATCTTTTTTGTAATTAGTTTAAAAATCTACAACTATTGCATTTTTAAAGTCGGAAGATGATTATTTTCAGTTCGATGTTCGTTAACAACAGTTTTTATCTTCTTTCTTTTTTCGTGTTCAAAAACTCTTGTAATCAAGGAACGTTTGGTTTCTCCAATATAAGTAGCAGGACAATCATTACAGTTAAGTTTGTAAACAATACCTTTAATATCGCATTTTTCGGTAAAAAAGTTTAATAAAATAATTTTCAAAAGAACAACATTTTATAGATGTTTAGAAACTATTAATATTTTCTATCGTTAAAAAAGTGTAGATAACAAGTGATTATATTTTGAGTGTAATCTTTTTTATTAATTGAAAATTTTTGTAAATTAATATGAATCATTTCTGATATCAATCGCTTACTTTCATTAGATTCATTGTCAGGAATGGCAAAGTTATTCCAATTAAAATAATGTTTTAGAGAAATCTTATGATTAGCGTTACCGCTTACTTTAAAATTTTTATGTTCACTAATACGTACTCCTCCATTCTCTTGGTTTCACCAACATATAATGCAGGACAATTTTCACAATTTATTTTGTAGACGACATTGGTAATTTCTGATTTTTTACTTTTGTCTTTACCTTTTTTAATTAAATTATAATTCAATGAATGGTTAGTGGTGGGAACAGTCAAAATATTATAGTTTTTAAGCATTGATGAAGTTCTCTCATACAGATTTTGTACATACGGTAAAAAATTATAATCTTTTAAAATATTAGATAATTGAAAAGAAATATTGTTGAAGGAAATGCAAACTTTCGGTAGAAGTCCATAAATAGATGACATTAGATTGTACACTACCTATAGCTTTTTTGTTTAAAATATTTGTCGTATTGTAAAATTTTTTTGTACAAAATCTAAAGGATAAACATTTTTTCGGATAATTTTTGTAACTATTTTTATATTATCAATTTGGAAGGAATCATGTGAAAGTAAAATTGCCCTGTCATATAAATGATAAACAATATTCTTTTTTTGTTGTAATGGATGACATGAATAATAGTTAATCAATCTGTTTGAAGATATAGGTTTTTGAAACCAATTGGTGATATTACTTCTATGTAAAAGTTGTTGTGGAATAAGATCGTTGCTTCTACACCTCAGTAAAAAGTGACGTTTTAAAGTTGATTCTGCCAGTTGACAATTGAGAAGTGACCACTTTTTTAAAAGAATTGTGATTTCATATCCATGGTGTTTTTGGATGAATTTAAAAAATTCTTAGGAGCTGATGTTTCTAGCGTCGTGAAGTCCATCATTAATCCAGGACTGAATTCATTAGTAGTATTTTTTTCTATCATTATTTTTACAAGAAATGAATGTTTTTCGATTTTCGGAAGGTTAGGAAAAAATAGAAAACACTATTTTTTAAGACGTTTCGTTTTATTTTATAATGTTATTTTACTTATTTCGACTGTTTTCGATGTGATTAATAATTTTTAACTAGGTAACTTCTAATTTTGTCATTTTTAAATTTTGTGATTCTGTTTATATCTTAAAATGTGTATAGTTTATTTATTTATTTTTTATTAAAGTGATTATGGTGGCACACCAAGTCACCGAAACGTCATTATATCTTAAAAAATAGTGTTTTCTATTTTTTCCTGACCTTCCAAAAACAAAAAAAAAGTTGATTTCTTGTAAAAATAATGGAAGAAAAAAATACTACTTATGATATTATTATGTATTTCAAAATCAACTCTAAATTTATCAATATTTAAACATTTTAAAATATAACTCGTTTTAGAAATTAATACGCTTACATTCTACAGGTTATTCAACGTTCTCATGTGTAATACAAGTATAGTTATAAACGCACAATACTTCCTGGTGTTAGTCATGATCTTTAAGGTGTCGAAGGAGCGAGCCTATTTTCTATATTAATTCATTTAAGCAACTTGACTTATTTAGTAAGACTTCATAATAATTCACCTTATAGAACATTTTAAGGGAGGATAACTATTGCCAAGAAAATTATTTTAGATATTTCATCTATTCGATATATTCCATATTTATATGTGAAATTCTTTATCGATTAAACTTATGGCCTGGTCTCTTCAAAATTTTGATACTATATTTTTAATCACTCTTGAGAGAAAAGATTTCTTTTACCCGAGTTTTTACTAAGAATAAAAATATGCTTGAATCAAGAGTAATTATTCTTGGACTATGAATAACAATTCTTAGATTAATAATAATTATTGTTGAAAACATTTTTACAATTCGTTTTTAATTATTCTTAAATAATTTTTACAAGGCCTTTTTCTAAATTATAAGGATGTAAAATATACAAAAAAATTATTTTACTTCGTTTATTCATTTGACAACATGTTTCGACACACAAGTGTCCTTTTTAGGTCAATGAATTTTTGTATTCTAAACAACCAAAAAGTGAGTAAAAAAAACCTGCAAAAATTGTAATTGAAAATTGAAAAAATCTGTTGCTACCTCTCTAAATCTGAATTAGTGATTTTCTACTAATGAATTAGCGAAAAGTGAGCTACTATTAAAATAGTAAGAATTTTACTGATTCTTAATAGAAATTAGTAGAAAACTACTAATTCAGATTTAGAAAGACTACCAAAATAAATCACTTACTTCCATAGAGAGCTTTCTTTTTAAAAAGCCTTTATAACATAGACAAAATTCTCAAATTAAAAATCAATCAAAACTCAATTAAACCTGTGTTTCATATAAATTAAATTTAGGTTAGATTAGGTAATCGATGTCATACAGATAATCGATAAATCGATGTAACAATTTAAACACAGTCAAACAAACGCAGCTAAATAACCGATGCTGTAAATTTAAAATTTAAATTATGTTATAATTTGATTTGATCAAAATCGACAACATGATCAATGTTATAATTTAAACACATTTCCAAATAACATTCCAAATAAATTTAACAAAAGGAATTTATTCGATTGGACAAAATGAATCAAATTTAATCTATCAGAATTTATTACTGTAATTCAAATTGTAAAAAAGGACCAATAATTATGATTTTGTTTTTATCTCATTCCAACCAATTACCTCAGACCTCTCATTCTAAAAAAAACGTCGATTTATTTAATTAAAATTTTTAATTTTCTTACGTTAATATTATCGATTACTATAAATATTAGAAATCTTCTTTATTCAAATTTTACTTTTCTATCTTAAATTTATCAATTCCTTGTTCTTTCATCAAATCAATAAAATTTCACTTATAATTTTTATATTAATTATTATTTATCTCTCATACTGAAATATGATTGAAAAAACGATTCATATACTTTGAAAAACTAGGAAATTATTTATGACTACACGTCTAGTAGTAAATCACTTGATAGGCTTTCAAATCTGGTACATAATTAACATAGAATGAAATGGAGTGAGTTCATTGTATGAAAGGACTGATTACATTTAAAAACGGTGAAAACCACTTACCTTTCTTTTTTCTCATTATCTGATGCGTGATTAATGTCGACATTTCCATTGGAAGTTTGTGAATATTCCTCTGAATGTTTAACAGGCGTTGGTAGCTGTCCCATGGTGTCAATTTTTACATCTAGATCCTCATCATCTAGTAGAGATTGCTTTTGTTGCGAATGTTGACGCTGTTCCTCCCCTGTGAACAAATGATTGGTATATTACAATTATGCAAATGTCTATTTGCGAATGTAAGAGAAAGGTAAGGACGGATAATATCATCATTTTGACATAACTCCGGTCATTGTCCCATTGTCGAGTGTACATTAAAGTGTTAAAGGTTCAGACAATTTTAACTGTTCTTAATCTTGATCATACTCTGATCAATTACCAGCCTCAAGGGAAATATTACTATCAAATCATTAGGTTAAAATCTAGAAATTAGAAAAGGATTTCAATTCTTGACAACCATTCATTACGGTGAATTTTTTTAGAAAGAATTATTTCAAAGAAAAAGAGTAGTGTCTTTAATTAAGTTATATTATTACCAAAAAACTTCAAATTAAGAAGTAAAGTAAAAGAGGCGTTAAATTGTGTTGAAATAAATTAATTAAGGGGTTATTTAAGATGGAATTAACACTATACTATTATATATGTATAATATATGAAATGATCCTTAAAATTTCTTCAATTAAATTGTAAAAAATTAGTGAGTCAATTAACGTGTTACTTGTACTCTGAGAAACATTTAGATATATAAAAATGTGTGATATGTTTGCAAATTTAATTCAAAACCCAAAGATAACAATTGAATGTTCTTTGTTAACTTATTATAGTTGAGAAAGAATAGTTCATAAAATTTTTTGGAACAGTAGGCAAAAATTACTAGCAATTGAAGGCAAAGGATATGAAAAAAAAAGTGGGTTTATAAGTAAACTGTGAAGTTCCTTCGGATAATCATTAGAATATAAGTGTAAAAAATTAGTGGCTGATGCGTTTTAGACTCTTTAGAGCCAGTGAGTCTGCTTCCATAAGGGACCTTAACTTAAAGGATAATGAGGTTGTTTCAGAATAGTATCGCTATGGGATCATCATTGGGATACAGGTGCTGATTACTGTAATTTTACATTTGTTTCGAGGTTTCCTCGTAATGATCCTTAAAATATGCGCATATAACTGACTCTCCGTATCTTTTTTCCCAATGAATACCACTTGTTTCCTTCAGTTATTTATTAGTTATTTCGAAAAGCCCAAATTTGTAATTAAGATAAAAAATAATTATTGCATTTTGTTAATGTTACTTGTTAAAAGAGTAACAAGCAAATAACATTATTATAGTTTCTTAACGCTGCTGTTTTACATCATAGATTTTACACAACTTGTTTAATAATTTATAAACTTAATATTGAATATTTGTGCCATAAAAATGTACTATATCACTTTTTTCGGTTGCAGATGTTATTTAAAAATTCAGAAGAACTTTCGTTTAGGTTGAATGTCTGGAATATCAGATTTCAAAATAATGATTCATAATAATTAAATTTTATGCTAATAGGCGTTTAATTTACTCTTTTTATTTTCAATTGTGAAAGTTTTACGTAATTAAATTTCAAGTTTTCTGTGTTAATTTAAAAATGTAAATGTTGTTATAAATTACTGTCTTTATTAAAAATAAAACAAATAAACTGAGATCTCCCAAAGGATGATTTATAATTTATTCAATACAGGTAAGTAATTAGTAAATTTATTTTATCAACCGTAATGGATTTAACGCGTCAAAGTTTACGATTATAACTTTCGTATATATGTACTTCTGTCTATTATGTATGCAAAAACCACTAGATAATATAATCCTATTGCGGTTTTGCCATTATACGAAATGATATTTTGCGTCATCAAATGAATAGCGTATTTCGAAAAGGGCTCAACTCGGTTTTTTTAAATTTTACAGGAGACATAAAAAACGTTTTATTTCAAACAGCAAAAATTAAAAGAGTCCAGTTTTTTTTAATTGTAATTAGATGCTATTCTGTATGAGAAAATGATAAAATAATTGTCTTAAATTAAAGTGTGTTGGAGAAAATTGATATTATAGGTGTCAGAGTTGAGCCCTTTTCGAAATTCATGAAAAAAATTTAATCGTTTTAATATTATAAAAGTATATTAATGAAGCTTTTTAGTATGAAAAAACATTATATTTATTTATTTATATAGGTAATTTTAAAATATAATTAATTTTTTTAAACTCTAAAACAGTTGTAACATTTAAAAACAAACTTTTTTAAACAACATTTTTTCAATTACAACTCTTCTTCAAAGTCGCTGTCAGCTTCTGTACTTGTCGGCCACTGAAAAATTTCTTCATAAAAATTTCTGTATTCCTGTGGAATATATTGTCTTAATTTCTGCAAATCGATTATTTTCAATCTGTTAATTGGCAACTTTGAGGAATAGCAAGGAAATTCTTGATGGCAAGGAATTTTTGCACAAACATTTTTTCTTTTTAAGAAGCAAAAAGTTTCAATGCCTATTTCACTGCTAATGTTGGGACGGCATAAAAGTATACCTGGTTTTTTAGGGTTAAAAATGAATTCGAAAAAATTTGACACTTGGAAGGAAACTTTATCATTCTTCTTAACGTTTTTCCCATACCCAATGGGAAACTAACGATTGGCGCATTAATGGACCAGTATTGGGAGCCAATGGTGCCAATATTGGCGCATTAATGGAAACCAATATTGGACCACAGTTGGTCAATCCTTGGGATGATAACGGGTTTGCCAGTCATTGGCAGCCATCATTGGTTCAATATTGGTTGCCAATGATAATGCCAATAAATAAAATTTTTTAAATTAACAATATTAAAATCTATATTTTTATATTGTTAATTTATTTATTGTTTAAAAAAATTTTTTTTTTTTAATAAATATTTTAATTTATTTATTAATGCATGTCAAGTATTGGTACAATAATTGGCTTTCAATATTGGTCCATCCTTGGGAGCCAATGAATAACCAGCAATCTTATTTTTACAACTCTATATGGAAACAGAGTTGTTAATTTAATCTTCAGCCAATATTTGACAATGAAGATTTGAGTGTTGGACACATTAGAAATGTATTTTCAGAGGTACGGGATCAGGCCTTATATAAAAGAGCTGAAGAAACTCAATCGTGAGAGAGGCTGACCGATGCGCGCCCTATGCCAGTTTCCGAAACCACAAACGCGTGAGAATCCTCGGCGCGCAGACGCGGCATAGATGCGGCGGGAAACTTCCACTATTTGAATTTGAATTTTTTATGCATTTAATCAAAAACAAGAAAAGAAATATAATAATACAAAAATTATACAAATTCTTAAATTTGTATAGTTTTCTGATTGTTATTAAAAAGTAATACGCTTAATTATAAAGAAATACTTATAATTAATATCATCCATAAATAATTGTTCAATTCTTGAAGATTTGAAAAACTCTTAAAGGTGTGTCCTAAGGTTAAAAATTATTGTTCTAAATCTACTTTAATCGATTTTCATGTTATAGAAATTATTTAAATAAATTAATTAGTTTTAAAGAAATCAGAAAGAAATTAAATTGATGAAAAAATAAACATTTAATATTAAAAATAATATTAATAAAAATAATCACATTAAAACTTTGGTTGTAAAATAAACAGAACGAAAAATTTAAAATTAAAAAATTAATGAACAATTACAAAATATTAAAGAAGACTTTAATTTTATTAAAATGTAAACTTAAGTCACATAAATACAAATATTCATGTAAGTATTTAAATTTTAAATTCACCATTTTTTCTGTTTAAATTTAAAGTAAAATTTAACAAATTGTAAAGAATGATAGTTAATAAATATTTAACTTTATTTGTTATTCTTTTCGTTTTTCACATGCAAAAAATAATCATTTTTTTAATGAAACAAATTCTCTAAATTTGAATACAAATTAAAAATGAAAAAAATTTAATATATGTAAAAAAAATTTTAAATTTGAATCATTTAATTAAATAATTTATTTTAACAAAATGACTTTTTAAATATAACTATCCAGAATATATAAAAAATATGAGCAAAAAAAATCAAAATTGGTTTTTAAAAATAAAAAAATAAACTTTTTAAAGTTCAAAATAAATTAAATTTTTTTTAAATGTTGTTATTCTAAAATTAATATTAAACTTGAATAATAATTTTCAATACAATTGCTTAAAGTTATTTTTCAAAAAATTCAATTATCATTAAAATGAATCTTTCCAAATAATAAAACTATGTTTAATGCTCTATTATTTCTTTAATTTAAAAGGAAACATTAATTTTTTCTGTTTAAGTTTTATTATTTGGAAAGATTCATTTTAATGATAATTGAATTTTTTGAAAACTAACTTTAAGTAATTGTATTGAAAATTATTATTCAAGTTTAATATTAATTTTAGAATAACAACATTTAAAAAAAATTTAATTTATTTTGAACTTTAAAAAGTTTATTTTTTTATTTTTAAAAACCAATTTTGATTTTTTTTGCTCATATTTTTTATATATTCTGGATAGTTATATTTAAAAAGTCATTTTGTTAAAATAAATTATTTAATTAAATGATTCAAATTTAAAAATTTTTTTACATATATTAAATTTTTTTCATTTTTAATTTGTATTCAAATTTAGAGAATTTGTTTCATTAAAAAAATGATTATTTTTTGCATGTGAAAAACGAAAAGAATAAAGTTAAATATTTATTAACTATCATTCTTTACAATTTGTTAAATTTTACTTTAAATTTAAACAGAAAAAATGGTGAATTTAAAATTTAAATACTTACATGAATATTTGTATTTATGTGACTTAAGTTTACATTTTAATAAAATTAAAGTCTTCTTTAATATTTTGTAATTGTTCATTAATTTTTTAATTTTAAATTTTTCGTTCTGTTTATTTTACAACCAAAGTTTTAATGTGATTATTTTTATTAATATTATTTTTAATATTAAATGTTTATTTTTTCATCAATTTAATTTCTTTCTGATTTCTTTAAAACTAATTAATTTATTTAAATAATTTCTATAACATGAAAATCGATTAAAGTAGATTTAGAACAATAATTTTTAACCTTAGGACACACCTTTAAGAGTTTTTCAAATCTTCAAGAATTGAACAATTATTTATGGATGATATTAATTATAAGTATTTCTTTATAATTAAGCGTATTACTTTTTAATAACAATCAGAAAACTATACAAATTTAAGAATTTGTATAATTTTTGTATTATTATATTTCTTTTCTTGTTTTTGATTAAATGCATAAAAAATTCAAATTCAAATAGTGGAAGTTTTCCGCCGCATCTATGCCGCGTCTGCGCGCCGAGGATTCTCACGCGTTTGTGGTTTCGGAAACTGGCATAGGGCGCGCATCGGTCAGCCTCTCTCACGATTGAGTTTCTTCAGCTCTTTTATATAAGGCCTGATCCCGTACCTCTGAAAATACATTTCTAATGTGTCCAACACTCAAATCTTCATTGTCAAATATTGGCTGAAGATTAAATTAACAACTCTGTTTCCATATAGAGTTGTAAAAATAAGATTGTTGGTTATTCATTGGCTCCCAAGGATGGACCAATATTGAAAGCCAATTATTGTACCAATACTTGACATGCATTAATAAATAAATTAAAATATTTATTAAAAAAAAAAAATTTTTTTAAACAATAAATAAATTAACAATATAAAAATATAGATTTTAATATTGTTAATTTAAAAAATTTTATTTATTGGCATTATCATTGGCAACCAATATTGAACCAATGATGGCTGCCAATGACTGGCAAACCCGTTATCATCCCAAGGATTGACCAACTGTGGTCCAATATTGGTTGCCAATAGTTTGCCAAGAAAAAACTGTTGGCCGCCAATCATGGGACCATTATTTAGCCAATGGTGATCATTGGCAATTTCCCATTGGGTAGCTTTTTTCTAATAAAGGTTTACTTTTAAAATTAACTTTACCCCACGATTTGAAGTCTATGATGTCGGAATATATCATTGTTTTAACGTTAAATTTCTCATTTTTGGCACTACCAAGTATTAAATCAACATACTGCTCTTGAGTGAATAAACGGTCCTCTCTTTTAATTTTACGTTTTACAGTCGCAAAATCTCTATCGCAATCGTTGAAAGAGTGTCCTCTTTGCGGAAAATAGAGAACAATTTTTATATTTCGACTGGCTGCTAAAGACAATAGAAATTTAATAACGATAATATTCTTATTTTGTCCAAGACAGCCATCACAAAACAAGTGTAATGCTTTTATTTCTTCAGGAACGTTTTCTTGAATATAATCATTCAAAAACGGTGTCACTTCGTTGGACCCCTTGAGAGCTTGACCTTCGTGATAAGAGTAAAAAGTTGCTTTTCCTGTTTTCATATTATGCACACAAAATTCATAAACCCATAGTTGGCGAGAATAGAACACTTCTTGGACAGGTAGACGCAGTAGTGGGAGATTTTGCATATAATCAAACGTCAATCCCATGATAGTGCTGCCCTGCTTTTGGCATTCTTTAGTGATTTTTATACCTTCTTTGAAAAATTTGGAGGCTTCGCTTTTATGACTTTCAAGTTCAATATTAGCTTCATTTTTTGAATTTTCGTCCATATGAGGAGTTTTCAACCTAACTTTAATTTCTTCACATTTTGAACATACATCTATTTGTGGTCTTCCAAATTTCAAATCAAATTTTTTATTGAAATAACTTTTGAAAAATTGGTAGGTTACTTTTTGATTGGGATGATCCAAGCAATATCTCTCATGTAATATTTTTGTATTTAATGAAGAGGATAAATAACGTGTCACGATGTTATTTGAATAGTGGATTTCTTTAACTGGAATAGATTCCACAAACCGATAAATCAAAGCACACTTTTCTCCTGGCACAATATTACTCCTAGAACCTGCAGATTTTCCACGTTCGTCGTGTGGAATTTTATTTTTTACTTTTAGGTCCTTTAACCTTCTTATTCTTTTGTCCGTCACACCATGCAAACTTAAAAATGCTTTTTTACAGATTAATTTTTCGTTTCCGTTTATTTCAACGTAATATTTATAAGAAAAGTTCTGAAGTTTCGATTTTTTAGAATTGGGGTCCTCTGAATCAATTTCCATTCGTTTTGATGTATCCTGTACAGAATTCACCTTTATTAATGACTGTAAATAAATATCCTGTTCATTTTTCGTGTTGAAATAATTAATTCGCTTAATAATATTATCTTTAATATCTTCAGACAAGTCGAAACATTCTTGACGACACCTGAGAATACAAATTCAATATTTATATAAGTTTTTTTATTTATTTAATTTTTATTATGAGTTTATTTAACAAAAATTGAAATACTTTATGATTTCTAAGTATATTAAAATTTAATAAACAATCACTTACATGCAATTAGGTCCAGTTTTTCTTTCAGGAATTAATTCGCCTACATGGTTTTCGTGACTTAACCCTTTCAGTTTAGCTTTTTTGATTACTACATGTTTATAATTTTCATCATTTCTTATTCCTCTTTTCTTTTTATTAACAATCTCT
Source organism: Ganaspis brasiliensis (assembly GCA_037103525.1). Taxonomy (NCBI): domain Eukaryota; kingdom Metazoa; phylum Arthropoda; class Insecta; order Hymenoptera; family Figitidae; genus Ganaspis; species Ganaspis brasiliensis. The sequence goes on along the minus strand of JAZKLR010000040.1, from coordinate 3,410,800 downwards.
TCATTTTCTGAGCTGCTTGAACTCATTATGTTGATTTATTTTTGAGTTTATTTACGAATTGTATTTTTAATATTTTTTCTTTGGTTATAAGTCAAATAAAGAAACAACTTCACGTTTATTAGATTAAATTTTTCTTTCAGAGTTAAGCCCTTTTCGAAATTCATTTAAAATCGGCAAATCTTTAAACGCTTTTTTTTCCACGAAAAGTACATCGAATGAAGTTTTCCTTTTGAGAAAACATTAATGAATGTGCAATAAAGCAAAAAATGCAAAAAAGTGAAAATTGATAAAAATCCGAGTTGAGCCCTTTTCGAAATTCGCAATTCAAATATTTTGTTCCATTAGCTATGAGTATTACATTTTCTATACATAACATAAAAGATAAGTAAACTACGTTTGTTTTCTTTACAACATTTTCGCTTTTCATAATTCCTTGAAGAAAGTTTCAGTCATCTCACTGTATAGCTTCAACTTTAATTCCGCAATGTCTTTCGTAATTCTAGTATGTGATCAAGAAATTCTTCCAACACAGCATTTATTAAAGACTGAATTTTGTTCGATCGCACCCAATCTATCAATCAACTTGGATTTATTGCCAGTGTTACAATTAGCAAGACAGTACTCAAGCTACAAATTAAAACAGCTTATTTATAACCCTTTCGTGCCCCCGGAAATTGGATTTTGTTGAAACTAGTTACTCGGGGGTTTTTTTTTTGGGTCGCTTATTACAATCTAGAGTCAAATTTTCAAAATTCAAAATAGCGGACATTTTTTCAAAATTACTCAGGGGTTTTCGGGGTCGCTGATTACAAATATAATGTCAGACTTTAGAAATTCAATATAGCGGATTCAATGTGGCAAATTTAAGCAATTTTGAAAAAATGTCTGACATTTTGAATTTTTGAAATTCGACAAGATATTTACATTTTCTTTGGTTTATTTTAAAGATAATGGTTCAAAGTTTAATTCGGCTTAATTTCCAATTTTTCTAATTACTTTTTTAGAAAATGCAGCCCACCAAACCTGAACAATGAAAATTCACAAAAAAACGAAAAATTCACATGTCTTTATCATATTGAATCTCCGTTTCTATTAATCAAAAAGGCTTTAAAATAGAACCATTTAACGGCAAATTTTATAAGCTTTCCAATGACCTATGAAAAATTTCAATTCGCTAATAATTTCAAAATAATCAATATTTTAAGACGGTCATGTTTTTAATCCCATTTTTGTAAGTGGTCCTACAATTTTGTCCGGTAGTGTAGTTATTATTATATATATATATCTCGATAATTTATGAAAACATTTTTTTGGTATTCTGGATATAGTATGCGGAAAACAAAGAAGAAGTATATTGTATTTGTAATTTTGTTCAATAAGATAACCGAGTGACAAATGGCATATACAATTACGCAATTCAGCACAAAAAAGTGCATTACGTATTGTACTTACAAAGTGAGTGTCCTGAGAAATAAAATTAAATTCTACTTTAAAAAAATATGATATATTTCCTAAATCTTTCTTCAATGCAATATGTTAAACAAAAGGAGATTAGAAATTTGTAAAAAAAACTTTATTTATGCAGAAGAAAAGCATAACTTCATTATTGACATTTTTGAGATAAAAACAAATTTATCTTTATTCAGCAATGCTCTTTGAAGTTTCATTACTGTCGAATCATTTAAATGCTTATTTACTCAGGGTGTCTACTAAATTTGGTTTTTAAAACTCCCGGTCATTTCCCGGTTTTAAATATTATATTTCTTATTATAAATAAATGATATAACAAATCCTATCTTTTCATTATTTACAGAATGAATTTATCAACAATTAATTGATTTTCAAAATTTAAAACAAAAAATAAAAAAAATTGTTTTGTTCTTATAACTTACAATTTCAGCGCAAACTGTATTAAGGTTCACAATTATATTTCATTTACCGACTATTTCTCAGTTATTTTGTAACTTTATATTCATCATATTACTGCTTCTTAATGTAACAATTTAAAATCTTGAATATATTAAAAATCGCTGAAGTCACAGACATTTTGTAATGTCTATTATTCAAGTACTCACATATTGTTTTCAAATCAAATGTATAGTTTGAGATCTATAAATGAAAAGGTTTCAGTCCAAAGCTTGCTCTAAACGTCTAAACAAAGGAAGTAACGTACTCCAAATTATATGCTTAAGTAGAAAATTATTCCCAGGGATAACTCTCATTAGCCTTTTCAGGCTCGGTGATTTTAATAGAATATATAGCAACACACGTTATTGAGAATTGGGTTGCTTGTGTCTCAACAAAATTGTTTTCAAATAATTGTTAATCTTCCAAGTCAAATATACTCTTAGAAAAGTGGTTTATAATTAAATTAACTCTAAAAGAAACAACCGTCAATTGGTCTTTTGAGAAATTTTGATGTCAAACTTTTTGTCATCACCTCTAAAAACTATTATTTATGATTTATTTCTTTTATGAACGCACGTAACTGCAAATTCAAAAATAAAAAAAAACATATTAAAAGCCGTTAATAAAATGTCATACATCAGGAAGAAATAGATTTTTCAAGGTGTCCTACAAATTTCCCTTGAATTTCTTGTCAGGTGTAAAAAGGATCACAGGTGTTGAAAAGATCAGGTTTAAGATCGGGTTTTATCTTTTCAAGCTAAAGGTCTACCATAAGTCGCTTCCATAAAAGCTTATACGCTACTGGGAAAAATTAGAGATCCGTCTTTGTGACACATGTCGAGGTTGAATTCAAAGAATTTACAAAAATACTCTATAAAGAAGTTTTATGTCTGGTGTAAGAGAGCGTTTTTTTTTAAAACAAACAAAAACTCTATTTTCGATTAAATGAATGCAGGATGACTTGGAAGTTTTAAGGACATCAGTATAGGTTTAGGTAGTATATAAAGTGATGGTAAGGACTGAATAGTGAATGAATACACGAGAATGTAGCCTGTGAATCTTTTTTCCCTCTTGTTCCGCTTCTTGTAATAAACGCACTATCGCTTTCAAGTCTCGCACCTTAGGTCCTATGGGAAAAAGCATTAAAACCGTTGCATTATGGTGCTTACACGCCAAGTACAAGGGCATCATGTGCAATATACATGCATAGTATGATACTCGATGGTACATTGACTATCGGATAATTAAAAAAACTGCATTAGGAAGGCTGAGGAAGACAAGGTTCTCACGAGATACAATGAACGCTGAAGACAATGGCCCTTCTTGGGCTCAGGATGCGTACAACTTTTACCAACAAATCTTTGCTTTCTGTTCTGACTCATTTTAACCAAAAACCACAGAAATTATTTCCTGTTGAATGGTCAATCTGAGAATCATCGATAGCGGAAAGTTTGCAACCCTTTTTTGTCAATGAAGAACTGGAAAACAAATTTTCTTTAAAGGAACCGTTATAACCTTTTGGTCACAACAAAATATTTGTATATTGAAAAAGAATTGGCGTTGGTTTAATTAAACTCATTTATTGAGACGATTTAAATTATAGGGCAAATGTGTCAGTTGCTGAGGGCTCTTAGCCGAGACTCCTTTTTATTAAAAAATACCGCTTTTTTATTCATAACAATGAACTTACGACTTATTAAATGAAAAGTTTGTGTTATTTAGATATTTATTCAAACATCAAAACCCCATAAAAATTGATTATTTGAACAAAATTAAGAAATTAAAAATAATATCAAATGCATCTATTGCTGCGGGCTTAAGTCAGTTGATGCGTGTTAGTTGCTGCTGACAGAATAACGTGTAATTGGAGGTTAGATTTCTCGCAGCAACTAAAGAACATACAAACCAAATGTTTGCTTTAGTTGCTGCGGGAACAATAATTTAAACTTAAATAATTATAAATTAATAATAGTTAAAATAAGATTTTTGATGAAATTGTATTAAGTAAAGGTTAGAATAATTTTTTCACACATTTTGAGATAGGATACTTTTTAAATCTAATTTCAGGGTGCCCACCACCTTTTCGTTTTGAAATTCCCTGACTTTCCCTGATCAAAAAAATTATTTTCCCCGACTTTTTATAAGTGTTATTTTGCAATAAAGTACAAAAATTAAATTCAATAAATAAAATAAAATTGGGTATTAATATCTTGGATTTGTTCTTCTACAACTGTCTTGGGATTTTTCAATTTTTCGATATTCTCACTTTTTTTCAATATGTCTATTTTACAATTGCAGTCATTTCCAGGTAAGAAGCTGTGGATTAAAAGGCATTGTTTGGCATTGAAAAAAACATACGTCTGACTACATTTAAATGACAATGAATTTCTGTTTTGTCTTTAATCCACTTTAATGCCCTCAGTAGATTATAACTCAACTTGTTTTAATGCCTTTTAATCCTCAAAAATATTCTAAAAAACTGGAATGCTATTCAATGCCATAATACAGATAAAGTATCGAATGAAGTCACTGTCATACAATACTATTCGTCGGAATGTAAAGTTTAATACCTTTCAATACCTTTTCAAGGAAAATATATTGAAGAAACAAATGCTATTTAATCCTTTTTACTGACATACTAATTTAAGTGTTTTTTAAGTCCTTTTGCAGAAGATAATTTTAAAAATGAAGAATGCTATTCCTTGTTTTCTTTGAGCAAGTAATTTTAGTGACGTTTAAAACTATTTCCGGGAAGAAAATGTTGAAAAGACGAATGCCAATTAATTTTGTTATCGATCAAATAAAACGCATTGACATATTTTAATCCTTGTAAATTTCTATTTTTTAACGTTCCCACCGAGATAATAAGATCTATAACTCTCTGAAATTGAATAAGTGAAAATTCACTTATTAGATGTCAAAAGTCTTCCACTCTTTCAAAAAGTGCATATGCACTTACAATAAGTGTATATGCACTTACGATAACTGAAATTTTCACTTTTTATAAGTGCATATACACTTTTTGAAAGAGTGGAAGACTTTTGACATCTAATAAGTGAATTTTCACTTATTTAAATTTAGAGAGAAAGCAGTTCATGTTCGGTGGTGAAAAAATATGGTAGATCGTTCAATTCCTACTGATCCTATTGCAATTTTTAGTATTATGTGTTAACAAAAACACCATAACTTTTCACTAAAAAAATTAAATATACCTTGTCATTTTCAAATTCCCTGACTTTCCCTGACTTTTTGAATTTTTTTTTTCAATTCCCTGATTTTCCCTGACTTTCCCTGTTTTCCCTGAGTGGTGGGCACCCTGAATTTTGAATGTAGCTAATGTTTGCAGCATTTAAAAAGCAAAAAAGTAGTAAGAATGAAAAGCAAAACCCCACAAAACGTTAAAAATTCACAATTTTTATAATAATTATATTAAAAAAAATTTTTTATTAGGGGAGTAGGCCCCAAGATGGACAGGGCCCCAAGATGGACATTTCGTATAAAATTTTTGTTTAAGGTGGCAGCGCCTTATGCTTTTTGTCATTTTTGTTGTTTGTCTAGACGAAGATTTTTAATGCACATTTGAAGAAAAAAAACCAGTTGGTTTTACTTCTATACATGCCACGTAAGTTTGGGTCTAAAAAAGTTTTGTAACAGTTTTTTCTTAAGTTGGTAAAGTTACTTTAATTTATGATTTAAAATGAGTACTTAACGTTATAATATTCTTTATTTATCGTATAATAAGATCCTAAAATAATTTTACTAATTCAGTGTTCGTATATATATTTTTACTTGGGATTAAAAAATGGTGTCATGTACCCTAAGATGGACAGGCCTCAAATCTCAATGTATTTATTTGCATATTTTCGATTTTACATTTTTTTAAATAATTTTTTGAGCCAATTAATTAAAATTTTTTATTTTCCACCATAAAATGTGATGTTATCGTTAGAGAATTTGATATATCTATATTTTCGATATTTTATTACTTTTTACTGTTAAGCTATTAGATTGAAGTTTTAAGAAATGTTCTTTCCTGATAAATTCCGTAAAATGATTAAAAATAAGTTTAAGAATTGTTACAGGATGTTAATTTTTTATTTACTACAATTTTCAGGGACTTTTAAGAAGGTGTCCATCTTGGGGACACTTTTTTTTAGACCGAAAATTTTAACAATTAGAAAAAATGCATTAAAAAATGTTTATGTTCAAAATAAAATTTTATCCCAGTGGCCATAAGTTACCTTATAAATTGTATTTTCATCCAGTATAAAACATTTTAATATATTTTATTTGTTTTGGATTCTACACAGCAATAAATCGAAAGGGTGTCCAACTTGGAGCCCTCTCCCCTAATAATTTTATAGGGGAGTGGGCCCCAAGATGGACAGGGCCCCAAGATAGACATTTCGTATAAAATTTTTGTTTAAGGTGACAGCGCCTTATGCTTTCTGTCATTTTTGTTGTTTATATAGACGAACATTTTGATGCACATTTGAAGAAAAAAAACCAGTTGGTTTTACTTCTATACATACCACGTAATTTTGTGTCTAAAAAAGTTTTGTAACAGTTTTTTCTCAAGTTGGTAAAGTTATTTAAATTTATGATTTAGAATGAGTACTTAACGTTATAATATTCTTTATTTATCATATAATAATATTCTAAAATGATTTTACTAATTCAGTATTCATATATATATATTTTTACTGGGGATTAAAAAATGGTGTCATGTACCCTAAGATGGACAGGCCTCAAATCTCAATGTATTTTTTTGCATATTTTCGATTTTACACTTTTTTCAATAATTTTTTGAGACAATTAATTACAATTTTTTATTTTACACCATAAAATGTGATTTTATTGTTAGAGAATTTATTATATTGATATTTTTCGATATTTTATTACTTTTTACTGTTAAGCCATTAAATTGAAGTTTTTAGAAATTTTATTTCTTGATAAATTCCGTAAAATGATTAAAACTTAGTTCAAGAATTGTTACACGATGTTAATTTTTTATTTACTACCATTTTTAAAGACTTTTAAGAAGGTGTCCATCTTGGGGCCACTTTTTTTTAGACCGAAAATTTTAACAAATAGAAAAAATGCTTTAAAAAATGTTTATGTTCAAAATAAAATTTTATCTCTGTGGCCATAAGTTACCTTATAAATTGTACTTTCATCCGATATAAAACATTTTAATATATTTTATTCGGTTTGGATTCCACAGCAATAAATCGATAGGGAGTCCAACTTGGGGCCCTCTCCCCTAGTAATTTTTTTATAACAAAAACACCATCAGCATTACAACGTTACTACAAAAATTTAAGGTAAGACACCACCTTTATTTTGACTCCATCAAATTTGAATTATCTCAGAAGATAATTTTACTTTTCTTGCATCATTTTGGTTCCAAAAACATACAGGGACGTTAAAAATATGTAGTCTGAACTTTTAACATTTAGAATGTATATTCTTGAAAAATTAAAATTTTTGAAAATTAAACTTTTCTCACAATTTTTAGTACTTTTTATCGTAAATCCTCTTATATCTCGATTTTTAATGATTCTTTTGAATCTCTGGCATGGATTTTCCAAAATTTGAATTTTCAAAACAATTTAAAGTTTTAAAAAATTCTAAAATGTCCAAATCCTTTTTTTCTTAATTTTTGATGACTAACCATAATTTTAGATTAAAAATAATGTAAAAAAAATTGGCACCCCTGAAAAATGAATTAAAATTTGAATATTTATTGGTCCCTTTCTTAAATATTGAACTTCTTTTACAATTTTCACTATTTTTTCATACCAACTTTTTTTACACTCTCTTTAAGTGATTCTTTCGAATCTCTCGCATAAAATTAAAAAAAGTATAATTTTGTCAAAACATACTTATTTTTTATCTGTTTTTTTAAGGATTCAAGTGATGCAAGAAAAAAAATACAGCTACCTTAAGACATTAAAATATAAGGGGTTCAAAATAAGGGTGGTGACTACCCTTAAAAGCAGAACAAAGTAGTGACAAAACTTTTTTTGTTACACAAAATTGAACTTCAAAAAGTTTTATCCCCAAAATCGATTAGGAACCCTTTATTTATAACAAGAAACGCACCCCCCCCCCCACCCGTTTCTAAAACAACTTACTAAAGTGTACCCAATTTCGTTATCAATTTTTTTTAATGCATAATATGATAAACATTAAGCTACCGAAAATGTAAAGAAAAATTGCATCCTAAAATTGAGCTTCCAAATCTTAAAAAAACATTTATTCCTCACTCAGAAAAAAATTTGTTTGTGACAACGAAACTTCAGTTAAAGAAACAAATTTTGGTTGAAACAACCAAATTTTGGTTAAATCAACAAAATTATTCTATTGTTTCAAACAAAATTTCTTTCTTTAACTGAAGTTTGGTTGTCACAAACAAATTTTTTTCTGAGTGGCTTAAACAGAACCAGAATCCTTTATTTAAGACAAAAAACTTGGGTCTTAGGCCTGCAAAGTTTTTAAAAAAATCCTCATTCTAAAAACTGAGCAAAAAAACAGCGTTTCTAACGAGAAACGTATCAAAATAAAAAAAAATTATCAAAGTGCATCCAATATAGTGAACAATTCCAAAGTCTGCTATTTTATACAAGAAAAAAAATTCTCCACTAGGGTAAATACGGGGGATTTCTGACAGTACCGATAGTCGGACACTTTCAGTTTTGAAGTTAAATAAATAATTATTTACTATCGGAATCTTCTCACAAAGTTATTTTATAAAATTTGTCAGAATTATAGAATATAAAAATTACCTGCAACGCCCTCTGGTGATTTGTAAATTAGTTAAAATGCAACAATAATTTACTCAACCGCGATGTTTTGACATTTTGTCTGATTTGTTATTCCAGCCGTTAAGGAGGTAGAGATTTTTATTAGTACGAAATAAGGTTTTGTAGGTTGTAATTATGTTTGAAAATGTTACAAAGTGATTATGAAAACTCTAATTTTATGTTTAAAAGTGAAAATAACATTAAAATGACTTTAAATTTACAAATAATTGACGTAATTGACGTGTCCGACCTAACCTGTCAGATTTTAGAGTGTTTGTGTATAGTCGGACACTATATTACTTGTATTATATCTCGTATTATTTTAGATGCTGAAAAAGTAAATACCATAAAAACAACTACTTATAACCTATAAATTTGTTAACTTTCTAACATTTTCTGCATCAACAGAAAAATAACCTAAAATTTGATTTTATACGAATTCCTCCTTTTCACTGAAGGATCACAACAGAACTTGACAGATTGTCTTCAAAATGCCATAGTGAGGTATAAAATTTTAAAACTAAAAAACTTTCTTTTTTTATTTAAGATTCACCACATGGGTTTACGAATTAAACTCGTGCTGCCTGAGGATTATTTCTGTAACTGAATTTGATAGATTTTATAACATAAAAGCAAGAAATATTTTATTATTTTAAAAAAGAAAAATGTCCGACTACTGATACAGTTGTGTCCGACTTTACAAGCAAGTGTCCGACTACTGCTGATATTCTGTTTTTTTTATTAAAATAGCTATATTTTATTAAATATTGACATGTTTGTAGCAAGTTTATATGAAAATTAATCATGGATGACTCATTTAACGGTTCATGCAAAGCAATATGTTAAAATACTTTTCAATTTTAAGAAAAATATCATTATTTAAGATCGAATCCTTAAGTGTCCGACTACCCCCGCATTTACCCTATTTGGAGAATAGTGCGTTTGATTTGTTTTAGTTTTTGGGGCACTTTCTTCTTTATAAACGATGTGTTCTAGGGGAGTTTGGTGATGAAACTTTTTTTTAAAGTTTTGACAAAATCAATGCTTACAGGTTGCTGCTATATATTTTTAACTAGATTAGGCATATACATTTTGCTAATTTTAAATATTAGGGGCACGTTTTTCATTATAAACGATAGGTCTCGAAACTGTTTTGAAGTTGAAACTTTTTTTGAAGCTAGGGGGGCTAAATGCTCACCACCATTTTATATTTAATATTGGGTTTACTTTGTTATTATTTTTTTTTATTAGGGGCACGCCTTTTTATATAAACTTTGGGAACAAATTAAATTTTCTTTTTTTTTTAAAGCTTCGACCTCTCAATGTTCACAGTTTTATTTTAAAAAATTATTGACTCTGCTGGGTTCTATTTTTTAGTTTTTTACCTCAGTTCATAATGTTCATAAATTAGGTCACACGTTAAGGGGGGGGGGGGGGGGCAGGTTTTGTGACAATCTGTGAAAAAGTGGGGGAGGCCAGCTGTAGTATGACAACAATATTTATATAATTTTTATGTGTTAAATGTTTATATTTGTCTTATTTCACAAACTTTGTTTTATTCTTTTATTTCATTTATTTTTTTTTTGTTTTAAAATGTAGATTGTAGTACTTGAAAATTGTAAATATTTTTTAACATGATACAAATAGGGGAGGGGGGTCAAGAAAATGTGACATAACCTTTAAGGGGAATTGACAAATTTGTGAAAAGTTGGGTTAAGGGGGAGACAAAAGAAAGAAAAATTGTGACGTAATTTATGTGGTATAAATAATAAATATTTATCATAAAAACATAAAAATTTAATTTGTTATTTATCAAAAAACTTTTCGAACTTGACCACTTAAACAAAAATGAATTTCAGTTGATAGAATATGAAAAATCAACTGCATTGTATTGTTTCTAAAATAAAACTTGAGATTGTTTTCGAAGAAACAGTTTTCTTGACTGAGCAAAATATATCAATGATAAAGAAAGGAAATTAAAATAGTTTCAAGAGGAGAAAAATTCTAAAATAGAGTTTAATCGCGGAAAAAGAGAGAGAAAGAAAGAAACGTGTTTTCCAGCTTCTTTGGTTCTAGACGAGTTTGTATTAGATAAACTTCCACATAACTTTGAAGCAGAAACGATTTCTCGTTTGCCAAGGTTTGCGAGTAAGAAAAGACAATATTTTCTTAATTTGTTCAAACAATGTGTGTAGCCAATGACATTTATAGTTCAGCTTAAGTTGAAAAAGTAAACCCGATCACTTAAAAAGGCGAATGCTCTTATTTTACACTTGTTAGAAAATTCCAGAACAGCGATTGACCTATTTAAAATGGTTTTTAATACGCAATTTTATCTGGTATGTGATTTTAATTTTGTACATTACACTATACACTACACCGCTTTCATATTATACCATATTTTTCTAAAGTTCCCAAAGTTCAGTCGCATGAAATTTTGTTTCCTTTTAATTTGATCTGTAACATCTTTTCTATTTAAATTTTTTAATACATGTTATAACAAAAAATAATGTCTCTTAAGAAAAAATTATTTTACAGCATTTTTATGAACATTTTAAAAACTGTTTCTTTGCATCTAAAATAATTCTACGTATACTTTCTAAATTTTTGCAAAAAAAGATTTTTTTCAAATAACGAGACTTAAGTACCTGCGTAATTTAATTATGTTAGAAAACATGACTAAGAGAAAATATAAATCAACTTTTACCTATAATTGACCCAATTGAAAATTAACTGTTTAAATTGCAAAATTAAACGTGAAAATGGATAATGGAAATAATCGATGGGAATGATTTTCTACTTAAGCTATAATTTAGAATACTTCTATCATTTCAAAGTGAGATTTAAAACTACTGATTTTATAAATGTTTAGCATCTATTTTAAACCAATAAAAATAAGAATTTATGAAAGTAGGAAAATAAATTAGGTAATAGATAATAAAAAGGAATATAATAATAATAATAATAATCATCATAATCATAATGAATGAGTCATTCAAATATTAAATTTTAAATAAAGCAGGATTATTTTATTTAATACACATTCTATTATTTTTGTATTTATTTTGATTAATATTTAGTTATTTTATATATAGTTAAATACCGTTTACTTTTAAGAAAATATGATTACAAATTTTTGATATAGAATAAATTTTAAAAATTTTTGACAAGATTAGAATTTTTAATTCTTTAAAATATAATTTACTAAATTACCCCTTAAATATTAAATTTTTTTCATGATTTTCACTATTTTTTATTATAATTTTTTTCTGGACAAAAAAAAGTATTTTTTACAACTATTGAACTTTTTACAAAAAATTAATAAAAAATAAATTTTGACAACCATTGTGAATCATTAATTAATATAGCTGAAAAAGTGGTTGAATCCTTCCCTTTAAACTTGAGGGACATTCCAAAAATAATCGTCTAGACCCGGTTGCTGACTAATTTTAAATAAAACTGAAATTAATATATATTATTTAATGCGTACTTTAATTTAATTATGTTGACATAATCTTAAATGTCTACATTATTTTTTAGACAAAAATTTTTGATTAAAACTTTATTTTAAGTATTAAAAAGAAAATATTACATTCGTCAAGATTTGAACTTTAAAAACAACATTTCTCCCTCACTAAAAATCAAAAAGTATACATATATATATAATCTTTATATTTTCTAATAGATAAACACCTAAAATTTTTAAACAAATAGTAATTGCTTAAAATTTACTCATCCGAGTATTTAAATAAGGTTCTTAAATTTTCATAAATCTGGTTAAATCGATCTTATTTTTTGAATATTTTCTAAGAATATAATAAATTTTTGAATTCAAACCTCGTGATATTTTTTTTCGTCGAATTTTTATGAGGCTTTGTCTCGTTATTAATTTAAATCACATTAAAAAATATTTTTTCAAAGAGAGATGTTTACGTCAGTTTCTTTTCAACAGTCATTTATTTAAAGTATTTCGTCATTTTTCTATAAACATGTTTCGTTCATCATACGGTGGACCTCTTCAGTATTTATTGCTCACCTGGTAATTACATAAATATAATTAAATAAATTTTTAAGAACATCTGGTATATACATACAGAGAAATACAATAAAACAATGTAACATAAATAAATATACTCACCTACAACATGGTATAAGTTAAATAAATAAATAAACAATTCAGATTCAATGATTTTAATAACTTAATCATTATACAAATTTAACAACCTAAATTAAATTAAAACTAATTAAATTTTATGTCTATATCAGAACTGATATGAAAATATCACGACCAAGAGATATTAGATAAATCTAAATGAATAAATAATTAAATAAAGACATTCATTATAATTAAGATAACTAGTTTCTTTTGCTACCTTTATTATCATTCATTATCATTAGAAACTTTCGTTTAAAACAGAAAAGTAAAAAATAATACTTTTTTTACAATAGTTTTTTACAATTCAAAAAATACGTAACGCCTATAGGGGGGAGGGTTTTTTACGTAACGTTCCCTTTTCTATTTATTAAGATTAGTACACTGAAAAACATTAGGAATTAATTTTTACAACCCTGATTTTTAATCTGGGATACTCACGTAAAACGTGAATTTTTTCCATCATAGATTGTAAATTTTCAAAGCATGAAAAGAAATTTTTCTTTAGAAAATGTAAATATTCTCATCTTCGAATAAAAACTTTACTATCTTCGCTGGGAAATTTTTTCGTTTTACACGATTTTTCCAAATTAAAAGCTTTTATTGTAAAAATAAATGTCTTAACTATAATAATTACTTAATTATTAAATTCAAATTATCAATATAATAATTACTATCTAAAGTCTTTAAGTGTACTTACACGTGAAAATTCTAAACCAAATTTAAAATAAATCTGAGAATGGTGGATGTTTAAAGTCTAATGTAAAATTTATTATTATATTATATGGATCATAGAGGAAAGCATTTTTAATAAAGACAAACTTTACTTTCAGCATAAATCCTATATTTTTCAATTGATTAGCTACAAAGAAAAAATTACGTAACTCCTTAAGGGTGGGGGAGCAAAAAATACGTGGGGGAGGGATAAAAAAAGCGTTATGTTTTTTCTGAACGGCCCCTAATTATGATTCTCGTTAATTAAGATTCTTGTTTTTTGAAATTGAACAAAACGTATCTTCCTTGAAAGAATCAGTTTTTCTAAACATTTATCAATGTAATTTCTACAATTTAGAACAAAACGGAAAGTAAAACGGAGTTTGTAAAATAAACCAATAATTGCTTACGACATTTATTAGTTTGTCTGGATTGGAAATAACTATTACTTTAAAACCCATTTTTGAAAGTTCGTTTTCTCATGTAATTGAGTTTTTAAATGAAAAATTAAATCCCAAAGCTATCGTCATTCTCATTTCCGAGAAGACCCTGCTCCAAGTTCCCTTTGAAAAAAGCTATTTTTCTCTGAGATGTGAGAGCGGAACCTTTGTAGTAAAAGGTCAAAGAAAGATGCTTCTTTGCCGCCAAAAGGAAGCGGAAAATAACAAATTTTTTTCTCGAAAGGTTGACTGAGTGCGAAAATAATACTTTGAATTTTATGCTCAAACTTTCAGGACACTGTGGTGTTTAATTTCAATCTTAAATAAATCTCACAGCAGTCTGCTCACTCAAGCATGGAATCGATTCGATCGAAAGTCAACCAACTATATAGAATTTTATTTGCAATAAAATAGAATTTACTCATAAGGACATTGGCCAACTCAAATATCCAACAAACAAGTATATTATGAGCAATATTAAACTTGTGTAAAAGGTTTAAAAATTGATTTTTCCAATCAATTTAATTAAAAAAAACTGTCAATTCCTGTTATGAATTCATCGAGAGCAATATTGTAAACAAAACAAAGAAATTTACCGTTAACTCCATGATGGTCCACGAGAAGTTTGGTCAAAACATGAGGACACTCAGCCTCCAAAGCAAAACAAAACTCCCAGAAAGCATTAAATCCTTTTGTGCCGATCACATCGATGAAAAGGTCGATGTCGGTTTCGCTTGACCGATCTGCATTGCCAGCAACCGCGTCTCTGTCAACTTCCGAAATCACTCCACGTTTCACCAACACATTCAATAAATTAGTAGCATTCAATTCGCGGAGGAGGGACGCTTTGTGGCGACACATGAGAGTTTTAACCTCCGAAGATCCCGCCATGCTCACATTAACAACAACTCGCGGCAAAGAGCATTCGAAGCAACAGGTGTCACTGGCTTGAAAAACTCACCACCGGTCGTGCTTCTTCCCCTTCACTCTCTTCCATCCAACTCATGATCTCCCACCGATTCTACTACCTTCCATTCTGTTTCTTTTCTACCCACGCTTCAAACATTCTTGTCTCTTTCTAGCAAACTAGTTCTCTCTCGCTTTTCTTCTTGATCTTACCCCCACCATGCCCCCACCTACCCTGTTTATAAAACCCATAAAACCACAAGTTGCCAGAGTTCACCCTTTTGAGGTTATGTTCCCTTGATATGAGCAAATTTTTTATTTTTTACTTTTTCATAGAAGATTTTAACAAATCATAATTAACCTATGTAGTGTTTTTTCGAATAAATCATTTTCTGAGGAAAGTTTTATAAATTGACTTTACATTGTAGCAATGTAATTATATCTTTGTAATTATTCTAGAATAATCATAGAAATTATTAGTTAACTTGAACTCAGATCCTTAGCCATAATAATAACATGCGATAAGTTTATCTGGAACTTATCCAGAGGTGGATCAACTGACCCTAAATATTTTAATCAGGAATGTCGTGAATTAAATATAAATAAGGGAGCTTTTATACGTTTTTCGAAAACCAGTTTGTCTCGTTCCTGCACATTTTCTTTGTACCCGGAAACAAGATCAAAATGTACAAGAACAAGAGAAATTATGTCACAGTCACATAATATATTCCGAGAGTGGTATAAAAGCATCCTAAAACTTAATTTACTTGGGATTTAAAGCCTTCAGGAAACATCGAAATTTGAAAATGTTTCGGATGCTTTCGATACGAATCGGTTACTCCCGTTTGAAAAGTCACGTGACTTTAAAATGGCGCAAAAGCAAAAGCGTAATGACGCAGAGCTGAGAAGGTAATTTACTCTCGCGTGGTAATATACGTACTTCAGTGTATAACGCGTTAGGGAATCGTAAGTTTACGGCTTAAAATCCGTATAATGAAGTATTTTACGTATTTTATAACGTATTTCATGGTAGAGCAGCATTTTTAAAAGTTACACGTAACTATTCAACCCTGGTAAAGAACTTAACCTCACTTAGCCTATTGTCATCTGCTGTCATCCGGTTCGAAAGGAAAGATTGTTTATGATTGTTTAATTACATATTATCTAAAGTTTGGGCCTCGAGTAGCTGATTATTGTTAGCTAATTTATAGTGGGCTTATTACACACTTAATATGGCTCCTATACAACAAAATCTACGAGATTCCAGTGGTGAATCAGGTATGTACTTCTATGACATTTTTTAATGACAACATTTCTTTAATAAAGTAAATATATAATAAATTAATATCGTAATGAGACAATTAATTCTTTGTAATTAAAAAAAAACAATTAGTGTATTTAAAACAAAAATGACAACTTGAATTTTTTGTAATCAAAAACACTCCAAAAAATATGTAGAATTTGAAGTTTAAGTATGGTACACATATTTTTAAGTTTATCATGTTTGATATTTGTTGAAGTTGTAAATTATTTAGATATTTTTGTAATTTTTGATATGTTATTGTAATATTTTTCAAAGTACAGTTATTGACTATAGAATATATCCGATTGAAGTTGTAGGTTATGTTCTGAAATCTCTTAATAAAAAACATGTATTAAATTTAATTTAACATTTGTTTACAAGACTAAACAATTCTAAAACAAAATAAAAGTGTGTCCTCTTTTTAATTCTTAATTTAGGACTGGTGGACTTAAATTTGTGAATGTTCAACTGAATTTTTCAATTTTAAATAGATTTATATTCTACAATTTTTTTAAATTTTGTCCTTCAGTTTTTCAATTACATCCTTTAAATTCTTCAAAATTGAAAATTTAATTTTTTTTTCTATTTTTTCTCGTTGTAATTATTCATTTCTTTCCATCAAATTACAATTATTATTCTCAATTTTTAAAAAGAAATTTCTGCTTGTTTCTTCAATTTCTAATTATTAATGCGAATTTTAATGATACGTAGTAATATTTGCCATCATTTTCATTTTTATATTTTAAAATTGTATTTTTTTTTTTTAATTTAAAACTTGTTTCTTTCAGTTTAAAATTATAAACTTTAAAATTTATTTTTCAATGCATAATTCTTTTTATTATTTTTTTATTGGTTTAGTATTTTTTAAATTATTTTTTTTTCTTTAATTGATTTTTTCAATTTTCAATCACAAATTTTTTTAAATTTCGATTTTCTTGAATTAATTTCTTTAATTTTTAGTTGTTTTCTTCAAATTTCAATTACATTTTTAAGTATTTTTTTGTTTCAATTATTTTATTTAATTTTAATTTTCTTTCTTAAATGTTAATTGTATTTTTCAACATTTCCAGTGATTTTCTTCGGTTTTCAATTATCGTTCCTTTGTTTATATTTAGTTATTTTCTCTCATTTTAATTACTTTCTTTTAATTTGAATGATATTTTAAATGATTTGCGTTATTGTACAATTATTTTTAAAACATTTAAATTACTTTTTTCAAATTTCAATTCATAAATTATTTTACGATTTAGGAAATAAGAAATAAGGGATAAAAAGTGATAATAATAAAATTATTCTTATCAAAATTTCGTAAAATTTAAAAAATTACTATAAATTTCGTTAATTTCTGTAGAAGTTAATAGATATATATCATTATTAAATTTTTTTTATTTTTATTTAAATGTTATCAGGGTTGATAAAAATCAAAAAATTCCGATTTTTTTTAAAAATCTATAATTGGTTTCTTTTTTTAAATAAAACCAATCTCCAAATGTTTATTTGCAAGTAGTATATTTTTTAAACTGAGAGCTTTTAATAAGAAATAATGAAGAATAAAACATTTAATCAGAATGAAATAAATTATATCGAATAAATGAGAAAATTAGAGAATTATTATTTTACAAATTGAATAAACAAAAAATGAATAAAATTTTGGAAAATTTTAAAAAAATTTAAAAGAAAAGAAATTCTATGAAATAGAAAATCGATGTTGAATTGAGTATATTTAGTTTAAGATTAAATTTACATAATATAAAACAAAACAAAAAAAAGTTTTAGAAAAAAGTAGAAAAATTGAAAATTTTAAAAATGTAGATAAAAGAATCGAATAAATGTTTTAAAAAATTCGTAATTATAACATAAAAACTAAACAATTTAAAAGAAGGAAAAATATTTCTAAGAAATGGACAAATGATGGCAAAAATTAAAAATTTAATTAAAACGCAAGGTAGGACTAGAAAAATAGTGAAACATCAAGAAAATTAAGAAAATGGAAAAAAATGGAGAAATTTTTTTTTCCTTAATCTAACAAACTGTAAAAAAAATGTAAAAAATACTATAAATAATAAAATTTGGTTTGAATCTACTATAAAATGAAAATTAATAAAAATAAAATAAAAAATGTATATATAAAGACAAGTAAAAAATCCACAAAAGAAATTTAAAAAACCTTTCAAAATAAAAAATTTTAGACAAATTAAACCAAAAATATTTTTATAATATTATACTTAAAACAAGTCCAACAATAAATTTAGAAAAATAAAGAAAATCTAAAAATTTTATGAAAGAATAAGTAAGTTTACAAAGCATCTTGCAAAAAATATAGGCAAGATTTTGAAAACAAATTGAATAAATTTACAAAAAAAATGAGTTTATCTATTTTTATAAATATTAAAATAATTATGAAAAGCAAAGAAATTAAAACTTTAGTGAATGTTATAATAATAAAATTGTTTAAAATAATTTGTATAAATAGAAGAAATTTAAAGAAAATCCTAAAATAAAATGACAAATGCAACAAAAAAAAATAATATCAAAAGTAAAAGGAAAAAAAATCTTAAAATTTTGTAAAATCTCTTAGAATTTTATAAAGAATAAAATATTCAAATTTTCAAGATGGTTTTTATATGGTTTGCGATTTTTTACATGCAGTATTAGACATCCGGCGAATTGTAACGTTTTTTTTTTTTATTTAAATCATGATTTTAATGCAAATTCCCTAATGATTTAAATCAAAGTGATTTAAATTAATAATAGCACTGAATATTACAGATAAGTTATTTATAATCTATTTACCTTATAATTATTGATTGAGATTATTTAATTTGAAGGATCCGACACAGAAAGTGGATCAGCATCATCAGCTTCGAGCCGCAGTGCCACTCCTGCATCACACGCGGCACCGACACCTAGAGGAGCCGGACAATCTGAGGATGAGAGACCACGTTCTGCAGCTTCCAATGCTAGTCGATCACCAGCAAGATCAGAGAATAAATCCGGTTCTCATAGATCCAGAAGTGCCTCTGCTGAATCAGCACGTTCAGGAAGTCCCGCTTCGCCAAAATCTGGCAGATCTCGCTCTCGATCTCCTCACGGAAGTGCCAGATCTGAAAGTCCAACATCTGTCAAAAGTCGAAGATCAGGTAAATCCGCTTCCCGGTCACCTGGTCAAAAATCTGGCTCGGCTCCAGGATCTCCTCAAAGCAACAAATCAGCTTCTCCAAAGAGCAGAAGGTCCGGAAGTCCAGCAAGTCGAAGATCTCACACGAGTAGAAGATCTGGGAGTCCAGCCAGTAGAAAATCACACGTGAGCAGAAGATCAGGAAGTCCAGCGAGCAGGCGATCAGAAAGTCAAACGAGTAGAAGATCCGGAAGTCAGGCGTCCAGAGGCAGCAGATCAAGATCCGGTAGTCAAGCTTCTCGTACCAGCAGAAGATCTGGAAGCCAAACGTCTCACACTAGTAAAAGATCCGGAAGTCAAACTTCTCACACCAGTAGACGATCTGGTAGTCAAACTTCTCATACTAGTAAGAGATCTGGAAGTCAAACTTCTCACACTAGTAAGAGATCCGGAAGTCAAACTTCTCACACTAGTAAGAGATCTGGAAGCCAAACTTCTCGTGGTAGCAGAAGATCTGCTTCGCCTTCTAGCAAAAGATCAGGGAGTCGAGCATCCAGAGCTAGTCGAAGATCGAGATCTGGAAGTCAAACTTCTCATGCGAGCAGACGATCGGGGAGTCAAACTTCACGCACAAGCAGAAGATCGGGAAGCCAAACTTCACAAGCAAGTAGAAGGTCTGGAAGTCAAACTTCTCGTGGTAGCAGAAGGTCTGCTTCACCTTCTAGCAAAAGATCGGGGAGTCGAGCTTCCAGAACTAGTCGAAGATCGAGATCTGGCAGTCAAGCTTCTCGTACTAGCAGAAGATCAGGGAGTCAAGCGTCTCAAGCCAGCAGGAGATCTGGAAGTCAAACTTCTAGGACTAGCAGGCGTTCCAGCAGATCTCCTAGTCCAAAAGATCAAAGTGATAATGAATCTGAAAAATCTCTGAAAATTGCAGGTGGGTTTTTGTTTTATTCAGAGTGGTCACTTAACCGGGACAGGGTTGCCACAACTCAGGAAAATCAGGGAAAAGAAATTTTCATCAAAAGTACTGAAAAAAATGCAAAAATCTCTAAAATAGATGAAAAATTATATTTTTTTGGAATTTACTAAGTGTAGAAATTTACTAAACACATTTTTGGGAATCATATTTTAAACATTACTAAAAATAATTAATGTCTGCAATTTGAAAAATAATTGAATTGTGAATTTCGAATAGGGCTCAACTCGGTTTTTTGAAATTTTACAAGAGTTACAAAAAACTGTTTATTTTAAACAGCTTTAATTAAAAGACTCTAGCTTTTTTTTCATAGTAACTAGATGCTATATTATATGAGAAAATGATAAAATAGTTATCTTTAATGACAGTGGGTTGGAGAAAATTTATAAATGAATTTAATTTAACATTTTTTCATTACAAACCTTTTCTTTTTCGCTAAAAGTATTTCAGATGAAGTTTTCCTTAATTAAGAAAACGTCAATGAATATGTAATAATGCAAAAATTTCAAAAAAGTGAAATTTGAAAAAATCCGAGTTAAGTTCTTTTCGAAATTCACCATTCAAATTGTCTTTCACAATTTTATAGTAAATATACGAAAAATTAGTTTTAAGAAATCAAAAAAGATCAGGGAAAAAGAAAAAAAATGGTCTGGAAATCAGGGAAAATTGTAATAAAATATTTGTAGCAACCCTGATAAATTCTTATCAACATACGCAAATATTTCTTTAAGTTTCAAGCGTACTAAACCATACTGACAGTCAGGAGAATTTTTTTCATAAATAATTTTTTATTTAAAGTTTGTGATTGTTGGTATGCTAGTTTAAGAACAAATGAATTTAACTGAAGTAAATTGTTTTAGAAAATCAATAATTAAAGCACACTAACACACTCAAATTTTTGTGTAAAAAAGAGTATGTATTTCGAAAAAAATCCCCCTGGCTATCAATATGGTCTAGCATACTTGAAACTTATAGCAATATTTGCTTATGCTTATAAGACTTTATGGTCAAAATTTTAATGAAAAAAAAGTTTTTGAGAAAATGTACGTAATTTATTTTTGGAAACTCATCTTTAATGCTGTTAATTTCTAAGCTTTTTAAAAATTTCAAACAGCATTTTAAAGAAGAAAAGACCACCTTAAAGATACAAGGAACAAACTTTGATTATATTAATTAGGCAAAAAATTATAATCAAAACACATTTTTGTCACTGTTTTAGCATTCAAAATTTAAATGCTCGTAACTTCTTTAAAAATAACTTTTATCAAAAATCACCTATTTTATGCCCTATTTGTCACAAAAACTGGAAATTCATTAAAAAAAAACTTACAAAAAACTTTTGACTCCAAACTTTAATTTATTCAAAGTCATGGTTGCCACAGATCAAGGAATTCAGGGAAATGTCAGGGATTTTAATTAAAAGTACTGGAAAAGTGTAAAGAATCTATAAAATGGATGAAAAATAATATTTTTCTGTTTTCTGAATAAATTTTTGGAAGACATATTTAAAACATTTCTAAAAATAATTAATGTTTGCAATCTGAAAAATATTTATCTTTCACAATTTTATAGTAAGCATACGAAAAATTAGTTTTAAGAGCTCAAAAAAGATCAGGGAAAATAAAAAAAATTTGTCTGAAAATCAGGGGAAAGTCAGGGAAAATTGTTATAAAATATTTGTGGCAACCCTAAAAGTTTTAAATTACAATTATTTCAAAATTTAACAGTTAAAATTCAAAAATGAATTAATTTGTGATTTTTCTCCATTTACATAACCTTAAACTAGAAAGTCGTTTTTCACCCTAAATAAAAATATTCGTTAAATTAATTTTAATAAATTTTGAAAAATTCAGTTGTACATTTTTAAGAAAAAATTAGGTTGAGCTAGAATTTGTTGTCAAATAATAATTATTTAAAATTTTAATGTATTTTCTTTAAATTTAATAAACAACTGAAATTTTTATCCAATTCTGACAAATAATAGCTCATTTCTCTCGTTAAAACATTTTCTACAATTTTATTTCTTAGATTTTGTTTAATATTTTGTTTAAAAAATACGTAATGAATAAATAATTTTTTTTAATAACTTTTAAGCATAATATTATTTAAGAAACCCCAAGAAATAAAATTTTAGAGAATTTTTCAACGTGAAAAATGAACTTTTATTTATCATAATTGGATGAAAATTGCAGGTTCATTAAATTTAAAGAAAAAACATAAAATGTTAAATAATTATTATTTGAAAACACATTTTAGCTAAAGTTAATTTTTTCTGGAAAATGTACAGCTGGATCTTTCAAAATTTGGCGAAGTTAATTATACTAATAATTTTATTTGTTGGGAACAGTCAAGTTTATGTCAATGGAGAGAACCTTCTTAATTTAAATCTTTCCGATATTTAAATTTTTTTTAAACTTTATTATAAATTCTTTCCTTCCTTGATAATTTTCTTTTATCATTGTTTGACTTATTAATAATGAATTTTCTAATTTAACAAGCATGTTTCTATTTCTATGAAATTTTAAGTATGTATTATTCATTGATCATTTTATCAGCAAATTTAGTTTTTTCTTATAACTCCTTATTCTTAAAAAAGAAATGTCAGTACTTCATTATTATTATTTCTTTTGTATTTTTATGCAATTTCTTAATGCTAATTACTTTTTGAAGTTTTTTATTTTATTTGTTTCTAATAATTTTTTTGTGTTTTAGATATTCTTTCTTTTTACGCAAAGTATTTCAGGTTATTTTATATGAATAATTTTCTAAATTTTTTCATTTTGAAAGGAATTTGTCATTCTGTTTATACAGAGTAAGAGTAAAAGAAACAAATGAATAATCTCTCTTTTTTTCCTTAAAAATAGAACCGAAACATTTTAAAGTCGGCCATGTGCTTTATCAATTTCCCATTTGAGATGAAAATTTGTGTAATTTTTAAGAAAATCCGTGATAAAGTTGAAGAAAATATAAGTCTTTTTGGTAAAAAATAAAATGTAATTAAGTTAAGAAACATTTTTTTGTTTAGGAGATAATCAAGAGAATAAGTCAGACGACGACAGCGACATTGAAGGACCAACAAAAAAGCGCAAAGAGCGCTCAGGATCTGTTTCGGAAACTGAAGGTATAAAGAAGAAAAGAGCACTTATTGATTCTGACTCAGAGCCTGAAATTACGGAAAAGGAACCAGAGCCAACGGCAGACGCTCTGTTTGGAGATGCAAGCGATATTAGTTCTGATGAAGAAAAAGACAAAGCTGATGAAGTTGAGGAAGAAGAGCAAAAGAGAAAAAGCAAAAGTCGTAGTCGAAGTAGAAGTCGTAGCAAGAGTCGTAGCAGAAGTAGAAGCAGGAGTAGAAGTAGGAGTAGAAGTCGAAGTAGAGCTCCTTCCGATGCTGGAGAAGGAACTAGTACTCAAAAACCTTTAATTCAAGATGTGAGTAATTAAGTTGATTATACAATAGCAGGGATCAAAGTTCCTCCCCTTTTTTTCCTCCAAAATTCCCCCCCCCCCCCTTTATTTAAAAAAAATACCTGAAATCAAGATTTTTCTCCCCCTTTCCCCTTACTTTCCCTTTTTCTAAAAAAAGAAAATCACCTAAAATAATGAAAAATGGTCTTTTTTATTTGAAAATTATGCTTGGCGTCTATTCAAGAATAAAATCTTCTATTAAGGATATAATATTCTTAAAATAAGAAATATTCTTAAGCCGTACTAAAATATTCTTAATTTAAAAAAAATCAAGAACCTCTTTTTTACCTTTCTTTTATATGTTTCTCTTTTTCCACTTTCATTGCTGTTTTATTTATTTATCTGAAAAATGACCAAAATAATTGGCAGTTAAAAACAAAATTCGAAAAATGGCTACATGATTACATAATTGAAAATAATAGTTTCAAAAATTAAACAATAAATATTAAATTTAAACAAAATAATTGAAAAATTATAGAAATAACTGTTGGAAATAATTGCAAATTCATGAAGTAGGATAAGGAGATGAAACGACGTATTTTTACTGGCCCCCATATAGGGGGGTCACAGTAGACAGCTTTGCTTTTTCCCTGCCGACTATGCGCCCCTTCAGGGGAAAAGTAGAATTAATTTTCGTTGTGTGCGTGGCTGTGTCTTATGTACATGTGATATGGTCACGTGATAAATTATAGTTACAAAAATCACCACAGCAAGTGCTGTTGTCAACAGGGAAAAAAATACCTGTACTACTGGGACCCCCCTGATTGGTGTCAAGTTTTCCCGCGACAAACTACAGGCGTTTCATCTCCTTATCCTACTTCATGTGCAAATTGAACAACTGGATTGAAAATCGAAAAAAATGAGACAATAAATTGAAAATTCAAGATTAAAGTTAAAACTTAAAAAAGTAATTGATAATTGAAAAAAAAAATTACAAAATGACGAAAATAATTAACAATTGAAAACATAATTCAAAAACTGGCTTGATTAATACTCAACCGAACAAAATAATTTAAAAAATCAAAGAATAATTATAAAATTTTAAGATAATGATTAAAAGTTGAAAAAGTTGTAGAAAATAATTGCAAATTGCGGAAAATGATTAATAATTGAAGGAAATAGTTGAAAAATAACGAGAATAATTTAAAAATTGAAGAAAATATGTCAAAAATGACGAAAATAATTGTGAAAATTAAATAAGAAATATGAAATTCAAAGAAAAGAATTGCAAATTAAAATATGAAGAAAATTATAGGAATAATTGTTGAAAATAATTGCACATTTAACAACTGAATTGAAAATCTAAAAAAATAATTAAAATTGAAAAATATACCTAATGTAAAATTAAAGAATGGAATTGAGATTTATGGAATATAATTAAAATTTGAAAAAAAAAATAATTGAAAAAACGCCGAGAATTAATTAATATAGGAGAAAACATTTGAAAACTGAAGAATATGGAAATAAAAAATGAAGAATGAAATTGAAAATTAAAGAAAATAATTGAACAATTGTATTTAAAATTAAATAAACTTAATGATAATCGAAAAAAATAGTAGAAAAAAAGACATAATTTTTTTAATATCAAAGAAAATAATTGAAAATTGAAAAGTGGAATTTAAACATGAAGAAAATAAAGTAGATTTGAAGAGAATACTTCTAGAATTGAATAATTGAATTGAATTTTTACAATAATTTTTATGAGTAAACAAAATAATTGAAAAAATACGAAAATTATTTAATATTGAGGAATTAATTGAAAATCGATAAAAATAATTGAAAATTAAAGAAAATATTTGAAAATTGATGGAAATAATTTAAAAATGAAGAAAAAATGGGAAATTATAGAATTAAATGGAAATTTCAAGAAAATAGTTAATAATTTTTAAAAATTACAATATGACAAAAATAGATAGTATCCTAAAAAAGTTGAGAATTAAAAGGTCCTTTCTACTTTAAAGTGAATTAATTTATCTTTTAGTGCAATATGTTCTGTTTTTTTAAGAAAAATCCACATTTATTAACAAAGAGTGTGTGTTAAGCTTTTCGTTCATCTACGATGAACCGCTTCAGACATTTTGTTATAAAACTGTAAAATAAATAATACGAGACTATAAAACATTGATAAAAATATAATAATTAAAAAAACACATTTTCAAAAATTGTAAGTTATTTTATAACAAAATGTCTGAAGAGGTTCATCGTAGATGAACGAAAAGCTTAACACACAGTCAGAAAAAATGTTTAATTGATGAATAATCATAAAATTGAAGGAGAATAATAAATTATCAATTGAAAACTAACGAAAATAATGAAAAAAATTGTAGAAAATAAATAAATTATATTTAGTGATTATAATTATTGAATATTAAATGAAATAATTTAAAAACGAATAATGTAATTGAAAATTAAAGAAATAAATAGAAGATTAAAAAATTAAATTGGATTCTTAAAAAAATAGTTGATAATTGAAAGAAAAATTACAAAATGACTAAAATAATTAAATACATAATTATTAGTAAAACCTGACTAATTATTATTATTTAAAAAAATAACTAAAAATTGACTAATTGAATTAGTAAATCGAATTTTACAAAAAAATAAATTCTAATAATAATAATTAGTTATTTTTTACCAAATGATTAATAGAAATATAACTATTTGAATTAGTGACTAAGTTTTTGCTTTCAAAGTAGGTTCAACTAATTCAGATTTAGAGAGTTCTTTAAGCATTTTTTAAAATTAATGCATATTAACAACAAAAACAAGTTTTTATTAATACTAAATTCTCCACGAGACATAAAACATAAATTTTAAAAAAAATTTAGAACAATTGATCGACAAGAAATTTTTTAAAAACGAGTAGTTTTTTTAAAAATTCTATAAACATCTTCTTTTGTAGAAGAAACCTTGTATAATAATTATTCTTTTACTAATTTTAAAAATCCTCTTTTAAAAAAAAGTCCCTTTTTCACTTAAAATTGAACAAAGAAACCGCTGTGACCCCTGCAATAGTACATTGGTTTTACAATTTGAATAGTTTTTACACAAGCTTTTTTTTACAGGACGAAGATAAGGAGAAGGAGGATGAAGTGGAACCTCCTCCGGAGACGAGAATCGATGTCGAAATACCAAAGATTACCACCGATCTTGGTAAAGAGATTCACTTTGTAAAACTGCCGAATTTCTTGTCAGTTGAAACAAGACCGTTTGACCATGAAACTTATGAGGATGAAATTGACGAAGAGGAGACCTTGGACGAAGAAGGAAGAGCTAGATTGAAATTGAAAGTTGAAAATACAATCAGATGGAGGGAAGTTTTCAATGATGATGGAAAAATGGAAAAGGAGAGTAATGCTAGATTCGTTCGTTGGTCAGATGGCAGTATGTCCCTTCATCTGGGATCTGAAATCTTTAATGTTTACAAGCAACCTCTCCAGGGTGATCATAATCATCTTTACATTCGACAGGGTACGGGTCTTCAGGGACAGGCCGTTTTCAGAACAAAATTGACATTCAGACCTCATTCGACAGAATCTTTCACTCACAGAAAGATGACTATGTCTTTAGCTGACAGGTCCCAAAAGACGACTGGTATTAAAGTTCTTTCACAAGTTGGAATGAATCCGGATCAAAATAAACATGAAATGATTAAGGTAAGTTAAGATTAATTTAAATTATTAAACGAAATTAAATTTGACGAATTTAATTTCAGGGTTTGTTTAATTTAAATTGCATTTAAGACCAAACTGCTAGACAAATGTATTTTCTTGAATTAATCCAGACATTAATTTACAGAAAGAAGAAGAGAAGTTGAGAATGTCAATGCGAGTTCAAAACACCAAGAGTAAGAAAACAACGAGTGGGTCCAGAAGTGCAAATCGTGCATCTCAAGGATATGCAGCAGATTCATATCATGATGAAGGCTCGGATGATGAAGGGGCCATTTCTCTCGCTGCAATTAAAAATCAATATAAGAAGGGGTCTGGACCTTCTCAGAAAAGTAAGTCAATATTTTTTTCTGACAGTAATATTGAGCACCAAAGGTTGTCATTTATTGTTAATTTTATAAATTATTTCGGATTTCATAATTTATTTCAACGAATTCAACAATAATTTATCACTTTTTTCACATCTTTTAAATTGGCAGCTCTAGATTTTATTGATTTCAAATCCTGTTCATATTATTGTAAGTTTAAATTTACAAAACGCCCCTATTGGTTTCTCTAGGAACTATTAAATATGGCCGACATAAGAGTGACATCAAAGTGAAAATATACGTTAATTGTACACAACAATTTGTATTTTTTTTTTTTTTTAAACAAGATTTTAAGGTGTTTTTAGAAGTGAATGATAATTTTATAATAGTGATAATTATTCATTTTGTGTGAAAACAATGGAATTTAAACAAAAATTCCGAAAAATCGAACTATTAGCTTATAGCTAAAATGCTTTTAATTTATAACAGTTAGAAAATAATAATTTTGGTTGAAAAGGTAATCAGAACTGGATTTAGATTCAGTCAATAAATATATAAAATATTTTTTAAATTTGATGAAAAACTAAATTAATAAAAATAACTGTGAAAAATAAACCTTATTTGATTACCGTTGTAAATTTCAATTAGTTTATCGTGACAACTTTGAATTTTTAAAAAGGTTATAACTTCAAAATTACATTCAATTGTTTTGTACTAATATTAAACATTGAATGTTTACAAATGTCAAACAAAGATTTCAACATGTAAATCTATTTAAATAAGATTTTGAATTAAAATTTTTATAAATTGAAGTTTATATTAATTGAAAATTAGTTTATTGTTTTAAATAATCACAATTTGTGTCTCAAATAAAAGTTAGGTAAAATTTAGTTTCATTGAATGTTGAATCGTTGGAACTTTTGAATTAATTAAGATTTTAATAGAAGTTTTTATGAATTAAAGTATTAAAGTTTGGATCAATTTGAATCAATCGATTAAAAGTTGGATTAATGAAAAATTTGATAGAAACATTCTCTACAAGTCTGTTCGTTGAAGTTTGTTAATAATATTTTGTTAAAAAAGTTATTAAAAAAATTAAATTTTGCTGTTATATATTTTTTGAACAAAAATGTTTTAACAAAATACAACGAATAGACTTGTAGAGAATGTTTCAAAGATTAAAATTATTCACTAACTTTAAAGAAAAAATACAAAATGTTAATTAATTATTGTTTGATAACAAATTTTGTCTCAACCTAATTTTTGTTTTTTAACTGTATAGTCGAGTCTTTCAAAATTGTGTGAAATAAATTTTAATAATATTTTTATTTTATGTAAAAAACCATTTTCTATAATTTGAGGTTATATCAATGAGTTGAACATTCTTAGTTAATTGTAATTAATTTTGAAAAGAAATGAAAAAGGTGGAAAAAATAGAGAAATAAGTGACAGTCTGTGATCTTTGCTTTAATAGTTCTTTTTTTAAATTTGCAGTATTAAAAATTTTGGGTTGATTTTAATTAATTTAAATTTGGATCAATAGATATTTTGACTAACCAAGGGTATCATAGATTAAAATTTACCTAAAGTAAAGTTTAGATCTGTTGATAAATTTTGGTTTAAATCGAAAGAAATTCAGGACAATTAAAATTTAAAGTAATTGGAAATTGGCATCTATTGTTAATTTAATTACTGAAATTTGTCTTGATCATAATTAAGATCAATTAATATCATGTTTTTTCCGAAATTTATATAGATAAAAGTTTGGATCGATTGAAATTTTACTTAATCTAGAATCAGAATTAATTGACATTTGATTCGAGTGATATCAAATTCTCTTGCGGTGTATAGTAAAAATTAATTAATAAAACTTGTTTTAATTTCAGTTTCCGCAAATATATATTCTTCAGACGAAGAAGGCTCAGACGTTGAGGCTGTTAGGCCCAAGAAAAATGTAAAAAGCAAGACAATTCAGGATTCGGATGATTCCAATTCTGGATCAGACAGTGGTTCTGGAAGCGGAGAAGAAGCTGAGGCTGTTGCTGAAAACGATGCTAGTGATTAGAAAAATCTTTTTAGTTATTTTCATTGTAAATAGTTCAACGTTTTCACTTAAGATACAGAATTGAGTTTAAAAAATCTGAAAACCAATTTTATAATTCAACTGCTTTAAAGTCAAGCTGTCTAATTATTTCTTTTCATATTTGAATTTACAATAAATTAGTTTAGAATTATTGGATAATATTTATAGTGATTTATTTCCAGTAGGCATTACAGTTACTCTCTTACTTATACGTAATTATTAAAATCACAAAGAGAACTTTAATAGTTATCGAGAGTATCAATACAATTACTATAAAATATTTTCTGCAGTCTGTACATTCTTGCAATTCATTATCGCGAAATCTTGACAAAGTTTAGCTCCAATTCTAAAATTGATTGTTGACTAAACACATTTTCATAAACCACATTTCAATTATTGCACTCAATGTTTTATCGGTGCAATCAGACAATTCTGAGTTGTGCTTTTCAAATGATTTTTGTTTAAATGTAACATATTTAGCTTAATGGGAATTAATAATTAAAGTTTATACATTCTCGATTAATTATATACAAATGCAACAATGTTGCTTTATTAACAAAGTCGTAAATAGCGTAGTCTTATTTTTTATTGCTCAAGAAAAAAAAAAAAAAATTGGGAAGACCCATACTAAATTTCTGTGTGCGTTCTCGTGGAAATGAAAAACAATTATATTCTTTTTTTCGGCAGTCTCTTTCCTGAAATAGGTATGTATATATATACAAAAAATTCTCTCACAGGAGCCTCGCAAAACTTATGATTAAACTAAACTCGAAACTATACAAGTGACAGCTTAATAAATAATTCATTTCACAGGCAGCACGAATATCTCGATTTGTGGCAGCACACCTGATAAATAAATAAATATACAACGAAAGAGAACCGCTCGCAGTACCAGAAGAATTCCTGTTGTTTGTATCAGTTGACAATTCAAATTTTGATTATTCATCCACACTTGTACAAAACACTTCGTTCATCCATTAATTAACGAAGCTCTTTCTTCTTACTCTAACTTTAAAAATGTAGACCATATCATAATTTCAAATTATCATCTTATACTTCTGCAAATTATCATCATACATTTTAGAATTTCAAATTATCATCATTTTAAAATTTAACGATTTAAAAGTTAAAAATATTTACAGTAGAAAAATCACCCAATTACTCAATTCGAGATTAATATAAAAGTCTGATTTTATAACTACTTTACTCTTCCAAAAAAAAGGTCGAATTTTAGAAAATTTCCAAGTCAACTTTCACAAAAATTGTCATTGTTACTAATTGCACAAACAGATTTTATTTAATTATTATTAAATAAAACTTGTTATAAAGTCTATTTTTCAATTTCTTCTCGAATTGGTAATTATTTGCAAGATTTTTGACAGCAAATCAGTTTTCTGCTCGGTGATTTTCTTCCAAAGAATAGATTTAAATATAATGTTTTTAAAAAAATCTTGGATAATTTTTAAATAATTAAACTAAAAGATAATTTAAAATACAGATTCAGATTGACAAAAAGTATTGTAGATCGTACAATGGTTTTGAGCTATCGATCGCCTTTCTAAAATCTAAAGCAGGTCAACAATCAATGGATTTTCTAGTCTCTAGTGCATGCGTCTACTATTCATCTAAATCCAGTCCTCGTAGTAAAATATAATTATCACGAGCGTGTATAGCGCTTTTTCAAGATTAGGTTTAAGAAAACTACCACCGCGAAAGCGAGAAACGCAGCTTATCACAATATTGGGTAGAGGATAGCAAGCGACGAGATTTTAATTAACCTGATCCGATTATTTCAAGGCAGGTTTACGTAGGACGATTAGCAGGCACATTAAATGCAGAACCGATTAAAAGTAACATTCGAGCAAAAAACTAGAGTACTCAAAGTTTTTATTTCCTCCACCTTTCAATTCGAATGCCTCTTCAACTGGCTCTTATTAGTGGTCCCAGATAAAGGGATCGAGGTTTGAGATCGAAAACACAGTCTCGCACTTGTAATTATTACTATCTCGCAATTAATCTCGTTAATTTGCGAATCCAGATGAATATTATTTAAAGGATGGAATGCTAGCTGCTACTACCTAACATTTCTCAGGGATCAACATTTATTTTTTTTTTCATTTTCAAGTAAACAACTCCTAGATCTTTGTTAAATATTTCAAGTCCTGCAGATTCGAATTTTTTACTTACAGTTCAAGCATATAAATGTTATCTGTTAGGAAAATATTTTGTATAAATTTTGTAAAAAGAAAAAATGTTTTTTGATAATAATAAATTATACAATTAAATGAAAAAAAAAAAACACTTGAATTGTAAGAAAAATTATTCGACTCAAAAAGAATTCAGAACTTTAATGGAATTTTTAGAATTTGTGAAAAAGGAGTCAGATGGTTTTTAGAATTTAAAGAATCATAAATTAAAGAAAATGTTTTCTCATTGTGGAAAAGTCACAAAGAGATGACAATACCCTGAATAATAAAATGTTTCTAGACGAAAGGCCTTGCATCTTAACATTTTAATTGCGCATGAACAGACGTATGATTAAGTCATATATATCTGTTTTGTTAATAGTTCTGCGCCGCTTTTTCTTCTGTCCTCTTTTTAGTTGCAACTATTTGCCGCTATTGTTGCTTGATGATGTGTGTAAATCGTCTTGAGTCTTATTGTCATTATTTACAACGAGGATGCGCAGGGTCTCTCTTGACTTGAGTTTCCCCATTGAAGTCTTGATAAAAATTGCTGATCCCAATTAAGATTAAGTTCCGCAAATTTCGTCACAGGTCAGTCTCCAGCACCCTCGGCGCAACTAGATCTCAGCAAGCCTAAAAAAATACAGTTTTTAAAATTATGAATACTTAATTTAAATTGTAAAAATAATATTGTTTTCACTCAATTTATTTATTTTATTTTTTTTAAAGAAAAATTTACCAATTATATATATTAATTTACAAGTTCCATTCATATTGTCTACACCTGAAGTTTGTCACTACACGTTTGTTTTAAATTTTAAATCATTTTAATTTCTTCAAACTTCAATTAATTTGAACCTTGCATACTGGTCTAAAAATTCAATTAATTCACGCTGCAAGTTAGTATACTAAATTTGAATTGATTTAAAAATTCCCTTCAATTTTTAGTAATTTATTTCTATTATGATTTCAATTATTTACAACGTGGGTCAAAACATTTTATTTAAAAACTTTAACAATTTGCGAAAATATTGTTGCATGTTTTGAGATGACGAAATGAATGATAATTTTAAAAAAATAATTAATTTTCATATAAAAAAAGATTTTTTAAATTGAGAGAACACGAAAAAATGACACATTGACAGACAATAAAAACTAATTTAAAATACCGTGAATTACTTCTAAAAAGATAAAAATTCAATTAGCATTTATTTTTAAAGACCTTATTTATATTTTGCACGTAATTAAAGTATTTAATAATATAAAATAACATGTAAAATATGGTATTTTAGTTTGCATGTGCTTTCAGGAAAACCAATCC
This sequence comes from Ganaspis brasiliensis, assembly GCA_037103525.1. Taxonomy (NCBI): domain Eukaryota; kingdom Metazoa; phylum Arthropoda; class Insecta; order Hymenoptera; family Figitidae; genus Ganaspis; species Ganaspis brasiliensis. The sequence continues at coordinate 3,377,436 of JAZKLR010000040.1, read as the reverse complement.
AATCCAAAGTTTTGGGAAATGCAGATTAAAGCAATATCTTCTTGCTGTTAAATTTTCGCGTTGGTTTTTGCACTACTTTTTGAAAAAAATTGATTGGTTTGCGACTTACGATAAAAATCAAAGTCAAAACGAATCGAGTTTTTTTAAATGCCAGTTAAAAATCGTATTTAAATGCGTTTTAAACATGTTTATTTGATTTAAATTTTTTAAATTTTCTGTACAGTTTGATAAAGCAAATATATTTTACAAAATAATTCTTTGGTTTCCATAAAATTGTAAAGGGTAACAGAACTTATTTATTTTTAATATTTATTTATTTTAAAAATGACATGAATTCGATCTTCTTTTTTTTTAGGTTTAGGTTATATTTTGTATAAATATATCAACAAAAACACAGTCTGAATTAGTTATTATTAATATTCTAATATAAATTGAAAAAAGATTTTTGCTTTATCAAACTGTACACAAAATTTAAAAATCTAATTCAAATAAATATATTATAAAACTCATTTAAAACCGATTTTGAACTGGCAGTTAAAAAAATCGATTCGTTTTGACTATTTATTCAAATTATAATTAATTTCTTCAGCGTCGAATTATTAATGCAAATTTGTTTTGTTTAATGTTTAGTTGATTCAATTTTTATTAAGTTTTTATTTATTTTCTTGCAATGTTGATTGTATTTTTCAATTATTTGAATGATGTTCTTCACTTTTCAATAATTATTTTTCCCAGTTTTGTATTATTTTCGTTATTTTATTCTGTAATATTTTTTTCAATTATTTCTCTCAAATTCCATTAATTTTTGTCACTTAATCATTGTTTTTATCATCATCAATTACTTTTATTTTATTTCATATAAAGGTATTCTGTCATTTTTTAAATTATTTATATTTTTTAAAATTATTTTCTTAAAGTTTTAGTTACTTTCATTCTTTTTTATTATTTCCAATATTTTCTATTATTTATCTAAAATTGTAACTATTTTTTTCAATTTTCATTTTTTTCTATGATCTTTAAATTATTTTCTGCAATTATTAAAAATTTTTAAAAATCATTTTTCAATTATTTTTCTTAAATTTTAATTATTTTCTTGAATTGTAACTAAATTATTTTAATCATTTTTCAATTATTATTCTCAATTTTTAATTATTCTCGTTTTTAAAAATTATCTTTTAAGATTTTCAAGTATTTTATTCAAATTGCAATTTTATTTTCTTCACTTTTAGCTTATTATTTATTTTATTTTTTAAATATTTTCTTTAACTTTTAATTATTTCATCCTTTTTTATAATTTCCAAAATTATGAATTATTTATCTGAAATTTCAATTATTTTCTTCAATATTAAAACATTTCTATGATTTTTTAATTATTTCTCCCAATTTTCAATCACTTTCATTATTTTTCAACCAGTTTACAATCTTTGCAGTCATTTTTTAAAATTTCAATTATTTACTTCTATTTTTTTCAATTCTAAAATTTTGAAAATTTTGTCCTTTACAACTTCATGTAAAAATATTTATATTATTTCACATTTTGTTTCTAAGACCTTTAAGAGGTTATTTATTAAATTTTGTGATAATAATTTGTTAAATAAGGGTACTATTTATTTATTAATTTTCATATAGCAGAAAAATACAGCCTTAATAAATCCAATTTGGAAAATTTGTTTTTTTGGACAATTAAAATTTCAAATTGGGAAGCATTAAGTTTTTCAAAAATCTCTGAAATATTAAATGATAAAATAAATAAAATTTTAGTATTTCTATAGTCAATAAATTGTTCAAAATTAAATAAGAAACCTTTTTTAAATTAAGAATTTTGATTCTTTTGGTCAAATAAAATTTTGGCAATATTCAGGCGCCCCAAATTGAAAAAAATGTTTAATTTATTTAAAAAAAAAAAATGGACAGCAAAGGGTTAAAAAATCTGATTCAATAAAATCGAAGTCGGAAGTAAACTTGACGAAGATAAAGAGCCATTAAGAAAAGTAAACATCAAGTTTTTTAGGGTGAAATCTGAGGCATAAAAAGACCTTGTGTTAACAAAGTGCTTTTTAAAATGAGGATTATGTGCTTGGAAATGGGATGATGGAATATATTCCCACATATGCCAAGGTGATTAGTAACGTAGTTGTGTTATTATATAGAAAAGTTCAGAGCTGGTGATCGTTCCATTAAATTGTTTTTTGTGGAACACCCTCATAGTAAGAGCACATGTCTCTTTAACACGTGCTAGAGAATAGTACGCCAATTTGAATTTCCAATCGAATACGCCCCGTTGTTCACGTCTTTTATTTCTATAGGCCTCGCCAGGTTTATTCAGCGGCCTACACTCCATAAACTCTTTTTGTTCTCTTCAGTGTCATAACAAAACTGCCCATTAAAGTGGAGTAATTAAGTTCTACTTGGAACTTAAATCTACCAGATGCTCTCAATCGTCAAATGAGAGAAAAAATATATTATTCTAGATTCTTCGTAGTTTTAGCGTTTTTCTTTATAACTTTAAAAAATATTAAAATGTTTTAGATTAGAATATGCCAAAAAAAGTAAAGTAAAAATAATTATTTATACTTGGATTTTTGAATTCTAATCTTTTGTAAAAATTCTCTTGAATGCATTTAATGTTGTTAAAATAAAAGCCATAGGGGAGATTGCCTAACTGTAGATAGTAAAAATTTCCAACAGATGTAATTATCTCAAAATGAAGTAATTAAAATTTTTTCTTTCATTTCTGCGCAGTAATTATTTATATTCTTTCAACAAAAAAACATTATTGGGTTACCTTATTTTATTCCTCAAATCTTATTATAATAAGCTGAATTAAAATTTTACAATCATTTTTTAAAAAATTCAAATTATCTACTGTTAGCCATTATCTACTGTAGGGCGGTTTCCCCTACAATATATTATAGTTTTATTTGGAACTATTTCCAAAAGCTATATTTACTTGAAATGTTTAAAATAAAAATCAATTAAGTTAATTGATGAAACATGAAACGAAAGCTTTTGACAGTTGAGGTTATGTTAAATTTACTCTTTTTGGGAGTTTCTCAAATTCCAAACACTTATACGAAAATTTGTGATTTTATTTGTATTTTTACATATCCCAAGGATTTCGAAAGTTTTTTTATTTTCTCAATTAGATGTATTAACAGTATTTTGTACATATACGATTCAAATTTATTTTGAATGTCAACCAAGCACCATTTTCCGATCGCTATAGATGCTTGCTGAATACATTCTTGTAGTCCTGTTTTTTTAAAAATAAATTTTAAAATACTATTTTTTTCAACTTAAGTGCAAGAACAAACTGTATAAACTAATATTTGTTATACAAATAATACAATCAACAATAAATAAAAATAAACATATGTCATAAAAATAATCAGCGAACAAGTTTTTCATTATGCGTAACTTGGAGTTTTTTCTTTACGTAAATTACGTTATTACCCCCCATTCCGAAAAAATACATTGTTTAAAGGACGACGCTGATATGTTCCAGTTCTTCATCCGTGACTATTCTTTAAATTTTTTTATTAAACATTTAATACGAAAATCTGTTTCATAAAAAATTAGTGCCTTTTAACAAGTAATAAGTTTTCTTTTCTTAAAATACTGAATATTTAATTTTATTTATTATTTAAATACTAATGCTTAATAATGTAAATATTATGATTGAATTAAATGATTAAAGATCTTAATTGTAGACTTGGACGACCATTATAAACAGTGATTTGAAAACTGGATCAAATTCTAAAATTAGAAAAGCCAAATAGACGTTTCAAACACTTCCGCGTTGATCCAAATCGTCTTCAAGTGAGAAGTTTTGCTCGTTTCGATTACTATAGATAACTAATAGATATAAAAAAGGAAAGAAAAGAGAGAAGCTTGTCTCGAAGATACCCATAAGCATATAAGCTACTCAACATGACGTACGCTATACACGTGCTTACACACATATTTACATTGAATATCGACGTGTTAGACAGTGAAGGCCTTGTGCACTTCCGCACAAGTGCGATGTGTACCAATCTGATGACTTCGACAAGGATCGGTCATTGACTCTCTTGTTAAAACTCTACTATGATCTTACGATTTGATAAAAAAAAGCCAGTTTATTTACAATCAAATTGTTTTCCACTCTCAGAACATAATTAAAAACAACTAATTGTTTCAAATACTACCCGCACAATCGTATAAGTCATTCTCAGTTTCCATTTTTTATATTTCAATTCTCAAAAAATTAAGACACTTAAGGGATAAAAAGTTCAAACCAATTTGACAGTTCGGTTCTAAAAATATTTTTATAAAAAGAATCTCTAAATCTTGAAACCATCAGTCACTGGATAAACAGAGAAAAAATATAGTGTTTAAACATATACTGAAGATAAATACGCTGAGATTTTGAAAAAGAAAAAAGGTTACCTGTGAATAATTTTCAAGTTTCAACGAAAGAGCATGAGTTTTTTGTATTTAAAGATTAAACTAAAAGTTGCCTTTGTCAACTAGTCATAATTTTATTTCTTTTTGCAACGACAGTTGAAGCTCGCACATGCATTGAACTCTCTGACCATCGATGCAAAGTCCACAGAATGAAAGAGGATTTTTTTTATTTATACATTCTGAGCGAACTAATCTAACTTTAGACTTGTAGAATGCCAATCTAAAGATTTAAATGTCATCATTTCTATTTCCGATACGGTTTCAAAAACAATAAACAAAAGTCAAAATAAAAGAAAATCCGAATAAAAGTCCCGAAATATAAATTGTTATAAATTATAGTTTAATGTTATCAGAATAAACGTCCTAAACTAAAAACAGTTTCCTCCATCAACCGCTTGTTGAAAACCGTTTCCATTTCAACACCAATCCCATTTTCTTATCTGATCTCCCGTTTTATCTAAAGTTTCCTCTGAAATACGTCTAACTAGAAGAATTAAATTACTTTCAATTAATTTGATTTGTTTCCCTGTATCGTTTAGTTGATTTGACTGTAAAGGGGGAAAAAATGAAATTAATTCGAATAAGTCGAAGAAAATAATTTCCTGGTAGGAAGCTGAATCGTGAAGCTGTGAATCTTGGTGAAATCAAGGAAGCAACCTGGTGCGATTAATCAGCAATAAATAACCGCAGTTAAATGTTTCTTTTTTTTTCCCTGAATTCTCTTTGTATCTGAGTAAACTGGAGCTGGATTCAAATAGTCCGATCTTTTCTCACGATTAGGAGTCAAACTTGACCTAAGACAAAATACATTGAACTCGCCCACCTCTTTACCAGAAACCGATCATTGTCGAGGTGCTTTTCACGTAACTAATGCTTACATTTTCATTATAGCTATTCGCGAATCGATTCGCGATCCTGAGTTCGCTGCTCGTGGTACCGTTGCAATCGTGCTGTGCTGCGGAATTAATCCTAACGATCGAATCGTCGACCGCAGCCAGCATCAGTGTATCCACAAGATCGTGCAGGTTGTGCCTTTACGAACCGAGACCCGACTGCAGGTCAGGGCCACAGATGAACTTCTTCGTGCGAGACCAACTCCATACCTATCTTCCAGTAGCTTGGAATCTTTTCAAGAACTTTTTTTCCACTAAACAAGACTAAAAACATGCTAGAATTTGAAAAAAAAATGTAGTATCTGGTTTTTCTTTGTGTTAACTAAACTGGTCAAAATCACTGATAATTGAAAATCATTTAAAATTGCCAGCAAAATTAAATAACATATTAATACATATTACACAGCCACATAAAAAAAATAAAGTTCCCTGATCTGGGTATGAGACCCATATTTTCCTATGTATTTTGATGCGTTGAATCCGAATCCGCCATCCGAATTGGCTCAGCAAGTCAAGTTTTGACCATACCCTCAAAATAAAAAATGGCACTTTTTGTACGTTAGAATTTGAACCATACTTAACATTAATACATGCCTGGAGCCAATAGAAAGCTTGAATTATGACCTTTAAAACGTTTTTAAAAAAATTGTTCTACGATGATTTTTAATGAAGATATAATATATTTTACATAAAATACATTTTTTTCATAATTCACTATTCACGCGTTTTTAACATTTAAAAAATGTCATAAGTTAAGTAAATCATCGTATCTTTGTTAAAAATAATTGTAAAACAATTTTTAAAAAAACGTTTTAAAGGTCATAATTCAAGCTGTCTAATGGTCATAGGCATGTATTAATGTTAAGTAGGGTTCAAATTCAGGGTTGCCACAAAAATTATCTTTTGAAATTCCAGGCTTTTCCAGGTTCTCCAGGTTCAAATTCTGTCAAATTCCAGAGTAAATTACTCTAATATTTTAAACTTTGGTACAACTAGAATTGCACTAAAACTTTTGACTAGAATTTGTAGGGCTGATAAAAATCATGATTTTTTTTATGTAATTCAAAAATTGCTGTTTTTAAAATATAGCCAGTATATAAAATCTTCAAATCTTTATTTGTTAGTAGTTTATTATAGAAATAAAAAAATTTTTTCTTAAAAAACACAAGGAATGAAACATTGACATAAAAATATATAAAAAAGTAGAAACTCTTTTTAAAAAATTAAACTATTGACTACTTATATTTTTTTAAAATTAAAATATTAAATAAAATGATAATTAACAGAACGTTAAAATATATTTCTAAAGAAAACAAAAATTCTAAATTAGCAAAATTAGAAAATTATTTTACAAATTAAATAAAAGAAGACTGAATAAAAATTTTAATATATTTAAAAAAATGTAGAAAAATGAAATACTATGATATAGAAGAACAATGTTCAAATGAGAATATTTAGTACAATATTAAATTTAGGTATTTAATATCAAATAAAAGAAAAAAGCTTTCAAAGAAGTAGAAGATTGAGAAATTAAAAAAATCTATAGAAAGAAACATTGAATAAATGTTTTCAAAAATATAACGACATAAAAATTAAACAATTGAAAAGAAGGAAAAATGTTTCTGAGAAATGAAAAAATCATGACAAAATTTAAAGAATTAATTAAAACGCAAGGAAGGACTAAAAAACAAGTGAAACATCAAGAAAATTAAATAAATAGGAGGAACATGAAGAAATGTTTTTTCTTTAATCTAACAAACTGTAAAAAAAATGTAAAAAGTACAAAAAAGAATCTTTGGTTAAAATGTACTGAAAAATTAAAATTATTAAAAATAAAATAAAAAATGTATATATCAGGATAAATAAATAGTCCACAAAAGAAATTTCAAAATCTTTTAAAAATAAAAGACTTTAAGTAAATAAAACCAAAAACTTTTTATAATATTACACTCAAAGTAAGTCCAACAGTAAATTTAGAAAAATAAAGAAAATCTAAAAATTGTACGGAAGAATAAGTAAGTTTGAAAAATATTTCGCAAAAATAGACAAGATGTGAAAACAAATTAAATAAATTTACAAAAAAATGAACGTATTAATGTTTTTTTTAATATATAAATATTAAAATTGAAACTTTTAAGGTTTATCCACAAATTTGTGGGTTTTGTTTATGGTTTGCGATTTTTTACATGAAATATTAGGCATACGAAGTTTTTTTAAAGTTTTTTTTTATTTAAATCATGATTTTAATCAAAGTGATTTAAAACAATAACAGCCCTAAGAATTTGTTTAATAAATATTATTGGTGATTTTAATTTTTAAGTTGATATTAAAGAAATTATAATAATTCTTGCGTAAAGCAAGAATTTTTTTTTCTTTTATGGAATTGTTTATATTTTACGGAAATGTTGATTGTTAAATCGAAGGATTTTTTCAAGTCTTTTATGCCATTAGTTTTTGAAATTTCACAAATTTCAGAAATTTTGAAATCTCAAGAAAAAAATTCCAGAAATATTTTTAAATTCCATACTATTTCCAGGTTTTCCATACCCTTTTGGAAATTCCATACCTTTTCCAGGTTTTCCAGGTTTTCCAGGGTCTGTGGCAACCCTGCAAATTCTAAGGAACAAAAAGTGCCATTTTTTAAATTTTGAGATTAGGATCAAATTTGAGGTGCTGCGCCAATTCTGATGATGAATTCGGATTCAGCGCATCAAAATACTTACATAGGAAAATATGGGTCTCATACCCAGATCAGAAAACTTTATATTTTTTGTGTGGCTGTGTTATTGTTGAATCTGAGCAAATTTTACCGTATACAGTTTTTGAGATATTGTCAGCCAAAGATTATTATTTTGATCAATGTTTTGCATTGCTCTGATGGACGACGTGAAAAAAAAAGTTAAACGAAAGTTTTTTCTGTTGGAACCATTTATGAGTCAATACAGAGTATTTTAATGGGATGACACTAGTCAAGAAGGTTAGGTCATTTTGTCAAGAAGGTTAGGCTCAGACCCAAGAATAAAATTTTTAATAAAAATTGATTTTTATGACAATTCAATAAAAACTGTTAAAATTATTAAACGATAAAACATGTTTATTTTTACGTTTTTGCATTATAACCCGGAAATAAAAACTTGTTGATGAATTTCTTTGTGAATCAAAGATTTGAAGAAAGCGGATTGAATAGGAGATTGTCTTTAATAAGTAGGGGAAAGTCGCCGAAGATGGGTCCCTATCCATATTTTTCAAAAAATTGTTTAGTTAGTTAATTAAGAAGGAAACGAGAATGCACCTATATTTATTTTTAACATTTCCTCTAAATAATTGATAAGATTGAAACCTTTATAATTGTTTAAAAGACAATTCATTTTGGTGCTTAAAAAAAAGTTCACACTAGCCCGTTTTAGGCTGCCTGATAGGGTAAGACGGGCCCTTTTTAAATTCTCCTAAAGCTATTTACTGAACAAATTATATTGTTCAATTACAACTTTTTAAGATATTTTAAGCAAAATTTATGTTTTTTTAAAGTCTTATATTATAGAAAATTTGGTGAAATAAAAGCAGAAAGACAATAAAATAAAACTATTATATGAAATAAGATTATGATGACATTAAAATAATTACTATATGAAAAAATTGTACAATCTTAAATAATTTTACATTTAATTTCATAATTTCACTGTTTCACAGCATAAAAATAGCTTTTGTTTATTATATAAGTGATTTTTGAGATTAGAAAAAGAAGCGGCAAATTTGAATGTCTAAAATTTTATTTGCATTATAGGTTATGATCACTGTCAGCACCGTACCTTCATAGGATAAAGAAATTTTCACTTTAGTCGACAATTTTATAAATTTATAGGGCCCGTTTTAGACGACAGGCTTGTTTGTAATATATTTACGTTCTTTAATTATATAAAGTAAATATCAATTAAATATTTGTAAGATTTTCAAACATTAAAGATAAAATCATTACTTTTATTCCAAATGATATTTAATTTAGAAAATTTCCAGTTTGAAAACTAGTTTGTATCTCATCTTTTTGAAGTGCTACAAATATTTTTCCCTCTTATTATTTTTATTTTTTTAAAGAGTACAAAAATATGCTTCAAAATTAATTAGATACATCTCAACTACATATCTACGTGTACAATTGCTTAATAAGTTTCTTTATTTCAAAGATATTAAAGAATGCCCGTCTTAGGCGCTAGTCCGTCTTAGGCTACTCTCCCCTGAAACTAAGTCAAAATTCCTGAAATGTAACAGTAAAATCATAAATTTATCGAATTTAATTGACAATATAAAAAATGAGAATAATTAAAAAAAAATCATTATAAGTTTATTAAATTGTCCAAAGTGAGTTTTTAAAAAAATTTAATTTCTCTTAGTTATAAACAATTAAATATAAAGTTTTTGACAGTCCTTAATTGAAAAATTAATATCTTGGGATAAAAAATTGTGATTTTAATAAAATTTGGTGGGAGGATATAAAGTAAATATTTTATTTTAAATTTAAATAAAAGAGTTGGCACGAATTAAAAAATTTTGTTCATAAACCTTTGTAATTAAATTATCTTTCGATTTCTCAAGACAATTTTTTTATTTTTTATTTATTTATATTAATTTTTTCACAACATCTTTGGAAAAATCAGAATTTTGCAGAAAATCTATTTTCTGCTCTTTAAAAAGTCAAAAATTGTATCGGAAATGATATTATTAAAAACATTTTGGAGTATTTCTAATATATAAAAATATTGATAATGTAGTATAATATTAATATTAGGAATGGCTAAACTCCCATACGCTATCTGGTGGTATGAATTTGAACTAAAAGAAGTAGGTAAAAAAGTAAACAAACACGTAAAAATTTTGTAAAAGGAGAAAAGTGTAATTCTCTAAATTTATTAAAAAACCTACATTTAATTTTGAGTGCGGATAGATGAAGAAATAATTTTCAAATAATAGCAATAAACTTAAAAATTAAAAATTGTGTTGCTGTCACCAAAGTACAGGTTATATGTTGACATATTTCTAAAATTTTATCAGTTGCGATCTCTAGACCGCATCATATTGAATTAAATTGATTTCGTTTTTTAGCATTTTAAAAAAATCAAATGGATTTTGTATAAACAATAATCATGTTTATCAAAGTAAAACATTAACTCAGTCAATGACAACTGACTCACGGTAAAAAATTTATGAACGTGGATACAAAAAATTATTAATATAAGTAAATTAAGAAATTCAACTCACTCGATTGCTTAAATCGTTTATTCAGTTTAAATCAATGTTTAATTTGAAATATGCATATTCGTATTTTTACTTCCTTAACTAAATTGAATATTGTTTATGATAAATACAGGTTTATTATCTTTAAAGTACAAATGGACAACTTATGAAAAAGCAATACTCATTCATGAAATAGTTATAATATTTTTCGGTATATATAAATCAAATACCTAAAACAGTGATATTGAATATCAGTGCGTAGGTATTCACTTTTCACTTACTTCACAAATAACAGAATAAGCTATAAGGCGATATATCCAATTTTCTAATATAAAAACATTTAATCCTGCTATTTATATGTTAATATATTTCCACTATTGTGGTTACAATAATTTTTGTCCATCCAATGTTTTGATAATATTGTCACGTGGTTTGGTCGGTTTAGTCTATAGCAGACAGTCGCGAGGGAGCAGTATATTAATTTCTAAATTTCTTTTTATTTATACAAGTCTATTAAGATTTAACTTATAATATTCTTACTTATTTTATTGTTGGTACATTTTCAGAGGAAAAATGTGTGTTGCATTTGTAAAATCTATTTGAATTAAATGGAATTAGAGGAAATACATAACCTCTGTTAAATCGATAATTTTTCTTGAATTTTGAAAATATACTTTATAACTTTCGATTTGAGGGTTGTTGTTGCTCCTAAAAACTGTAAATTAATTAATCCAGCATATAGGTAAGCAAGAATCTTTCTCTACTTTCCAAAAAAAACCTTAATTCGTTATCATGAGTGCAAAAAAGGTTCCAAATTTTCGGATGGTATAATAAGTACATCTGACGAAAATATACATATATTTGTTCAAGTTATAAAAGTATTACAATATTTATGATAGAGCTCATACTTTATTTAAGAAGTCCAGTTGTTAAAAGTTTTTAATTTAAGTTTGAAATATATATGACAATCTAACCCCAAATTTTTGAATCCGATTCATAATATAATTGGCAAAATAGAAACAATAAATATTTTATTAATCGGAAATATTTAAAACTATATTTAGAATGCCGTTTCGTCAATCAGCATTCTTAAAATTATGACTCTTGTTAAAAAGGTTTTTTTTAAAATCTCAAATCTTAGATTTGCATGATAATTATGTATGCATCTTACTTCAGTTATATGTTGATAATGACTATTTCGATGATTCTCAATATCACTATTTCAGACATATCGAATTTATACCCTATTCATAATGCATCTATAATGTAGTTAAATATCTTAAGAAATGTCATTTTCACTATTGTAGCGAATTTGGATTATCCATGGCTCCATTCTAGCTATAAGTTTACCTATTACAGTGAATACTTTTGATAGTTCATACGAACTTTTTTTACCGTGGCTGTCTATAAACTTTACTAAAAATTGAAATTAATGTAAAATCGTTTAATTTTGAGATTAAAATTCGTAATATTCAAATTTCACTTTCTCCTGATAATCTTCTCGACCAATAAGAGGGAATATTTACCAATTAAAAAAAACTGATAATTTTTGCTTCTGCAATAAATACTTATAAACCATAAATTTATTAACAGTTAAAATGGGTATAATTACTCGTATTTATAATTTATAAAAACAAATGAATATTACATAAACGCCATAAAATTCTAATTTCTCTAACTTCAAAATATTTCTAATATAGGAAATTTGTGAAATAATATTTTGGAATTTTTAACAACGTAAATAATATTATTAATAACTAGAATTATTTAATTACACATAAATACAATTTAATCATTGTAATTAAAAAATAATTATTATATTATGAAGTTATTTAATTATCAATTTCATTGGTTCTACAATTAATTTTACTTTCAAAAATTTTAGTGTATTTCTCGTGTTTTCTTTTAAGAAATACAAAGCCAAGATTTTACTAGTCAACACTTTCGGGAGAAAGTCTTTTTCGATCTTAAAAAGCTATTCTGAAAAATGATTAGCTGCTTTCATTGCAACGGTTTTTTTACCAATATTTTTTTTTAACAATAATACTAACTTTAGCTTTAATGTAATATTTTCAAAAATAAACAACATCAAAAGGTAATTAAACAAATGCATTAACCCGCATAAAATGATAAATTAGCCATGAAAAAAACAGATTTAGTAAACCGTAACTTATAATCTCGTCAAATCCTTCACAATATTTGAATACAGAATAGAAAAATGACAAAATATAATCGAATTATAAAGTAAATAATATTATAAAAAAAAATCTCCATAGATTTTTCGTTGAACTTATTCCAAGCGCACATTTACACCATCTAGCATTAATATGCGTCTATATGTACTATAGTAAGTAACTTAACATAAGGCTAAATAAAAACTGTACAAGAATTTTTTATAATAAAATGCACAGAAGGGGAATATAAAAATTTATGAGATGTAGAAATTTATTATAGAAGGGGAGTATAAAAATAGAAGAAAAAACAGAAATTCACAGAAAGGGAAATCAGAAATTTATCAAAGGAAAATACAGAAATTTAACGAAGCAAAATAAAAAAAATTATAAAATTGAAAATCAAAAATTAATTGAAGGTATAAATAAAGAAATTTACATAAGGGTGAAATAAAAGTTCATAAAAATAAAAATTTCATAAAAAGGATGTATAAAATTTCGATAGTCCCAAAATTGTTTCTCTAAATGTGACGCACTCGTGAATCATTTGAGATTCTCTTTATACTTAGAATGGTTTTCTTTATGTCTGTGGTCTGCGAAAATCAACACGTTTCGCTAAGATGAATTACTACAGATATTTTCTCCTTTTTATTGCCCGCTATCTCGCATCTAAATCGTTACTTTACAGACTGTTTCACACGAAACTAATGTCTTTGATTATGGACATTTGTCATTAAAATGACCAATTAAATTAATGATTCTAAGACAAGCTAAAATATTCTCGTTTATTAGTTTTTATTATCATGCTTTTATACTCACACATGAATTTATAATTAAGAAATGTGATTTATGAATTTTGTTCCATCTTCTTAATCAAATTCTTTCACTTTCGTCTTCAAAATTCTTTTCCAAAAACAGTTTTTTCTTTATAATTCAAAACTCAATTAAACGAGAAACCAATATTTATTATTCGAAATTAAGATAGCTACCGAAACATGATTTTCAAATTCCTGGTTTTCCCGGATCTAAAATCACATTTTTCCCGGATTTCTTTTATGTATGATTAATAGCTATAATATTAAAATAGTGAAAACATTAAGTGCGTAATATATAAGTTTTTAAGGTAAAATTGATCTTTGAAGAAAATAATTCCAAAATGGCAAAAATAATATAAATTTGAAGAAAATAATTGGAAAATGACAAAAATAATTAGAATTAAAAAAAAAAATTGAGAAATGACAAAAATAATACCTTGAAAAAAATGAAAGATGATAAAACTAATTTAAAATTATGTAAAAAATTTATGATTCGAAAAAAAGACGTAAAAAAATGACATAAATAATTGAAAAATGGAGAAAAAAAATAAAAATTAGAAATCAATAATTGAAAAATTGGAGATAAAAATTGACGTTTAAAGAAAATAATTAAATAATGACAAAATAATTGCAAAATCCCAAAAAATTTGAAATTTGAAGAAAATACTTGAAAAATGATAAAAATAATTAAAATTAAAAATAAAAAGCAATTGACAAATGACAAAAATAATTGAAAAATGAAAAAATTAAATGTAAATTAAAGTAAGAAATTAAAAAATCTATGACAATAATTTAAAGATATAAGAAAATAAGTTAAATTTGGAGAAAGTAATAAAAAAATGTCGAAAATATTGATAATACTTGAGAAATGACAAAATTATTTGAAGATTTTAAAAGCAATTAAAAAATGAGAAAAATAATTATAATAGGAAAAAATAATCGAGAAATAACAAAAAGAACAGAAATTTGAAGAAAATAATTGAGAAATGACAAAAAATTTAAATTTGAAGGTAATATGTGAAAAATAACAAACATAATAAAAATTTGAGACAAATAATTGAAAAGTGACAAAACTAATTAAAAATTAAGTAAAAAATATAAAATTTAAAGAAAAGACTTGAAAAATGATAAAAATAATTAAAACCTGAATATTGAGAATTGACAAAAATAAATGAAAATTGAAGTAAGAAATTAAAAAATTCATGACAATAATTTAAAGATATAAGAAAATAAATACAAAATTTGGAGAAAGTAATAAAACAACGTCGAAAATATTGACAATAATTGAGAAATTACTAAATTAATTGAAAATTTTTAAAAAACAATTAAAAAATGACAAAAATAATTGAAAATAGGAAAAAATAGCCGAGAAATGACAAAAATAATTGAAATTTGAAGAAAATAAATTGAGAAATTACAAAAAATTTAAATTTGAAGATAATACATAAAAAATACCAAAAATGATGAAAATTTGAGATAAATAATTGAATAATGCCCTCTCTAAATCTGAATTATTAGTTTTCTACTAGGAATTAGTCAAATTCATGGCTCATTTTTCTCTAATTCATATAGTAGAAAATTACTAATTCTTAGTAGAAAACTACTAATCTTAGTAGAAAACTACTAATCTTAGTAGAAAACTACTAATTGAAATAGTGAAACTTTACTTTTAAAAAAAAAGTAGATTTTTTTACTAATTTAATTAGTAGTTTTTTTACTAAAAAATTAGTAGTTTTCTACTAAGAATTAGTAAAATTCTTACTATTTTAATAGTAGCTCACTTTTCGCTAATTCATTAGTAGAAAACCACTAATTCAGATTTAGAGAGCCATGAATGATTGATAATTGGTGTAAATAATTAAAAGAATGTAAAATTAAAAAAAAAATTGAAATTTGAAAAAAAAAATCGTCAATTGGTGTAAAGTATTTAAAAATTATTGATACATAATAATAAAATTATTGAAGAAAATTGCTGAAATTGAAGAACAAAATTGAAAACTGTGTAATAAATTGATGACCATAAAAAAAATGATTGAAAATAATTATTGAAATTTGATAAAAATAATTTTTAAATGTTAAAACTAATAGAAATATGCAGAAAATAATTGATAATTGATAAAAATAATTGAAATTTGATGGAAAAATTTAAAGACGACGAAAGTAATTGACAATACTGGTTTAAAAATTAAAAATTTGTAGACATTAATTAAAAAATTGAAAAAGTAATTAAAATTAGAGGAAACTAATTAAACAATGTCAAAATTTATTGAAATTTGAAGAACATAATTGTATACAATAATAATAATAGATAATTATTATTTTACTAAGAAATTGAGAAAAGTGATTTTTTTTAAAGTGAGTAATAGTGAGTGATTTTAAAAAAAAATGAATAAAAATGAGAAAAGTAAGACACTGGCAGTCCTGAAAATGCTCAAATTCGCTTGAAACTTGTTACACTTTTACTATTTTGAAAATCTAACTTCAGATTAGTAACCAGGAACATGGATTACCACCGAGTAACAAGTTTGAAGTGAATTTGAGGGATTTTGCAAAATATATCTGCCATATTGGATCCGCCATTTTGAATTTTGAAAAATTGGTAAATCTGACATCGTTTTCACAATCAGAGACTTCGAAAACGAGTAATAAGTTTCAAGCGAATTTGAAGAATTATGAAAACGAATCAGCTGAAATTTTTAGAAATTCCCGGATATAATTTTTTTTCCCTGCAATTTCCCGGGGTTTTCCCGGTCGAACTAAAATCCCGGCAAATTTCCGGTGAGAAGACACCCTGGATAGATTAATTATAGACAAATAACTTGTTAATCTCTAACGAATTTTATATTGCAAATTATTTTTTAAATAAAGATTGTAATTAAACAACAATTTAAAATTAGAAAACAAATTTTTTACGAGTGATGAGTTTTTGAAATAAAAAAATATTAAAAAAAGAAAATTTCGACTTGTCAGAACAAAATATAATTTTGGCGTTTTTAATTCCGTTTGATTATAAAGTCATTCAGTGTGACATAATAAATGTATTTCCCACTAAAAAAAAAGAAACTTTAAACGTCAGATTATAAAATGTGATTTTAAAACAAAAAACTGAGGTCATCGAGGTTTTTAAAATTTAAATCTGACCATCCGCGACATTCCAGGTAAAGGCGTAAGTATGCGTCGTCAGCTTTGAATCCGGCTCGAGGGAGATCTGTTTTCAAGGGCAATAACTTGAACGGGCGTTGAAAGAGAAAAAAAATCACGGAAACGAGCGACCTCGACCGCCTCAGTTGCATTCTCATTCTCGTGTGGTACTCTGATAAACTTGTCCTTAATAAAGGCCGAACTGCATGCAAGCAGATTAATAAAAAAGTCAACAACAAAATATCTGGAACGCGTTTCGACGCATTCCGCCCTGACTTATAACACAACTCCGGCGACGTTTTAATTGACCTTTGACCCGGGTGCTCTTTCAACTAGTCATCATCATCATCATCATCATCTATTCTCAAATAGTTAAGTCATCTGTCATCTTTCGCGGAAATAAAAACGTTTATTTTGGAGAAAAGTTGGGTAAACTGGTCCAACCAATAAAACACTTTCTTCTTTCTTTAAAATAAAAAGACAAAATCCTGTCTTTTTCAATTAAATTAATAAATTCAAAAATCTTAGGATGTTTGATAAAATTAAAAAATAAATCCAAAAATACTCTTTTAGAAAATACAAAAAAAAGCTTTAATTATTTAAAATGTCAGCTTTAAATACTTAATGAAATTGAAATAATTCAATTAAAGTATCTCAAATAACTAAAAGCTATCCGTGTAATAAAGCTATACGATAACCCGCATTCGATCTTTTTGGTTAATTTATCTCTGTCGAGTTGGACACAAGACTTGATAAATTAAAAGTATCTGCTATTCTAGCTCGGAAAAAATGATGTCAAGCCACGTGAGTCACGTATTTATTTTTGGTGCACTTTTATCCCTGTAGTATTATAAGATTAAGACACTGCAATCTTCTTTTTTCGAATATCGTACACATCTACAAAATGAAGAACCTTGATTAATTAAAGAGAATGAGCTCAAATAAATGAAATAGATAACTAAAAATAGTAAATAAGTAAACGAGATTTAACAAACAAAATTGTGAAAAATATTTTATTATTGAGAAACAAAGTAACTTAAAATAGATGAAAAAATAAATGATTTTTTGATAATAAGGGACTGAAAGGTGACAAAAAATTTTGAATAGAAATTTTGAACAAAAAATGAATAATTTATTATTAGAATTTATTATAAATTAAATGGAAAATAAAATTAGAAATAATAAAGTGACACAAGTGGGGCGATTATAATTTTATAACTATAAAAAAGAACTAATTATTAAATATTATAAATAAATAGCCTCACTCATTACTCGAATTTATTTATTACATAACTTCCGTTTGATCTAAGTACTTTTGTCATATTTTCACTTTCATAAAATTAATTATTGACATGTTATATGTACTCGAGTAATCACATAAAAACTTAAAAATTAAAATTCCCAAAACATCAAATTGTCATCAATAATTGTCATTAGTCATGTCCATCAATAATCAATTACTCATACATTAAATTTCTCATAATACTAATCTAACAGAAACTAATTCAAAATTAGCCCAACAAAAAGCATCAAACACATTTTAATTGGCTAATTTTAAATTTGTTTCTCCTATATTACTATGAGGTGTTATGAAAATTATAAAAAATAAATATTAAAACGAATACAAATTAGAAAATAATAGAAAATATACTGAATAAAAATTCTGGAAAAAATATTTTAACAGTTATCAGAATCTGCGTTGAATTAAAACTAGTGTTTTAATAATAAAAAAAAACGCTTTAGCGGATATTAAAATAATTGAGCATTAAAAAATTGGTAAAATATCCAAAGTTATAAAACTAGTGATTTTTTCTTACAATACATATTTTTAGGTTCTGTAGTTAATAATTTTTTTAAATTTCATAAAATATTTTTTTAGTTTAGGTTTTAAAATTTTTGATTTTTTTTCAAATAAAGTTTTTTAAATTTCATTTAAAGTAGATTGCATAAAATACATTAAAAATACATTGGTACCAGAGTAAACAACGCCTCTGGCAAATGATTAGTTTTTACACCCTATGTTATCAACAATTATAAATATTGTAAATATAATATTTAAAAATAAATAAAACAAGTTTTATTTACACACGACTAAATTTATAAAATTTTAAAATTAGAAAAAGTTACAAAAATAATTGAAATTTAAAAAAATAATTATAAATTTTCCAAATTACTTGAAAAAAAAAATCAAACCAATTAAAAATTGACGAAAGTAATTTAAAAAATCATAGAAGTGTTTTAAAAATAAAAATTTAAATTTTAGAAAAATACATGAAAATCTTAAAAATAAAAAATTAGAATAATGAAAAATTGGATAAGAAAATTGAAAATTGAAAAAAAATGATTGAAATTGAGATAAATAACTAAAAATTAAGGAAATTAATTAAAAAATAATGAAAATGATTACAAATTAAAGAAAATAATGTAAAAATAATATAAATAATTTAAAATGTGCGAAAATAAATGAAAAAAATTAAATAATATATTTTAAATAAAGAAACGTTAAAGAAAATTTGAGAAAAATACTTGAAACTTTTAGAAGTTCATTGAAAAAAAAAAGAAAAATAATTAAAAATTAGAGAAAATAAATGAAAAAATATTATAAACATAATTTAAAATTCAAGAGAACAATTTTTAATTTAAGAGAAACAATTACAAAAAATACAGAATATACAGAAAATATAAGAAAAGCATAATTGTTCTTTTTTTAAATTGAATAAAATAATTGGAATTTCAGATAAATAATTAAAAACTTTTAGAAATTATGAAAAAGAACGTAAGTAAGTAATTGAAAATTGAAGAAAATAATAAAAAAAATATGATAATTTAAAATTGAAAACACTTTAGAATTTGCTTTGAATAAAAAAAATAATTTAAATTTTTGAAAATTATGCCAAAAGAATGAAAATAACTAGAAATCGCGGAAAATAACAGAAAAAGCACAGAATTTATTTTTAAGCAAAAGAAAATAATTAAAAAATTGAAAATTAAAGACAGTAATCTAAATTTTTAGATAAAAACTGAAAATGTAGGTAATTAATTTAAAAATTAAAATAATTAAAATATGGGGAAAATAATTGCAAAATGATAAAAAGAAATACATATTGAACAAAATAATTGAAAACTGAAATATATATTTGAAAGTTCAGGATATTAAGTTAGAAATAATGAAAATAACTTAAAATTGACTAAAATAATTTCAAAATGAAAATAATAATGATAAATTGAAAAAATTAATTTAAATTTGTGATAATTAATATAAAATTTAGCAATAAATAAATAAATTGTTTTATTGTCAATGAGAAAATAATTAAAATTGAAAAAGTGATTAAAAAAATTAAATACATTAATTGAAATTTGTGGAAGGTAGATTTTTAAGTTTAAATCTCAAGTTTAAATCATAAAATAAAAAATAAAAATTTAATTATCAGTATAAAAATAATGTATTTATTAAATGAAAGATTAATGATAAATTATTTTGATAAATTCAAAACTTTAAAAACACTTTCGTATGTAATTATACACAATTTTTAGGTTAGATTAATACTTTAAACTTTTTACAATTCACGATTGTTTTATTTAACAATATGTTGTAATTCTTAAGGGCGTATAATGGATTATGACGTCACTGGTACAGGAAAAATTCACCCGTAACTTTTCTCTTAAAATATTAAATATTTTGGCACGAAAATTGGCAGAATTACTTAAAATATCATTAGAAAGGTCTCTCTGACCCGAATTTGTTTAAATTTTTACCAAAAATTAATTTTGGAAAATGTTTGAAAAATAGCAAATTTGCTGAAAATTAATTTTTAGCCAAAATTTAATCAAATTTGTACCAGAGACCTTCCTAATGATATTTTAAGTAATTCTACCAAGTTTCGTAACAAAATATTCAATATTTTAAGAGAAAGATTACGGATAAATTTTGCCTATATACCAGTGATGTCAATCCATCACATACCCTTAATGAAAAACATAATAGACATTAATAGACACACTGATTCACACTGATTTGTTTGCATTTTGTATTTTTCTCTTCTGCTACAACTTAACGTAGTTATAAGCCAACGTTGCTAGTCAAATTGATTTTTTTGGAAAAAAAGATAATTATAACTACATTAGATTATTCATTATTTATTTTTAAAGAGATTAACTTCAAAATTATATTCAATTGTTTTGTACTAATAGTAAACATTAAATGTTTACAAATGTCAAACAAAGAGGTTAAGAATGAAATTTTTAAAATAATTTCTGAATCATTAAAAATGCGATGTTGCTATATCTATAAACTTTCAATAAAACTTAAAAAATTTAATTATTTATTTAATTTTACTTTCTTATCTTGCGGTGAAATAAGTTTAAATTTAAATTTATGTAATCTACAAACTTTTAATTATTGAAATCTAGTTTTTCAATTTGATGCATATGATTTATCTATTGGATATTAAAAAAATTGTCAACAAAAAGATGTATTTTAACCTATACCTGTGTAAAAATAGTGACTTTTAAATAATCATATCTCAGAAGACAAGCCGTAAATTAATTTTATATTTTATAGAAATACGTATTGAACATTAAACTATTTTTGCTGAAAGTTTTATTACGTTCTCTATGATTTCGATTTTTGAAACAACTACGTTAACCGAATTACTTTTCATTACAATAATTGACTACTTCAATAAACAACAATTTCAAAAATAGTGAAGTGTCACCATAGTTATGTATAAGAAGTTATTATTTAAATAAACGACGTCTAGATTTAATTACTCAAATATTACGATTTTTGTAACACTGTCGGTAATTATGGGTCAGAATTTGGTATTACTCAATAATACCGGACATAGCACATCACTAGGTAATAGCATTATTTTCTCTCGAGTGAAGATTTTTCAGGAAAAGCAGAAACTAAACAAATAAATGTCTAGATTGTAATTTAGAAATGAACTTTCTAACTAAGAAATGAAGCCATTAATAAGCAGTAAAGAAATTCCAACCACAAAATGTCTCTAATTACGAGGTATTTGTTAGTGGAAGAGCTGCGTTGCGTACAGTTGTTCTTCACTTACATCTACACTATAAAACCTGAGGCTGGTGCAGAGAGAGAAAAAAAAGAAAGAAATATATATTTTATCATTACGCGTCCATTGACGCGTGAAAGTAAGAGTCAGTGGTTGCGATGTGAACATGATTGATTTTTCATGTTCACCTATAGGGTACGCCCAACGTGTAACTCGAGTTGTTCATGCAAATCTAACAAAATGTCAGGCCACAACCCGTTGACCTGACGGAAGCACAACAATGTTAAAGCACAATCAACCCTGTCGCTTTTAGTTAACATTAAACAAGAGAACAATTACTCCACTGATTAAGTACTGAAGAAAACAAAATTAAAGCCAGTACCTTTAAAGCGGAATTTTTCAAGTAGCAGACTTCAACCCTACAATCTCAAGAAAGTTGAAAAAAGAAAAAACATCTTGACCAAAAGGAAAGCCAAGACTTTGTTAATTACTTAGTATTCAAACTAGGCAAATTCTATTCAAAAGAAAAGATAATTTTACATTAATCGAAACACTTTTATTTATACAAACTTGTTACTCTACTCGATTTAAATCAAAAGTGACTCAGCTAGTAGACAGAACATTTAATTTTTCACGCGTTTTACTAAAACCTGATATTATAAACTTCCACTTTCAATAAAGCTATAAAGGCCGCTTGCTTTACTTTTCAAGAAACTTGACAGGTGATTTAATTATCTCCTCGGTTTGTTTGATCTTTGTAGCATTCTAATTAAAAAGCCGACTAATTCTTACATTGTGAAAAATACTTTTTTTTTTTAAATAAACTTTCGTAGACGGATGTGAAAGAAAGTTTGTTTAAAGAGGAATTATACAGACGGTGGGAAAAAAAAGTATTTTGCTTTTTGAAGTAGAAAAACAACATTTTAATGTAATGGGGCCAGTTCCATTTGACTGTAGTCCGAGGACAGTTGCAGGCATATTTTAAAAAAATGTAATATTACGGTTTGTAAAACTTGAATATTTTCAGAGTCCACGAACCATAATATTATGATGGAAGTTTCATTCTTTTTTCGTTATTAGTAATCAGAAGTTCAGGCTTCTTAGTTTTTTTTAGAACTCCTAAAAGCGGATCGCCATCATTTTCTCCAAAACTCAAATGACAGAATACGCAATAGACCGAAATTCATTTGTCCGATTATTTAAATTTCCTAAATTCCATTTGTCAGAATATGTTGTATTTATCAAATCCACAATTCATCCAAATATTAAATTCTCAAAAACTCCATTTTTAGAATTTATGTTAATCAGAATTATTTTTTTCTTGAATATAAATTTGTCAGAAATTATATTTATCAGATCTAGCGTTTGTTCGAATGTTTAACTAACTGAAACTTCAATTTAACAACCTGAATACTCAACTGACAGCACTTAACCGACTTAAGGAATATAGAATTTCTAAAAGAGCTTTCTGATTGGCTGTTTATCTTTCCCAAAACATTACAGACCAATCAGGAAGCTCTTTTAGAAATTCTATATTCCTTAAGTCGGTTAAGTGTTGTCAGTTGAGTATTCAGGTTGTTAAATTAAAGTTTCAGTCAGTTAAACATTCGGACAAATGCTGAATCTTATACATTTAAATATTATAAATTTTAAAAGCTAAATATTCTGACAAATATAAATTCGCGAAGTTAAATATCCAGGAAAATGGAGTCTTTGAAAATTAAATATTCGGACAACTTGTAAATTGGATAAATACAATTTCTGAAGAACGCAAATTCGGGAAGTTAATAATCTGGAAAATGGCGTAAGAGAAAATAAAAAATCTGATAAATAGCTTCTAATAAATTCATATTCGGCAAGTTTAATATTCTCACAAATAGTTTCGGTAATTTAAATATTCGGATAAATAAATTTTTGTCTATTGCACAATCCGTAAATTGAGTTTTGGAGAAAATTATGTTGACCTCTAAAAGTTTCAACTTTGGATAAGAAACTTTTATTCTTTTGTCTTTTTCACTTTTTATCGGATTTTTTTTTTTAACAAAATTTTTACCTTAACACCGAATGAAGCCTCGTAGCCGCCTTTCCCCTGCATTTGCGTCTGAATTGCATTTAGGTGAGCACTGGCCATATCAAGATCACCACTGCCAATATGTCCGGTGTGCTGAAAATTCGTGGGTGCTCCTATCATACTCCGGTCTATCCTGAGTCTTTGAGGTGGCCTTTGCCTTTTATTTCGAGCCCCAGGTCCTTGCTGAGTTAAACAACACGTAAACCACTGCACCCAAACTTCTCCAGTTCCTGCCATTCTCCTTTCCTTTAATTCCTTCGTCTTGATTCTGAAAAATTGCCCTCATAAGTTTTTAATTTTACAAAGAAAAAAAAAAAATTACATGAATAGGAGAGAGTCGGGTAAGTTAAGCTAAAAAAAAATTTCGAGTAAAAAAATATTTTCTAATGGTAGTTTTTAAATATAAAAAATAAGATAGTTATTTAAAGGATTTATTAGTGAAAACATTATTATAATTAAAGTAGCGATGGCAAAACTGACAAATTGGTCTGAGGTATACGGATAAGTTTGACTACGTAGGAGTGTAAGTATGTTGCTTCCAAAAATAGGTATAAATGGGTGTAACTGTTTGGAAACATGTGCTATTTCCTTTCAATAACCTGTTATCTTAATAATATTATAAAAATAATCACCTTTTAATAATCAAACATACATTTTTTTATTTAAAAATTAAAGTTGCCATCAAAACCAGTGTCTCAAGGAAAGAACAAATATATTTTAAAACATAAATAACCCTCCTAAGAGTGAAAAAAATTGTGAAGTTAAATAGTATAACATTATAAAAATATAACAATAGCTTTAGTTGTAAATAAAGAGTAAGTTTTAAAAGAAATAATTGGAAAAACTTGATAAAAGAATGAAATACGAGAACAAGTTAACCTCCATGATTCTTTGCGTAAGTTACGTAAAGTACGGCGGTAGTAGCGCATGCGCGCTTTGTGATCGCTTATTTTAAATACTAATTTTTGCTTGCATTAGTCATTTGCTATTATTCAAAACTTTTTTCTTTAATGTAAACTAATTTTTAGGGAAAATAATTCGAATTAATATATTTTACGCATAGGAGATAAATATTAATTGTAAAAAATTAAAAGTAAAGAGGAATATATAATAGCATAGTGTTGGAAATAATATAATACTCTGCATTAAACAAACGAATTATTTATTTACTTATTGTATTATTATATTATAAATAATTAATTAATTATCATAATAATAACAACTATAATTACTAACTAATATAAGTAACAAGTAATTATAAACTTGTTTTATAATTAAGGTTATGTATGATATTGATTAAGATACAAAATACAAATATTCATATACCTAAATTAAAAAACCTTTAACTGTATTTTAAAAAAATTAGAATTTTTCTAATAAATGAGTGGCTTTGCGTACCTTACGAATCTTCAACGTATCTTAATTGCGCGTCTTACAAATTGACGAACTTAACCTTCCGAACTTAACCGCAAGGATTAGTCAAAACATTTATCAATTTTTTTAGTTTTATAAGATGCTTTTAGTTATAATAAAAATAAAATACCAAAATCTTTCCACGATAAGTACAAGTTTTCCAAAATTGAAAATTTTTTAAATTATCTTTTGGAAGCACCATTTTCACACTTATTTAATATTTTTGTTAATAATTACCGATTACCAGAAAATTTTGTAGAAATCATCCTTATCTTACCAAACTTTATTACATACTATAAACAATTTTACAGAATTTTCATTTTTTCAAAAGTTATTAACAAAAACAGACTTAGCCGAATAGTTATCATGATCCTGATAGTTATTAGAAACCTCCAAAAGAACTGCGCATGCTTCCCAAAAGTACCCTCATTGGTTAAATTGAGGCAACTTTTAGGAAGCATGCGCAGTTGCGTTTGTAGGTGCTTTTTAGCAGCTGTGGGACATAACTTAAGAATAAACAAAAGAAGACAATAATATAAATAAATTTTACGCAAATTTTAACTTAAATAAATAATACAAATAAATACCTTTATGAAAATAAAAGTAAATCAAACGTCTACAGAAAATATTTTACTTTGAATCGAATGAAAAAAAAAAATTTTAAACGAATACCAAATGCGACTCGTCATTTTGCGGTTCGAATAGCGCACAAACACAATTGCGAGTATTGATGATTCCTCGTGTGAACTTTGCGCCTTATAAACACACAATGGTGCTTACAGTTAACTCGAGAAAATTGTTCTTAATTATATCATCGGAGTAAGTAGCAAGGAATATCTAGAGGCGGATTCAACCTGTTGTAAGAAAAGTAGAATACAACCACAACGCGGAAAGAATACAATTTTATGTGTATCTCAAGATAAAAACCGCCAATCATAATAATTTAATTAAGTTTTTTATATTTCTTTCAATTATTTTGCTACTTGAAGTGCTAAGTCGAAAAGGAATCCAACCATGCAAATCTCAATTGTGCATGATGAAGAAAGCGATGAAATTATATGATAAAAATGACTCATTTGATAAAAAATTGAACATTGAGAATTAGTCATTTTTTGATTAATAATCATTTATTATTTGTTTAAACAAATTATTAAACTAAAAATTTACATTTAATAATTTACATTTAATAGATCTTTTATTTTATAATTAAGTTATTTATGAGATAACAATTTTTAATAATATTAAGTGAGGTTCGAATCAAAATTAAATCTAATCTGGAGAATCAAATAAATTCCAAACATATAATATTAACCAAAATGACAAGAGAAGTTGTTTTTAACAGTTTCAACTCTTGACAAATTGTGGTAAATATTAAATTCAATACCGTTGCCTTCCGGTACAAGTAGGTATCCTTAATTTTAAAAAACAAGTCAATTTAGTCAGCAGGCTTGTCTATAACAGTTGTAGACCGCAATTTAACTTTAAACACTTTCACATCTTTAATAAACACCTGTCAAGTGACAAATTACTGTTATAATTATTCAAACTAATGGTAAAATAGTATCGGAAA
Organism: Ganaspis brasiliensis; assembly: GCA_037103525.1. Lineage (NCBI taxonomy): Eukaryota > Metazoa > Arthropoda > Insecta > Hymenoptera > Figitidae > Ganaspis > Ganaspis brasiliensis. The sequence continues at coordinate 3,350,666 of JAZKLR010000040.1, read as the reverse complement.
AACATAAAATATTTGATTTCAATGCACAATTAAATCATATGAATATTATTAAAATATATTAAATTTTTTCACCTTTCTATGAATGCAATGATTATATGTGTACGTCCATATGAAAAGGGCCCAGGTTGTCGATTTTATTTATCGAGATATTCGCATTTTTCTAAAGAAGATTCAGATTTTCGAAATTTTTTTTATTGTTGAAAAACAAACTGCGTAATGTCCTTCGTCGAATCATGCATTTACAATAACTTTATAGTAATTAAAAACACAAAGAAATCTTATTTTTAATTTTAAAAATGCATGGGCGCTAATGGAAATCTTGAACTTTAAACTCGTTTTTCTCAAAACTAGGATTTTGATACTTTTAACTTTGAATGCTTATAACTTTGTGAATTTTTCATCTAAAGGGGTCCAAGACCTCTCGAAATGTTCGAAATTTAATAAAGAATATGGTCATATAGATAAGTCCAATAGTGCCAAAGTGGGCCCTTTTCATATGGACGTACACATATTTTAAAGAAAATACCTTGAGGGATAAAGTTCCGAAAAGCCCAAACCTCTAATTTTATTCAAACTACATATACTTACGTATTTCGATGCGATGGTTAGGAAAATCATAGTGAAAATACCCGAAAATTTGAATTTCACGGTAAAAAACAAAAAACTATCATATTAACAGTTTTTTGCTATTATCTCATAAAATATTCGAAATTTTAAAAAATGTTTTAGACAAAAGTTGTTGATCTGATAAAAATACACGTTTCATATAATATACATTTTTTACTAAAAATCCAAAAGTTTTCTGAAAAAATACAAAAAAGGGTCATTCATCATGAAAATAGCCTATATATAGGCTATAGTAATAAAATAACTATAGTTATTTTATTACTGGTCATGGTGGATGACCCTTTTTTTTGAACGTTTATAAAAAACTATTAACTTTTAGTAAAAAATGTATAGAAAATAAAATGTGTATTTTTATAAGATCTACAACTTTTATTGTCTGAAATATTTTTTGAGATTTTGAATATTTTATCGGATAATAGCAAAAAACCGTTAATTATTATAGTCGTTTTTTATGTTTTTTTTTATGAAGTTCAAATTTGCGGGTATTTTCGCTATGATTTCCGTAACCAGCGCATCGAAATACGTAAGTACACGTAATTTTAATAAAATTCGAGGTTGGGCTTTTCCGAACATTACCCGAGATGAGAATGTAAAAAATTAATACGATAGCATTAATTTATCGTAATTTAAAAATATTCTAATTTTCAACCAACATCACCTCAATTTTTTCTATATTGATCACTTACCACAATTTGTATTTCCCAGAATTTTTATTCAGTAAATATATTCAGTTCTTCTAATCTCCATTCGATATAATATTTATTTAGCATATTTTTTTCTTTTGATTCTGACAAATGTTTAGTTTATACTTTTAGGTTATGTGCTTTCACAATAAAAATTTTATGTTGTAACGAACGCAGACTATATAGTTAGGTTGCTCTTTGAATAATAATAAGTTTACTTTTCGAGTTTTCTTTCAGTGTAGAGATTTTTTTTGTGGAAATTTTTACAAGGCTTGATAAAGAATAAAAATAATGTTTTATCTAAAAAAAAAAATGTCTTAATTTACATGATTAATAAATGTATTAAAAAATGACTAATAATAATATTATAAATATCGAAAGTTGATTTTTTTATCTAAAAGCGTTAAAGAAAAACCATTTTTTTAAATAACGTTTAATTAAAATTAAATTTTGAAAATGAGAACGCGGATGGGATAATTTAATTGCTCTGTCAAGAAGTGAATAAATTAGTCCAACTTTTTGTGAAACTAGGAGTAATTAGGTGCAAAATTGATGTATACCTTCCTGACCAAGTCTTTTTGAAACCAGTTTGTTATAAGCGAATTATTTTCAATAATTAAAGACAAATCTAAGTATCTAATAACACTGTTAAAATAGTGAATTGAATTCTTGCATTACATTTGCAGAATTGAATGTATCAAATATTTCATAAATTTTACTAATTTTTACACAAGTTAAACAATCTTCTGTATGTATATCTGTTATAAAATAGGACTTTAAAATTAAATTTTTAAAATTTCTTTTCCCTAAGCCTTCTACGACTAAGTTAGCAGCCCCTAAGGTGAAACCATTGGAACTCCACAAATTTGTTCAAAGAATTTACCATCAAGAGAACAGGAAGATGAATTTCGAACAAAGTTCTAGAGTAGTTTTTATATAAATAGTTTGTGAAAAATTTACGAATTGTTTTATAACATTCCATTTATTTTTAATAGAAGAAATAATTTATTATCAAGAAATATTCGTGTACATTGATTTTACATCTAAAGAGAAAACAGCAAAATTTTCAGGAACAAATTTGATATGACGAAAAAATAGACTAGGTATTATTTGCAGTCATTTATCCACAGACATTATGATTCTTTAATATACTTACATTTTTTAATTAGTCTTATTACAATTTTCCACTGTGTCAAAGAAAGCTGTCTTAATACTTTAAAATTAGACGATTATTGTACAGAAAAAACTTAGAATGATTTCTAAAAATAATGTAACTATTTAGTTATTAGAAAATCTTCACAAGATACAAAAAACAGAAGCTTATTCAATATGAAACTGAAAATTGGATGATTTATTTTAAGCACAACAAATTGGAAATACTGGAGTGGGAAATGATAAATCTTCAAACGAGTTTTGAAGAAGAGCTGACATTGTTGTGATTGTCAACATTATGACGACACGGTTAAACGTTTCGTCGAGGGTTAAAGCTGGCTCTACATGTGAACCTAACACTGCTCCGCACGCACGTCGTGCATGAGATAGAAAAGGACGGAGAGAGTCTCTGTCCTTTTCTATCTCGTGCAAGTCGGGTCCGACATGTCGTGTCGGATCAAAGTTAGCTTTGCATGTAGAGCCAGCTTAAGAGATCGGGTCCAGGTCTCCCGTCCAACTACCGGATGTTTCTCTACAAACCAGTGGCTTTTTGCTTTCTATATACAAGTATATACAAGCTGAAACTCTTTATTCTATCACGCGGCTCTTCGCTTAAACTTAAAGTAGATCGACTCTTTCGACGAGTACCCGTTATTTAGGGACGCAAATTACACGCGCCAACGACACGTCTTAAAACTCAACTTAAAACAAGTATCAAGTATATCGTAAAAAGTGTTCTTTGTCTACCTTCGAACAGCTAAAGGAAATAATTAACTTGAGACAATGAGACAGTACAATTTCCCACGAATATTTAAAAAAAGAGTACCTCAAAATACAGACAAAAATATCTTTCATTTTGCTGTTTAAATCTTTGTTTTTTTCGTGTTGAAAGGGTGTTGATAACAACTCGAGTGCTTTTTAATTCCCTCTTAATTTCGGATTTCCTGTGATGATAGGGACAGGAAGCAATTGAAATTTATTATTGGTGATAACGTGTCAAACTTCATATGAAACATATACGAGAGTCAGTGGCAGATAAAGGTGGTTATAAGAGGCGAGAATTTTAAACGATCTTGTCAAGAGTTGAGGCATTCCCCTTTGCTCCTATTATAATGTAGAATTGAGTTTATCAACAGATTACTCGTTGAGAATCGCTAAATTGAAACAAGACTCTCGACGGAAATTTACAACCCATTTGCGTCATAAATATTTTCATTTATGCTTAGATTTCCATTACGTATGCTTCCACTTTGTTGAACAATGCAATTAACATTGAAAAGGTAATTAACAAAAGAAATTAAAATAATGTTCCAGTTTTGGAAAACATCCGTGCCAGAATCGTTCTTTGCCACTTTTTTTTTATTCCAAGCACATTTTCTAAATTAACAAAATTATAGAAGACTTCTTGTCTACTATTCATTTTTAATTCAATCCATACATTGTAAATACATTTGTATAAAAAAGCTAAGAGTCAGGTGCAACATCTAAATACTTTTTCTTTGCTTATATATGGGGTTTGGAAGTTACGATCAATAGGTGAAAGTCTTGTTTCGAGACGCATAAGCAACCCTCTATTGCCTTATGTTCCCCTTTCAAGGGCAAGAGTAAATTACATCGTTTTATCCTTCCCACTCTAGAAAGAAGTTGTGTATATGTATATTGTTGTGTAGTATTGTGAATAGTGACTCACAGTGTGAACTTGTGCGAAGACAAGAAAGAGCCACGAGGAAGAAAGAGGAACTGGTAGCACACGTTGTCTGGCATAAATGTCCCTTGCGCTATTCTCGTCGGATCAGACAGGAAACGAGATTGCCGAGGAAGTTGGAGAGTGCGCTATTAACCTGTGAACCATCTTTTCTTTTTTTTTTGTTTGCCTTTTGCCAGACTATTCTGCGATAAATGTCTGTTTACCTCTCAAGTTTCACAAAGGAGAGTATTACAATCGGATTCACAACTTCAAAGAGAAAAAACAGAAAAGAATGAGCATTTCGAATTTAGGCAAAGAAGATAAAATCTTATCTCCTTTTTGGTAACACAAGTTCTGTTTACAGATGACACTTATTGTTATAGTTAAGAATCAGCCTACAATCGTCAAGAAAAAATTTTCTATTTCATCTTGAAAGTATATAAGGATGTTGGATTTATTGAATATAGGTATTTGATTGGATTGCTCAAATCAAATTTACTTTTAACTGCTTCCTTAAATAGTAATAGAAGAATATTTGGAACTATAAACAGAAATTCAAATTTTGAAAGATGTTTTTAAACCTGCCACTTTGATTAATTGCCTAATAGACACTTAAAGCAATTGAGTGCTCGAAAACTGTAATTACTTACACACGTATAAAGGCGTTAGACTTTTTAAAAGCCAACGTGGGCGTGTTTTCATCTGAATTGTATTTCATTTTTGAAAGCGACAGCGGATAAGTGAGATGAAGTCAAGCATCTGAGACTTGGCAATACAATTCGAAGCAGCTCGATCTTCCTTGGAGCACGAAACGAGCAAAAGACTCATAAAACGAATCTCGTAAATCGTTCGTGTGGCTCTCGTCTCTGCGTTGCTGCTACTTCGATATGCCAAGGGGTACAACAACAACAACAATCCGCAATTCTTCCTATTCGAATGTCCAGTCAGGGAAAGATGCTGAATATTCTTCTCGTCTTGGCTGATATTCTTCCGTGAAGGAAACCGAACTTCTCATCGCTCGTCTTTACTCGTGCCTTGCCCTCGGCTGTTGTCTTGCTGATTCCATTGTTTTCCTTGTTTTTCTTATCAGAATTTGATTTGTGTCTTGAATGGTAAGATGATGAGACGACTACCTCGAGGAAACTAAACATTCCTCAGGTGCATTTTAAATCTGTCTTATAGCATTTAAATATAAACAATGTCAATGTATACCATCTTTGGTTTAATGTTAGGTAGTTACATTCAATAAATGGTAAATGGTTTAATGACTTTCATATAAACAGTGGTGATAATAGTTTTGATGATCAAATCGTTGGCTACATTGTACAATATTATATATTGCTAAAGATACAGATTCAGAAACATATTCAATGTGTTATGTATCTTCAACTATTAATGTTCTGTCACAATGCGATAAGTAAAAGTTTTGCGATGTAACAAAATTTCTGCATACTTATCCTTCAATTTTTCTTTATCTTCTTTTGTAATTCTTTCTAATCCCTATTCGATATATTTATTTTGCATAATTTATAATTCCCTATATGAATCTCGATACGAATAAACCCTCCGTATGCGATGGACTATTGGTACTTGTACAAACAGTTGTCTAATTGATTAAGATTTTCTGTACGAACAGACCCTGCGTTTAAAATAATCCAAGTTTACAAAAAAATAAATACATACAGTATTAATTGTAATCTTATAATGTGTTCCTTGGAGGGCTACCTAGCCCTAGGAACTTTGTATTATTAATAAATAAATATCTCTGATAAGTCAAACCATTAAAATTAGAAATAAATAATGCACAAAACAAAAATTTGACAATACTTTTAAAACCAATGGTATAGTCAATAATACACTTTACTATCTTTGATGGTAGAGAGGTTATGTTACACTCTCTATCAGAGATGCTACACCGTACTATCTAGATGCTACACCGTACTATCTAGATGCTACATCGTACTATCCAGATGCTATCCCGTACCATCTAGATTCTTGTCCGTATATTTAAGATCAGATATGGTATCTGGTACCATCTAGATGGTACCCCGTAGCATCTATTTCTCTCAGTGTATCATTGGTTTTGAACATTGTATTTATTAGTTACTAGCAACTCTTGTCTTTTTAGAATTAAACAAAATGGCGTTTTTGTCGAAAAAAAAATTATTTAAAAAACTTTTTTACAGCGCAAATGAAAACTAGCACAATTCAACCTAAGTTGTTTTCTTGAAAAGAAAAAACAAACAAACTGAACAACTTCTTGGACATATATTCGATGCAGTGATGGTCAGTGACCGTCTTTCGTTTCTAATTTATTGAAAATTTACAAAATTTGTCATAAATCTGTCATTTTACCGTAAAACCAGTAAATTGTGTTTTTAAAATTATTTTATGTGAATTGTGGAGATAAAATAAAGTTTAGATGAAAATAAGTAACTGAATAATCAAGTTTAAATCTCACAAGTGTGTTTATAGTGTAGTAAATTTGGTTTGGTAACATTTTATTGCAACAAGATCCCCAACCTCAAAAATTCAAGTGCTTACTTCAAAATAAAAAAAAAAATTTAAGTCTATAATTCTTCCTTTTTTTATTAATTTTCAAAATACAAGTTTTTTACATCTCCCAGCTTCCCTTCAATTTTGTCACTTTTTGAGACGGTTTCGGTTACGTTAAAAAATCCGAAATACAACTAATTGTTTTCTATTTATTAAATGTTTGAACATTTTCATAAAAATAAATTGTCATATTGATTTTAAATGCTCATATATATTAACTCATATTTCATAAAACCTTTTTATCAGACATGATCGTCAAATTACCAGTTTTACCGTCAAATTAGTAAATTTACTCTGAGATTTGGTAAATTCCGTAAATTTACGTTCACTGCCCAAGTGCCCATTCCTTATTCAATGTGAACGACATGTTACTTTACTATGTTAAAATTCTGTAAGAGAAACTTTAAATTAGACTCATTTAATATAATAATCCACGTTTAATTCAAGAATTTAAAAAAAAAATTAATTTCTCCTTAAATACGTTTTCTTGTATAAGAATTTCTATAAATTATGTACAATTGGGGCTGATCTGAGATTCAAAGGTTAATTTGAGAAGTCAGCTTGATCTTGAACCTGTAATTATTACACCGAAAAAAATGAATAGGCAATTTGACTATGCTCCTAGTTACGAGAGGAGCCCACTAGGAATTCAGAGTTACTTTAACTAGGAATCCTGGTTAAGATATCCAGGATCCTAGTTAATGTAACTCTGAATTCCTAGTGGGCTCCTCTCGTAACTAGGAGCATAGTCAAATCGCCTATTCATTTTTTTCGGTGTACAATATCGAATAATTGCTTCACGTGGAAGTGATTGAGTACAAGGCACGAAAGGGAAAGCGTGTAAGATAAATTCTGTTAGAAGATCCACAAATTAGATTTGAAAATAAGTTTAAATTAAATACAATCTCGGGCACTTTTACTTTAATCAACTTTTCACGGTCGCTCCCATCTTTTCTCATCCGAGAAAATTATTAAATCTTCGCCAGAGGCAGTCCTAAATTACGGGCCCAACTTTACCGGAAACTTAAAATTTATTGGCATTGACTTTAAATAGTTTTTAAATTAAGTCATGAATCAAATATTTAATTTTTTTAGATAAAGAAGGGTGCAGGTAGTATCGAATAAAAGATAGAAATCAAGGGAAGAATTTCTCACCCTCGGGCAAAGCCCCAGGTTTGGATCGACATCCTCTTGAATCTGGAGACACGCCAAGTGTTTAACAGAGAGAGGGAAATGCGGATACAAGGGTTCTCAATTTTACATTTAGAATTTTTAAAGGCGGAAAACGGAATCATCTCGTCTTTTTAAATTAAAAAAGTCCTCGGTTTCTAGTTTGCAAATCCAACAATATAAAATTATCAAAGGTAAAAAAGTTGCTTTTAATGGAAATTGCAATTCTTGAAAAATAGATACAAAACCAGACAAATTGATATTGACATGAGGAATAATTTTACGAGTATAATAGGCCTATGTGGGTAGTGAGATTTGAAAGCAATAGTTGGGAATTACGACTTGAGTTTTGTGTTAAAGTTTTATAGTTTACAGATAAAAGCAAAATCTCGTTTTATAAACTGATGACTTCTATTTTCTTGCTTTCAAGCTGATCAGAAGAAAAAAAAAACGAGAATCGAAGTCATTACGTTTGATCTATAATTTTCTGTATTTCTTTTTGCATAGATGCAAGAGCCTCTACTTTTACTGGGTCGTTTTATAATGTTCGCAAAAGCCATGAGCTGGCGAATTCAACAAGAATCAATAAGGCTGCTGCTTTTACGGCGTCTAGTTGTTTGACATCCCTGCGTATTTTGTTACAAAGATAAAAGGGATAGACAAGAGTGACAGATGAAGAAAAGGCATAAAAAGTACAAAATACTGCTGGATGAGATGAAATATTCATCTGTCAGAATTTTTAACTGTTTCAAGAACTTTACAAAAAGCATGTCGATTTCAATTACAAATGAGCCTTCTTTCTAATTTTAATTTTTCATTTTTATAACTACTTTAGTAATAAGTATTATTACCATACTATTCAGAAGAATTAAATTTAAAGACCCAAATTAAAGTTTTTGAAATAAAGACTAAAAAAGTGAAAACAATATAGTTTGTTGTTACTCCACACGAATTAGAAAAATTAAAAATTGTTGAAAAACAGTTTAATGGTTGATTGCTATAAAATGTTATCTACAATGAGTCATTTGAAACACTTATCAGGTATCTTTAAGTAATCAATTTACAGTAATGAAAAAAGCAATTTCTTAAAATTTTATAATCAATGTTAAATCTCAATAAAAGCTATTAATGGAATTTATTCCATTTAAGGTTGAATAGAGCATTTCCTGCATTTTAATCGTTTTATTCTCTTTTTTTTCTAATGACATTTTTGTGTAAGGCCTTTGTTATTAATTCTAAATTGTGTTTTTAAAATTCGTTGTTTTATAAAATAATGGCTCTGTAATGTTCTAATTTTTTTTGATAATGTATAGTTAATGTTATTTACAATGTAGGTGTAGATTTTAGATACCAATTCTTTACTTTTTTTATGTATATACTCTTCTTGGGTGTTTACATTCCCAAGTCCCTATCCAAGAATCCCCAAACCTTCTTTATTTTTATTTTCAATTAAACCAAAAGAACAACACGATGGTACCTAAAGTGGTATTACTTCAGTTAAAACTCTCCTGCTGTAAAGTCAGCTGGCAACGATGAATCATTCCGCAAAGTTGTAAGTCGGTATTCAAACAAGATACGTGAAAATAGAAAAGTTCAACACGATAAACACGATGTGAGAAAAGATACCGCAGAGGAAGCAAATTAGAAACAAAAACACTTTAGGAATACAACAAAAGTAATCTAACTCGAGAGACAATCTTTAGTGAATGATCAATCTTATTCATTGACGAAATTGTTTATGTACTTGTGCATTATCACAAGCAAATTTTATAACTACAGCTGCAAGCAACAGTAGCATGATAATTTCTTCAAAAAATATACGCTAGACTGCTAATTTAATTTCACTCTATTTTATCAAGAGAGATGCCCTGACAATTACAAATTACTACTATCAAATCAAATTATTGTAATTTATTCCGCAACAAATTCAAAAGTTACAATCTACACACTTGTTTCTTCTTACATTGCGAATATTTTTTAAATAATCGTACAAAATATTTTACAAATATTACAATTTCAAACAAATTTTAAAGGAAGAATGATAGTTGAATGATAATTTGGTTTGAGCTAGACTGAAACACGTTTCAAGAAAGCGTGACCTGGATAAAATAAAGTGTCAAATTATCTCTTGAGCTGATAGTCCTTATTTACACTTACAGACAATGCAAAATGCGGGATATACTTTCGAAAAGAAAGGTGAAGAGTTTGCAAATTTAAGACTTTTATCGAGAATATTAATTTCCTCAACTGAAGGACGAACGTGCAAATTTCGGATGGCCTAGAAACTGACCTGGAAGTGCGTACTTGCATACCGTTTTCGATCCCGTTATATTTTTCATTGTCCTCGAGGAACCGATAAACTCAGGTTGAAACCGAGTGACCGATGTACGATTTAAGTCTATCGTTAGGAAGGACAGCTGTCCAAAAGCTTTTGTCTTTTCAATTCTTAGTAAACTTGCTTAGTAATCTGCATCAGTAAAATTATGAATAGCCCAAATTATTCCAAACAACAAGTTTATTGCCTTACCTCAATTTAAAAGAACAACAGTCTGACATTTTTGTACATTCTGACTGCATTCAGAGGCCTTGAAATTTATTAGAATTCACATTTAAAAAATTAAAACTGAAGCAAAGTTAAAATTCTTTAAATTGGAAGCATTAAAATTTGTAAACCTGTTTTTTTCAACAATTTCAAATTTGTTGCCACCAAGTGTACCTTGCTTCTTTAGGGATACAATTTTGCACACAATGGTATTTACCTCGGTATTGACTAACACACGGAAATAGAAAGTAGAAATAAAGATGATCTATAATTGCTAATACGACAAAAATAAGGGAAACAGGTTAAGAGATTCAAAACAGACGATATAGGTGAAGAAATTGAAAGTGTAAAACAAGTAATAAAACAGATAATGGGTAAAGAAAGGTGATCCGTTGACGACCTATAATATCTAGAACAGCATTACAATAAATAAATACTGCGAATTTCATTTATCCTTATCTTCGTATCACTATGGCAATTAAGTCGACAAAAAATGAAAGTTCGCAAACAGAAATAATATCTCTTATCTCGAATTCGCAGTAAATTTCTACTAAATGTAATTTAAACCTTGTTTCTGATTTGCTCAAGTTTTTGCTTTTGACAGGTAAAAACAGAAAATGAGAGTGAAAGCGTTGGAGGAAACTGAGATCATCATGCTCGCAAGGCATTATGTGGTTGCAGATTGTAGGAGAGGAGTGCCACTTCTAGTATTACTGGTGTCGAAATAGAACACTCTTTTAAGCGGAAATGATAGTACCTTCACAAAAGGCAGGTTGCGATTGCGGTGGGTGCCACATTATAGTATGTTACATCGTTTCCGAAGGTGTCAAACTATGTATGATTCTTTTTCCATAAATAACAGAATCTTCCATCAGCTATAATTAAAAAAACAGAGTGTCTATTCGTGTAGAAAATCTCGACCAATCTGAAAACAGCTTGTACAAGTACCAATAGTTCATCCTATGTGGGACAGTTACAATATTTCTTTTTGTAAAAAATACTGTTGCATCCATATCATTTTGTAAAAAAAACCTCTGTAGGTGCTACAAGCCTTCCCTAAAATTTTTAAAAAATTCTTGCACGTGTTTTTGCATCCGAATTATTGGATTTTCTCTACGAATAGCCACTCCACTTCGGTCTGGTTATTCGTACAGAATTTCTGAACGAATAGACACGTCCTTCAAAAAAAAAGCACGAGGAAAAGCTTTTACATAGCTATCATCTCTACAAAACAACAGGTTCAATTTTGATGATTAGACTGAACGTATCTCTGAAAAATGAAGATAGTGGACAGTGCAATGCAGTGATGTAACTGCAGAGAATAAATTGAGGTCTCGAATCAGCGAGCGATAAATTTAAAATTGAATATTGAAATTATCTGACACACGCTTCAATTTCAGTAGTCGTTCGTGCACGAATTCGTTAATCGATTATTCAGATTTTTTCAAATTTGACCAAGCCTCCAGCGACCAAAATGAGACCACAATATTTTGCCAATGCGTTGCCTTTCACCGCGACCTTTGCTTGAAGAAAGGTGCATATGTACATAATAATTCTTTTGACGTTTATAGTCTTCCGTTCTCGGGATGTTTATTGTTCATCTGCCTCGGACAATATCGTGCTCAAATAATATCCATAGGTTTTCGATTTCATTCTATGTATTACCTATGGCAATCATTTGATTCCAGTTGTTTGAGAAATCAATTCTCATTTTCCCGGGAAAAAAAATGAAAATATGCTCGAACATTAAATCAATTTTAAAATTTAATTCAAGGAGTGGCGATATTTTAGTTCAGAGCACGAGTTCTACTTTCCAAGTTTTGTCGGGTATAATAATAGGAACATAAAAGAAAAGAGCGAGATGATTTGAAAAATTAGAAAGTTAGTGAATAAATAAATAACAATAAAGATTTATCAAGAAAATAAATAACATAAATCATGAAAGTAAATGGAAATAAGTGTTCAATGGTAAAATATGTATGCACATTTGTGCGTCTATAAATTAATAGATGCATTTAAAATTATACTTTGCAAATTTTCTTACTGAACATAATCGAATTTTAAAACTTCATCCATTCAAATTTGGAAGTCTTAAACTCGAATGTACTAAATTTATAAGCACTCAAATTTCAAGTCTGAAAATCTAAAAGCGTTAAGATTTCTAAAAATTAAACGCACTTTTTGTAAAAAAAGAAAAAAAACTGAGAAAATGCTTTAAAATTTACAAGAGCTGAAAATTAAAAGTTACACCATTTTTTTAAAATATAAAAGAAGCTAAATTATCTTTTCCTTAACAGTCATTTATTTATAAATGAAGATATTTTGATTCAGTGATGCAAAAAGATAATTGATCATGACATTTTTATTGCTTAGTGTATGAACAAGAAAAAAAAGAGTAAAACTTTCAGAATGATTAAACGTTTTATGAGCTTTGGCAATTTAAAAAGGTTAATGTAGATCGGTATGCTTGTACAAAAATTGCGTGTATACAATGACTTTGACCGACTGTCATGAACCTTATTTAATTAAATTTGATTATCAAGTAGAGACATACATTCATAGATCTGCTCGCTAATAGCGTTACGCTTCGTTAAACTGGATCATGATTTTTTGTATGAAGCGAAAGAAGAATCTGTGTAATATACATAAATTTAAATCTATTACAAATTTAGTAAAAAACAACACATTAATAATAAAAAAAACTATGAATTCATTGCTGAATTTAACTAATTTATAGTAAAAAGTGACTAAATAAATTAGTTTAGATGCAAATCTATTATTTTATTTATTAGTTTGAAACAACTTTAAAATTGCTTTAACTATTTGAATTAGTAATAATTTTTAATAAATTACACAGCCCCATAAAAAAAATTTTTTGTCTCAGACACTATACGAGTATATTTCTACGTATTTTTTTCACTGAATCCAAATCTCAAGTCAGAATTGCTAGATTGGTTGTACTTTTTGAGATAATCTCAAAAAAAATTTAAAAACAAATCAAAACCAAAAAAAAAATGTTTCTTTTTGTCCGGGACTTTATGCTAGTATATAAATTCCATTTATATTTTTCTCCGTTAAATCCGAATCCAAAGTCAGAATAACTAAAGTAGCTAAAATTTTTGAAATAATCTGAAAAAGCCCGATTTTTCGTGTTTTTGAGCAGTTTTTTGAGATTATCTCAAAAAGTTTTAGCTAATCTGGTTAGTTTTACTTCGGACTCGGATTCAGCGGAGAAAAATACGTAGGAATACACTAGCGCAGTGTCCTGGATAAAATTTTTTTTTGCTTTTGATTTGTGTTTAAAAATTTTTTTTTTAGATTTTTATCTCAAAAAATAGAACTAATCTAGCCATTTTGACTTCAGATTTAGTGAAGGAAACTACTTAAGAATACGCTAATGTAGTACCTCGGACAAAAACAAAAAGCAAAATTAAGAAGGATTGACCGCTTGACATAACCTCAAATTAAAAAGTGGTTATTAACAGCAAATGAAACTATAATTAAAATGATTTCACCAAATTCTGAAAGATTCAGTTGTACACACTGCAAAAAGTAAGCATCTTAATTTAAGATACATTTGTAGTCACTTTTAAGATGTTTCCGAAAAGTTAGCAAAAGTTTCTTAAAATGCATTAGTTTTCTAAGATGGAAACTGAAATATAAGATACTTTAAACGTCTTAAAAGTGACTACAATGCATTTTAAGATGTTTCTTTTTACAGTGCAATTATCAGAAAAAATTAGGTTGAACCAAAATTTGTTGCAAAATAATAATTATTAAACATTTTGTGTTTTTCCTTTAAGGGTCAGTAACCAATTGAAATTTTCAACCAATTTTGACAAATAATAGCTCATTTTGCTCTTTTAAACATTTTCTACAATTCCACTCGTTAAATTTTGTTTAAAATATTTTGTTCAAAAGTTATTAAACAAATAAAATTTGTTTTTAACATATTTTTTAAACAAAACATTTTTAAAAAAATTCAACGAGTAGAATTGTAGAAAATGTTTAAAAGAGCAAAATGAGCTATTATTTGTCAAAATTGGTTGAAAATTTCAATTGGTTACTGACCCTTAAAGGAAAAACACAAAATGTTTAATAATTATTATTTTACAACAAATTTTGGTCCAACCTAATTTTTTCTGATAATTGTACAACTGAATCTTTTAGAATTTTATGAAATCATTTCAACTATAATTTCATTTTGCTATTAAAAACCATATTTTAGTTTGAGGTTATGTCAAGCTGTCGACACTCCTTAATATTTTCTTTTTTTTTCTTTTTTTCGAATTCTAATTTTTGGTATTTGTTTCTAATTGAATTCAAACAAAATCTAAATTTTTACTTAACAGAACTGTTAGTTCACAGAATTAATATTTAACAGAACATTTTTATTTTACAGAATTTATTTGTAACTAGACATTTTGTTTAAAAGAATTTAAGTATTAAAAAGTATGTTTAAAAGAAAAGTATTTTCACGAATAGAAGCTAGATTGGCTAAATTTTTTAAAATAATCTCAAAAAACAAAATCTCAAAAAATTTCAAAAACGCCAAACAAACCCCAAAAACATTTTTTTTACCTAAGACACTACACTAATGTAGTCTTATCAGGGCTGTTACTGATTTAAATCACGATTTAAATCATTAGAAATTTTACATTAAAATCATGATTAAAAACAAAAGACCTTAAAATTCTCCGGATGTCTAATACTGCATATAAAACATCGTAAACCATAAACATTTTATTTGTCTTTTTATTTTTGGATTTTCTTTAATTTTCCTCTTTTTGTGCAAAGTATTTAATATTATTTTACACAAATTTGTTATTATAACATTCACTAAACTTTTTATTTCGTTGATTTTCATAATTATTCCCATATTTTTAAAAATAAATACTCTTATTTTTTTTGTAATTTTATTAAATTTTTTTTACATCTCGTCTATTTTTTGTGAGATTTTTTGCAAACTTACTTATTCTTTCATAAAGCTTTTAGATTTTCTTTATTTTTCTAAATTTATTGTTGGACTTATTTTAAGTGTGATTTTCTTTCTATTTATCTTGGTATATACATTTTTTAATTCTATTTTTTGTACTTTTTACATTTTTTTCAGTTTGTTAGATTAAAGAAAAAAACATTTCTCTATTTTCTTCCTATTTATTTAATTTTCTTGATGTTTCACTATTTTTTAGTTCTTCCTTGCTTTTTAATTAATATTTTAATTTTTGTCATCATTTTTCCATATCTAAGAAGCAGTTTTCCTTCTTTTCAATTGTTTAGTTTTTATCTTATAATTACGAATTTTTTAAAACATTTATCTGGTGCTTTTATCTACATTTTTTAAATGTTCCAATTTTCTACTTTTTTGAAAGCTTTTATTCTTTTATTTTATATTATGTGAATTTAATCTTGTACATACTGAATATTCTTATTTGAACATCGTTCTTGTATTTCATAGAATTTATTTTTTTTTTAAATTTTTTTAAATTTTACAAAATTTTATTCATTCTTTTTTTTTTCAATTTGTAAAATAATTCTCTAATTTTTCTAATTTTTAAATTTTTTTCTCTTTAGTAATATATTTAAACGTTTTTTTAATTATCTTTTTGTTTATTATTTTAATTTAAAAAAATTTCCGTAAATAGTTTAATTTTTTGAAAAGAGTTTCTACTTTTATATATATATTTATATACAGGGTGTCCGAGGCGAGGGTGTACATATTAAAAGGTGATAATCTTTGATAAAAAACAAGACGAAAAGTCCTTTGTAGTTTTTGAAACTTCGCAATAGTTAACGAGTTATAAGAAAAACAATTTTGACCAATAAGGAAGGTTTTTAGCATTTCGGGTGTTGTTAATCAAATGTGGGTCCATCCTCCCTAAAACTATACTCCCTGTGGCGAGCCCGAGCTCTCGAAAACTGACCTGCAATTGGTTCTGCTCCACGGAAAATTTTTCTTCGCAAGTATCTTGATATTATGAAAAAATGTGTGGTTTGAAGGAGGGTGTACCACACTTGACAAACAACACCTCCTGATGCCCGAAATGTCAAGAAATCTTCCTCATTGGTCAAAATTGTTTTTCTCATAACTCATTAACTATTGCAAATTTTCAAAAACTACAAAGGACTTTTCGTCTTGTTTTTTATCAAAGATTATGACCCCTTAATATGTACACCCTCGCCTCGGACACCCTGTATAATTATATCACTGTTTCATTCTTGTGTTGTTTTTCTAATTTTTTTCTTCATTTCTTTAATAAACTACTTACAAATAAACATTTGGAAATTTTAAATACTGATTATATTTAAAAAAATCAATTTTTGATTTAAATCATGATTTTTATCAGCCCTGATTCTTATGAAAATTTCTCTAACGAATACGAATCTGAAATCAAAATAACCAATTTGGCTAAAAATTTTGAAATAATTTCAAAAAATTTAGCCTTTCTAGCAATTTTGACTTCGGATTCGGATTCAGCAGAGAAAAATAAGCAGGAGTACACTAAAAAGTTTTTTTTGTGAGCCTGTGTTATTATAGGTTAACTTGGAATTAAACAGAATATAAAATAAAAGTTTCGTTCAGCTGAACGTTCTAAAGTTTAAAGGCATTTTATTTTAGTATTAAACGCTTTCTTAGTGAATTTCAAACAAAAAGAAATACACTTCTTAGAAATTTTTGCTAACTGTTGTGCGATCTCTCCTTCAAATTCATTAGATTTGAATAAGTAAGAATATTTAGCCACTGATTTGAATCATTGAGATTTTTACTATGAGAATCAGTGAAATTTAACTGATTTATTCAGTGAATTCTACTGATGAGAATTTACTGAGAATAAGTGAAATTTTACTGATTCATTTAGTGAATTCCACTGATCATTGATTCAAATCAGTAGC
The DNA here is from genome assembly GCA_037103525.1 of Ganaspis brasiliensis. Classification (NCBI taxonomy): domain Eukaryota; kingdom Metazoa; phylum Arthropoda; class Insecta; order Hymenoptera; family Figitidae; genus Ganaspis; species Ganaspis brasiliensis. The sequence continues at coordinate 3,333,355 of JAZKLR010000040.1, read as the reverse complement.
TAAATTCTCACTAATTCAAATTTAGAAAGTAGTTATACAAAATTCGTAAAAATAAGAATTGCCATTTATTTTTTTTTTCAGAAATGATATTGATTCGAATACTTGTTAGTAAAATTTTTGTCAAAACGAAATTGACCATCTGTTAAGAAATGTGGAAGTGTAAATGTTAACACGTGTTGTCATTGATAGCTCTCAATTCACGACACTTCTATAAAGGCAGGAAGGATAATCAAGTATACGAAAAAGGTAATGATGTCGTCATTCAGATCGGATGTCGTCAGACGAGTCTGACCTTCGTTTTTCTCTTTTGACAGAAGAATATCGAGCAATTGGCGCAAATGATTATTGCCAGAGTTTCGAGATCCCGCCTAATAAGAGAAAATCCAGTTAAGATCAGTCTATTTTCAGAAATTAAATCCAAAAATGGTTAAGGAATAAAAAGAAAAAGTGAAAGTTGCAGCATCACCTTTATAATTTTCGGTTTAATTCAATAAGCTCCTGTAACTGACAAGTCAAAAGAATTCCCTAATAAAGCAGACAAATAATACAAAGGTCAATTTTAATAGAAAAAGTCACGTAATTCCTACAATAAATTCGACACGAAATATATTTAATTTTTACCAGGAACTGTTCAATATTCAAAAGTCAGTTGATTTTTATTGCAATTAATAATGAAAACACATGTTTAGATTTGTCATATTATTTGCACGTCTCAATGTTGATTTCGTGACAAACGCATAATGCGTGGAATGATCCTAACAAAACCAGTCAATGAATTTTAATTCTCATTGTGAGTTGATCGACTCGGGAAACCGGAAGTTAAATAAACAAAAGAATTTTACATGTTCAATGAATGTATGTAAGTAATAATTAACATTGTTTGTTATTTAAACTTCGTATTCATTTGTAAGTTCAAAGTAAATAATTAAAGTATTCAGATTTTTAATAGAAATAGATTTTAATCAAGTACAAATGACATGTTTTTAAATAAATTTAAATTATTTGCTCTTCAATAAATTTAAATAGCAGAATTTCAAATAAACATAAATAACATGGCTTCAAAAGTGTTTTAAAATAAAAAAAAAATAACACAATTTTCAATTTATTTCTCATAAAATAATTTAAAATTATGTATTGCACGTAGTTTGCTCAGAATTCGTCTTTTTTCACTCCATAACTTAATTCTTAAAACACGAAACATTAAAATTGAATTTTATCAAAAAATTATGCAGTGTATAAGTGGGCCTTTTATTACCATAATTATTATCGCCATCGTGTGTATACGATGATTTAATAAATTCGTGTTGACTTACTGTAATTTAAATTTGAAGTCAATTGACTATAATATGTTAACACCGTTTTTTATCAACAACCCAGAGATTATAGTTTTAATTCGTTGAAAACATGTTATACTTATCAAATCCGAAAATTTTGTTGATTGATAGTTCAAAAAGTTCAATAAGATTCATATAAAGAGTCAAATTAATTTTTTGGATATAAAAAAAATAATAATTAGGAATGCGCATATATTTTTGACAATAGTGTTCTTATTAAATGTGCTAAAAACATCAAAACACGCTCTTAAAGTGTTAAATGAAAATATCTAATACCTAAATTAAATTTTGATTAAGATAATTTGTATTTATAAGCACCAAACCATTGTTAAAACAAAATTAAGAATTTAAAATAATGGAACAAAAATTTTGACCATTTTAACATTATTGAATTGACACAATTTTAAACATCACAAAGAAACGAAAGATATTACCTTTGCTCATATTTTAAAAAAGAATGTATATTATTATTTAATACGTAGCAAAATGAAAAGGAATACATTAAATTCTGGTAATTTTCATTCATAAACCTCATAGCCAACAATAATATAAGGTAAAACAAACTTATATATTATTTTCTCATGCAGATCACCTAACCTAGAACTTGATAAAAAATAAATTTCCAAATGCAAGCATTGGTTAAAATAGTTTAATGAAATAGTTTATTAATTATAACTCAACTTACCAAAATCTGTTAACTTTTTACTTGATGAAACCTGGATTAAAACTAAGCGTCCACGTGATATTAACTCCAATGCAAGCGAAGTTAATAAATACACTCCACTTTTCCGTTACAAGAAACCCACATATGCACCTCAGTTAGATAAAGCAATTAATTCGCTCCAAAATTTAAACGTTTTTGTTTTTCACACACTTTCAAACACAGGTATTTTTGAGAAATTACCATTAAAATTATTGAACATTAAACCATTAGTGTCAAAAACCGGCAAAATTTTACGGCATAACCACCAAGTTACACTGAAATCAAGTCCAAACACGGACGTGAGCATAACACAAACTAAACACGGAGAAAACCTGCAGATTGCGGTGCTATCGCTGTGTGGGTGTGGGGCGAAGGGGGATATAACATTACGTCAATGGGAGGGATGGATGGATTGCAGGAAAGGAAAGAGGAAAGTTGAAACCATTCTTCTTCTTCTTTTCTTCTTTTAAGGAAGAAGGAAAAGATAAATTGGAAAGTTGTATGTAACATCCGAGTTTTTAATGTAAATTATACATTGTTGACGTATTTTATGGTCAAATAAATAATAAAAAAAAAAAGTGCCAAATTTTGAGAAGGGTTGGGAATGTACATGTATGTACCAGAGATGGGTCGTGGCGCGTCATTAAGATTAGTGATGGGCAGAGTTCGGAAGTTAAGCGCGTTAAGGTACGCTCCCAGCTCGATGTCTGCCTGCCTGCGCGTGCAACCGACACGAGAGAGAAGAAGACGGAACTATATTTCCGTCTTCTTCTCTCTCATGTCGGTTGCACGCGCAGGCAGGCAGACGCCGAGCTGGGAGCGTATCTTTAAGCGTAACTTCGAGTTTTTTACGTATATAACGTTTTTGACGTATTATTATTATGGCCTATTCACACCCTTCGAAAAAAAAATTTTTTGCATTGGAGGGAAGAGGACGGACTGTGTATCTACCCTCTTTACTCTCATGCAAAAAAAAAATTTTTTTGAAGGTGTAAACAGGCCATTAAAAACGTATAAAGAAAAAGAATAAAGGCCTACACAGCACATAAGTTTCCAAGAAGTTAACAGGAGGCTAACATGGGAAACTAACGGAACTTCCCGTTTTAAATTCAGGTTAACTTCCCTGTGAAAGCATAAATGTCGGGGGGTTTTTGGTTTCCCTTGTTAACTTTCTTTTAACCCTTTTAACTATAAATATATATATATATATATATATATAAATTATTAGGTTATATGCTTACGAAATTTACAAAAGCAAGTTCTCTGAAAACAAATGAGGGAATTTTTTTCCTTTTCTCCAGAAAGTATAGTCCCTATTGAAAAAAGAGGTCATGTCCTCTTCTATATGGACACATTAAAAATTTTATTGAAACATGACAGTTTATTTTCGGGGAAATTTCATTGTCATTTTTTAGGTTAATTTCCCTGGCTAATTATAAGGAAATATTCAAAGCAAATTTCGATTTAATTATCACCTGAATACTCCTGATAATTTCAATGAATTATTATTTTCAGCTATGGATGGGGAGTGACCGTCAGGTGACCGATGACTGTCATCGGACCGTCAACATCTGTCATCGTGGACATCATCTTTTTTCGGGAATATGAAGTAAAATTTAGTGCAAATGAAGTCTAATAAAATTGTAAAAATTAATCTAAATTTGTTTTGTTTAAACGATATTTTACAATAATACATCAAACTAGCGTTAAGAATAAATAATATTTATTGTCGGTTAAAGATGCAACCCGACACACAAAGAGGGTCAAGAAATAGGTATTAAACAGGAGCTGATTGACTGATGCATATGAAATTTAAAAAGTGACAATATTTGCACATAAAATGTTGCCAGGATACTTAAATGACAAAATAATAATGATTTATTATTTGCATTTGAGGATTTTTCAAGAATTATCACAAATTTGCGTAATCTTTAACATCGGTTTCGAGGTTAGATTTCTCAATTATTTGTAAGAACTTGGAAAACTGTATTATATTTTACTTGCAGACCTCGCTAATGTTATAAATGATTCAGGCGTTGTTTTTGTACTATTATTAATTCTAAACATCAAGTGTAAATTCGTTAAAACTTGATTTCCTCGATGACGGTCCGATTTCCGATGACGAGTAATCGGACCGATGACGGTCATCTGACAAAGCGGTGCATGGACCTATGCATGGGCTTAAGTGGTACTGAGAGTTGACTAAGGCCACCGCGGCGCTGCCTGTCAGTTGGGCTGAGATTTAAATTATTGCCTTGCGTAACACACACAAAATTAACTTTATCTTATTAAGAACTATTTTATTCCATTTATTTTTGTTGAATGACAAAATAAAATTATTAAAGATATAAGCAAAGAAAAAAAAACCTGACAAAAGATTAAAATATTCAATATATCAGCAATAATAAAACAATATTCTTGACTACACAATTAATTTTAAACTATTATACGCGCGGGAATAACAATGAATAAAATGAAAGTAATCAATCAATCAGGTATTTTTAATAAAATCTCTTCTTTGACAGTTATTCTGTTATAAATACAATTTATTTAATAATACAGCAGTAATTTTAATATTCACTTCCATTATAATATAATTAACATTTGTTCTAAAACATTAAAACCAGGGCTGTTATTGATTTAAATTATTTTGATTTAAATATTGAATTAAATCATGATTTAAGTCATAGAGACATTTGCATTTAAAATCATGATTTAAATAAAAAAAAATTACAATTTTCCGGACGTCTAATACTGCATGTAAAAATTCACAAACATTAAAAAAGCCCATCAATTTGTAGATAAATCTTAAAAATTTTAATTTTTATATTTTATTTTTTATAAAATTGAAGAAATTGTGCTAATACTGATAATCAAAATACCTGCGATCTAAAAATTTTTGGTATGAAGATATGGCACAGAATAGTATCAAATTTATATATCTTTAAGTCATTATCATTAAATAAATTCCAAACGTCAATTAACTCATATTCCAATTTCTTCAAACTTTTAAAATTCAATAAAATTAAATTTAAATGCATAATAATAAAATAATCAGTGCTGATAAAAATCATGATTAAATGACATGATTAAATTAAAAATGATTTTTTTATTAAAAAATCAAAAATTCATTTTTTTCAAAATATAATCAGTATTTAAAATCTCTAAATGTTTATTTGCAAGTAGTTTATTAAAGAAATAAAGAAAAAATTAAAAACAGAACAGAAAAATGAAACAGTGACATAATTATTATATAAAAAAGTAGAAACTCTTTTCAAAAAATTAAACCACCCTGGCAAATAAGCGTCACCGATTGCGGACTAAAAAGGTGCCGATAAAGTCCGCATTTGGTACCGAATCGGTCCTGACGTTAGAAATTAAAATTCATAAGTTCCAATTAACTTGTACAGTATTTATTTAATTAAATTAGTTAATTCTATAATCATTTTAAGAAGTATTATTTTTTATTAAGGAAAGAAAAATTAAAAAATATAGAATTCAAATTTTACATTTTTTTTTACTTTTTCTTTCAATAATAGAAAATAATACTTATTAAAATGATTACAGAATTAACTAATTTCATTAAATAAATACTGTACAAGTTAATTAGAACATATGAATTTTAATTTCTAACGTCAGGACCGATTCGGTACCAAATGCGGACTTTATCGGCACCTTTTTAGTCCGCAATCGGTGACGCTTATTTGCCAGGGCATTTACGAACATTTTTTAAATTATAATAACAAATAAGAAGATAATTAAAAAAACGTTAAAATATATTACTGAAGAGAACAAAATTTTAAAGTTAGGGAAATTAGAGAATTATTTGACATATTGAATGAAAAAAGAATCAATTAAATAAAATTTAAAAAAAAATGTAAAAGAAAAGAAATTCTATGAAATACAAGAACGATGTTCAAATGAAAATATTTAGTACAATGAGTAAATTCATATAATATAAAATAAAAGAATAAAAGCTTTCAAAAAAGTAGAAAATTGGGAAATTTAAAAAATTTAGATACAAGCACCAAATAAATGTTTTCAAAAATTCGTAATTATAAGATAAAAACTAAACAATTGAAAAGAAGGAAAAATGCTTCTTCGAAATGGAAAAATGATGACAAAAAGTAAAGAATTAATTAAAAAGCAAGAACACTGCAAAAAGTAGGTATTTTAGTTGAAGATACATTTGTAGTCACTTTTAAGATGTTTCCGAAAAGTTAGCAAAAGTATCTTAAAATTCATTAGTTTTCTAATATGGAAGCTGAAATATAAGATACTTTAAACGTTTTAAAAGTGACTACAATGCATTTTAAGATGTTTCTTTTTACAGTAAAAGAACTAAAAATAGTGAAACATCAAGTAAATTAAATAAATAGAAAGAAAATAGAAAAATGTTTTTTTTTCTTAATCTAACAAACTAAAAAAATGTAAAAAGTACAAAAAATAAATATATCAAGATAAATAAAAAGAAAGTCCACAAAAGAAACTTTTAAATCCTTTAAAAATAAAAAAGTTTAAGCAAATTAAACCAAATACATTTTTATAATATTACACTTAAAATAAGTTCAATAATAAAATTAAGAAAAGTAAATAAAATCTGAAAACTTTATGGAAGAATAAGTAAGTTTGCAAAAAATCTCGCAAAATATAGACAAGATGTGAAAAAAAATTGAATAACTTACAAAAAAAAATTAAAAGTAAAAGAAGAAAAAACTTTTAAATGTTGTAAAAATAAGAATTTATTAAGATAAAAATTAAACAGTTTCGAAAAAATGAAATCTCTTCGAAATCTTGTAAGAATATTAAAAAAAAGGTGATTGTGAATATGAAAAATAATTAATATTATTTAATTATTTAGCAGTAATTAATAGTACCTATGCACTTAAATTTCAATTAATTGAAATTTAAAAGTTGGACCCAATTGGAATATGACTTAATTGACGTTTGGAATTTATATAATTATAATGACTTAAAGATATAAAAATGTAATACTATTTTTTGCTATCATACAAAAAATTTGTAAATCGTAGGTATTTTGACCATCTGTATTAGCACAATTTTTTAAATTTTATAGAGATTAAAATATTAAAATTGAAATTTCCAGGATTTATCCACAAATTTCTGTCCTTTTTTTTTAATGTTTGCGATTTTTCACATGTAGTATTAGGCATCTGGAGAATTGTTAAGTTTTTTTTATTGAAATCATGATTTTAATGCACATTTTCCAATGATTTAAATCGTGATTTTAATCAAAGTGATTTAATTCTAGAACAGCCCTGAAAATAATATTAATTATTTTTCATATTCACAATAATCTTTTTTTTTAATTCTTACAATTTTTTAAAGAAATTTTTCTTTGTTAAGCTGTTTAATTGTTATCTTCTGATTTCTTATTTTTAGAAAATTTTAAGATTTTTTCTCTTTTTGCTTTTGATATTTTTTTTTTTTGTATTTGTCTTTTTATTTTAGGATTTTCTTTAATTTTCTTAATCTTATGAAAATTATTTAATATTATTTTACACAATTTTGTTATTATAACATTCACTAAATTTTTTTATTTCGTACCCAGACCTTCATAATTATGTATTTTCATATTTGTAAAAAATAAATACGCTCATTTTTTTGTAAATTTATTCAATTGGTTTTCTCATCTAGCTTATTTTTGCGAGATTTTTTGCAACTTACTTATTCCTTCATAAAATTTTCGGATTTTCTTTATTTTTCTAAATTTATTGCTGGCTTGTTTTAAGTGTAATATTATAAACATATTTTTGGTTTAATTTACCTAAACTTTTTTATTCTTAAAGGATTTTTTAATTTCTTTTTGTATATATACATTCTTTCATTTTATTTTTATTACTTCTAATTTTTTAGTAGATTCTAACCAAATTTTATTATTTTTTCTACTTTTTTTGCAGTTAGTTAGATTAAGAAACAGAACATTACTATATTTTATTTGGTTTGATGAATTTATCATTATTATATCACCATCATCATCATATTACTCCATTTTCTTCCTATTTATTTAATTTTCTTGACGTTTCTCTATTTTTGTAGTTCTTCCTTGCGTTTTAATTAATTTTTTAATTTTTGTCATCATTTTACCATTTTATTAGAACTAAATATTCTCATTTTAACATCGTTCTTCTATTTCATAGAATTGTATTTCTTTTAAAATTGTTATTAATTTTTTTTTCTTCAATTTGTGAAATAATTCTCTAATTTTCCTAATTTTAAAATTTGATTCTTTTTAGTAATATTTTTTAACGGTTTTTTTAATTATCTACATATTTATTTTTTTAACTCAAAAAAATATGTCCGTAAATGGTTCAATTTTTTTAAAAGAGTTTCTACTTTTTTATATATTTCTATGTCCCTGTTTCATTGATGTGTTGTTTTTTAATTTTTTCTTCATTTCTTTAATAATGTCCATAACATTTTTTATTTATAAGAATTTTCTCATTTTTTTATTAGACTGTTTTCTTATTTTTTTACGTTTTTTTTTACAATTAATTATTTTTTCGTTGCTTTTTTGTAGGAATTAGAAAATATTTTTTGGGAATTTTCTCATTTATTCGACATGGGATATATGATTTTGATTAAATGTTTTATTATTTATTATTTCTTATAAATGTTCTCAGTTTGAAAAATAAACTACTTACAAATAAACATTTGGAGATTTTATATACTGATTGTATGTAAAAAAAAACAATTTTTGATTTAAATCAAATAAATTCGATTTAAAATAAAAAAAACCAATTTTGTTGATTTTTTAAAAAAATCATGATTTTTTTCAGCCCTGAGTAAAACTACATAGTATCAAATATTTAGTTCATATATCTCTTTATCAATCTCATTAGATTGATATTTTCAGTGTAAAGCTTAGAAATAATTAATATTTAAAAATAATATTATTTTTAAACAGATTTAAAGTTTGTACAGTTTGATGCTTATAAATAATTAATATTTTTAAATAATACTGTTTTTGAATATAATTTAAATATTTAATGTTAGACTTTTCTTCAATATAATATTTTAAATAAAATTTTTAACAATTATAATTTTTAAAATATATAAACTTCAATCTGACATAAGTTAGACAGGTTTTTTTCTTTTGCGCATTTGATTGTGTCCTTTGATATTTCGAATTTTAGAAAACTGTCGCATTCGTGTTCCTAAATAAATTGTGATGACTTTTTAATTACTTCTGGATCTTTTGGAACTAAAACGAAATTCACTTTTTCCCGCAACTATATCACAGCCGGAATTGCATCCAAAAACTTTGCATTTCGCACCCATTTTAAATAAAAGCTCTTATTACATTTGTTTAAAAATACTCAATATTTTTAATATTCTTCAGAAAATATCAGTTAAAATAAATACAATTTAAAAAAAACAGTATTTTTCACGATTTGTTTACTGTTTGCCAGCCATTGTCAGCTCGAGTCAGCCCAACTGACATGCAGCGCCAAAGTTTCGCATAGTCAACACTTGTGTCTTTTTCAACTCGAGAGTTTCAGCTTTCAGGGGCCTGGTAGAATGAAACAATGGGTCAAGGACATTTCCACCAAAACCCAATTGATCAAATTTGTAATTGGCCGAAATTTAATTGTCCGAATTTGTAATTCTACAAACTTGCATTTGTCAGAATTTGCAATTCCCCGAACTTGCGTTTGTCCGAGCTATTAACTTCCCGAATTTGTATTTGTCATAACTTCCAAATCATCAAATTGACATTTGCCAAAACATTTAAATCGACGAAATTGCATTTGTTAAAATTTTTAACTCCTCGAACTCGTATTCGTCTGAACTTTTAAATCCACGAACTTGCATTTGCCAGAACTTTGAAATCACCGAACTTGCATTTGTCAAAATATTCAATTACCAGAATTTGCATTTGTCCGAACTTTGAAATCACCAAATTTGCATTTTTTCGAACTTTGAAATCACCGAACTCGCATTTAGCAGAATATTCAACTCTCCAAATTTGCAACTGTCAGAACTTCTAAATCCCTGAATTTGCATTTGTCCAAACTTTAAAATCACCGAACTTATATTCGCCCAAATTTTGAAATCTCCGAATTTGTAATTGTCCGAACTTTGAAATCACCGAACTCACGTTTAGCCGAACTCTTAAGTCTCCGAATTTGCATTTGGCCGAACTTTTAAATTACCGAACTTGCATTTTTCCGAATTTTTAAATCACCGAACTTGCATTTGTCAAACTCCTTAAGTCACCGACTACTCGTGTCCCCGAATTTGCATTTGTCCGACCATCGGAAAGTAGGTTCTCCTCCTTTAGAAAACCTACTTTCCGATGGTCGGACAAATGCAAATTCGGGGACACGAGTAGTCGGTGACTTAAGGAGTTTGACAAATGCAAGTTCGTGGATTTAAAAGTTCAGACGAATACGAGTTCGAGGAGTTAAAAATTTTAACAAATGCAATTTCGTCGATTTAAATGTTTTGGCAAATGTCAATTTGATGATTTGGAAGTTATGACAAATACAAATTCGGGAAGTTAATAGCTCGGACAAACGCAAGTTCGGGGAATTGCAAATTCTGACAAATGCAAGTTTGTAGAATTACAAATTCGGACAATTAAATTTCGGCCAATTACAAATTCGGTCAATTGGGTTAATGCATGAGTAATGCACTAATTTTGATTAATATTCTATTACCTAACAGTTTCAACCCACTTCGCCTTAAAATGTAAAAGAATTAAGCACTAATTTTTATTAATACTATAAGCAATTGAACACTGTATTCGAAATAAATGCGCTTAACCATATTTTCCGTCATTACTTAAAAAAGTATACTTTGAATTTTCGCCCCAAGACTACGCCACCAGAATCTTATGCGCAACTAATAAATGTTTTTAGAAATTGCAATATCTTTTAAATTAACAATTTCCAAACAATAAAATGTAGTTTCCAATCATTTCCAAACGATTTGGAAATCGTTTGATTTCCATGATGCGAAGTTGGTACTGTACTTTTTAAAATTTCTATACTTTTTTAAGTTTGGATTTCCAATCAATCAAACAATTTAGTTTCCAATTATTTCAAAATAATTTTCAAATGATTCAAAAAAAAAAAAAAAAAAAAAAAGATTGTAATTTTTATGGTTTAGTGCTAACTTTACAGAGGTAAACTTTTTAAGGTGATGTCAGATGTACAGGCAGATTAGAGGATCAGTGAAATAGAATAGACGAATCAGATAGTTGCACATTGAAAACCATTTTCTGATTGGTTTACTCTTTTCCCCTGATTCGCTAATCCTTCAAAACTGACTTTAACCTTAATAGACCTTTTCATTTAACTTTTCTGTCTTCTTCTAATGCATGTACCATTGCATAAGCTGGAGAAAGACAAGAACTAAAATGAAAAGGTCTATAGTATTATTAACACTTGATGACAATGGACAATATATAAATTTGCCTGTCATCATAATAATAATAATGTAACAAAATTTATTAATTTAAGCATTTATCCAATGAGATTTTAAATTAACAAACATAGAAATAGGATATTGCATTCAAATCAACGATGACGGCCGCTGGCGGCCGTCTGAGGCGCTAGTTATGTAAAATCGGACGTTGCACGTAGTGATCATACTTTCCTACGTTGGACGTCGTAAATTTCTTCTTCTTCTTCTTCTTCTTCTTGGTTTGGTACGGATAACGGATATAAATATCTATTTTTAAAAGCTATCTAATATTATCAATAGAACTTTTTAAATCACCAGAATTCATTTTATTTTTTGTATGTTTTTTTATACCACTAACCCTACTTTCTTCCTATATATTAACAATTTTAGGTTATGTGAATAAATATGATACACATCTTTTCGAATTTTTAAAACATTGGTTAACTTTTTTTTTTGAATAATATACAGTCGAACTTCCGAAGAGTGAACTTCCCAAGAGTTAATTTTCTCCTCTTGTGGTCCCTTTCCTCATGTTTTGTCATGCGCAGACAGGACAAGATGGCGACAATCTACACCTAGGTGCATAAATGCCTTACCCCCAACCTCTCTCTCTTACTCACGTATTCTCATGCGCAGGGACAACTAGTTGGGGGTAAGGCATTTATGCACCTAGGTGTACATAAAATTTCCCCTCATTTGCCTTTGTCTCCCATAAGTTAATCCCCACCAAAATTAACTCTTGGGAAGTTCGACTGTATATTCTTACATTCATTGCAAATCTTAATATCAAGTCATGGCCTGTTTACACCTTCAAAAAAATTTTTTTTTTGCATGAGAGCCCTGTAATAAGAGGGTTATTGAGCAAGCGTTTTGGCTAGTTGAGCAAGCCCTCTGCTCAATTGTCCTAAGGAAATATGGACAATTGGGCTGGTTGCTCATTCACCCAATGCATTGAGTCCAATAATCCACAAGGTATTTCGAGCTTAAAACTGGAGAAAAAGCGACTTAATATTGATAAAACACCAAGAAACGTTAAATTAAGCATAAATACACAAAATTAGATAATAAAAATACGTATATTAAGAATAAATAACATTTTCGAAAAGACGTGATTTATTGACACTCAGAGAGCAGAACACCTGACTAGCAGAATAGACGTAGCCAATCAAAATCTTTCTACCGCGAGAGACTAAATTGTGATTGGCTACGTCTATTTTGCTAGTCAGGTGTTCTGCTCCCTGTGTGACAATAAATCACGTCTTTTCGAAAATGTTATTTATTCTTAATATACGTATTTTTATTATCTAATTTTGTGTATTTATGCTTAATTTAACGTTTCTTAGTGTTTTATCAATTTTAAGTCACTTTTTCTCCAGTTTTAAGCTCGAAATACCTTGTGGATTATTGGACTCAATGCATTGGGTGAATGAGCAACCAGCCCAATTGTCCATATTTCGTTAGGACAATTGAGCAGAGGGCTTGCTCAACTAGCCAAAACGCTTGCTTAATAACCCTCTTATTACAGGGAGTAAAGAGGACAGATACACAGTCCGTCTTCTTTCCTCCAATGGGAAAAAATTTTTTTTCGAAGGGTGTAAATAGGCCACCAGATTTCATTACATATTTCTTCAAGGGTTACAATTAGGGCTGCGCGTCTCGTTTTCCGAGACGATACCGCAAAAAAATTTCCGAGACGATACCGAGACGATACTACGAAAAAAGCGAATCTTGGTGAGACTCTCGCCGAGACCGCAATAGGGTAGTAACTGTAATTATGAACTTCTTTACTACGGATAACAGATATATATATAGATATCTATTTTTAAAAGCTAAATAATGTATAATTCGACTAAACTTTTTTCAAAAATATTCAATTAAGTTATAAAAAAATAATCATACCGGAAAATGAAAATGTAGATTACTGATCTTTTTTTAACAAGATTCTTCAACTGATAATTTAATACCAAAAATCATTTCTTAAATGCAAGTATAGAAGTCGAGGTTGTCGAAGAAGAATGTGAAGTATTGGTTTATAAGTATTGTCCAACATTTTACTCATATTAATTTTGCTGCTTGTCAGCTCCACATTTTAAACAACATCTTATTTTTAATCTTATTTAGCTGAGAATTTGTAAGCCACAGCGACACTATTAAATCAACAAGACCCAAGACGTTTTTAACAATTAACAGCTGATTTGCAAAACTTATATTTTTATAATAAATAAGTTAACAATTGTATTCTGCAATTACTATGTTTTATTTTTCGATGTTTGTAAGATCGAGACCACAATTATAAAGGCGATACCGAGACGATACCAAGTGTGACGAGAACGAGACGATACCGAGACGAGCCCATCAATTTTCCATTTTTTCGAGACCGAGACGAGATTCTGGCAAATATCGTATCGTATCGTATCGTGCGCAGTCCTAATAATGTTATACAGTATGTAAAGTTAAATTGAACAATTTTTTAGTGTATATCAGGGTTTTAATGCAAACAGTTTTTCTTGATTTTCTCAGTTCGACCAAAATGTCGTTTGCCTAAGTTTTTTCTGATTACGGCAGAATATAGCGGAAATCGGTATAAAGTAAAGAAATATTTAACTTATTTAATAAAAAGGAATTTTTAACTTCTAAATTGTTTTTATTAAAATGAAATTTATTTGCTAAACTACAGTTTATTAGATATTATAGTATTGTATAATGTTGATAAAGTAATAATTGTTAATCGTAGAAATAAAATCTGTAGTAAATATTTTATTACTACAGAATGTTATAGATAATTATTAATACGATTATCAAGAGAGCAGAACTATTTAAAGCTCTAACTAATCAAAAACTAATAAGGATTACATGAAAGCACTAGATTATTTAATATTTTATAGTAACAGAGAACATCTTTTAAACACCAAGATTTTTATAGATAATAATATATTTATTTTTAGTTGATACCATATTCACGATACTACGTATGTGGGCAAAGCTTGTAAACGGGTTAGTGTCAAAAAACGTATATTTTGCAGAAGGATATTTAGCAGTTATCACTTCGTTGTCATTGCGAGCCTCATCGCAATTATAAGCTGTAATCATCAACGGACTATTTATTTTACCAAGAATTTCCACACATTTATTCCAGGATGAATAAATGTGAAAACCTGCGTTAAAACCTACAATAATGTCTGGTTTCCTAAATTCTTTATCTGAATAATATTTTTGATATACCGTTTTTCTTATCTCAAATAAGACCTTTTTTCCATTTTTCTTGCAGTGATCACAAAGATTAAGAGCAAAATTTGAATCCGTCAGAACAAAAGGGCCAATAAAAATTAATTTAAGTAGACGTAACTGGGGTCGGAAATGCAACAAACTTTCCCAATCATTAGAACATTCAAAGTCAGTACTTCCAATCACATGAATAAGCATAGAAGAAAGATTAAGACCCAATTTCTCTATAGTGAGAACTAGTGTCAGGGGCCTGGAGAAAATGCCTGACAAATAGTTATTCATCACTAGTTTTTTGTCTTCTGCAAATGTATTGCTAATTGCTAATTTATCCGAAAAGTAAGTTTCCAACAAATTCATCATGGAAATAGGTAGCTCCACAGCTTTTTTTTGGTAAGGAAACTTAACATCCAGTATGATAGAACCTGATTCAATCACGAATTGGTCTCGCTTTGATGAAGCAATAATAAATACAAACTTAAGGCATTCCTCTTCAAAATGACTCGATTCATCCAAGTGATTTTTACAAAAACTGTGTTGTGGACACTTTTTGCAACTCAAAAGAAGTTCAGGGTCGCTCTCGAAGCAAACAGCACAAACTCTTGGGAAAAAGACCATTTCAAGTTCAAGTTGACTCAATCTTCTATTCAATTTTTTCATTATCTTCTGAGAGAAATCTGCCTGAAATTTTGATGTATTTTGTATTAAGTATACTGTACTATTATAAAAAGAAACAATTATGAGTGTTTTTGTACTTATGTATTTTGTATGGTATACTTACAAATAATAGGGAATAGAAGTTGGTTTGATTTTCATTATTATTTGAATAAGATAAAGGCGGATAACTCTGTTTGTTATAGTCCTTTAATTTTTTAAAAAACAGCACTTTCTCTTTTTTCATTTGACTCATAACTCTACAAAATTCCTTGTGAATTGGCCAATGTTGTGTTTGGTGCTCTACACAACAATAAGAGATCATATGGCAAGCACCACATCTTTTTAATGTTTTCGAATTTTCACCGAAACTACGACAAATGTGACACATGTTTGGAAAAAATGCATCAAGAGCCTTTGATCTATCCAAGTCTTCAATAATAAAATCCCCATCAAAGTTCGTAACTTTTAAACTCATTTTTTTCACTCAATAAGTATAGCTGACAACGCAAAATCCAGGGGGGCCAAGCCGTAATGTTTTGGATGGATATGCTGATGTGCTGCGTTTCTCCCCTCCGAACATCGTAGCGCTACTGTCGCTCTGTGGCCATGTAAGCAGGGATGGTAACGTAAATTACATGGTTGTTTACATGTAAATTACCTAGTAATTTACCGGAGAAGTATTCTACGTAATTTACATCCCTTATAAATATCACCTGATCTACAACAATACGTATGCAACATAACCTAAAAGTAAAATCTAAAACAGGGAGTAGCCTAAAGCACAACGAATCGTAATCGCTAATCCTTAATCGTAAGAATGAGAGGAAGCAGGACAGAGATATATGTCTGTCCTGCTTCCTCTCATTCTTACGATTAAGGATTAGCGATTACGATTCATTGTGCGTTAGGCTAGTAGTATAAGGAGACCGAACGGTATGTATAGAAAGTGGACCCGATGTTTGTAACTTAATTCCTATGGGCTCACTTCAATGCGCACTTGCGCTCATGGTGGTCAAAATTGGCATTATATGTCGTCTGCTACTGTTTTGATCGCGTCATCGCGATTGTATTCGTACTGCTGCATAAAAGTTAATTACTTGTTGTTTTTGACAATTAATTGCTTTTTACTTTGAAAGTGAATTATACGTTCAAGTGAAAGAGGGAGAGAGGCCAAGAATAAATATTTTTCTTTTGTAGAAAACGTAAAAAACATCGTAAGTAATAATAGCATGTATATATATTGATGATTGTTTTGAAAGTGAATATTTAGATATCCCAGTTATTTTTACAGAATTTGTTCGCTATTTTAAATTTTGTTACTTTCTAAATTACGATTTACTTTATATTATTATAAAAGGTATATGATTTTGATAAGATTGATGTGTGTAAGTGTCAAAATGATTTGATCTCCGAAGCGAATGAACAGTTAAATAAGTATGTATTTAAATCATAAGTTTTTATTTTAAATTCAAATTTATTAAATGTTATAAATTAATAATTATAATTAGTTTATAAATTTTTTATTAAATTTATACGTTTCTTATTGATTTAAATATTGAAAGGAAAATTATTGTTTTTAAACATAAAAGGGGAATGTGTCACTTTTATAGAAGAATCATCTACATAGAATAATAGTAATAAGCTCAGTTTTAGAATCATTGCATCAAATTTTTTGTTAAATGGATGCTTAGTAGAATAATATATCCTTTTTTTTATTTTGTCTATATGAAATTATATTTTGTTGTAGGTTTATGACATCAATATAAATAAATGGAAGGCTGTAAACACTTTATCAGTTACAAATACTTATGCGAAAATATGCAACAGAAGCATTTACCCCACGATAGTTGGTGCTATACAAAAGGTGACGAGGATTTCATGGCTTTTGCTAGGGTTGAAAATGACGCGTCAGTGAAGAAGAAAGTCGTTATGTATTCCGACTTAACTTTAAAAGTAGTAGTAAACGAAAAAGTTGTGCCTTACTCAAGATTTATACGTATTAAAGATTTAGAAGAGTTTTGTGACTTTCTAAAAATGATTGACGAAATTGCAGAATAATGAAAAATGTCGTAATTATTATATTACTTTAAACTAACTATTGAATTCACTAATTTTTAATTCAAATTTATTTTGTTTCTAAATGTGCTGAAAAAGCAATATAATGGAAATTGCTGTGTTAATCAATTTTTTTATATTGATGGACCCATTATATTTTATTAATTTTTTTTCATTCTTGTTGAATCTTTTTCAAAGAGAGAACATTGTAGTTATAGAAGATTTTTATACGAGATGTACTATGTTAATATTGTAACAAAAATAATTTTGTATCTCTGATTTTTTAAAACTTACATATTTACATTTTAAATCACTGCGATAATTAATTAATTAATGTTTATATTTATAAACTCACAGTTTCTAATTTTTTTTAAAGATGATTATAATGGTAGACGACTTTTAACTTTTATACGAAGTGTGCTATGTTTATAGAGTAACATAAATGTATATGCCTAATCTACGACCTCTTTTTTAATTGATTGAAGAAAATAAATTTTGTTATAAGAAATGCGGTTGTTATTGTTATTATAAATATTTTATTGTATCATTTACTTTGTAAGAATGCAGGGGAAAGCAAAGAATAAAAGTCAAATTGAGTTTGCAATTTCCATATAACTTCTTTATATGAACTATTTATATTATATTTATCGAATTCAACTATAATATAAAAAATTTTACAAATAAATAAATTGTCATATAACTTTTTTATATGAACTGTTTATAATATATTTAACGAATTGAACTGTAAAATAAACATTTGTATAAATAACAGGGATCACAGTTTCTCCCCTTTTTCACCTAATTCCCTTTTTTCCCCTTATTTTCCCCTCTCCCCTTATTTTCCCCTTTTTTTAGAAAAATCACTTAAAACACCTAACATCAACAGTTTCCTCTTCTTTGACCTTCTTTTTTTCAAAAAGTTACTATTTTCCCACTTTCGGAAATGCAAAAATTTATCCTTTTTTAGGGGGTCTGTATAATGATGAGAAATTAGTTATTGAATTTAAATGTTTAAAAATAGTTTTTAACTTAAAATGGTTTTTTATTATTATTTATTGAATTTATTTAGATTTTAAACAAGAAACATGAAAGAAACATAATTAAAATAAAATTAGTTTAAAAAGTTATATAATTTTCTTATTACCATGTATTCTTAATTAATTAAAGCAAATTAATTTATTGGATAAAAAAATTGGCTGCACTCGAGTTGCGGCAGCGGTCACAATTCTAAGCGGCAATAGGGGAAGCTCTGTTCCCCCTGTTTTGCCTACCGAGTGCAGAGTTGCGGCAGCCTCCCCTCCACTATACGTTCTTCTACTCTTCCGTACGAAGCAAAGACTTACATTAGATAAGTCATATTTTGACGAAAAATCAGTTTTTAGTAACAATGAATTTGTCAGAAGAAAACGCGTCCGATACTGGAAGTATGCATACGCACAATTTTTCCTTTACACTTTCCCCAGGCTTAGGACTGGCAGCATCTTCAACTTATTTAAAAAATTTTTTATTTCTGGCGTGTTTAAAAAAATGTGGGCCACGATTGTATGAAAATTTCATTTTTTAACAATTGTTTTACTAAAAAAAAAATTGTTAAATTGATTAACTGTTGCACTTCGATTAATATCCGCATTGTCATGTGAGAAATTATTTACTTTTTCAATTATTTTTTTTTGCATTTAATTTAATAAAAGAATTACACGTTTTTTTAGAACACACCCACCTTTCAATATTATTTTGTAAAATATTTTTGAATCGAAAACTGCACCCATCAATTAAATAATAATAATCTCCGTAAACTCCTGAAGTTAGTTACTATTTATATTTATTCATCTTTTTCTGTCCACGTTTTAAAATCCAGAGTGAAGTTAATTCCTGTTTCTTTTTTTTTATTAATTTTGATTATCTTTATCAAAAAACTTTAAAACTGTTTTAGTTAACAGACAAAATATGCAGATGAAGTAGCCTTAATGACGAGATATTAATTATAAATAATAGGTACTAATTTATATATTACACAATTATATGAATTTTAATAATATTTAATAAATCTTGCAGGGTTGCCATTATTGTGCCAATTTTCAAGTATCTTTGCGATTCTGAATTAAATTTTTTCAAATATCAATTATTCTTTTCAGTCTTTAAATTATTGTCATGAATATTTAAATTTATTACACAAGTTTTCATTTACTTTTGTCATTTTTTAATTTTTTTCTCAAAATTTCAATTATTTTTTTCTATCTTTTAAATTATTGCCAGGAATATTTAAATTTTTAACACCAGTTTCTATATTCTACTTTTGTTAATTTTCAATAATTTTCTTAAAATTTCAATTACTTTTGTCATTATTCAAGTATCAAATTTTAATTTTATTGTTACTTTAAATAAATTTTTTAATTTTATATTGTAATGGGCTTTTGTCCGTAAACAACATTTTTTTTCAATTAGTTTAAAAAAATTTCAATTATTTTCTTTAAACTTCAATTATTATCTATAAATTTTTTATTTATACACCATCTTTCAATTATTTATGTCATTATTAAATCAGATTCCTAAAATCTCAATTATTTGGTCAATTTTTCAAGTATTGTCTTTAAATTTTTAATTTTATGCACCAGTTTACAATTATCTTGTTATTTCAATTATTTTTGAAACTTTTCAATAATTTTTTTAAAATTTCAATTGTGTTCTTCAATCTTCAAATTATTGTCAGGAATATCCGAATTTTCTACACAAGTTCAATTCACTTTTGTTATTTTTCAATTATTTTCTTTAAATTTCAATTACTTTTGTCATTAATCAATTATTTATGTCATTTTTGAATTCTATTTTTCATATTTTTGTTATTTTTGCCATTTTAGAATTATTTTTTACAAATTGCAATTATTTTATTTAATTTTTTTTATTGTCATAAACTTTTAAATTTCTTACACCTATTTTCAATTATTTTCATCTTTATTTTTATTATTGTCACGAATTTATTAATTTTTTTACACTTTTTTTAATTATTTTCTTCAAACTTTAATTCTTTTTTTCATTTTTGAATTTTTTGCCATTTTTTAATTATTTTCTTCAAATTTCAACTATTGTCTTTAAACTTCAATTAATTTCTTTAACTTTCAATTATTTTTATCAAACTTATAATATTTTTCTTTTCTTTACAATTATTGTCTATAATTTTTTAATTTTTACACTAGTTTTGAATTATTTATTTCAATATTAAAATTGCTTTGTCAAGTTTTCAAGTATTTTCTTCAAATTAAAAATTTTTTTAAAGTTATCAATTATTTTTGTTATTTCTCAAATATTTTTCCAAATTACAACTATTTTTGTCAATATTCAAATATTTTTGACACTTTGGAATTTTTTCTTCAATCTTTTTATTAATGGCATGAATTTATTAACTTTTGAAGATCAGTTTTCAAATTATTTATGTCATTATTCAATTAGTTTCTTCACATTTTAATTATATCGTTAATTTTTCAATTATTTTATACAATTTTTCAATTAATGTATTTGATTTTTTATTTTTTTACTTCATTTTTGAATATATTTCTCATTTTTAGGGTTCCGTACCGTAAAACGGAACCCTATTAAAATCACTATGTGTGTCCGTTTTCGCACCCCTTCTAACTTCTAAACTATATGAGCTAAAGTCTTCTAATTTAGTCCACATATGTAATTTCACCTTGGATTTACGAAAATGATATGGAAAACGCGATTCCAGCTCATGAACATGCCGAAATCCAGCAAAAACCACTTTTTTGCCCTAAAATTGAAATAAATGACCATGTCCCCCCCCCCCTAATCTTCTAAACTATTTGACTTAAAATGCTGAAATTTGGTACACATATGTAGATTCACGTGTAGATTACAGGAAAATTATAGAGAACTCTCGTAAAGACTGTCTTCATAGTGTTTACTAGCCAAAAAGTACGAATTTTTGAAAAAAATTCGAAAAAATGACCATGTCCCCCCCCCCTAATCTTCCAAACTACTTGACCTAGGATGCTGAAATTTGGTACACATATGTAGATTTACGTGTAGATTACAGGAAAATTATAGAGAACTCTCGTAAAGACTGTCTTCATAGTGTTTACTAGCCAAAAAGTACGATTTTTTGAAAAAAATTCAAAAAAATGACCATGTCCCCCCCCCCCTAATCTTCTAAACTATTTGACCTAGGATGCTGAAATTTGGTACACATATGTAGATTTACGTGTAGATTACAGGAAAATTATAGAGAACTCTCGTAAAGACTGTCTTCATAGTGTTTACTAGCCAAAAAGTACAATTTTTTGAAAAAAATTCAAAAAAATGACCATGTCCCCCCCCCCTAATCTTCTAAACTATTTGACTTAGGATGCTGAAATTTGGTACACATATGTAGATTTACGTGTAGATTACAGGAAAATTATAGAGAACTTTCGTAAAGACTGTCTTCATAGTCTTTACTAACCAAAAAAAAACGATTTTTTGAAAAAAAAATCTTCCAAATCTTCTCCTAATCTTCCAAACTATTTGACCTAGGATGCTGAAATTTGATACTCATATGTAGATTTACGTGTAGATCACAGGAAATCATAAAGAACTTTTGTAAAGGCGGTTTTCACAATGTTTACTAGCCAAAACCTACGATTTTTTTAAAGAAAATTCGAAAAAATGACCGAGCCCCCCCCCCTTTTAAATCGTTTGTAGTATTTGACTTGGGATCTCGGGAACAAGGGTTTATATATAATCAGATATATTTCAGATATCATCAGATATATTGTAGATATAATCAGATATATTTCAGATCTAATGATATATGATTTGATCTATTCAGATATAATCAGTTATTTAAACATATATCTGCTTATATATATTTAGATATAATCAGATTTAACTAGATATATTTAGATATAATCAGATCTGATATTATATCTGTTTATATCTAGATAGATATCGCCTGATGTGAGGTCATATCTAACTAGATATATTTTAACATAGTCAAATCTGATATTATACCTTTCTATATCTAATTAGATATTGTCAGATATGAAGTCAGATATAATCATTTTGTTAACAGATTTAATCATACATAATATCAGATCAAACTATATCTAATAAAAAAATAATTTATTTATAATATATATAAATAATATAGTTTGGACTTTTTCAAATTTCAAAAATTTTTATTTTTTTATTAGATATAGTTTGATCTGATATTATGTATGATTAAATCTGTTAACAAAATGATTATATCTGACTTCATATCTGACAATATCTAATTAGATATAGAAAGGTATAATATCAGATTTGACTATGTTAAAATATATCTAGTTAGATATGACCTCACATCAGGCGATATCTATCTAGATATAAACAGATATAATATCAGATCTGATTATATCTAAATATATATAAGCAGATATATGTTTAAATAACTGATTATATCTGATTATATCTGAATAGATCAAATCATATATCATTAGATCTGAAATATATCTGATTATATCTACAATATATCTGATGATATCTGAAATATATCTGATTATATCTAAACCCTTTTTCCCGGGGATATAATCTACTTTTTATTTTATTAGTAATTTGCCGATTTCATTGAAATTAAATAAAAAATTCAATATAGTGCATTAAAATTTTGTTATTTGTTATAAGTTTTAAAATAATTTTAACTATATTAGTATATAAAGTTATAGAAAAATGACTTTGTTATTTGAAATATATATACAATTGCTATTGCATTTCAATCTCTATTTCATATAGTTAAAAAAATTATAGAGGTACGGAACCCTTCGACTTGGTACGAGTATAACTCGTACTTGCCCGATTTTTATTCATTAATTTTTTTTCAAAATTTCAGTTATTTTGGTCATTATTTGACTATTTTCTATACATATTCATTTTTTTGATATTTTTGAATTATTTTTTTCAAGTTTCAATTAGTTTCTTGAAAACTCTATTATTTTTTTCAATTCTTCAATTATTGTCTAAAAAGTGTAATTTTTACACCATCTTTTATAATTATTTATGTCATTATTCAATTAGTTTCTTTACATTTTACTTATTTCTTTAATATCTCAATTATTGTGCGAAAATTTAAATTTTATACACCAATCTCAAACTTTTGTTTCAAATTTTAATTATTTTTGTCATTCTTTAATTATTTTTTTGTAACTTCAATTATTTTTGAAACTTTTCAATTATTTACTTTAAATTCCAATTATTTCGTTTCAATTTTTTTGATCATTTTTTGATTTTTTTATCAATTTTTCAATTCGGTAGTTTTGTCAAATTGAATTATTTTTGTCATTTTTTAATTATTTTCTACATATTTCAATTATTTTTGCGATTTTCGAATTGTTTTTTTCAATTTTGAATGGCTTTTTCTGCTGGCGCCCCCCAATTTAATATCAGTAATATAAAACTTGATTTTGCTTATTCACTTTTTTTTATTCAAAAACTTACTATTTAATCACTTTCTTTTCTTTTTTTTCACTATTTTCAATCTGTAAGTCCACTAAAAGCCCTCCTTATTCGATAAATATTATTCATCGATTTGTTTTATTTATTATTATATAGTTTAATTTCTAAAATGCATAGAAAACTAATCGCGCGCTTGCGCGCGTTCTATTTTTCTAGTAACTAAATAAATTACATAGAGAGTATGATAGAGTAGAGGGACAGGGGATGCAAGCGCAACTCTGTAGGGCAGTGGGAGGCTGCCGCAACTCGGTAGACGGTAGAAGAGGGAGAATAGGCATTCCCCTATTGCCGCTTAGAAATGTGACCGCTGCCGCAACTCGAGTGCACCGAAAAAATTTTGTATTAAATATTTTTTACTCGTTTTAAACAAATATTACTAGTTTTGCATCACAAAATAAAACCATGTATTCTTGCTGAAACACATCAAATTTAGTTTATTGGATGGAAAAAAATTGTTTATGGAATATATTTACTTATTTTAAACAAAAATTAATTGTTTTGAATTAAAAATATAAAAATGCAATAAAAGAGATTAATAAAAATAATTTAAATTGATTTTGTCATATTTCGCTAAAAGATTTTTAATTTAATTTCTTTAACATTATGTCAGAACATTTTACATCACAGATTTTTATGTTTCCTGTTTAAAATATAATTATTAAATAAATAATTTGAAAAACCATTTGAAGTTAAAAATTATTTTTAAAAATATTTAATTGCAACAACCATCTTCTAGTCAATGAACAGACAACCTATTAAAATATAAATTTTTGTATTTCCGAAAGTGCCCTTTCTTTTGAAATTTTTTTAAACAGATTAAACAAAAAAAGACTAAATTAATTAATAAAACTGTTTTGAAAGAAAGAAACAATAAAATTTTGTAAAATAAAACTTGAATTATTGATATAACTCTTTTTTCTTAATTTCTAAAATCCCCTTTTTATTAAAGAAAATCCCCTTTTTGGAAAATCGAAATCTCCTTTTTCACCTAAAATTGAACGAAGAAACCACTGTGATCCCTGAAATAAGTAAACTCGAAGAAAAGATTACAATTTTTTTCCCAAGAAGTAGATGTTGCTTTCGGTTTTCTTTTATACGCTCTTTTTTTTCTTAACATCAGCAACGTTTTGTTGGTCGTAACTTTTCTGTTTCTTTTTATACACTCTTTTCTTCTTAACAGCGACTTTTGTTTCATCCTCACAACAGTCCATTGCACTACCTCCATATTTTTCAAGCTTTTGCGTTTTTGAAACTCCAACCAGTTTAGCGGACTTACGTTTTTCTTGGATTAACTTTCGTTCCTTGTCATCGATGATGTTATACCTCTTAGAAATAAGAAGCATACGCGTGGTTAAATAAAATGATAAAATGCGCTTAGTCAAGATATCTTTGTGTTGATCACATCCTACAAAGGGTATGGGAGACAGTTCGTACACTTTCTCTGTGACTTGGAAAAGAGTATCTGGTTGAATATCTTTCTCCTGTATAACAGTAATAATTGCATTCTCAAGAAGGCTAATCAAATTATACAGCTGTACAGAAGGATGTTGCAAAGAACCTCTCGTTTTTAGTTCAATAAGCTTATGCCGTTCAGGAATAGTATCGTTTGCTCCCAAGATTAAGCTTGAAGAACAGTTATTGCACGTAGCGGTTTCACGTTTATCAGAAAACTTTATAAATCTTGTTCCTTTCCTGCTTACGTAGCCAGCAACATAGCTGATAGCATATTCAGACGCTTCAGCGTTTGAATAATCGTGTTCTTTTAAAATTGTGTCATTCGACACTGTCCTGCTAGAGCCTTTATCTAAAATATTGTCTAAAGCATCTTCCCACTGCTCTTTTCTCTGTTTGGAATTTTCGACATCTTTAAGGTTCAAAAGAACCTGAAATATTTCTGGACCTTCTACGTTACACCCTTTTGGTGGTTTTATCAATGAATATGTAGAAACTAATTTGTATACAGATATAAATAACGCATTATCCGGATGGTCATTCGCGCCACAAGAATCTCGCATCAAAGAAAAAAATCTCTAGAAAAAGATACAAGAAGTAAATAATAGAATCTTACTTTTTAGAACTTACTTTAAAAAAGTAGAATACGTACTTTTTAATAAATATATAATTTTAATCAAATATTACCTCTAAATTATCCTGATTTAAGCGCGCAGTCATGAGGTAAGAAAAATCGCATTTTTCCGTTAAAAATGAACAAATTTCCAATGCTGCTTTTAAAGATACTTTCAAACCATAACAACAATTGTCGCTCATGAATTCCAATTTCTTTTCTTTGGCATTTTTCTCCCATTCATGAAGGTAGGAAATAAAATCTTCAATTATCTAAAAAGCGTAATATTTTGATATTCATATTGATATGAGAAACAATTTATATTAAGTAATCTGCAATTTTTTTACCTTCCAAGTTTGATTCTTTGGCGCCAGTGCGTTATAAGCTGTGCGACTATTCATGGCTTTTATGAGAGAAGTGATTCTTTTACAAAATCGTTTAGTTCCTTCACAATCTTCTAAATCCTCATGGCGTTCATTGTAAATTTCCAATGCATCATGAATGTTGAAGAACTAAAATATAAAAATATATGTAATACTTGAATAATTAATAAAATTGGTACATTGTTCAGTTTATAAAATAGAATGTGACAATGTTACCTGAAACGCCAATGCCACATTCATCTTCTGAAAATATTTCGGTTCTACATGGTCAACGCGAAGTTTGTAATTCACCCTCAGTTCATATGTTAGCTTCTCAAGGATGTCCAATAAAGCATACCAATGCTTCAACGAAATATTACCGTCAGGAGTCTAGAAAATAATCAAGTACAAAAGTTATGAGATAGAAATTTATCGTGATCACGAATATTTTAACACTTACATAAATAATAGTGTACTTTAAAAATTTGATTAAAAAATTTCTAAGAGCTTTGATGAGATGCGGGAAATCTGATAAAAACCAAAGTTTTCGTTCATCACAGATAGGGTGAGGCACGCTTGAATTTTCCTCTGTTATCCCAAACATGCTCCACATAGATCGGTTCCAACTAGCACCGTCTGTTACAATAGCGTCAACAAAAAAACCACTTTTTTCAGTCAATGCAATACCTTCCAGTAGAAGTTTGTGCAAAACTGTACCAGACGCACTACCGACACTCAAAAAGCAGCCCAAGGTCTGCACCCATTTTCCTTTAAAAGGTTGAATCATAAACACCAGAGCATGATCTCCCTTCTTCTGCTTCTGATGCTCTGGTGTCCACTCTCCTAGGTCGGTAAATCCTTCAAACTTTAAGTCTGATTGATTAAAATGAAGTGATGTAGATAGCTTCATTTCATCAACTAAAATTACTCCTAAGGAAAAAAATTTATATTACAGTTACTAACTTAACACAATTGAAACATATTCTAAAAAAAAAACGTTATTAATATAATATTAATTTAAAAAAAGGTTTAACCTTTAGACTTTCAAGCCGTTTATATTTAAAAAGAATGACTTATTTATTTTATAAAAGCCGTTCAGGCCAAAAAAAAAAGTGTTTTCTCTCTATTTAATAAATATAATATGCTTATCGTATTTACCACGACGATCCTCCATTGGCATAGCATCAGATTTCATTTTCATCCCTTCGAAAATGTAGGGCTGAAATCCATATGAGGTTTTTAAGTTTCTTAAATATCGATACAATGTGTCAACACTTGGTAATTTTAATATTTCCCGAGATCGAAGGTGTTCATACGTTTTCTTGCTTTTTATTCTTAATAAAATACATTCGTACACCCAATTTGTTGTGTAACGCATGTTTTTACTATTATTTACTTTTGAAGCATGAAAACACGTTTTAACTGCCGTCTGTTGGGCCGGAGGTAATTTTGAAACAGCTTCATCGATGGCTTCTTCTTTGCTTTCAGAGCACGCTTGTTTTATTTTTGTAATTTCCTCCTTGAGAGTTTGAACCTGATATCACAAATATTAAACATTTTAGTAATTTTAATTTACACAAATTTTTTAAAAATTTTTTTCCTTATAGTATTTAAACATTATACGATGTTACACAATATAAACTGTAAATATTAAAAGAAAAAAAAGGAAATATTAAAAATAATTATTTAAAATATTTTAAGTATTGATTTGATTTCACAAATCAATATTTTTAAAAATTATTTAAATTTTAAAAGATTTAATTTAATTTTAGACAAATAAAATAATTTATTATTTAATATTTATTGTATTAATTTAATTAATTCTTTAATTTTTCCATTTAATATTTCTTATAAACTATCAAATATTTAATATTTGAATAATTTATCTGGACAAATGAATATAAAAGTTCTTATAGAATAATACATAAAATATAAAATTGTTAATATTTGTCCAATTTCTACATATGGATATTCAATAGATTTTAATCCAATTCAAGTTAATAAAATTACAATATTAAAAAATAATGAAAATAATACTTGTCTAATAGGGTGAAAAGAAAATCCTTGAATTTTCATTGTTTGAAAAAATTATAATAATTAATACATTCATACCTTCTTCACAAGTCTTTTGCATTTGCGATCATTATTTTTACTTTTTCTAGAGCACTTTTGAACTCTGTTCTTCACTTCACGTAATTTATCATTGGTCGTTTTTTGTCTATTTGTTTTTCGAATATGTCTAGCACAAAAACAACATACTCTCAATTTTGGACCTCTTTCGTTGTTTCCCTTTTGCTCAATGAAACCTGCACAGTTTTCTGCTCTGAAAAAAGTAAAATAAATATAAAATAATTATATACACATACTATTATATATTAATTTATTACGCAATTATTGTTTAAAAATACCTGTAAGAATTAAAACTACCACATGGAACAAACGTTTCTACTTTTTCTAATAATTTATTTAAATCGCCAATGGTTTTCACTTCAATAGTGTCATCTAATACTTCATTCTTATTAACAAACACCTTTTATAACAAAGTATACATTTTAATTATTAAAAAAAAAATACTTTTTTGGTAAAATAATAACAAACATTTTTTGATCTTTTCTTCAAATATTTATAAAAACTACTTACTCGTATTTTTAAGTCTGGATATAATAGTACGCGACTATCAGAACTTATACCATCTTTAATAAAATTCATCCATACAATAAATTCTTCTTTGACAAGAAATGACCACTTTGATGAAGGCTCCGTAATCAATTGTTTTTTTTCAATAATTTTGGAATACACCAGCTCCTCTTTATAGTCATATGGGAAAACTGACGGCACAACCCCTTTTTTCAGAGTTGGCCTATCTTTAGGTAATTCACAGATAGACTCATTGATATTTATTTTGTACGCACGTTCAATTTCATCTTCTCTAAAATGTAGTTCACAAACTACATGATTTTTTGTTAAAATTTTTTCTTTCTTGGTAGGAACAACTTTTTGCCACAATGCTAGCACTTCTCCCTTTGTACATAAATAAACATATTAAATTTGAGCACATTTATAAATTATAACATTAATTTTAACTAGTACATGCTTACAATTTAAAATGTAAGCTAAAACAAACCTTTGCTTTAAAAAAAGAAATTTTACTTCCTTCCCTGATTAAATCAGGAGAATTGCATTTTTCCACTGCACATACGGAAGGCATTTTTGCCGTAATCACATATTAACACTTGCACAGTATACACTTTCAATAATAATATGTAAGCTTTTGATGTCTAACAACTTTTCGTTATTAATTCGCAATATTAATAACAACCATATGCAAAAAACAGGTTATATCATGCCGTGATGATGCCGGTTCTTGTTTACAAACAGAGTTCTCAAACTGTCCGCGAGAAGCGCTAGTGCGCATAGAAGTGAGCCCATTGAAATTAGGTTACAAAAGAGTGGTCCACTTTTAACGCGAATTCATCATGGCCGTTCAGTCTCCTTATACTACTCCCTGATCTAAAACAAAAATAATTGCATAATTTATTTTAAAACTAGCCGAAATATATAATAGGGTGATTCTCCCGAAATATTACTTTTGTATGTCCTGAAGATTTTCTTAATAATAATAATTTATGACAATTTCTCTCTATACGTCAAAAGTTTACCACTTTTTCTAAAAATCCTGCAAAAGAATTTATTTATTTTATAACTTTAAAGTACTTTTTTTTTGTAATTTTAACTACTAAAAGTGAGCCTTTTAACCTGTCCTATGTCAATTTTTCATTTTTTTAAAACGTAAAACAACTATTTAATATTTGAAAAACAATACTTTACAGATATTTTCTAGAAGCTAAGGGAGTGTAAGGCTGATGTATTGTTATTGTTGTTAGTTATAGAAAAAGACGAAAATAGTTGTGCGCTTTTTTTGATTAATGTGATAATACAGAAATTAATTTTGTAGTTTTTTCAGCGAAACTGACATATGTAATTAAAATACTGAATCTTTATCTATTTTTAGCCTTTTCGTCAGTTGTGTATTATCGGATAGTAGAAGCAAATATTAACTTCCATATTTTATATTTTAATTGGTATTTACTTTTTAAATTAGGGTCTGAAATATTACATAATGTTTATTAATTTCCACAGAATACATAAAAAATACCATAAACAAATATACATATATATTGCAAACACTAGTTTTAATATTTTAATATTTAATGTTTACATTTGATAAATGTATTTTTTTCTAGTCCATATTAACAATATCTGGATAACTAGAATATTTTTTATTTTGAAATAAAACACCTTGAACTTATTAAAAATAGAACGAATGAAAAAAGCACAATTAAAACTTCCCGATCAAAGTCAACAAATTTAAGTAATAATTATTTTTTAAAATAGAATATTTCTTATTTTAAAATAAAGAACCATCAGATTTTTAAAAATAGAGTGAACTATTAAAACCTACCGACGACAGTCAACAAATTTAAATAAGTAATAAAAATATTTTTAGCAGTAAAACAAGAGAATTAGAAAATACAGCACAAACAAATGAAGAACACATATATTCCTTTTTTGAAATATGTAAATCTGATGATTTTTCCATCTTCTTTCTAAAAAAAGTTTTTAACATTTTTAGAGTGTAATGAATATATTAAAACTGTATGTATTAATTAAAAGTCTAACCTTAGAATTGTTTAAAATCTTCTTGTAAGAGATAAGCAATTTTAATTGCGTCTTTTGGCATCGCCAAAATTTTTGTAAATAATTAGGAATTTGTTTTTAGTAGATACGATATGCATAACGCTTCTAATATTAATGGAGCTTGTAAAAGGATTCTTGTCGAAAAACGTACATTTTGCAGAAGGAAACTTAGAAGTTATCTTTTTATTGTCATTGAGAGCCTCATCGCGATTATAAGCTGTTATCATCAACGGACTATTTATTTTATCAAAAACTTCCATAGACTTCCTCCAGGATGAATAGAGATGAAATCCGACATTAAAACCTGCAATCAGGTCAGGCTTCTGAAAGTCCTTTTCTGAGTAATAGTTATGATACTTAGCATTTATTGATTCCATTGTAAGTTTTTTTCCATTTTTAATGCAGCTCACACAAATATTCTTGTGAGAATTCACGTTTACCATCATAAAAATGCCGATGAAAACTAATTTAAGTTCTCGTAACTGTGGTAAATAGTGCAACAGAATTTCCCAATCTTCAGATAAAATTTCCTCTGCAGTTGCTCCGATCATATGAATTGTAATGGAAGAAGCATTAATAAGATCCAATTTCTCCATCGGAAAAAGTAACGTCAATGTCCTGGTAAATTTAGCCGATAAACAAGCATCAATCACTAATCTTTTGCCTTCTTCAAACTTACTGCTCGCTTCTAGAATGTTTGGAAAGTAAGTTTTCAAAAAACTATTTATCGAAGTAGGTAATTTGTGAGCTTTCTCTTGATAAGGAAACTTGATATTATTCATTATCCAACCTGAATCTTTAAGATATTCATTTTGCTTTGTAAAAGACAGAATAAAAATAAATTTAAGACATTCTTCTTTAAAACAACTAGATTTATTCAAATGCTTTTTGCAAAAGCAGTGTTGCGGACACCTCTTACAACTTGTAAGAAGTTCAGGGTCACCCTCAAAACAAACTGCGCAAAATCTTGAAAAAACTATCATTTCAAATTCTTGTACCTTTAATTCTCTTTTGAGATTTGTCCTCAGTTGCCACGTAAACTCTCCCTGAAAATTGAAAACATTTTTGCTATTATTATGCTTTTATAGACAAAAAAATTAGCATTTAAATGATTAATTATATTTACAAATAAGTTAGTAAACTTGTTGCTTTCGTTTTCATCTTTTTTTAAATCAGACAGGATTATTTCGTTTTGCATGGTTTTTTAATTTCTTATACAGATTATCTAATTTTCCTTCTTTTCTCATCTGTTGTATGACTTTGCAAAATTCCTTGTGAGATGGCCAATCCTGTCTCTGATGCTCAACACCACAGTAAGAAATCATGTGACAAGCACCACATCTTTTTAATGATTTTACATTTTCACCAAAACAACGACAAACATGACACATGTTTGCAAAGAAAACGTCAGGTGCCATCGATCTATCCACATCCGAATCAGACATCAGATCAACTCTTCCAGTAGATGCTACTGCATTCACGGAATTGAAACTACTCATTTTGTTATTTTCTCAAAAAACTTTGAACCTTTATTACTTATGTAAACACAGAACTAACACTTTTAAAGCATTTAAGTTATTTACAATTTGTTGCTACAGATTTCCATTCTTCTTCTTCTTCTTCTTCTTCTTCTTCTTTTCTATAAAATTTAACTCGATCCTCAAATTCAACTCTCTCAACTGTCAATAAGCAGGGAAGGGTTGGTTCGTAAAGAAGAAAACTGACCAATTTCAGGGTCATGCAGTGACGCGCAGAGATTAGAAATTGTATGTGGGTAGACCTTTTCATTTAACTTTTCTGTCTTCTCCTAATGTATGTATATGCAATGAGCTGGAAAAAGACAGAAGCTCAAAGCACAATGACTACGGTTACGGGAACAGGGCATGAGATAATAAAAGACATAGACTGTTTCTGTCCTTTTCTGTCTCATGCTCTGGCCCCGTATCCGTATTTCTATCTGCTTAGGCCTAGAAGAATTAGGGCGCAATTACATGTCTGCGTCGAACGTTGCGTTTTTGCGTTGAATGGTGAGAGTGACAAAGATGTGACTATATTTCTGTCTTCCTCTCTCTCACTATTCAACGCAAAAACGCAGCGTTCGACGCAGACATGTAATTGCGCCCTTAAAATGAAAAGGTCTATTGACGTATCATTTTGTATTTTAAGGCAAAATCCATAACATATGTAGAAAACTGTAGAAAACCTAGGTAAAATACTTTTCAAACAACGTTTGAGGGCAAAGTCACATGCCGGAGATTAGTGGGATTAAGTAGTTCAAGTTCGAAGGGGGAAAATCCAATATGGAGGATACTGGAGCACAGTAGAGTTCCTGTAAAGAGAGTTAGGATACATGCTCTCTTCCACCAGACTGTTGACAAAGTGGAGACGGAAGTTACGGTGAAGCAATTTTTGTGATTGTTTGAAAGTGATTCTAGAATACGAGTGTTTTGAACGTCGACGCGTTGTTAGCGACGCATCGTTCCATTGTTTTTCATTGTTCTATCGACGCGTCGACGTTCCTAAATCTCTATTGTAGAATCACCTTGAAAAGGGCGAGCGAAGTTTAAAAATGTAAAAAAATTGTACAAAAAATTGAAAATCGAAAACACTGACTTTAGACAGTGTGTCACACAATGAATACGTTTACGGGAGCAGGGCATGAGATAATAAAGGACAGAGACTGTTTCTGTCCTTTTCTGTCGCATGCTCTGCTACCGTATCCGTATTCTATCTTCTAACAAAAACAGTCTAAAAAGTACTGATGATGTCATAAACGACTTGTGATCAAGGATGTAAAGTTACGCGTAACTCGAGGTTTTCTACGTTTTTTCATCGTAACACGATGGAAATTTAGATGAAAAATTTAGATTATTTTGAATCAAAACTAGAGAAATTTGTAGAAGCTAATTTATGTAAATTGCTTTATTTTGTTGTTTAATAAATATTATTTGACGTACTTAAGGCAATTCATGTAGATTGATCTGATCTTATAATGGCATTTCTAACCTCAAACCCAACCTGATTTTCGGAAACAGTCTTTCATGCTCTTGAGTTATTGAAGTGATAAATAAACATAAAAATAAATTCGTTAAATAAATAAAATTTGAATAAATAATTAAAAATTTATAAACATTAAACTTTATTTAGCTGGCGTCCTTGATTTATGTCTCAATGCTTTATTGGTAAAGAATATTCCGATTATATATTTATTATGAATAATTGGTTAATCGTGATCAGAGGTTAGGCAATTGCTGCTTACAACTTCTATTGTTTCGAGCACTTATTTTACAGCAAAATGAATAGAAATTTTATTAATAAAGTGCTCGAAACCATTGAAACTAGGTAATTTATGGCACATTCACACCTCTACGGTAAAAAACAGATATTGACCGTATAGTACGTGAAAATCTTGAAGTTCGGTTTGCGCTTTCTGCTCACATGGAATCTCACCCTTAAGCCCAAAGCACAATAAGTACGGTTACAGTAACAAGGCATTATTATACATTATTATGGGGTCGTCCACATATCACGTGATATCTTTAGGGGGGGGGAGGGGGGTAGGCAAAATATCACGGTCCATGGAAATTTAATTTTTTAGCAATAGAAAAAGTATCACGTGATATGTGAATGATCCCTTATACATTATTATACATATTATTTAGATAATAAAGGGCAGTCATTGTCTAGTTACAAAACGGACATTAAAACGCAATAGAACTTTTCATTTAACTTTTCTGCCTTCTTCTAATGCATTTGCCATTTATGAGCTGGAAAAAAACAGAAGAACTAAAATGAATAGTTCTATTAAACTACAGTACACTTCCATTTGATTGACCTCCATTTTATTTGAACTTTTTCGTACATTTTAAGTGAACAACATTATCCCTACCACATGGGCACTAACATTTCCCCTTACTTACAGAGTGTTTTTGGTACAGTACGCTTCCATTTAATTGAACTCCATTTTAAATGAACTTCCATTTTATTTGAACTTTTTCGTACAGTCGGGGACGGCAATAGTGAACGAATCGGGTCCGGAAGGGACATCACTTATGAATACCCCACTTTTTACTCTGCACTGCTGAGCATTTCTCCTCAACTCCTCAAATACATTTAGATTCGTGAGGGGAAGTATGCAAACGGTTCTGAGTGGGGATTTTGTCGTTCATAAGTGGTGGACAAATCCGTTCACTATTACCGTGCGTTCATAAATGAGGAGGGTGTTCACTATTGCGGTTCCCGACTGTACATTTTAAATGAACAAAATTATCCCCACCACACATGTGCACGTAAGGAGAAATGTTACATTTCCCCTTTGTTTTTGGTGTTTGCGTAAATAGTGGGAAGGATCAATTAAAATGTTTCATCCGGTCCCGACGAGGTCAATTAAATGGAAGCGTACTGTATTTGCGTAAAGAGTGGGAAGGGTTAATTAAAATGTTTCATTCGATCCCGACGAGGTCAATTAAATGGAATCATACTGTATCATGGGACTTCATCATGCATTTTACTTATGTAACAAACTAGGTAACATACGTAACAGACTTCGAGTTTGTAACATTTATGGCCTGTTCACACCTTCGAAAAAAAAATTTTTTCGCATTGGAGGGAAGAGGACAGACTGTGTATCTGTCCTCTTTACTCTCATGCAAAAAAAAACTTTTTTTCGAAGGTGTAAACAGGCCATTAGGGTGAAGTCTTATACGAAGGACTAGGGTATCAGTGGATTAGAATAGACCAATCAGAAAATACTTTCCAATGTGACTAGTGATGGGTAGTGACCGTAAATTTACGAAATTTACCAAATTTACAGGTAAATTTAAAATTTTTACGGTAAAACAGGAAAATTGTTTATTTTAAACTTTAGAGAAATAGATAATGAAATTTGATTTAATAATAAGATTTTTAATGAATGTAAGAATGTACTGTTAAATTTTTTTTAAAAAATATCTAATTAATGTTTTAAAAACTTGAGAAGATACATATTATATGTATTCACATAACCTAAAATCGCTAATATAGGATGAATGTCGGGCACGAAGTATGTAATAATAAGGAGTCTTCACTCTATGCGGGTTCTCGGGAAAACTTGTCCCCAGTTTTGGGAACACGATCATCGAAAGTTAGAGGTTCGCAGCGGTCGCGTTCCTTGCGGGAAAACTTGGAAATATATTTTTTCCTGTGTCTGTGTAGAAAGTTAATAAGTGTGTGTTACTATCACAAATCTGCACAAGCCGGCTTATGTGTTTCGTTTATGTGTTCCTAACCTCAAAAGATTTTGAAAGTACACTGTAAAAAATCACGAGTTGAGAATTACAATGAATTTGTTTTGTAACAAACGTCTTGTTCAAGGATAACAACGTTCAACGTAATAAGATAACGTTGTTGAACGTAGTTGCTGAACAACATAATTATTTAGTAGTTAAATTTGTGAAGAAATACTATATATCTATATAGTGATTATTAAATAATATCTCCAGAAATTGAAGTAAAATAAAACGTGTAAATTGATGTAAATATTATCCCGTTCCAACCTTAAAACAAATTCATAATAAACTGTAGCAGACGACTACATAAAGAAAATCCCAAACTTCACAATTTTCCCGCAAGGAACGCGACCGCTGCGAACCTCTAAATTTTGATGATCAGGTTCCCAAAAGTGGGGACATTCCTCCCTAACAGTGAAGACTCCTTATTATTACTTCGTGATGTCGGGTTAGTGGTATAGGAAACATATAAGAAATAAAATGAATCCAAGTGATTTAAAATGTTCTGATTCTTGCTAATTTAAAAGTAGTTAGTAAAGAGAAAAGTGTTTAAAGTTGTAGATTTTTTAAATGAGTGAAATACATACATAAACAAAATTTAAATGAATTCACGTACTGCTGAAAAAAAATTTCAGAACTGATTGACTTGAAATAAATACAATTCTCACATTTTAAATTTACTGTTCTATTTATTCATTTATGTTCCTTTTTATGTTACAAAGATTTAGAACATCGTAATATAGTACATTGTGTGACTAGTGGTGAAAGAGAGTGATTTCTCGAGAGTGAAGTTTGCTGCTCGAGCGTAGCGAGAGCAGTATTCACTTGAGAGAAATTATCCTTTTACTACGTGTTACGCACGAGATTTTCTCTAACACCTTGCGGAATGCGTTTCCGAATATACTTTTATAATTTAAACTAATTGGGAAGAGTTGAATGTATTATTAAATAGGTTATGCGTAACTTCAATGACAATAACAGATGCAGAATAGTGCTTTATGGAAATTCCGCATACGGAATTACCCTAAAACAGTAAATTCGGCATTATAATTGTGCATGCGGATTTATCATAAAACAATATTCCGCCTGGCAATTATAATGCGGAATTCCGCATTCCGCATTTTATTCGGCATGTGGACTTATTATAAGAAAATATTCCGCCTGGCAATTATAATGCGGAATTCTGCATTTTATTCCCATTGCGTAATTATCTAAAACAGTATTCCGCATGTGCAATTATTATGCGGAATTATCATAAAACACTATTCCGCCTGCTGAATTTCCATAAAACATTATTCCGCACGCGGAATTTTCATAAAACACTATTCCGCATGTGAAATTTTCATAAAACACAATTCCGCATGCTGAATTATTATAAAACACTAGTGGTGGGCCTACTCTTCCAAGCGGCTAGTTTTGTCCGTAATTTACTTTCGCCACTGTTTTTAAGAGTTGTGAAAAGTATCACTTTCGCCACACTTTTTAACTTAGAAACTTGCAGTTTCAGAGCTGGTGTTGGAGAAAATATATTAAAACACTAAATTAGAACGTTAAAACTAAACATGCTTGGTTTGTCATGAAGCATAAAGTGCACATGTATTTTTACACCACATTTTTATTCTCAAGTTAAAAAATAACTTTCTTTTTGTCAGGTGCTTTTGACAAAAAATCAAATTACATAATAATGATTAAACAAATTTTTTTCAAGTATATAGTTTATAGCAGAATAATTGATGATTTATAACTTTTTACAATAACATTATTAATATTTACCAATACTTGTTTTATATACTAATGTTTTTAAAAAAGGGACTGTTTTAAACGATTTTTCTGATTAGTTTTATCAAAAATGCTCTATTAAAAAGCAAATTTTTATAGATTTTAAGAAAATGCTTGGATTTTCTAGGTTAAATATCTCGTCGTATGTGACAAAATGATTCAAAGCGAAGTGTTTTGCATTATAAATAAACTTAGAAAATTCAAAATTGATTATTTAGAAACTTCTAATTATGATGACTTTATTTCACATAGAAATTTTATGTAAAAAAGCAGAAAAACATGATTTACTGGATTTACGGTAAATTTCGTAAATTTTCAGTAATTTACAAACGAAGAGCGGTCAGCGCCCATCACTAAATGTGACCAATGGGGATCATTATATGTAAAGCTCAGCGAAGAGGGCACCACAATCGCAAGATTTTTTGGCGCATTATTTTTAATATCAAAAATTAATTATTTGTAAATTCTTTTGACTAGGGGAGAGTGGACATTAATGTACCAGTTTTTTCAATGAACCATTTTAATTTCATCAGAAACAATTAAATAAAAATTCTCCTAATTTTAAATATAAATGAAGTTTGCGTAAACACACTACGTCCATAAGTTTGAGTAGAGATCCTATAAAGAGAGTTGAGACACAAGTGTGATGGTTCCCCACACAGCACCAGAAATTCCCTGAATTTCCCCTGAATATTGGTCTACATTTCCCGAATATTCGAAATTAATATTCAGGGAAGTTTCGTGGAAGCATCAAAATGTCCGCCATAAAGAATATTGGACGCTAAATTTCCCTGAAAATGTATTTCTAATTTTCAGGGAATTTCCGCATCTAATATTCCTAGAATATTCAGGGAAAGTTAAAAAAAATTTCCAAAATTTTTTTGATCTGGTAATTGATAAAAATTGTATGTCATATTTGGCACCCGTAGGATTCTAGAACATTAAAAACTACTGCGCAGCCGTAAGTGTCACAGAAACCAAGTTCGACCATTGCGCATCATGTACAGAAGATTTACGAATACTGTAAATATTGAAGGAATATTAGATGCGGAAATTCCCTGAAAATTAGAAATACATTTTCAGGGAAATTTAGCGTCCAATATTCTTTATGGCGGACATTTTGATGCTTCCACGAAACTTCCCCGAATATTAGGTTCGAATATTCGGGAAATGTGGACCAATATTCAGGGTAAATTCAGGGAATTTCTGGTGCTGTGTGGGAGGATCTCTGAGTTTGAGACATGTGGATTTATTCTTTACAGAGAAAACTAAAAAAAACTGTTTTTGATGCACTGAAGAAAAAATTTACCTAAAATACAAACACGTTTTTTAATTGAAATAAGGTAATTTAAAAATAAATAAACTTACGATTTATTTTTTATCTGGCCTTAACTACAATATTCTAATGAGATAAAGATTTTGAAATATTGGATTAAGTTATAAAAAACCATTTTTGTTGCAAATGTCATGTTGATTCAATGTACCAGGGAACAATGAACCACCTGGAATTTCAGTGTATTTTCAATTTCCAGATTGGTATGTCTGATTATAAAACTAGGCATGCGTACAGCATGTGATCGCGATTGTTATCAGTACTCTTCTCAACATAGCAAAAATAAAATGCCATTTTAGCTAGTTAACTTAAATTTGAGGTATATTTATGTTATAAATTATCAATTAAAAAGTATTAAGTAATAATTTTTTATAGTATTTGATAGAAAAAAGTTTTCTCACAAAGTGAAAATTGCAATATTATTATTGTTGAACATTTTTAGTGTTTTTATAGAGGTGGTTCATTGTGTACCCAGGTTGTTGAAAATGAAAATAGCGTGTTAGTTTAGAAAAATCTTAAATTTTATTACTTAATCAAAATAAATCGGGTATAATATATGTGCATTACCTAGAGAAGTGTTCCAGTTTTATATTGATGCAAAAAAGTGCTTGAAATTTGTGAAATTGAATATATACTATGACCTTGAAAAAAACCCGGTACATTGATGGCCACTCTCCCCTATATAAAAAATAAAAGTACTTATTGATCAAATTAATTAGGTGAAAGCCTATTAATGCATTTACAACTCTTGCACCACATTTTTTAGATCTTTTCTTGCAGACACTGAAACTCTCATATATAACCTCAAAATTGCAACATTTTTAAACAAATAATTATATTAGAAAGGATCGATTATTTTGAAAATTGTATGATATTTCATCATTTGTTACGAATTAATATATTTATTGTACTTTCTAAATTTTTAAAATTTTTATTTTTCAATAAATGTTATTTAAAACTTTGCGCCGTAAAATCTTACGTTGATGCTGCTCTCTAGTGACTTAGGGCGCAATTACATGTCTGCGTCGAACGCTGCGTTTTTGCGTTGAATAGTAAAGGAGAGAAAGACAGAAATATAGTCACATCTTTCTCCCTCTCACCATTCAACGCAAAAACGCAACGTTCGACGCAGACATGTAATTGCTCCCTTAGTTTGGCTGTGAGTCTATTCTAATCCACTGATACCCTAGCCCTTCGTATCAGACTTTACCCTTACCCCTTCTTATCTGCATATGACTTCCCCCTAAATTACCTTCTCAACCCTGAGTATTACATGGACTAATTTACATTCTGAACCCTGATCAAGCGCGGGAATAGTACTAAATAATCACATGAGACTCCATCGTTTAGTTTGATTCCGTATTTGGTTTTTTATTGTATTTTTGCTAAGTTTCGCAAGAATTTCAATTATTAAGTAATCTTTAGTAACAACAAACATGGCTGAGTTTCCAAAGGACTATAGACTTGATCTTCCAAATGTGTCTTCAAATGTGGAAAATACTTTCCAATTATTGTTCTATTTTCCAAACATGTGTCATATTTGTCATCGTTTAGATTCAGAAACAGTTAAATTGAAAAGATGCAGTGGTTGCAATATGATTTCATATTGCGGAAAAGAGCATCAGACAGGACATTGGATTCTTCACAAGGATTTTTGCCAAGTGGTTGAAAAATTATTAAAAGACAGTGGAACTGAATCCTTATTCAATTTTATGAAAGACACTCAAGATCCAGTTGAACTTCTTAAGAATAAAAAAAATTTGTTAGACACACTGAGTACGAGAATGAAGAGGCAGCTTTATGATTTTGAAACTCAAATGATCTTGTTTCCGAAGATGTGTTCAATTTGTTTTGAGACGAATCCTGACTTGCTTTATAATTGTAAATTTTGTCCTCAAGTTAGCTTTTGTTCTAAGCATATGTTGGATGCTGAACATTCAACA
Source organism: Ganaspis brasiliensis (assembly GCA_037103525.1). Classification (NCBI taxonomy): domain Eukaryota; kingdom Metazoa; phylum Arthropoda; class Insecta; order Hymenoptera; family Figitidae; genus Ganaspis; species Ganaspis brasiliensis. The sequence continues at coordinate 3,292,022 of JAZKLR010000040.1, read as the reverse complement.
GTTTGTCATTTCTTTAAATTATGTTATACTTCTGATTTTTACAGTCTTTGCGATGATAGGCATAAAGTCCTGCCAAATGTGAAACAAGTTAATTTTCAGAATGATAATTTTAAAATGCCAGCAAATATAAAGGAGTTTATGCAGAAATGTATCTCGGTTCCTTCAATTTCGATTGAATTAACAAAATTTAATTTCTGGTTTGACGTTTATACAGAATTTTTTTCTCAATCTCTAACACTGATGCATGTATTGGACCAGCTGAACTTTAAATACGGATCGAAATTAACCCTTCATGTACTAGGTATACATTTTTTTCCTTATGATATTATGTATGACTAAATTTTTACAGCTAATTTTATAAATTTGATTTTTACAGACATACCAAAGTCACAAGAGTTAGGATTCTTAAGTATGGAAGTTCTGCTGCACTTGATTTCACCATTGAATAGCCTCACTGTCATTCTAGTTAGCACTAATTTATTTGATGGAATTGAAAAATGTAATTCGCAAGTTCGTGTATGTAGTAACTGTGTCACAGAAGAGAAGAAATTTTTTTTGAAAGGTTTCAAAATGCCTTACATGGAGTATGTTAGCAGCGAGATTTTCGAGACTCCTGACATAGTTATTTCTTTTGATCTTGGAAACTTTGAGAGCCGAGTGGGGAATGAGTCGCTTTTAAAAATGAAGTCTGTTTCTGCTCCACTTCTTATAACAAATAATACACTGCCCAGAGCTTTGAGCTTTGATAAAAAAATGTCTGATCTGTTTGGTTGCCTCACGAGTAAACCTCACATTGAAAAAAATTCTTTTGCATCACTGTGGGCCTCGAGGGACGACATGAACAACGATTTACAATTCTCGAATAACTATATAACGGTTTACACTTTGCACAATATAGAAAAGGATGTGAAATCAAAGAGCGAAGAAAAGAAAGAGGAATCCAGCGAAGTAGAAATACAAGTGGAATCGAAGAATGAAGAACAGAAAAAGGAAGAAAAATCAAAGAATGCTGAAAAGCCAATGGGTGAACCAACGAATGTGGATGCTGTTCCAAGTGTATCGGACTCGAACAATTCTGAATTGAAAAACAATGATGCAGAAAAATCAAAGAAGAAAAAAAAGAAGACCAATCAGACTATTGATATTTTGAAAAATGATTTGTCTAATAATGACAACGATACTTCCTTGATTTCAACGGAGTCTCTAACGAAAAATGAAAAATCTGAAATTGAAAACGCTCAAAAAACTTCTCCTGTAGGAGATGCAGACGTTTTGGAAGTAACGAATCAACTGTCAGCAACGAATCTCAATAATGATCCAGTTGATGGAGAAGTAAATTTGGAAAAGCTTAGTCCGGACGTCGGTGCAAAAAAGAAATCTAAAAAAAAATCAAAAAAGAAGAAGTCATTGGACCTGATTTCTAAAAGTGTAGAAGACAATGTAGCTCAATCTGCAAATGTGGTGACGATTGAACCTCAGCATGCTATCGCTGAAGCTGAGACTCAAGAAAAATCCGAACAACAAATTGAAGTGGAGACCGAAGGAGGTAAAAAATCAAGGAGAAATAGAAGGAAGCACGGGAAACAATCTGCTAGTCCCGAGAAAAATCTTGAATCTTCCGTTGCAACACAGCCTGAAGTTAGAGTAGTTCATTTCAGCTGTCTTGAGGAGAAAAATCCAATTTCAACAGAGTTATCAAAGAATAATGAATCGTCAGTCAATGAATGTGGAGCTTCAAATAGTCAGCCATGTGAACAATCAACTAGTCAAAAAAATGAAGTTTTCATTGGTACGGTCAGTGAACCTCAGGCAGCAGCAGGTGTTTTTGGAGACTTATTATTAAGCAAAACAGCAGAGGAGTTCGTCGAAGAAAATAAAAAACTTTCCATAGAAGTCGAAAGACTAGCAGATGAGTACAAAATGATGAAAACCACTTATAAATCAACGGGTTCTTCGATGTTACAAGAAATGGAATGTCTCAGGATGAGTCTAGAAAGTCTTGAAGAGAAAGTTAAATCGATGTTTCCAGAAGAGTAAGAATGAAATTTTCAAAATAACGTTTTTCTCAGATTATAAGGTCTTATCACTTTAATTTGATTTGTTTTTTTTCTTTTTTATTTAAAGGGTGTTTTGTGTTCTAAAAACAGATTTTAATTCTTTCGACTCAGACGTTTTGTTGTGTTGTTAAATATCATATTTTAATGTATTTGAAACTAGATTTAATCAACTAGACAAAGATTATTACAATGTTGATAAAAGACTGATAAAGCAGTAGTAAAATATAAGAGAAGCTTAAACAAAATTTTTGTAAGAAAATGGGTATATAATTATGTTTGTTTAAAAGAGAGCATTTTGTCAGCTTCTACAAAAATAGCGTGTTCTTTAAAAAAAAAAATAATATGTGTTAAACGTATTTTATTTCAAAATGTGATTTAAATAAAGATTACAAATACAAAAATAAATTTTAGCAATGATTTGTTGTTATATACATTTTTTTTTAAAAAATGTTACTGGTTCCTGTTTAAATTTACATATTATATAATGTTCTTTTTAGTAAAATTAAAAATATTTATTTAAACGATTCACATATCAATTTGTTAAATCTGTATACAATAAAACTCATTTTAACAGCATTAAAAACTTTTATTAAGACTATTTAATACATTATCAAAACCTATACATACTTAATGCGCCATTAATTATTATATTGTTAAACAATGTAATAGACCTTAACAATAGAGTTATACAAAAAAAATCATAATTTGTTTACCTAAAAAATTGTTGTATCTTCCATTCTAATGAATATTTTGTAAATTTATTATTTTAAGTTGAAACAATTCTGAATAATAAGATTATTGTCCAATTAAACATAAATATAATCTACGAAAACTTAAAATTAAGAAAAATTTTCAAAATATGAAAATCAATTTTTTTCTTAATTTTGGATTTGCCAATAATTATTTCAAAACTATGCTACAATGTAACTCAGTAAGGGGCCGTTCATATACCACGTGGACAACTTTTCTCCGATTTTTGACCCCCCCTCCCCCCATCGTGGACAATCATGGACATTCGTCTAACCCCCCCCCCCTCCCCCCCCCCTAAATGTCCACGTGGACAATTTTAGTGAAAAATAGTTTTTGGATGTTAAAATCAAAGAACTATTCAAAGTAGGAAATATGAATATTCGAGTAAACTTCACAACTTTTTATGACAAATTCTTTGAAATAGGATGCTCTTTTACGTGAAATTAGGTAAATAAATAGATCTTCAATTGTTCTTAAAAAATTTAATCACAGCTTTTTATTAATACGAAAATACTTTATAAGTTCTACTAGTAAGTAATAAAAAGTTTAAGGAGCCATCCGTAAAGAACGTTCCACCAATTTTCGGGGTTTTAGACCCCCACCCCCCCCCCCTTTTGTTCCACTTGGTTACAAATGACAACCCCCCTCCCCTAAATGGAACGTTCAAAAATTATTTATACCCCCCCTCAAAAATCAAATTTTTTTTTATATATTAATTAAATCAAATTGTTTTTTTGTCATAATTATAGGCTCTTATGATAATACATGTGTTAAAAAAAAAAATTACCTCCATTTTTTTTTTTTTTCAAATCGGATAATATTTAAGGGTTGCTTAAAGCCCATGAAGTTTCCCATCTATTTTGTATGGGCAAACACATTTTTTCGTAAATGTGTAATAAAATTGTAAAAAATCACTTAAATCATTAATGCACCGAGTCTATTCTTGAAAAGTGTTGAAAAAACAGTACTCTATTATTTATATATTAATTTATCGGAACTGACTATTTCTTATGCAATTTCAAAAAAACCACAAAAATTAAAAAAAAAAATGAATAATAGTTAATATTAACAAATGAATAAATAAATTATAGAATACTGCTTTTTAAAGACTACATGGGAAACTTCATGGGCTTTGAGCCACCTCTAAATATTGTCCGATTTCCAAATAAAAAAATAATATAATTTTTTAATTAATTTTTTTTCAATTTAGAAGAAATTTGGAGGTAGGAGTATAACATATCTGACTTTTGTTTTTTTTTTTTAACCAACCTAATATATATATCTAACTTATCGGCCACGCTTTCTGCTGTGGCATAATATTGCTGACTTTTCAAATTAAAGGCTCAAAAACGAAAAAAAAAAATAGAATAATTCAGAATAAAAAAATAAAAATTCGAACGTTCCAAATTTCAACTACCCCCCCCCCCATTACAAATGGTTACATTTTTCGACCCCCCCCCCCTCCCCCCAACAGTGGAACGTTCTTTATGGATGACCCTTAAGAAGTTCTACAAGTAATAGGTAAATTGCCATCTTTAGTAGAATACTTTGGAAGGAACATTTTCAATTATAAAAAATAAAAATAATTTTTTGTCACAAATCTAATATTCGTTATTAGATATTTCAGGATTATCTTCGGCAATCCACGGGGGCACTAACCACTCTGAAATATTGTCAATGTTAGCAAAACAATCGTCATTTTGCACCGTTGTGGAATCTATTTATTATTATTGGATATTGAAGAATGAATTAAAAATTTTAAAAAAATTGAAAATTCAAAAAAATTATTAAAAATTGAAAAAAAAATTGAAAATTGAAGAAATATATCGAATTTTTAAGAAAATAATTGATAGTTTTAAAAAAAGTACTAAATGACAAAAATAATTAAACATTAAAGAAAACAATTGAGAAATGAGAAAACTAATTGACAATTTTAAAAAATGACTAGATTAATTCACACTTGAAAGAAAAAAATTGAAAAAATTAAAGAATAATTGTAAAACGTTAAGAGAATAAATAAAAATTTAAAAGATTGTATAGGAAATAACTTAAAATTGAAGAAAATAATTAAGAATTATAGGAATTATAGGAATAATTGTTGGAAATAGTTGCTAATTGAACAACTGGATTGAAAATAAAAAAAATAGTTGAAATTGAAGAAAAAATTGAAATTAAGGAGTGATATTAAAATTTAAAGAATCTAAATAAAAATTAAAAAATGGAATTGAAAGAAGTCGAGATATATCGAATATAGAATACAAAACTTGAAGGAGGGAATTAAAGTTTTAAAAAAATAATGTCAGTGGTGCGCGATTGAAACGTTGAATAAAGGAAATATAAGAAATAAAAATACATTTTTAATGGAGACATTTTGCGAATCACACATAATTGTCCACGTGGACATTTGACGAAACCCCCCCTCCCCCCATCGTGGACAATCATGGACATTTGGCGAACCCCCCCTCCCCCCCTAAGCTGTCCACGTGGTATATGAACGGCCCCTAACTGAAAAAAACATAAAGTTTAGCAAAAATTTCTATAAAAAAATAAATATCCGAAGTTTTTATGTTTAGTATATCAGAAAAAAAAGATAAAAGAAATTTAAGGATTGTCACTGGCGCGGTAAGGGGATTGTTCCGTAATCCCCGTGTATTAGCTCCATTAACACGCAGGTTTTCAACCTAAAGAAAGTAAAATATTTATTTCTTAATCTTGCTGAAAAACCATTAATATATATAATATTTATCGATTGATTTATTTCAAGAAGTTGGAAAAATATATAATGCATATTTTTTTCTATTTAAATATTATAAATTTTGCTAGATAAGCTCTCTGCAAAAATTAGTAGAAATTCTTTTGGCAATATTTTACTAGATTTGTTGTGCGCAGATGTATAGTGTTTATTAAATCCTAACCTCAAAAATTTTTTATATTTCTTAGATTTCTTGAAATAAAAAAGACTGGAAGTTTTAAAATATACAAAAAAGAAATTATCCTAATAGCTAGTTTCAGGGTCATCATACATTTTTTGAGAAATACAACATTTATAATTATTTATTCTATAAATCCATGGTCAGTTTTCTCTAAACTTCTTTAATTGAAATTTGAGGACATTTTCTACCTTTTTAGCTCATTTCCTTCAATTGCCGGTGACAATCCTTAAGATGAAAATAAATATATAAAAGAAATTTAAAATAAAAAAAATATAAAAAAGAATTGAAATTCATTCATGTGCAAACAAAAGTTTGATTTAAGTATTCAAGTTCATGTATATAAATTAAAAAAACTTCTAAACAGTAGATGTTTCTAATATTTTCAAAATTGTTTGTAAAGGTATTTTTTTATTGATCCTTACACGATCACCTTTTACCGAATTGAATATGCTAATCCAATCAGGTATTTTGCACAAACTTCTAACATCATTTTCTAAATCAGTATCTTTCAATTTATCATCAATAGAAAATTGAAGCTTTTCCATTAATAACTGTAAAGTCATAATATTTTTTCTTTCACTTGAAAAAATTCTATAGACTATTTTTGCGATAGTTGGCAACCTACGATTATAATTCTGATTATCATTTTTCTCCATCTAAAAAGAAATTTCATTACATTTATTCTAAAACTGCTTTTTAATATTTTTATTAAAAGAAAATTATTTTTAATTGTAAAAAAAACTCACTTGATTAGGCACATGTTTTACAGCCTGCGATGAAGTTTTCACGTTTTTTTCGGTTTTAAGACAATCCATCACCTTTCCTGAAATAAAATAAAATTATTAAATATGACGATATTTTTATAAAATGGTAAGCAGGGACGTAACTACAAATGTCGAGGCCCCCCCGCAAACTTTTTCAGGAGGCCTCCTCCCCCCCAAATTTTTTTTAGATAATGTATAAATAATTTCAGGCAATATTTTCTATTTTTAATTTTATTTTTAAAAAATTTTTTTGCAATAGGGTTATTGTGCTCAAGGCCCCCCCGCAATGCGGGGTTTCGCTGTATGGCAGTTACGTCCCTGATGGTAAGGTTTTTAAATAAATTAACTATTGAAAATATAATATTTAAATTACAATTTTCAGTTTACTATTTTCAATAGTTAACTAAGGTTGACACCATCAAGACCAAAACTTAAAAATTTAATATGATTAAAAATGAAAAAGTATTTTCTTGTAATACCTTTAAAGAATGACAATGCTCATTCTCAATCAAAAAATGAATTTACAGTTGAGTTTATAATATGAGAATATTAACTTAAGCTTGAGAGAGTTAAAAAAATATATTTTAGTTTAGAAATTTTTTTTTTCAAAATTGCAGGGCTGACAGCGGACTTGCAGATTGAAAATAGTAAAAGAAAAGTGATTTTTTAATTTAAAAAAGTGAGTAAATAGTGAGTTTTTAAGTGAAAAAAATGAGTAAACAATAATGAGTTTGATATTACTGATATTAATTTGAGATCCGCCAGCAGGGAAATAATTAATCAGGGCTCCCCAATATCAGACGACACACCAACAGCTGTGGGACTTTGATCTTACAAGCCAATGAATGTGTTTGAAAAAATTTTAAATTCATGACAAAAGATTTAGGAAAACCATTCAAATTTGAAGAAAATAATTCGAAATTAACAAAAATAATTGAAACATGAAGAAAATAATTAAAATTTGAAAAAAAAATTGAGACTGGTGTAAAAAATTTAAATTTTGAGTACAATAATTCAGATATTGATGAATTAATTAAAATGTGAAGAAACATTAGGAACTTATATGACACATTTCTGGATAGAGGAAAGTCAGCTTTTAAGAAATTTGTAAATTTGAACTAATACAAAACTTTAACCATGAGGAAACAAAAAATAATGAAAAATGAGAAATTTTATAATTCAAAAATGTAGTAGAAAGTAAAAAATTTAATACATTAATTGAAAAAGTGTATAAAATAATTGAAAAACAAATGCTGTATCTGGATACCATTTATAAGCTAAAACTTTTTGAATTTTCTGGTAATTTTGACGAGATAATACAAAGTAGAAAATAAAAAGTCTTTCAGTAAAAATTTCGTTTGCAAAAATGACATTTTAATACATAAATTTTTTTAAATACATTCTTAAGTATACTATAGTTTATTGTTTGTAATAATTGTTTAATAAAAAAAGACAACATTCATTTAATATAAATTTTTCTTCATAAAAAAGTTCAGTATCTCAAAATATAAGTATAATATATACGATAAGAATTTTTTTTCCCAAAACTGTCTTTTTACTTTATTTGTTTATAAAAATTGCCTATAAAAGAACGTAAATTTATTGCAAACGAAATTCTTACTGAAAAAATGTGTTTGCTTTACTTTGTATGTTCTAGTCAAAATTACCAGAAAATACAAAAAGTTTAAGCTTATGAATGTCCAGGGTACAACGTTTGTTTATATAAATTGTTTATAAAACATGGATATTTATTGCAAAACAAATGTTTCATAATAATAAACTTTTGCGTGCCAAATCTAAGAATAATATTAAAAGAAACGCGATTTTTTTCTAAAAAAAGAAGATATTTTAGTTTCTTTGTTTATATAGATTTTTAAAGAAAAAAAGTTCACTTTGTATGCCTAGTCAAGATTACGAGAAAACGCAAAAAGCTATAGCTAAATTGTTTATGAAAAATGAATATTTATTGCAAAACAAATTTTCTTTAATAGTAAACTTTTGTGTACTAAATCTAAGCATAATATTTATATAATCCGACAAAAATGAACTTCATTTTTGCCCCAAAGATATTTCTTATTTAAATAAAAGGTTGTTTCCTTCCAAATTTGATAGATAAAAAGATTTACTTGATCTTAGGAAGGTCCATAAATGAAAATTTTATAATTTTTATCTTAGCAACGTTTCGTTGGCCCAGGTTTGCCAACCTCATCAGGCTAAAATATTTATTAAAACACTTTATTAACACTTCTTTAAACACAAACACAGAACAAAATCTTAATATGAAATGAGTTTTCCTATAAATAAATTAAAAAGAGAGTTCACATTTACCTGCTTTTTTTAAAACATAATAACTGTAAATATGTATAAGAAAATAGAATTTACAATGATTATTTTTTAACATTTTAACCATTTTTATATATTTAAAATTATTTATATGTTTTTAAAAAAATAGGTAAATGTGAACTCTCTTATCAATTTATTTATAGGAAAAACTCACTCATTAATATTTTTTTCCGTGTTTGGGTTTAAAGAAGTAGTGTTTTAATAAATATTTTAGCCTGATGAGGCCAACGAAACGTTGCAAAGGAAAAAGTTATATAATTTTTATTTATTGACATTCCTAAGATCAATTAAATCTTTTTATCGATTTTTTTTATTACTTTCGATAGATTTTTTCACGCTGATTACGAATCTGGAAAGAAAAATGCTCTATCACGTCATTCCCGTCTAGTTTTTGAGAAAATTAGTGTGAAAAAGTCAAAAAAACGTGTTTTTGACCAAATTTGATTTTGAATAAAAAGAGAACAAGAGTAGCTAGAAATTTGTTCCTACGACCAAATGAAAGCTTGAACATTAAACTACAAGTTTAAGTTTTTACACAGGCTTTTTAAAAAAATGAATGTAATAAAAAGAAGTTTTTAACATGACATTAAATGTTTAGTATTACATTTAGATTAAATTCTTTATTTATTTAAATATTTAATTAATTTAATTGTACAATGGATTATATTTTAATTTTGTATTATGAAGAACGAATTTCGTCAGTGTCAAAAATTTTAACTCACTCAAATTTGTATTTGTTTCTAGTAATGGGTCTTTTCACGTCAGAAATATCAGAGTTGTCAAAGGGTTCATCGATTTTCTTGAAACTTCTTGGTATTATACTGCTATATGAGAAACTTTTTCCCTCTAAATGATTATTAAAAGAATTCAAAATTTTAGAAGATACGCCATTTTGAATATCAACATTAATTCAACAAAATTGTTAATATCTCAAAATATTATAAAGATATTTTGATGAAACTTACACATGTTTTAGTTAAAAATATGTACTTTTAAATGAAAATAAAGTAAATGAAAAAAAAAAATTTTTCATGTAAAAATATTCTTTTTTAAAAATCATTTGGAGGGAAAAAGTTTTTCATATAGCAGTATAATACCATGAAGTTTCAAGAAAATCGATGAACCCTTTGACAACTCTGATATTTCTGACTTAAAAAGGACCTAATGTTATATAATTTTATGGAAAAAAAATTAGGCATTAACATTACATATTTTTAAATTTGAAATCTGTAACATTAATTTGTTATATACAATGCTTGGGTTATACCAAGTGTTCGTGAAATACGACAAATAACAAAATTGAATGAAAATGAAAAATTATTTTTTATCACATTATTTCAATTAAATTAAATCCTCCCTTGGTGAAATTGTAATTTAATGTTCAAGCTTTCATTTGAACCAAGCAACAAGTTCCCAGCAGCTCTTGATTTATTTTTGTTTCAAAATTAAATTTGGTCAAAAACAAGGTTTTTGACTCTAATTTTCTCAAAAATTAGACGTGATAAAGCATTTTTCTTTCCAGATTCGTAATCAGTGTAAAAAAGTTAATCGAAAGCAATAAGAAATATTTTTTGTGCAAAATCTGTGTCGGACAGTGTAATCTATCTAAATTTCAATCTATTCAAATTTCAGTTGAATACATTTTTAATTTTTATTTTTTTATTTAATCCTGTCCAAATAATTTTAATTTCCAACGATTTTTTTAAATAAATTTCATTGTTTTTTAAAAGATTATTATTGTCTTAAATAATTTTAAAAAGTAAACAGAAGAATCTGACTTTACGAATGTTGTGAAAAGATTTGTTAATTTGTTTAACATGTTACTTAAAATTCACATTAAGAACTTACCAAGAACTTCTTTAGCAGACTTTACTTTATTAATACGAAATACTGGCAAATTCGACATTTCTATTGGCTTGCAATTTTCGAGATCGAAATTAGGATGCCAGCAATCTATTTGAACCTTTCCAATCAACGACCTTGATTTGCTGGTTACCCTTAAAAAATTGTCATGTTCTTCTTTAACTCTTTCTGTTGAAAAAACACATGTTAGATTGAAATAAATAAATATAAAAAGTTAATAATAATAAACATAAAGAATTACAGATAAATACCTAAAAGTAAGTTGTAGAATATTGATCTTCTTAAAAGAAGAACACTTTTTTCAGGTTCATTAAAACTTAATTTATTAATTTTAAAATTTGGTTTTAATATGATGTCGAATCTTGATCTGAGTGAATCTAAAACTTTTATTTCTTTTCGTTCATAAGAAAATGCATCTGGGTAGATCGTATTAATTTGCGACAAGCAATTAATTATGTTTAGATTCGTCATATTTCCTAACGAAGGTTGTAATTTTTTATGAGTTATGATTATATCTCTATTGTACAGCATCATTGCAGCCTACCATAAAAATTAAGGTTTATTTGAAAACTTTTTAATTATTGTATTTTAAAATAATTGTTTGATTAATTAATATATACTAATGATTTTCCTCAAATAAATTCCGTTACAAATATTAGTAAAGTGGAGAACGTTTGCTTTAACACTGAAAAATATTGATTATTTTCTAAATTACATACTAATTCAAAATTTTTTTCACAAAGGTACTGATAATATTTAAAATTCCGCAAAACATGAGCTCTAAAGAAAAGGTCCTTGATGTTAGAATAAGATACAAAAAAAAAGAAAAATTGAATTTGCAATGTTTTGTCAAAATTGAAATAAGGTAATTCCATATTAATTACTTTTGAATATTTTTATCAATTAAAAGTTGGAGTTAAATGAAAAATACAAGTATCTGTTTGTAAGAAATGATTGAGTTCAAAATAACTAAAATTTGTCAATTAATTTCTATTTAAACAGAAAAATGTAATTTTAATTTATCTGCAAATTTTAATTGATTACAGTGTTAGAAATAATTTTTGCAGTGATAAGAAGAATTCTCTGTGAAAAGTAGGAACCTTTCAAAACATATTTTATGTTAATTCTTGCAAGATGGGAAATAAAAAGAATGGTCGATTTTTATGTAATTAAAATTAAAATAATTATTAAAGCAATCAAGTAAATAATATATGAATATAACAAAATTAAGTATTAAATCTTACTGAATCAATGCGTGTAAAAACTTGTAGTAAAAATTTGTAGCTTTCTGGTAAAGGTTGTTCCGTTGTTTCAGAAAATTGAAAAGTTGTACTTTTTATTTCTTCCACGTTATTTCGAAGAGTAACAATTTTTGATATTTTCTTCTCTGACACCTCATCCTTTTTTAGTCTGAAAATTGGCATATATAATAATACTAAATCAATTAAAATGTTTGAAACATTAAATTATATTATAAGACAAATTCATAAACTTACCTTTTAGAAACTGAAGTTCGAATATTATTTTCTAATTCTGGAGCTTCATTTAACAAAACTTCTTTCAACTCCTTTTTGTTTTTTGGTTTCAGTAAAACTGGCACATCTTTGAAAGATGATTTACTACTCTTTTCTTTAGAATTAAATTCATTTTTATTTTGTTCTGCTAATTTTAAATTATTAGAACTTTTGTTCTCTTTAGGGAAAGCCTCTCCAAATGATACTCTTAAATTTGTTTGGTTTTTTAAGGCCTTAACCAGCAGTTTTGAGGACTTATTTTTATCTTTTTTTTTTAAATCTGGATTTAAATCTAATTTAGAAACTTTTTTAGGAATCACACCGACATATGATTTTTCTTTGCTCTTTGTTGCCTTTTTTCGTTCACAAAAATAATCTGTTATAGATCTTTGGGTGATGTTCTCTGTTTTCCGTACACGACCCATTGTTAAAAATAAAAAATATATTTTCAATTATATTTAATAATCAAAAATCACTCATCCGCCTGAAAAATAAACATCATTTTACGGTTTCATTATACTTCAAAATAACGTATAAAATAAAAGTTTTGAAAAATATTGTCTGGAAATTATTCATTAATAATATAACATTATACAAGTATTTTAAAATAAAAAAATACATTTTTTTAATATAATTCTAATCTTATATCGAAATTTTAAGGTTATAAACGAACTCTTTTCATCCCTTTCATACAATAATATTTTGAACCATCTAAGAGGTTTATGAAGTTGATATTATTTTATTTACCTTAGAAACTGTAAATACAAAATTATGGACAATTTATTTAATTCATTATTGAAGAATGTAAACGATGTAAACAAAGTCAACGATGTAAACAAAACGTGTTTAAATTTTTTCCAGGCCAGGGCCAAAGATGGGTTGTGTCAAGAAGACTATTATAGTCTTCTTGGGTTGTGTCATGGATGGGATTTCACCATTACCCAGGGTTGGGTAATGCCGCATCACTCTAGGTTTTTTTTACGTAATTTACAGGTATTTTACATAAGTAAAATATCGTATTTTACCTCCCACTCCCAAAAAATACATTATGTAAAATACTATTGAGGTAATTTACTAGGTATTTTACCGTAAAGTGCCACGTAATTTACCTAAGGTACACCCCTGCACATAAATGATGAACTTCCGGTTTATTGTTCGTCTATTGTTCAAACAATAAACCGGAAGAACAGCATTTGTGTGCAGGGGTGTATTTTACTAGTACAACCCTGAGTAAGGGTGAAATCAGATCGTCAAACGTTACGTCGTCATGAGATAGAAGGAGATAGAAACATATCTGCGTCTTTTTCTTTCACATTACGATGCAACGTTTGACGCATCCATGTGATTTTGCCCTTACATACATACCTGTTTTAGGTATGTTACACTGTTAAAAAAATACTTGCAGAATTACAATGCAAAGTATTTTTCCGTCCCAAACATTAAATTTATATAAGGTAGTTCAAGTTCGGTGGGGAAAAATTCAAGATGGCCGCTTGCTGGGGCCTAAAAATGAATTGTAGTCAATGGAGCAAAATCAGTTATTTAAAAATAACTTTTTAAAAACAAATTTTTGAACCTATATTTATTAGCAAATTATTTTTCTTTTATCGAAAGCTATTTTTTAAAATAATAAAATTTAATAAAATTGTTATATCAATTTTTATTGTTTTAAAAAATAGCTTTTGATAAAAGAAAAATAATTTGCTAATAAACATAGGTTCAAAAATTTGTTTTTAAAAAGTTATTTTAAAAAAACTGATTTCGTCCCATTGGCTTCCACGCAAAGCTGTGCTCCAGTATCCTCCATATTGGATTTTCCCCCACCGAACTTGAACTACCTAATTGTAATAGTCCATCGTAATACGTGATAGCAATAGCCTAACGCACAATGAATCGTAATCGCTAATCCTTAATCGTAAGAATGAGAGGAAGTAGGACAGACATATATCTCTGTCCTGCTTTCTCTCATTATTACGATTAAGGATTAGCGATTACGATTCGTTGTGCTTTAGGCTAATGCAACGCGAATGTAAAACTACACTTCGAGTGTAGAACTTCATCGTGTTGCGATGAAAATATTTATTCGGTTTGAAAATGGGTTGTAAGGGTGCCGTCTCAAACTAGGGATTAATGGATTAAGCCCAAAGCACAACGAATACGGTTACGGGAGCAGGGCATGAGATAATAAAGGACAGAGACTGTTTCTGTCCTTTTCTGTCTCATGCTCTGGTCCCGTAACCGTATTTCTATCTGCTTAGGCCTTTAGGGATTAGAATAGACCAATCAGATAATTGGTCACATTGGAAAGCATTTTCTGATTGGTCTATTCTAATCCCTGATCCATTAATCCCTAGCATGAGACGGCACCCTAAATGTTCCACGTATGTATAATGTGGTGAAATCACAACGCGCTGTAAAATTACTACGTAACACGATGGAAATATTTCGCTTCACGTATCACGTAGTAATATTACTGATTTCTCTGCATCGGCTGTAATTTCACTACGTCGTACGTGAAATAATTTACATGTCGGTCGAATATTTTCATCGTAATTGAGTAAACCAGTGTGACGTCACAAGTCCGTTAAGTTTTGTCATTTGTCAAGAAGGTTGGGTTCGAAACCCAAATTTACATTGCAATATATGGGAATTTTAATAAAAAATTATTTTTATAACAATACAATAAAACACGGTTAGAATTATTAAGGGTGGAAAATAAAAAATATTTTATTACGTTTCTAAAATATATTCATACATATTATCAGTTATTTGCTTTATTCTTAAATGCTAAAAATACACTGAAAAATTGAAAATAGGTTAGGAAGTTCTGTCATTGTGGTTGTTTATTTACCTGTTAATTGCAAATTAAATAATTGATAAGGAACATAAAGTAGGGGAAAGTGGGGCAAAACCGCTAAGCGGGGCAAAGACGTTTTTCAAAATATCTCCCTTATTTCTAGACCGTTTCAACTTATGTTTAAAGTTTATCATAATTGTAACTGGAGTCATTGTTTTATAAAAAAAAATCTTGAAAATATAAAATGCTTTAAAAAATATACCAAAAAAATCGTTTTTACAAGTATGAGATAAAAATTTTATTGATTAAAACTAGTAAATTTTAAATCTAAATGTGAATTCTAAAAATTTTTAAATGTCACGTTCTAATAGAGTAATCATTTATCTACACAATCTCTGTGGAATCCAGGTTTAATTTTCAATCTAAATATATCAAATTTTAAATTAAAAAAAGGTTTGTCGTTTGGGGCAAAGACGCTTGGAAAATATTTCATAAAAAACAATTGAATATTAAAAACTGCATTAGCATATAATTTTAAATGATGCAAACGTCATGCTAATCAACTGTTAACCTGCATTTTTTCATCAAAACAAATAAATATTTTTGTCTGTTTAATTTATTGTTATTATTATTATTATTTAATCATTAAATTATTTATTAGCGTTTACTACTAATTTGAAAAAAAAAATTATGAATTTTGAATATTAAATAAGAATTATTATTTAATCATATTTTCGCATGGTTATTTAAAAAACATTCTATTTTTGAAAAGTCGATAAAGTAGATTTTGAAACAAAATAAAAAACAATTAAATTGAAAATATGAGGTTAAAAATACAAGTCGTCATTATTTTTCAATAAAATCGATTAAATCTCTTAAAAAATCTGTAAAATATTTATGTTTTATAATTATTGCACCAATAAATGTTATTTAAAGTATATTTTAGATCATTTCCCTGGCAAAAATGTGGGCCATAGCGTGGACTCAATTGAGTCCACGTTAGGTCCACTTTATGGAATTTGCTAGAAAACAAGTGGAAAATCAAAAAAATGATTTCCCAAATGAATTATTATGATAAAACTCATCTTTTTAAAGCGATTTAGTAAGATATGGGAAGGAAAATAATTAATTTGCGGCTAAAAACATTAGAAATCTTGATTAACGAACATTGAATGATTTCTAATGTTTTTAGCCGCAAATTAATTATTTTCCTTCCCATATCTTACTAAATCGCTTTAAAAAGATGAGTTTTATCATAATAATTCATTTGGGAAATCATTTTTTTGATTTTCCACTTGTTTTCTAGCAAATTCCATAAAGTGGACCTAACGTGGACCTAAGGCGGACTCAATTGAGTCCACGCTATGGCCCACATTTTTGCCAGGGTTATTATATTTGCAATAATAATATTAGAAAAAACGTCTTTGCCCCAACAGTTGGGGCAAAGCCGGTAATTTGAATCTTTTTAAATACAATTAAATAATGTAATTATGATTATGATAAATGTAATAACGACTATTAAAATCTGTTACTGGTTAGTTTTAGTCGTGTCACAAACAAAAATGACTCCAATTGAATGTATAGTTAAAAATTTCTGCATCAGTAAACTTAAACCTAGCGGTTTTGCCCCACCTTCCCCTATATTACAAAGGCGCAAAAAAACATATTCTACCTATTAATTGCAATAATTTATACAATTTTACAATAAATTAATCGTAAAACCATTTTATAATAATAATAATCCCATGCATTTCAATGTAAATTTGGGTTTCGGACCCAATCTTCTTGACAAATGACAAAATTTAACGGACTTGTGACGTCACACTGGTTTGCTCAATTGAGGCAAAGGATTTCTGACGTACTCGAACTGTACCCCCATCACCTAAGTTCTACCTCCTTATTATAGTCTTCTTGGCAGAAATCATGAGAGTGAGAGAGGTAGGTAGATATCACCGTCTCTCTCACTCTCATGATTTTCTGCTTTCGGTTTTGCGCTTTCTGCTCACATAGGACTTTACCCTAATACACTCGAATCTCTCCATACCGAGAAGCTTGAGAGTTTAGAATTCCTCTATTACGATGCCCCGCCTATAGGCCTATAGGGCATTACCCTGTCTATAGGCCTAAGCAGATAGAAATACGTTTAAGGCCTAAGCAGATAGAAATACTGTTACGGGACCAGAGCATGAGACAGAAAAGGACAGAAACAGTCTCTGTCCTTTATTATCTTATGCCCTGCTTCCGTAACCGCATTCGTTGTGCTTTGGGCTTTACGGAACCAGAGCATGAGACAGAAAAGGACAGAAACAGTCTCTGTCCTTTATTATCACATATTAGTTGGGTGGAGAGAAATCCAAAATGGCGGCTATCTGGATGACAGGTTTGCATTGCAGTCAATGTGTCAATGGGACGAAATCAATTTTTGTACAATAACTTTTAAAAAACAAATTTTCGAACCTATATTTATTAACAAATTATTTTTCATTTATTGAAAGCTATTTTTTAAAATAATAAAAACTAATATAAAAATTTTACACAATTTTATTAAGGCGCATTAATTCTTCCAAAATGACATTCGACCGAATGGACTTTTGACCGAAAAGGCTTTTGATCGTATGGACATTTGATCGAATGGTCTTTTGACCGAATGGTCTTTTGACCGAATGGACATTCGACCGAATGGACTTTTGAGCGAATGAACTTCTGACCGAATGAACATTCGACCGAATAGACTTTTGATCGAATGAACTTTTGAACGAATGGACATTTGAAAGAGAAGCCATTCGCCGAAGTGTTTTTTTAATGTGAGTTTACTTTCTATTATGTAACATTTTATGGATACTAATTACCATGCGTTCCGAGCTGAGATACCACGAACGCTCTGCTTACGCATCTGGGCAATTCTTTGGTAAGTTGTTGGATTGGTCGAAATGAGCGGTGTGATTTAAAATTCTTTTAATAAAACGATTTTAAACCGCCCCGCTCTTTTCGACCAATCAAACAACTTTCGAAAGAGTTGCGCAGTTGGGTTTGTAGAGTGTCCGTGGTATCTCTGCTTGGAACGAACGCATGGTAATTAGTATCCATAAAATGCTATATAATAGAGAGTAAACTCACATTAAAAAAAACACTTCGGCCGAATGACTTTTCTTTCAAATGTCCATTCGATCAAACGTCCATTCGATCAAAATTCCATTCGAGCGAATGTCCATTCTGTCAAAAGTCCATTCGGTTGAATGTCTATTCGATCAAATGTCCATTCAATCAAATGTCCATTCTGTCAAAAGTCCTTTCGTTCGAATGTCCATTCTATCAAATGACATTCGGTCGAATGTCCATTCGATCAATTGTCATTTTGGAAGAATCATGCGCCTCATTTTATTATTTAAAAAAAAACTTTCGATAAATAAAAAATAATTTGTTAATAAACATAGATTCCAAAAATTGTTTTTTAAAATTTATTGTACAAAAACTGATTTTGTCCCATTGACTGCCTGTCATCCAGGTAGCCGGGTGCAGGAAATTTCCCAAAAACCTAAAAGGTCGAATATCCAAATGGTCGAATTTCAAAAAGTCGAATCTCCAAACGGTCGAATATCCAAATGGTCGAATATCCATTTTGTCGAATTTCCAAATGATCGAATATCTAAATTGTCGAATTTCCAAATTGTCGAACATCCATTTGGTCGAATATCCATTTTGTTGAATTTCTAAATTATCGAATATCTACTTTTTCGAATTTCTAAATTGTCGAATATTCAAATTTTCGAATTTCCAAATTGTCGAATATCCACTTTGTCGAATGTCCGAACAGTGGAATTTCCAAATTCTCGAATATCTATTTTATCGAATTTACAAATTGTCGAATTTCCAAATTGTCGAATATCTATTTTGTCGAATTTCCGAATGTTCGAATATCCAAATTGTCGAATTTCCAAATTGTCGAATATCCAAATTGTCGAACGTCCATTTTGTCGAATTTCCAAATTGTCAAATATCCATTTTGTCGAATCTCTAAATTGTCGAAAGTCCATTTTGTCGAATTTCCAAATTGTCGAATATCCACTTTGTCGAATTTCCAAATTGTCGAATTTCCAAATTGTCGAATATCCAAATAGTCGAATTTCCAAATTGTCGAATATCCAAATTGTCGAATATCTATTTTGTCGAATTTCCAAATGATCGAATATCCAAATAGTCGAATTTCCAAATTGTCAAATTTCCAAATTGTCGAATTTCCAAATGTTCGAATCTCCAAATGTTCGAATGTCCAAATGTTCGAACTTTTTTTTTTATGTGAGTTTCCTATCTATGAAATGCGTTGGTATAGTAGATTGGACAAGTGCGCGAAATTTAAAATCGTTATGGAAATTTTAAATTTTGCGCATTTGTCCAATCTACTATACCAACGCATTTCATAGATAGGAAACTCACATAAAAAAAAAGTTTGAACATTTGGACATTCGAACATTTGGAGATTCGGCAATTTGGAAATTCGACAATTTGGAAATTCGACTATTTGGATATTCGATCATTTGGAAATTCGACAACTTGGAAATTCGACTATTTGGATATTCGATCATTTGGAAATTCGACAATTTGGAAATTCGACTATTTGGATATTCGATCATTTGGAAATTCGACAAAATAGATATTCGACAATTTGGATATTCGACAATTTGGAAATTCGACAATTTGGACATTCGACAAAATGGACGTTCGACAATTTGGATATTCGACAATTTGGAAATTCGACAATTTGGATATTCGAACATTCGGAAATTCGACAAAATAGATATTCGACAATTTGGAAATTCGACAATTTGTAAATTCGATAAAATAGATATTCGAGAATTTGGAAATTCCACTGTTTGGACATTCGACAAAGTGGATATTCGACAATTTGGAAATTCGAAAATTTGAATATTCGACAATTTAGAAATTCAAAAAAGTAGGTATTCGACAATTTGGAAATTTGACAATTTAGAAATTCGACAAAATGGATATTCGACCAAATGGATGTTCGACAATTTGGAAATTCGACAATTTAGATATTCGACCATTTGGGTATTCGACCGTTTGGAGAATCGGCTTTTTGAAATTCGACCATTTGGATATTCGACCTTTTGGGTTTTTGGGAAATTTCCTGCACCCGCAGGTAGCTGACATTTTGAATTTCTTACCAGACAACTTGAATATCCTTAAGGGTGTTGGAAGGACAAATATGCAGGTGTTCTCAAAAACACTACCCCCGCCCGCCCCACACCCCTTTTCCATAAATATCCACTTTAACCTTTATTTTTAAACAAACTGTACACTTTTTTGCAAAAGAATATAATAGAAGGGATTCGCGGGAAATGAGGAATCAGAAAATCACTTTGGTTTTTTATTTCATTCTTTCCTGAATCGATAAAAAGTCGAGAACGGTGAGAAAATCTTAACGTGAGTTGACAAACACTTATTGTCTCTATTCATCTGAAAATTGCACTTTGACAATTTTTTTTTAAAAAAACTGTACACTTTTCCGACAAAAGAATATAATAGAAGAGATTTGTGGGAAAGAAGGAATCTGAAAATAACTTCGATTTGTTATTTAATTCTTTCCTGACTCGATAAAAAGTCGAGAACGGTGAGAAAATCCTGACGTGAGATGTCAAACACTTGTCTCTATTTACCTGAACACTGTATTTTGACAATTTTTTTTGCGAAAGCTATACACTTTACCGTCGAAAGAAAATGATAGAAGGGGTCTACGGGAAATAAGGAACCTAAAAATAACTTTCCTTTTTTGTTTTATTATTTCCTGACGCGATGAAAAGTCGAGAGCGGTGAAAAATTTTGACGTTTTCAGTATCAAAATGTCAGACACCAGCCGTATAACATAAGATGATAAGATTATTCGCTACTAGGGCGGCGCCATGTTACAGGGCTGGTGTCAGACATTTTGATACTGAAAACGTCAAAATTCTTCACCGCTCTCGACTTTTCACCGCGTCAGGAAATAATAAAACGAAAGTTATTTTCAGGTTCCTTATTTCCCGTAGATCCCTTCTATCATTTTCTTTCGACGGTAAAGCGTATAGCTTTCGCGAAAAAAATTGTCAAAATACAGTATTCAGGTCAATAGAGACAAGTGTTTGTCAACTCACGTCAGGATTTTCTCACCGTTCTCGACTTTTTATCGGTTCAGGAAAGAATGAAATAAAAAATCAAAGTGATTTTCTGATTCCTCATTTCCCGCGAATCCCTTCTATTATATTCTTTGGTCAAAAAAGTGTACAGTTTTTTTTAAAAAAAAAAGGTTAAAGTGGATATTTACGGGAAAGGGGTGTGGGGGCGGGGGAAGTGTTTTTGAGAACGCCTGCATATTTTGTCCTTCCAACACCCTTAAGCTACGGGTACTGACGGGCAGGTCATGATCCAACTAACAAGGTCTCGCCACGCGCAAGTAAAAAAAAACACGACCAATCAACGCTCGGAGCATGCGGCCGACATCTTGGCAAAGTTTACGCGGCAGAATAAATTGAATTCAAATTGAATGAAAGTAATATTTATTGAAAAAAACCATTATCAATAGTATATATTATGAAAAATCAAAATTATCGACATAAATAAATTATCCCTGCAAAAGAAAGTAAAGGAAGATTGTTTAAACATTATAAATGTAATATAAAGAAGTCCATCAAAACTAAATAATTTTTTTGTTTTGAAATTCATTGATTTATTTATTAAACACATGAATCGGGTAATAATATTTTACATCCAAAGTAGTTATTCACACAATGATAACAATAACAATAATTATAATACCAATAACCACTGAGCGAAACTTTTAACTTTTTAGTATGCCTAACAATCCCTCAATACAGTGAAATGTATGTTTTTCTCAACATTTCACACATTT
Source organism: Ganaspis brasiliensis (assembly GCA_037103525.1). Classification (NCBI taxonomy): domain Eukaryota; kingdom Metazoa; phylum Arthropoda; class Insecta; order Hymenoptera; family Figitidae; genus Ganaspis; species Ganaspis brasiliensis. The sequence continues at coordinate 3,270,097 of JAZKLR010000040.1, read as the reverse complement.
ATCCATGTCGATCCTTCTTTTTTTTTTTGGTTTTGAACCTTTTCTCAAAGCATTAAAAGATATTTGTGTAATTAATTTAATAATACTAAACAAAATATATATCGTGTACTTACGTAAACGGGATCCTTTTTGTTATGCGGAATAAATGTTCTAATAAAAGTAACGTAAAAATTTATCCTCGTGCAGCACTATAACTTCAATTATTATGATCACCTGATTATATGTAGTAGAAATATTAAAATCACTGAAGAACAGTTTTAAACAACAAAAATTCTGCCACGCAATCACTACGCAAATGAGTACTATTTTCCAAAGTCACTTTACTCATGCCTATGGATCGTTACAGATTCATTTAAAACTAATTATCCATAATTACCAAAATGACTGAGTGTTTTAGGTATTTTTAAGGTACGATTTGAATGATTTCGTACATAGAAAATGTAGAATGTTTTCTTGTTTCTAAAACTGACATAATACCATTCTAAATGTTTACAAGTTTAAAAATATAAATAACTCAAAAATACCTGGACCAGGTATTTTTCTAGTCACTATGTATGGGTAGGGACATAAAATAAATAATTTTTTTTTTAAATTATATCCTACTTTTTATCATAATGTATAATAATTATAATTTTATACATTTATATATGTATATTATAAATTTATATTGTAGTATATTATGCATTATTAAATGAATAAGTATTAAATTAAAATTAATAAAAAATTATTTAAGAAATTAATAAATAATTAAATAAATTATATAATACATTATAATATATTATACATTTTATAATTCTAATATATTTCATAATTATCTATAGATAATTATGGCAATGGCTAATAATTTCACAGATTTACTGCAAATATTATTTCAAAAATTTAAATATATAGGCGCCTTAATGTCAGCAACCAATCATCTGCCGTCTAGTAAGTCAGCTGACTAATTCAAGATGGCTGCCGTAAGTTTCAGCGCAGAACAGTTTCAATTCTGTACGCCTAATGGCTAGACCTTGTTAGTTGGATCATGGGGCAGGCCCTCCAAGCCACAATGAATTTTGCCTACACGCTCTGTTTCACAGATCTGTCTATCGCAGCGCTAGTGTCGCTACGTAGGTGAATGGCAGAATGTTTGTGTCTGTTAACGCACACAAGCATTCGCCATTCACCTACGTAGCGACACTAGCGCTGCGATAGACAGATCTGTGAAACAGAGCGTGTGGGCAAAATACATACATACATTGTGGCTTGGAGGGACTGCTGACGGGCACATCTCGCGGACTATAGGAGTTGCCTATGGCAACCGTGTAAAGCCCAAAGCACAACGAATACGGTTACCAGGGATGTAAAGGTAATTTACCTAACGTAAATTACGTAGTTTTTTACATGTAAATTACATAGGTAATTTACATGCTTAATTCTTTACAAAACGTAATTTACGTTTTCAAGATGGCGGCAATGTGTATTTAAGTAAACAAATGTACACCTAGGTGCATAAATGCCTTACCCCGGACCTCTCTTTCTTTCTCACGTATTCTCATGGGCAGGGACAACCAGTTGGGGGTAAGGCATTAATGCACCTGGGTGTACCTTATTTCATAATTTCCGGTTTGTGAAAACTATTCTAAAAATACCAAGAAACGAAAAACCAATGAACTTTTAGTGGTAAAAACTCTCCTTTGTACTAAAAAAAAGGAAATAGTACTATGAACAGCAATAAAAGTTAAGAACCAGTTGTTCGCCATATTTTTTTACATTTTTTACATGTTTTTTACGTAAATTACATTTTTTACGTAATTTACGTTAAAAATTCCAAGTTACACGTAACTTTACATCCCTGACGGTTACGGGAGCAGGGCATGAGATAATAAAGGACAGAGACTGTTTCTGTCCTTTTCTGTCTCACGCTCTGGTCCCGTAACCGTATTTTTATCTCCTTAGGCTTAAGAGTAAAAGAGTCAGAAAATCTTTAGTCTTTCTTACTCTTACACGGTTGCCATAGGCAACTTCTATAGTCCGCGAGGTGTGCCCGTACCTTTATTCGTTGTGCATTGGGCTGATTTGCGACGGTTTTTTACAGTGTGTTACGTCGTTTACATACGTTTACATACAGACGTAGAAAACCGCTTAAATTTGTAACATTTACTCATCCCCAGGGATGTAAAGTTACGCGTAACTTGGAATTTTTACGTAAATTACGTAAAAAATGTAATTTACGTAAAAAACATGTAAAAAATTTTTAAAAATATGGCGAACAACTGGTTCTTAACTTTTATTGCTGTTCATAGTCCTATTTCCTTTCTTTTTAGTACAAAGGAGAGTTTTTACCACTAAAAGTTCATTGGTCTTTCGTTTCTTGGTATTTTTAAAATAGTTTTCACAAACCGGAAATTATGAAATAAGTTACATTTGTTTACTTAAATACACATTGCCGCCATCTTGAAAACGTAAATTACGTTTTGTAAAGAATTAAGCATGTAAATTACCTATGTAATTTACATGTAAAAAACTATGTAATTTACGTTAGGTAAATTACCTTTACCCCTATCGATAGAAAGTGACTAGAAAATGACTGAAAAATGTCTAGTCAGTCATTTTTCAGTCATTTTTATTTTTATATATATGAAAAATAATCTATTTAATAATAAATTTGTTGAATACTATTTAATGTGCTCTTAGGATTATATTCGCTTTATATTTTTAGAATAAGCAATGAAAATTGTTAATTTTTTTTATTATTTATTTAAATTTTTTGTTATTAATTTTTTTATTGTTTTAATGTTATAAACCAATTCTGAAGTGCGCTTGAACACTTTTATAAAGAATCACGAAGCTCGGTGGCATTTAAAATGGTCTAAAAGCAATTTTAAAAGGAAAAAATCATTCGACATTTTCTAGGTACGAAATCATTCAAATCGTACCTCAAAAATGACTGAATCCATTCAGTCATTTTGGCCAGTCATTTTTTAGGTATTCTCTATCGGCAGGGACATCCCTGCTCATCCCTGTTGGCTCTGTTTGCTGCTGTTTGCTTGCTTTGGTTTGCTTTTGTAAAAAGTGGTAAAAATGTAAAAAATGGTTGAAATTTTATAACTGGCGATTGTGATGGTTTTTGATTTTTAAATTAATTTGGAAAAATTTGAATAAAGCTTGAGTTGTGGTTGAATGCGTTAATTTTCAGTGCAAATACAGAAAAATGTATAAAAGTGAAGATCTTTACAGAGTTATGAGAGTAAAGGATCCATCTTCTCTTTCTATGGAACAGTATGCATTTTCGCATTTTTTTTCCTATTCGAACATTTGTCAAGTTTGTTTTTCTCATGAACGTGATATACGATTAAAACGCTGCACTCGATGCAAAATGGTTTATTATTGCGGAAAGGAACATCAAAAAGTGCACTGGTCTACTCACAAAGATTTTTGTGCTGTTGCTACAAAATTACTGAAAAAGTTTGGAGGGCTAAACCTTTTCGACAAAATGAATACTGAAAATGAACGAGCAAGAATAGATTGGAAAAATTGGCTAGTTGACACATTTGAAACTGATTTAAAAAGGAAACTTATTCCTCACGAAAAAAGTTTAATTTTCTTTCCTAAACTTTGTGCTGTTTGCTATGAAAATGATCCTAGTCGTTTAATATTTTGTCGCAAATGTCCTCACGCTAGTTTCTGCAAAGAACATTTTGGAGATGAATCACACGTTAAAATTTGTCACTTGTTTTCTCAAGAATTAATATGGAATGGTATTAGTATTACTTTCAAAGCTGCACCTATTCCAGGTAATTATTGAAATACATTTAAGCAGTTTTTGCAAATTTTTTGGAAATAAGTTTTTTTTAGCATAATTATTATTAGGTCTGGCACTATATTTTTCACAGTATTTTTTGACTTATTGTTTAATTTCTATATTTGCATTTTTTTTCAGGAGTAATTGAAAGTATCCCGTACAATAAAACAAACGTTTCTCTGCCATCTAGTTTGCAAGACTTTTTAAATGATTATTGTAAATGCAAAAAATCTTCTCTAATGCATTTTCATCGCAGTGAGATTCAAGTGTACATGTCTGAACATTTAACGCGACCTTTGACTTTACTTTATGCTTTGGAGAAACTTCGATATCCAAAACAACAAAATATGACCATTCATGTAATCGGAGCAAACAATTTTGAAGAAGTGGGCTTTAAAACTTGGGAAGTTTTATTACACTGGTTGCCAGATTTGTTAAAATTGAGGATTATTCTAATTGGTCCTGAATGCACAACAGCGTCACAACAAGTTTCCCTTTGCAAAGTCTGCAATGGTAATTCTAAAACATTGCTTGTTGAATCTCAAGGATCACTTTATAAAGATTATTTGAAGAGTAGAAATTCTGCAAAACCGAGTTTGATAGTTGCTTTTAACGCTGGTCTTAAAAACTATGACACCTGGAAAGAATCTTTAATTTTTCTCTCAAAATTCCAATGTCCTTTTATTTTAACTACTTGCTGGGAATCAGAGATTCATATTGATCACGAAATTATGCTTCAGACTTTCGGACACTTTGCAAGATACACGTATCGAGAAATCAATCCTTTTGCGAGTTTGAGGCCCTACCGAGATGTTGTTAAAACAGATGTATTTTTCCGAAACACAGGAGTACTAATGTATACAAAATTATGGCAAAAGGAAGTCCAAATGAGTGTGACCAGATTCTTGTCAAATCAAAAAAAAGATGATGTCAAGCAATCATGTCAGGAAAAATTTGTGAGCAAAGAAAACTCCGTTGTACGTAAGTTTTTTTTTATGTTTTATTAATAATAGGTAGTTCAAAAACGAGGAATTAGTAAGAATTACGGAATTGGAAAGAATTTCAGTCTAGTGGTACCAAAAGCTACTTTTGAGCAAGGAGTGAAATTTAGTCGTTTATAGGGCTGCTAAAAATCATGATTTTTAAAAAAAAACCAAAAAAATCTGATTTTTTTATTTAAATCGGATTTTATTTGTAAATATATAAAATCAGTAATATAAAGTATATAAACTTTTCAAATAGTTATATATTTGTAAGTAGTTTATTTTTTAAACTCAGATCACTAGAAAAGAAATAATGAGGAATAAAACATCCTGGTAAAATTATTAAAGAAATAAAGAAAAATTTAAAAAAACACAAGAACAAAATAGTGACATAAAAAGTTGAAGTATAAAGGAATGTATAAAATTTTGGAAATCATTAGGAAATTTTAAATAAGAAAAAATATTTTATGAAAAAAAAGAACGATGCTAAAATGAGAATATTTAGTACAAGATTAAATTTACATAATATAAAATAAAAGAATTAAAGTCTTCAAAAAAAGTAGAAAATTGAGGAATTACAAAAATATAGATAAAAGTATCGAATAAATGTTTTCAAAAATTCGTAATTACAAGATAAAAACTAAACAATTTAAAAGAAAGAAAAATGTTTTTAAGAAATAGAAATTAAAATGCAAGGAACAACTAAAAAATTGTGGAAAAACAAGAAAATTTATTTATTTATTTGTTAGTATATTTACAGGTTCAAAGATTTTTGGTACAAGTGTACTTAACAAATATAAACTTATACCTACACGGAGGGAAATTTGGGAGAAAAGCCGCACCAAGAAGGTGGGCTGCTGTCTTTTCTTTGGGAGGAATGCGCGCCCAAGAAAATACAAGGCAAATTCAGTAGTAAAAGTCATGGGAGAGCAGATGTCCCACAGCTAATGCATTAGATTTCACCAGTCAAAACTGTGGGAGAAATGCGCTCCCACAGAAGAGACAGCAACTGTTCCAAATTTTTCTGCGTGTAATTAACAATATAATATTATTATTAATTATTATTTTATTATTAAATAACTAGCAAAATATACGCGCGCTACAGCGCGCGAGAATGACGTTTTGCATTTGTTACTAATTTAAATATAAAAAGTATGAACTTTTTTATATTAGATAATTTATTATTAAATTAAATAAAAATATAACTCATTTTTTACTGTTACATAATTATTATTTAAATTTTATTAAATCAGAAAAAGAGTTTTGTTCTTTAAACTATGATTTGTTCCGTCAAATGCATTTCTTAAAAGTTAATTATTATTATTAATATACATCCTAATACATAATTGATTTAATTATAAAATAATAATAAAAAATTTTTAAATAATAAAAGTAATCCGATTTAGTTTAAATTAATTTTATTAGATCCTAAACAAATTAAACAAAAATTTTATTTTAACATATAATTATTATTTTAGTCCAGTTTAATAAGAAAGATAAGGTTTGTTAAAAGAGGTATGATTTTTTTGAGTTGAATGTTTATTAGCATTTCTTGACCCATAAATGCAAAAAAATGATTAATCAAAAAGTAAACAATAAAAGTTTATAGCAAAAAGGAAACGAGAAAAACGTAATGAATTATTTATTTTGAAATATACTAACATTATATTCAAAATTCTATACAAATTTCAATTGTTCCAAACGTCTATTAATCAAAGTTTCTTATTCTTAAATTTTCTTTAAACAATATAAATTTCAATTACTAACTTCTCTAGGTGCAAATTAATCGTCAAAACTTTTATCAACACAGATTTTAATTTTTCCAAATTTAAAATATTTTCTAACTTTTATAGATTCAAACTCTAATTATTTTAAACTTCAATTAAGCAAAATTTTAATATTTAACCAAAGTTTTAAGAGACATATATAATCCAATTTCACTTTGATTCTCAACAATGTAAACAAAATGTATTTTAACTTTATTATATATTTATAAACTAAATATTTTAAATTTAATTTTATTAATGCAATTTTAAAATGTGTTTCAAACTTTAAGAGCTTGTGATGGAGAATGATGTCAGTATAGTCACATGACTCAAAGCCAAAATTTCTCAGCGATTTTTCTGTATAAAACTAATGAATATTTTTATATAAAACTTAGTATAGAATTATATAAAATATCAACCGAAAGATCTTTCTGACTCTAGCGTGTGTTCTCATTTTGACTAAAAAGTTAATTTTATAAAATTGTTCAAAATTAGAAAAAACTCAAACAGTTAATTTTGGGTCAAACTCCAAATAAGTTAGGGGTACGCAGACCTTTCAGGTGATATTTTAGGTAATTTGACAAAATTGCATTGAAAAATATTCAGTACCTAGTTCTAGAGAAAACCGCTGAAAAATTTTGTTTGTGGGTCATGTGGTCAATGATCAATCTATCACATCCTCTTAATTATTAGGAACTTGGAATTATTTGAATTTTATTATTAATAAATTTCAATTATTATTAAAAACTTTTAATGCTTCAATTTTTAATCATTCTATGTTTTAATTATTATATCAACTTTAAATAATTTCAAATTCTAACAATATACATATTAAAATAATTTCAAACTTAAACCAATTTCTAAAAACGTTTTAATTGTAAAAAATTTACATACATTAAAACTAAAATAAATCCAAATTTTCTGATTAATTTTATAATTTTAGTCTTTCCAAAAAAAGTTAATTCTTTTATAGTAAAAACTGTATTTCAGTCTATCTCATTTTCTGTTAATCTAGTTAAACTATAATTAGATTTATAATTGTCTTTAATTTTAAATGTATAATTAAATTGAATATTAAAGCAGTTTAATCATTTACTCACGCAATAAAAAATAATAATTTTTAGATAAAAATACTAAATTTTTTCAAAAGTAATTTAATGCAGTACCCATTTTTCTTTAAAAATTAATAGCGCAAAAAAGCTTCAAGAGTCAAACCACTGTCTTTCAACTAAAGCTCGTCGCTGACATATTTTAATAAATATTAAAACCCATATTATATGTATTATTGATGTGTCTAAATTCAAGTTCTGAAGTTGTTTTAGATAATTTTTTTATTTTCCAGCCGTAAATTGTAATTAAAGAAGCAAGTGTCAAGAAAAATTGGCGTTTTTAATGCATATTTCAAATATTTTTTATTTAGAAAGAAAACATTTCATTCTCATATTGTAAAGAAAATATGTTTAATTAACATCCAAATATTTATTTTATTTAATGTTATTTTGTATATAATGAATAATGATAAGAATAATAATAAAATCAATTTAAAGTTGATCAAAAGGCTGTCACTTTTAACCATTTTTAAAAATCTATTTTTTAGAAACCTTCTTAATAAATATTATTCAAACTTACCATAATTATTAATTTATACACTTTAATCATGTTTTCACTAGATTCAAGACAAATATTTATTTTATTACTAAATAATACCATCTTAAAACTTGAGAAGTAACCCCAAAACACAAAATTTTTAATCATATATAAGTTTTTCTGGATGCAATTAACAAATTATTTCTTTTCACATATCTAAGTTTTTATAAAATCTTCAACATATTAAATTTTAGAGAGAGTAATTTGCTCAGTTTATGAATTATTATTCAAGTTTAAAATGTACAAAATACACTCTAAAGTTTGACAATCTGTTATTTATTTTAAATTCAAAATTATTTTTGTCAATAATTTTAACGACAAATGTAAGAGTGTAATTTGTTCAATGAAAAATATGGTTTTTTCATTACATTTTTAAACTTTAATAATTCATAAACTGAGCAAATTACCCTCGCGAAAATTTAATATGTTGAATATTTTATAAAAACTTAGATATGTAAAAAGTGTTAATTTTTTAATATCATCCAGAAGAAACTTATATAAGATTAAAAATGTGTTTTGGGGTTAATTCCGGAATTTTAAGGTGGTATTATTTAGCAATAAAATAAATATCTGTCTTGAATCTAATGAAAATATAATTAAAGTGCATAAATTAATCATTATCGTAAGCGACCACCTTTGGTCGAAAGTCAGTGGTTTGACCCTTAAACTAAAGAAAAAAAAGTTCTCAAAAGGAAAGCAAATAATCAAAAAGGTAATTGAAAACCTTAAGCAATGTTTAAAACCTGTGCATAGCTTATTTTTCAATGATATAATTCATAATATTTCATTCTTTATTATTATTTTTATTGTATTTTTTAGAATTAATTAAAAGCTCGAAATAGGTGTAAACAGAATCAAAGACTGAATGAATGAATAAATGATAATAAAATTTTATTATTTCATATCTTCAAATCATTTATGAAATTTCATAGAAATATTAGATTTTCTGAATTAAAAAAACCAATATTCAATTTACTCAAAATATTTAAGAAAAACTTAATTTTACATAATAAGAACTTAAATAAATTTTGTTTAACATAAATTAAATTAAAATTGTAAAAAAATGTTAAATACAAAGCAGGTTATATACCTGCATAATGTATATATTTTAATCTTGTTTTCTTTTTTAATCCTATTATTAAAATTTTATTAGTTTATTTTAAAAATTTACCAATTTTATAGTTATGTAAGTCCATTGACTTTCGTCTGAGGACTGTTGCGGACATATTATTAAAAAAAATTGTTCCACAACACTTGAAACTTGAATATTTCCTGATTTCATTGGTCATAATATTATAGTGTAAATTGTATTTCTTATAATGTAATTATTAATCAAAAACCTTAAATTTTTGCAATTTTTTAAAAACATTATTATTCAAAAACTATTTGATATTATCTATTGGAACTTACCAGAAACATAAAATGCTTAATTTTTAATATATTAATGTTGATATTTTTATTAAAAAAGGATTATTTTAAAATAATATCTAAATTAGAAAAATTTTTACTTCGAAAAATTTCACAATCCTTTTCAGCTTACAAATTTTTTGTGGAACCTCCTACAAATGGAGAAAATGGAAAAGAACTGGTGGTATAAATATCTAGATTTCTATTTTTCAATTGATATTTTAAACTTTAGGCAGGTTGTAATAATGCTTGTCTAATTTGAATTACAAGTTGAATAGAGCGATGTGAACTTGGTCTATACTAACTTCAAGTTTTAGAAATAACCTTTTTAAGTATAAAATTTCAATATTTTATATCTCAAAAACGAAGTAAAACACGTTCATAAAATTTTAATAATAAGTAAATTTTATTAATATGTAATCAAATATTTACAAAAGCTGAAATTTGTAGGAGGTTCAGTAAAAAAGTTGTAAGCTGAAAATAATTGTAAAATTTTTCAAAGTAAAAATTTTTCTAATTTAAATATTATTTTAAAATAATCCTTTTTTAATAAAAATATCAACAAGAAAATATTAAAAATTAAGCATTTTATGTTTCTGGTAAGTTCCAATAGATAATATTAAATAGTTTTTGAATGATAATGTTTTTAAAAAAATGCAAAAATTTAAGGTTTTTGATTAATAATTGCATTAAAAGAAATACAATTTACCCTTTAATATTATGACCAATGAAACCAGCAAATATTAAAGTTTCAAGTGTTCTGGAACAATATTTTTTTTAAAATAAGTCCGCAACAGTTCTCAGACGAAAGACAATGGACTTACCTAATTGACACAAACGAAAAACGTAACCTATTTTCAACTACATAACAAATTTCAAAACCAAGAAGCAAAACATTATTAAAAAACAATTGAATAGAAAAACGACCAACTTCAGGTGTGGACAGAATGAATGAAAGAATGAATGAAATTGCGGATTATTATTATAGACTAGCCAAAAATACGCGCGCTAAGCGCGCGAGAATTACATTTTACAATTTACTAGTATGGCTTCAATACAAAAGATAAACTGAACTTATTTAGATTAAATTAATTATACTATCAAATTAAATTTTGTGAATTATTTTTTATTTATTAAATGTGTTATAAATTATTAAATACAAAGAAATTTTGGAGAATAAGTTCGATTTTCTTCCTAAGTTAAAATTAAAAAGTTTTTATAGTACGTTACAAAAAATTAGAATACTTTTTTAAATAGTTTTTTGAACAAAATATTTTTTAATAATACAATTTTCTATACAAATTTATTTTATTCCATACTTCTATTGACATGAAATCTTTATTTTTAAATTTTCTTTAAACAATACGAAATTCGATTAGTAACAAATCATTCTCAAAAATTTCTATCGATATAAATTTTAATTTTTCCAAATTAAAAAATTCTCAACACCTATTAATTTAACTTTAAATTATTTCAAACTTCAATTATAATCAAAATTGCAATATAACCAAAGTTTTAAGATTTATAACTCAAGTTTAAAATTTTTAATTTAATTCAATTTGCAAAAGTGAAAGATTGAAATAATTTGTGTTTTTTTAGAAATTAAAATAAAAATGAGTTCATTTTATTTTATTTCAATCTTTAACTTTTACAAATTAAATTATATTAAAAATTTTAAACTTGATTTTAATAATATTAATTCAAATTGTTTCCAATTTTAATTAGTTTACTCTAAAAACAAGTGTCTTGAAAGTGTATTAAAATAAGATATGTAGGAATTATGAATTATTCAAATTTGAATAATAATAAACTACAATTATTATTTAAAACTTTTAATGGTCTAAGCTTTAATCAATTCATGTTAAAATTATTATAAACTTATAAATATTTTTTTAATTTTAACAATGCATATTTAAATTAGAAATTTCAAACTTCAACTAATATTAAAAACTTCAAATAATAAAAAATGTGTATTATACCATTAAAACTTAGATTAATCCAAACTTTATGATTACATTTTCTACTATTTAAGTCTAAAAATATTTTAAAAAATTGGAAATAATGGAACCTGAAATTATTTGCAAATAAATTAATACTCGAGTTAATACTTGAATTTACAGATTCTAAATTTTTTTATTGATGCAAACTTCATTTTCTAAGAATTATTTGAAACACTTTAAAATCTTAATTTTCAAAAATCTATAAATATCATTCAATTTAAACTTCTACGCTTAAAATTTTAAGGAATTTTTATATCAACTGGAAATATATTTAGTTTAACAAATGTAAGTCTACCAAAAAAAAATCAATAAATTATAAAGATGGAATTTAAAAGCCTTAAAAAATATTGAAAAACTGTGCTCGCTTTCTTCAATTTAATTTTATGATATTCATTTCTATTCTTATTTATGTTGTATTCAATAAAATTATAATTAAATCGTCAAATATATTGAAAACATTAAATAATTTTAAATTATTTATACATATTTTTTCATTAATTTTCATATTATGTTTAAAGTGTTGTCAATCTTTATTAAAAACTGTAAAGTAGATTAAAGTAAAACACTCATTTATATTTTAAATGATATTTAATTTATATTTGTTAAAAATAAAATATAAATTTATTACTTAATTTAAATTTAAAATTCAGGAGAATTAATAAATAAATAAGTAAACTTAGAAATCATTTATAAAAATACATTTTTTCAATATTTATTGATTTAAAACTGAAAAACATCTATAGTAGAATGAAAGAATGAATGAATAAAGTTTGCGATTATTGTTATTACTAAGCAAAAAAACGCGCGCAAATGCGCGTAAGAATTGCATTTTTTATTGACTAATATATAGTTTAAATACAAAAAATAAACTATAAACTTATTTAGATAAAATTAATTATATATTATCAGATTAAATTTTGTGAATTAATTTTGATTTATTAAAACTTGTTACAAATTAATAAATAGAAAGAAAATTTAAAAAATAAAGCAGATTTTCTTCCCCAGTTAAAAATAAAAAAAATTTATTGTATGTTACAAAAAATAAGAATATTTCTCTTTCAATAGTGTTATGAACAAAATATATTTAAACTTCTATGCAAACCTAATTTATTCCAAACATCTTTTGATAATAAGAATTCTTTATTTTTAACTTTTTTTACGAAATTCAATTAATAACAAACCATTCTTCAAAATTTTTATCAATATTTTTTTATTCTTCCAAATTAAAAAATTCTCAACTTCTATCGATTCAAATTGAAAATATTTCAAACCTTAATTAACAAGAATTGAAATATAACTAAAGTTTAAAAATTTATAACTTATTTTTAATTTAATGCACGGGAACAATTATTCCAATCTTTTACCTTTACAAATTAAATTAAATTAAAAATTTTAAACTTGATTTTATTAATACGAATTTTAATTGGTTCAAACTTTAATTTTGTGAAAATTTTGGGATCTTGATCTTGATTTTAATGAATTTTTAGCCTGACGGGCTTGGCAAATCTATAATATAGTGAAAACTATATTTCAGTCAATCTTATTTTTTATTTTTACAATTGAACTGATTAAAATTATAATTGATTCTAATTTGAAACCTATAATAAAATAAGAAATTAAATAAGTTTAATAATTTACCAGTAAAAAATAAGCATTTTGAGATAAAAAAAACAACATTTATTTTGAGAAATAAAAAAATTTTAAAAATTAAAAATCTTAATAAATATTTGAAAACAGTGCTCGTTTTCTTCCAACTATATCATAATATTTCATTCTTTATTCTTATTTATATTGTCTTTTTTAAAACCAATTAAAAAAACGAAATATTATTATGAAAATTACTCATATATTATTATAAATTATAACATAAAGTATTCATTAATTTTTATATAAAATTTGAAATTTTTTGAATCTTTATTAAAATCTGTAAAGTTGCTTTAAATTAGACACGTTTGTATTGTAATAAATTATTATTATTGAAAATAAACTATATAAATTTGTCAATTGATTTAAAATTTAGATTCAGGAGAATCAATAATTAAATAAATAAAATTACAAATCTTATAATTAAGGGCATGTGATGGAGAATGACGTCACTGGTATAGGCAAAATTTTTCCGTAAACTTTCTCTTAAAATAATAAACGTTTTGACTCTAAATTTTCTGGAATTACTTAAAATATCATTAAGATGGTCTCTCTGACCCAAATTTGTTTAAATTTTGTCTTAAAATTAAATTTTTTTAATTTTTCGAAAATCAGCTAATTTTTTAAAAATTAATTTTAAGGCAAAATTTAAACAAATTTGAGTCAGAGAGACCATTTTAATGATATTTTAAGTAATTCCATAAAGTTTGATGTAAAAATATTTATTATTTTAAGAGAAAGTTTACGGACAAATTTTGCCTATACCAGTGACGTCATTCTCCATCACATGCCCTTAATATAAAAATACATTTTTTCAAAAGTTATTGATTTAAAAGAAAAAAACATCTATGGTGCCAAACTTCAGGTGTGGACAGAATGAAAGAATGAAAGAATGAAGTTTGCGATTATTATTATTAATAATAATCTCCGTAAACTCCTGAAGTTAGTTAGAATGTATTTATATTTATTCATCTTTTTCTGTCCACGTTTTGAAGTCTGAAGTGAAGTTAGTTAGTATTAATATTTATTTATCTTTTTCTGTTCACGTTTTAAAATCTGAAGTGAAGTTAGTCCCTGTTATTTTATTTTGTGCTGGTTTTTAATTGTCATTTGTGTAAAAAAAAGTTTCGAAAAATGCTTTAAAAATTTATTATGGTTTTTGAAGAAGTTTAAAAAATATACACATGCAATTAATTTCCTAAATTTTCAGTTATTATCTCAAATTTAGATTATTGTCATCAATTTTTCATTATATAACGATGTTTTAATTTTTTTTTTTGCTTAAAAATAAATTCTGCAATTTTTCTTGATTTTCATCAATTTATAATTATATTCATTATTTTGTCATTACTTTAAAAAATTTCAATTATTTATCCGATATTGCAATTATTTTCATCAATTTTCGTGATTTCTGCTATTTTTTAATTATTCTCTTTAATTAAAATTTTTTAAGAAATTTTGTAATTATTATTATTTTTTAAACATATGGACCAGATCGCGGACTGTTATGTTACATTTGTACGCACATTTCAACAAAAAGTTTCCAAAACCACACGAAATTGAATTGTTTTAATATCTTTTATGCATGCATCTAAAAGTATGCTTCTCTAATAACATTTTTTATTAATATAAATATTTCCGTATGTTTTGTTATTTAAGAGTTGTGTATGTTTTAGTACGGACTGTTACGTTACATAGTTTTGGAAGTAAGCTTTAGAGCTGTCCTACATTGTTGAAAAAGCCTGCTCTTCTAGTGAACTATTTTTAACGTGTAGTAGATAATTTCGTAGCTTTTGAATGCAAGTAATAAAATAAATGTCAATAACACTAAAAAAAAATTTTTTAAATTTTTTAGAAACAAAAATGTTTGGAATGTTACGTTACACGAAAAGACTGTTACGTTACCTGTGCGATTTATGTTCATGTAAAAAGTGAAATTAGGTATTAAAAATGGCTACCATTGTTCTATTTTACATTATGAACATTAATTCGGTTGTCTTACGATTAAACAATTAAAACATTACAATAGAATATATAAACTTTCAAGCAAGCAACAACACTCTGAATACACAGCCACACAAAAAAAATATCTTGATCTGGGAACAAGACCTATATATTCCTACGAATTTTGAAGAATTAAATTCGAATTTGAGATCAGAATTGGTCAGACGGGTCTGAGTTAGCACCTTCAAAAAACAATTTTAAATCGCTAATATAGCAGACAAAAATAAATTGTTTTTAAGAAATGCTTAATTAAACTCACTATATGGGGGTTTATAGGGTCGCTGATAACAAATCTATTCATGACTTTTTAAAGTTGATAATCGGAAAATCAAAATGTCTGAAAAAAATTAAAATTTTTAAAAATGATAATAATACTCAAGTTTGGATGTACGTTTTGAATCTAGGTTCAACGTTTTCAAGATTATTAATAAATCCTGACCTTAAATAGTATGATAAGAATATATAATGAGTTTCATTAATTTAATCAATAATTTAACATTTTTGTCTGCCATTTTGCATTTTCCATTTAAAATTTTGAAAAATCATGAAAAAGTTCGTTATCAGCGATCCCAAAAACCCATAAATACTGTGTTTTATTAAGTTTGTAGAAAATTATGCTTTTTGTCCGCCATTATACATCAGCTATTTTGAATCTTGAAAAATTATGAGCGAATTCATTATCACCGACCCCAAAAATCCCCACATACTGATTTTATTAATTTTAATCAATAAGATAAAGTTTGATCCAACATGGATGAAATTTTCTATTTTTTGTACAATTTGCGCTATTTTCGCGTCGCTTTTTTTAAATATAATGTATTAAGGGGATGTGATGGATATGACGTCACTGGTTTAGGCAAAATTTTTCCGTAACTTTTCTACCAAAATATTAAACATTTTGTCACGAAACTTGGTAGAATTACCTAAAATATTATTAGGAAGGTCTTTCTGAATCAAAATTAGATTTGAAAAAAATGCAATTTTTCTAAAATTTTCCAAAATTCGAGCAAATTTGGGTCAGAGAGACCTTCCTGAAGACGTTTTAAGTAAATGCACCAAGTTTCGTGACAAAATATTCAATATTTTAAGAGAAGAGTTACAGACAAAGTTTGCCTATACCAGTGACGTCATAATCCATCTCATGCCCTTAATGAATGTATATTTTTAATGTTCAAACAATTTGTGTCAATTTCAGATTCAGTGCATCAAAATACATAGGAATATATGGTTTTTATTCACAGATCAAGATACTTTTTTCGGGATGTTGTGATACGGGTGAAAAAAGACTGTTACGTTACAAATTGATTTTGGCTCTGAAAACAGAAACAATTGAATATGTTGCTGATTTTATATTTTATTTAGAAAATAACATAAAAATGCTCGAAAAAAATTAAGTCATTGTATTTAGTTGACGTGATAGATTTTGCGTCAAAAAACTTTTTGGGATTTTGGACTGTTACGTTACATTAAAAAAAGCCTTCGAATTCTTTTGCATTACAAATACTATAAAAATTTTTTTCTTTCAAGTATTTAATTTGGTTACTTTCAGTTAACCTAACTCTATTCGAAAATAACGGATAGTACGTAAAAAGTAACATTTATTCAATAAAATGCAACTTTTTGTTTCGTGTTACGTTTTTGTTCAATTTTATTAATCTCGATACTACAAAGAAACAAGCCTGAGTTTTTCAACAGACAACTGATTTCACGTTGATATTTATTTCATTCAATACTTTAAGATGTATATAGCCTGCAAATAATCAAGAACCCATGGAATTTGAAAGTAAAATTTTTTTTCCGTGGTTTCATTTTTCGCGATCTGGTCCATATACTCTATGATTTTTGCAGTTATTTCTCTCAAATTTTATTAAATGTTTTCAATTTTTCATATTTAAAAAATATTCATCATAATTCAATTTTCTTTCTCAATCTTAAATTATTCTCAGCATATTTCAATTATTTTTTTCAATTTTGAATTAATTTTATCATTTTTAGGGTTTCGTGGTTCGGGACCGAAACCCTTATAGTGAGACTTTGTCGTCCGTCCGTCCGTCCGTCCGTCCGTCGTACACAGTAGCCTATGTTACTTCAAGTAGCCTATGTCACATTTCAAGTAGCCTATGTAACTTCAAGTAGCCTATGTCACACTTCAAGTAGCCTATGTCACTTCAAGTAGCCTATGTCACTTCAAGAAGCCTATGTCACTTTAAGTAGCCTATGTCACACTTCAAGTAGCCTATGTCACTTCAAGTAGCCTATGTCACACTTCAAGTAGCCTATATCACACTTCAAGTAGCCTGTCACTTCAAGTAGCCTATGTCACACTTCAAGTAGCCTATGTCACTTCAAGAAGCCTATGTCACTTTAAGTAGCCTATGTCACTTCAAGTAGCCTATGTCACTTCAAGTAGCCTATGTCACTTCAAGAAGCCAATGACACACTTCAAGTAGCCTATGGCAGACTTTAAGTAGCCTATGTTACTTCAAGTAGCCTATGTCACACTTCAAGTAGCCTATGTCACATTTCAAGTAGCTTATGTCACTTTAAGTAGCCTAAGTCACACTTTAAGTAGCCTATGTCACATTTTAAGTATCTTATGTCACTTTAAGTAGCATATGTCACACTTCAAGTAGCCTATGTCACTTCAAGTAGCTTATGTCACACTTCAAGTAGCCTATCTTACTTCAAGTAGCCTATATCACTTTAAGTAACCTGTGTCACTTTAAGTTTCCTATGTTATTCAGCTTTTCAGATTGCATGTGAGACAGACGGAAACATAGAGTAACAGAAGACCACAAAACCCTAGATTGTAGGCGCAATGCGCCTGCTTTCTGTGCTGTTTATTCAATTATTTTTATTATTCTCATTTTCTAAGATTTTTAAGTATTTTTCTGAAAATTCGAATATTTTCTTCAATTTCTAATTATTTTCATTTGTTATCAGAATTTCAATTTTTTTTTAAAAATTATTGTAAATTTCAATTATTTTTAGCTTTCTTCCAGACTTTTTTCAAATTTTTAGTTTTTCTCGTTTTATAAAATTAATTTCTAAAATTCTTTCAAGTATTTTTCACAAACTTCTATTACTTTCTTCAATTTTTAGGGTTCCGTACACCTTCGGTGTTCGGCGGAACCCTTATAACGAGACTCGTGCGTCCGTAGCCAAAAACCATTCCCCCCCCCCTTAACTTCTAAACTATTTGACCTAGAGGGCTGAAATTTGGTACACTTATGTATTTTCACGTGTAGATTGCACGAAAAATATAGAGAACATGATTCAAGGTGATGTTCATAGCGTTGTCAAGGAAATAACAACTTTTTTTAGCAAAAATGCATTAATATGGACCATTCCCCCCCCCCCCCTTAACTTCTAAACTATTTGATCTAGAGGTCTGAAATTTGGTACACATATGTATTTTCACGTATAGATTACACGAAAAATATAGAGAACATGATCTGGATTGATGGCCATAGCGTTGTCAAGGAGAAACTGCAAATTTTGGAAAAAAAAGTTTTTTTTCTCTAACTTTACCATTATTTGAGCTAGAGGGCTAAAATTTGGTACACTCATGTATTTTTGCATGCAGATTATGGAAAAATTATGTTTGGAAATAAAATTGAATATTATGAGGTCACAAAAAAAAAATTCAAAAAATCACCAAAAAGAGGTTTAGACCCCTATGCTAGAGCTCACCCTAATTGTCCTACAGTACCCCTCAAACCAATAAAATTTGTATTTGTATACTCAGAATGTAAAAAAACGATATAAAACGCAATTGAAAATTGTTATCACTTTTTTTTCAAAATAATTGAAAAATTATGAAAAAAAAAAAAAATTTAATCTTATACAAGGCTTGATCAAGGCTGCCACAGGACCTATAATCAAGACTGTTATAAACCCTGAAACCCTATAAAAATTTGAGGGCCTTCCCTTAAAAAAAAATTCTTGATTTTTATGTTATTTATATGAAATACAAACCTGTACCCTTAAGCAAAAGTTTCATGTACTTGAAGGTAGAAGTATTTTCATAATCTGAACGTTCTTAATTAATTTTCTTAATCTGTACATAAAAATATACAAATATACCAAATTTTAGCCCTCTAGCTCAAATAGCGTCAAAGTTATAGGGAAAAAACTTTTTTTTCGAAAATTTGCATTTTTTTTTTTCTTTTATAACGTTTTGACTGTCAATCCAGATAATGTTTCCTATAATTTTCCTGTAATCTACACGTGAAAATACATAGGGGAGAGTCGGATAGCCCCGGACACTTAAGCTTTTTTAGTTATAAATTGTAAAATAATGTTCATAAAACTAATGTTTAAGATTTTTTATAAGTTTAACATCATTAGTAACACTTTTAAAAAGCAAATTTAAAAAATAAACATATAGGAATTAATAAAATTAAGGAAATATATTACGCTAAAAATGGTTATAAAAAAAAAGTGTCGGGTAGCTCCGGACACTCAGAAAATTGTTAATTAAAAATTTTAAAAAGTACTTTTGAAGAAGAATACCTGATTTGTAACTATTATTTATACATTTCCTATGCTTTTATTATGGATTAAACACTTCTTCTTAATCTTATATATTTCGCAATTAACCAAATATAAACATTAAAATTTTATTCTGACAGAAACAAGTGACTTCTACTATGTAAATTATGTCTGGTAGTATACGACAAAATATGTCCGTGGCTACCCGACGATGATATATTTCAGTAAATTTGCTATAAAAAGAAATAAACTTTAAATGAACAAACAATATTAACAGATTTCATTGTCTGAAAGTACATTTAGGCATTGCTGAAAGGAAAGAAGATTATATTTGACATTTTGAAGTAAAAATTGTACATTAAATATGGTCTTAAATTCTTAAACTAGGTGAGAATTATGTCCATTTCATGGACATTTCGCTTCCAAGTAAGCAAAATAATTTGCTTCCTCATAGAGGAAGCAAGAAATTAATAATATATAAGTTAATTGGGAAAGTTGTTAAAAAAAAACTTTTTAATGCAAAAATACTTATGTAAAAATATGAATTATTTTACGAATTCTTGATCAATTATAAAAGCACTATAGGTCAATCGATTCGTTTTGAGATGAGGAACATGATTTTTGTATTCTTTAAGTTGTATTTTTAGCATGAAAACAATTTTTGTCAAAAAACGATTTTTTTCGATGAAAAAAGGTGCCCAAAAAAATTTGGTTGAGTATTTTCAAAAACCCCTGTGTCCAAATTTAGACATTCATGAGCTTAATTTGTCATCCAAATTTTATTGGAATCCATTAAAGCGTTCTCGAGATATCTTGTACACAAAAAACGCTATACACACACACACACACACACACACACACACACATACATCTGGACATTTGCTTACGAATGAAAATTTACACTTTTTATATGAAAATAAGTCGATTTAGACTATTTTTGGAAAATCGAAAATCTTAACGATCACAAAGCTTCCTCTATGAGGAAGCAAAAATCATTGATTTGAAAGGAGTGAACATGAAAATACGATTTTCTATTAATCCCATTAATGATAATAGACCATATTTTCAAAATTACATTTGATGAACATTTTAAACGATACAAATGTGATTTTAGACTTAGAAAGTAATTGGTTTATTCTATTTCACGTGTGTCCGGGGCTGTCCGGGGCTACCCGACTCTCCCCTATGTGTACCAAATTAGAGCTCTCTGTTTGTTAAGGGGTCATACTTAAATTACGTAACGCTTTTTTCAGGAATTTTTAGACCCCCCCTCCCCCCTGTAACAGTTTTTATAATGTAAACATTTGACAGTTTACACAGGTGTAACAACTTTTCAGAACCCCCCCCCCCCCCCCTCTAGAGCGTTACGTAATTTAAGTATGGCCCCTAATAAGGTATATCTGGGTGATTGTCAAATTGCGGGAAAACTTGAAGTCCCAGTTAAATAAAATAGTTATAAATTATCTTTTCACTTTTACTTTCTTTGCTAAAAGTTTTGTTTTTTTATGTTTATAATGGGGCTAATTTAGTTTTAATTTTATAATATACCTATTTTTTTATTTTAATACGAAAACACTTCAAACTTCATTACCGTACGCTACTTTTTCTTTAAAATATAAATAGTCAAAAGAAAATAACAATTACCCACAAATCAAGCATACAAAATGACTCAAAAATACTGTTAAGTTATTATTAAAAAGCTTATTACTTTTTTGTAATTTAATAATAAAGTTGGAAATTCAATTTTGACAACATAAAAAGTCATTACCGTACGTACTTAAAAAACCATTTCTAATTATTTTTAGTACAGAACCAGTATCAGTAAAAGTTAACCGTAATATTAACTTTCATTTATAGTAACTTCAATATTGTAAAGTTAATTGTTCTTGCATAAATATTAAAAAAGTTTTGTCTCAGGGGTTTTGTTGAAATCATTACCGTACGTTAGTACGAAATAACAGTTTTGCGCATGCGCGTGGCTATTCGTCTGGAACGTCGGAAATTTAAAAGTTAACATAACCTCTAAAAATGTTTATTTTGATGGTTGTATAATCTTTATTCGTTTTTAAAATAATTATATTTAATAAAGATAATAGTAATAGAAACTTCAGAGATGACTTAATTGTAACAACTTTTTATATTTTCTAATTTTTTGGTAACTTGTTTAATATTATTTAAAATTTTTCCCGCTTTTCCAATCTTCATTTAACCTTAAATCTTACTCCTTATTTCAATAATAAATATTGCATTTATTTCTTGCTTTTAAAACTGCCCCTTCCCTGTTTAAAAAGTTTGATAGAAATGGAAAGAAAAAAGTTTCTTTCAGTTTGAATCCTGTTTCTGAATCCGAAATTTTCAGTAATTTCTATAAGATTCTATCAACTGAGTTGGATAGAAAGTCTATCAAAATAAATACATCGTCTATCAGAAGAGTGTCCCTTGTTGTCCCACGAAAATTCCAACCAAATCCTATCAAAGCTGTATTTCGAAATTTCTTTCCAACCCAATACGATTACTTGATGAAAATTCTATCAAATCCTATCAAAAAAGTATTTCGAAATTTCTTTCCAACCGAATATGATTACTTGATGAAAATCCTATTAAATCCTATCAAAATTAAGTCTTGAAGATTCTTTCCATTTCTATAGAATTATTGGATAGTAATTCTATTAATTCCTATCGATTATAATAATTCAAGCTTCTTTCCACTTCTATTCGATATTTTGAATGAAATTCTATCAAATCCTATCAAAATTAATTCTTGAAGATTCTTTTTATTTCTATAGAATTATTGGATAGTATTCCTATTAATTCCTATCGATTATACTAATTCAAGCTACTTTCCACTTCTATTCGATATTTTGAAGGAAATTCTATCAAATCCGATCAAAATTAATTCTTGAAGATTCTTTCCATTTCTATAGAATTATTGGATAGTAATACTATTAATTCCTATCGATTATAATAATTCAAGCTTCTTTCCACTTCTATTCGATATTTTGAAGGAAATTCTATCAAATCCAATCAAAATTAATTCTTGATGATTCTTTCCATTTCTATAGAATTATTGGATAGTATTCCTATTAATTCCTATTGATTATAATAATTCAAGCTTCTTTCCACTTCTATTCAGTGTTTTGAAGAGAATCCTATCACTTCAAATTAAAAATGTTATGAATCCTTGTTACACTTACATAAAGCTTAATGGCATTACGTACAAACAAAGGATGTCCTGAAGATATCCCCAGGATATCCGGACGACATCCTAGGGATATCCAAAGGACATTTTTAAGATATCACGAGGACATCCTAAGGAAATCCGGAAACCATCCTAGGGATATCCTCGGATAACTTAGGGATGTTCCATGAATATACTGATTTCCCCTCTCTCCAAAATCCTAAAATTACCCTGAGGGTATTCGGAGGATCTTCGTAGAATATTGTCAGGAAATTTTTAGGATATCCTGCACTGAAAAGAGGTTAGGAAATCTGTCAAACTTAGTTCCTTACAGCAGAAGTATTATAACCTCCGAATAACAGCAAATCCACTTTAGTGTTGCTCCTGCATTATTTTGGTACATATATTGTACCAAACGTGTTCCCCAGGACGTAAGATAGCTGCTGCTCTAAACTTTGGTACGGCTTCCGTACCAAACTGAGACAGCTCTGTTACCAAATTGTAATCATCTATCTATATCGTTCATTTCGAACATATCGTGTACTAAACTTTTTTCGGTGTGAGATATACCATGATGTGAGGGTGTGAATTGATTAAGTTTGAATCAAAAAATTTTTTGATAGGAAACTATTAGCATTACAGTGGATAGATTTTAAAAAATTTTTATCCAAAACATTTGATTGTAACGGATAAGATTTTTCAAATGATAGATTATGATAGAATTTCAATCCAAAACCTTTGATTGTAAAATATTAAATTTCTAGCAGATAGAATCTGATGAAATTTTTATCCGAAACATTTAATAAAAAAGTATTAGAATTTTGATCTGATAGGAATTGATTGAACTTGAATCCAAAAACTTTTATAAGAAACTATTAGTATTACAGTGGATAGATTTTAATAAAATTTTAATCCAAAACATTTGATTGCAACGGATAAGATTTTTCAAATGATAGATTATGATAGAATTTCAATCCAAAACCTTTGATTGTAAAATATTAAATTTCTAGCAGATAGAATCTGATAAAATTTTTATCCGAAACATTTGATAAAAAAGTATTAGATTTTTGAAGTGATAGGAATTGATTGAACTTGAATCCAAAAACTTTGATAGGAAACTATTAGTATAACAGTGGATAGATTTGAATAAAATTGTAATCCAAAACATTTGATTGCAACGGATAAGAATTTTTCAAATGATAGATTATGATAGAATTTTAATCTATAACCTTTGATTGTAAAATATTAAATTTCTAGCAGATAGAATTTGATAAAATTTTTATCCGAACCATTTGATAAAAAAGTATTAGATTTTTGAAGTGATAGGAATTGATTGAACTTGAATCCAAAAACTTTGATAGGAAACTATTAGTATAATAATGGATAGATTTTAATAAAATTTTAATCCAAAACATTTGATTGCAACGGATAAGATTTTTCAAATGATAGATTATGATAGAATTTTAATCCAAAACCTTTGATTGTAAAATATTAAATTTCTAGCAGATAGAATCTGATAAAATTTTTATCCGAAACATTTGATAAAAAAGTATTAGATTTTTGAAGTGATAGGAATTGATTGAACTTGAATCCAAAAACTTTGATAGGAAACTATTAGTATAACAGTGGATAGATTTGAATAAAATTGTAATCCAAAACATTTGATTGCAACGGATAAGAATTTTTCAAATGATAGATTATGATAGAATTTTAATCTATAACCTTTGATTGTAAAATATTAAATTTCTAGCAGATAGAATTTGATAAAATTTTTATCCGAACCATTTGATAAAAAAGTATTAAAATTTTGATCTGATAGGAATTGATTGAACTTGAATCCAAAAACTTTGATAGGAAACTATTAGTATAACAATGGATAGATTTGAATAAAATTTTAATCCAAAACATTTGATTGCAACGGATAAGATTTTTCAAATGATAGATTATGATAGAATTTTAATCTATAACCTTTGATTGTAAAATATTAAATTTCTAGCAGATAGAATTTGATAAAATTTTTATCCGAACCATTTGATAAAAAAGTATTAAAATTTTGATCTGATAGGAATTGATTGAACTTGAATCCAAAAACTTTGATAGGAAACTATTAGTATAACAAAGGATAGATTTGAATAAAATTTTAATCCAAAACATTTGATTGCAACGGATAAGATTTTTCAAATGATAGATTATGATAGAATTTTAATCCAAAGCCTTTGATTGTAAAATATTAAATTTCTAGCAGATAGAATCTGATAAAATTTTTATCCGAAACATTTGATAAAAAAGTATTAGATTTTTGAAGTGATAGGAATTGATTGAACTTGAATCCAAAAACTTTGATAGGAAACTATTAGTATAACAGTGGATAGATTTGAATAAAATTGTAATCCAAAACATTTGATTGCAACGGATAAGAATTTTTCAAATGATAGATTATGATAGAATTTTAATCTATAACCTTTGATTGTAAAATATTAAATTTCTAGCAGATAGAATTTGATAAAATTTTTATCCGAACCATTTGATAAAAAAGTATTAAAATTTTGATCTGATAGGAATTGATTGAACTTGAATCCAAAAACTTTGATAGGAAACTATTAGTATAACAATGGATAGATTTGAATAAAATTTTAATCCAAAACATTTGATTGCAACGGATAAGATTTTTCAAATGATAGATTATGATAGAATTTTAATCTATAACCTTTGATTGTAAAATATTAAATTTCTAGCAGATAGAATTTGATAAAATTTTTATCCAAGGATGGCATCGAGCAAGTCGTGTTGTATTGTATCGTGGCGAACCACAACACGATAGACTTAGTCGAGTAGTATCGTAGCTCGCCACGATATGATGCGTCTGAAGCCATCGTGTTGAGGCTCGATACGATACGATGGAACTTCTTCCATCGTATCGTGGCTTGACACGATACGATGGACTGAGTTCCATCGTATCGTGTCAAGCCAGGATACGATGGACTGATATCGATCGTATCGTGTCAAGCCACGATACGATGGAATGAGTTAAATCGTATCGTATCTAATCACGATGCGATAGACTGAGCTCAATCGTATCGTGTCCAACCACGATACGATGGACTAAGCTCAATCGTATCGGATCAAACCAAGATTCGATAGATTGAATTCCATTGTATCGTGGCGAGCCTACTACTTTCGTCGTAAATCGCGGAGCTTCGTTCAAATTCAAGCCCTCCTTATTATTTCATTTGGCCCTTTTATAGCATAATAAATGAATATAAAAATTAAAACAATACACTACATCAGCCCATGCCCAAGCAGATAAAAAGTAACAAAAAATAGCTGATTCTGGAAAGTAAAGAACTTTTTAAATAATTATTTTTATCATTATAAATTGTTCAAACAAATTGTTATAAACAAATAGACAAATAAAAAAAATTTTATCAGAAAGAAAGATTCTGTAAAGTGGAGAATATTTTAAATAATTAAATTTTACATTATAAGTTGTTTAAACAAAAGGACAAATAATAAAATTTTTATCAGAAGAAAAGGTTTAGGAAAGTGGAGACTATTTCAAATAATTAAATTAAAAATTTAAATTATAAATATAATTATAAATTATAAACAAATGGACAAATAAATTTTTAAAAGAAAAAAAGATTCTGAAAAGTAGACAATGTTTTAAATTATTAAATTTTACATTATAAATTGTTGAAACAAATTCTCATAAACAAATGGACAAATATTAAATTTTTCATCAGGGGTCGTCCACATATCACGTGATATCTTTAGGGGTGGAAGGGGGGTAGGCAAAATATCACGGTCCATGGAAATAAATTTTTTTATCAATAGAAAAAGTATCACGAGGAGGGGGGAGGGGGTTTAAAATAGCTAAAATTTGTATCACGTGATATGTGAATGATCCCTCAGAAGAAAAAATTCTGAAAAGCAGATAATGTTTTAAGTAATTAAATTTTACCGTATAAACTGTTTAAAAAATTAATTGTTTAAACAAATTGTTATAAAGAAATAAACACATACATTTTTATAAGAAAAGAAAATTCTTAAAAGTAGAGAATGTTTTAAATAATTAAATTTTACATTATAAATTGTTTAAACAAATTGTTATAAACAAATGGATAAATATTAAAACTTTTATCAGAAAAAAGATTCTGAAAAGTAGAGAATGTTTTAAATAATTAAATTTTACATTATTAATTGTTTAAAAAATTAATCGTTTTAACAAATTGTTATAAACAAATAGACAAATAAATTTTTATAAGAAGAGAAAATTCTGAAAAGTAGAGAATGTTTTAAATAATTTAGTTTTACTTTATAAATTGTTTAAACAAATTGTTATAAACAAATGGACAAATAAATTTTCATAAGAAAAATACATTTTGAAAAGTAGTGAATGTTTTAAATAATGAAATATTACATTAAAAATTGTTTTGAAAATTAATTGTTTAAACAAATTGTTATAAACAAATGGACAAATAAATTTTTATAAGAAAAGAAAATTCTTAAAAGTAGAGAATGTTTTAAATATTTAAATTTTACATTATAAATTGTTTAAACAAATTGTTATAAACAAATGGACAAATATTAAAACTTTTATCAAAAAAATAGATTTTGAAAAGTAGAGAATGTTTTAAATAATTAAATTTTACATTATAAATTGTTTAAAAAATTAGTTGTTTTAACAAATTGTTATGAACAAATGGACAAATAAATTTTTAAAAGAAGAGAAGATTCTGAAAATTAGAGAATGTTTTAAATAATTAAGTTTTACATTATAAATTGTTTAAACAAATTGTTATAAACAAATGGACAAATAAATTTTCATAAGAAAAATACATTCTGAAAAGTAGAGAATGGTTTAAATAATTAAATATTACATTAAAAATTGTTTTGAAAATTAATTGTTTAAACAAATTGCTATATACCTAGTTAAAATTATTATATGTTTATAATGATAACTTGTTACTCTGATTATATCTTTGGCTATGACATTTTGATTCATTTTATAATTTATGTATATCGCTCGGTGTATCGGGTTTTTTTAAGGACTCACCAGCTCTATGAACTCATCTTTCGTAATAAATCATTTAATTAAATGGACAAATATTAAAACTTTTATCCAAAATAAAATTCGGAAAAGTGGAGAATGTCTTAAATAATTTAATTTAACATTATTAGTTGCTTAAACACATTCTTATAAACAAATTGTGACAGCAGTCTAACGTCACGTAATGTTTCATTACAGAAAACGCTGAAATAACGTTAATAAATGTTACTATATAATAAGCGGTAAAATATGAACGATTAAATAGATAGATATTAATTATATTTTAATAACGATCAACAATAGATTTTCTTTATGTTCTTGAAATCTTTTCTCGAATATTCATTAAACCTTCATAATCTTGAAGTTCCGAAAATGTCACGTTTTAGACAAAAAAAAGGGCTTTCAATTTTACGACTTGAAAATATTCGGAAACAAACATCTGGTATCATAAATCCGAACCGCGGGTCTCTGGGCCTTTCTGGCAATAAAACATGAAAATTACCGATAGGAAAAACCCATAAAGAATGCAAAATTGTCGAAAAAATTAATTGTTTAGAGAAATTGTTAGAAACAAATTGACAAATATTAAATCTTTCATCAGAAAAAGAGATTGAGGTAAGTGGGGAATGTTTGAAATAATTAAATTTAACATTATAAATTGTTAAATAAATTAATTGCTTAAGGGGTAATACTACCTTGCGCGCAGTAAAAGTATAGTCATTTTTCTGAATTTTTTGTAACAAAGCTATAAAATTTATTAAGGTCTGGGTTTTAGCATATAAAAAAACATAGCTTAAAGTATGTTAAAATACACTAAAACATTTTTTAAAATAAAAATGGCGGCACAGTGGCTGATAAGTTTAAACCCCTTATCTTCGAGGACCTTGCACGGGCGACATACTACAGGTCGTAATTTTTAATCTAGAACAAAAACTCAAAATTATTTTGAAACAAGATGCTAAAAGCTACTGAACTACGTAGGATTTTTAAGAAATATCGATTTAAAAAAAAAATAGCGTCAATATTAAGAAAAAATACGAATTTTGATAGAAAAATTGCTTGAAAATCAACCACAGAATTGGCAAATTTTAATTTTTCGAAAAAATCCTACGTAGTTCACTTGAAAATGTCATTATGAAGCTGCAGTGAAAATTTGAGCAAGATCGGTTAAAAATTGTAGGCGCTAATGTGTCGCCCGACTTGAAAAATATAGTTTTAAGAAAAACGCTTTCAAAGTTTCAAGTACTGAAATATTCCAAAATTGTATTTTTCTATCATAAAAGTTCGAGTACTCGAGACTTTTATTCAATAAAAACCTAAAAGGTCAACAAGTTTAAACTGCCGACAACATTTGTTAAGCCGCAAAAAAAAATAAAAATTGATATACCGAGTAATTAAGCATATTCTCAAATTACGGTCCGGATTTATGATACCAGATGTTCGTTTCCGTATATTTTCAAGTCATAAAATTAAAACCCCTTTTTTTCAGCATTTTAAAATCTTGAAGCTTATAAAGGTTTAAAAAATATTCGAAAAAAGATTGAAAGAACGTAAAGTGAATCTATTGTTAATCGTTATTGAAATATAATTGATATATATATCTATTTAATCGTTCGTATTTTGCCGCTTATTATATAGTAACATTCATTAACGTTATTTCAGCGTTTTCTGTAGTGAAACATTACGTGACGTTAGACTGCTGTCACAATTTGTTTATAAGAATGTGTTTAAGCAACTAATAATGTTAAATTAAATTATTTAAGACATTCTCCACTTTTCCGAATTTTATTTTGGATAAAAGTTTTAATATTTGTCCATTTAATTAAATGATTTATTACGAAAGATGAGTTCATAGAGCTGGTGAGTCCTTAAAAAAACCCGATACACCGAGCGATATACATAAATTATAAAATGAATCAAAATGTCATAGCCAAAGATATAATCAGAGTAACAAGTTATCATAATAAACATATAAAAATATTAAACTAGGTATGTAACAATTTGTTTAAACAATTAATTTTCTAAACAATTTTTAATGTAATATTTAATTATTTAAAACATTCTCTACTTTTCAGAATCTTCTTTTCTTATAAAAATTTATTTGTCTATTTGTTTATAACAATTTGTTGAAAC
Source organism: Ganaspis brasiliensis (assembly GCA_037103525.1). Classification (NCBI taxonomy): domain Eukaryota; kingdom Metazoa; phylum Arthropoda; class Insecta; order Hymenoptera; family Figitidae; genus Ganaspis; species Ganaspis brasiliensis. The sequence continues at coordinate 3,240,007 of JAZKLR010000040.1, read as the reverse complement.
GATTAATTTTTTAAACAATTAATAATGTAAAATTTAAATATTTAAAACATTCTCTACTTTTCAGAATCTTTTTTTCTGATAAAAGTTTTAATATTTGTCCATTTGTTTATAACAATTTGTTTAAGCAATTTATAATGTAAAATTTAATTATTTAAAACATTCTCTACTTTTCAAAATCTATTTTTTTGATAAAATTTTTAATATTTGTCCATTTGTTTATAACAATTTGTTTAACAATTTATAATGTAAAATTTGATTATTTAAAACATTCTCTACTTTTAAGAATTATCTTTTCTTATAAAAATTTTTTTGTCCATTTGTTTATAACAATTTGTTTAAACAATTAATTTTTTAAACAATTTGTAATGTGATATTTAATTATTTAAATCATTCTCTACTTTTCAGAATCTATTTTTCTTATAAAAATTTATTTGTCCATTTGGTTATAACAATTTGTTTAAACAACTTATAAAGTAAAACTTAATTATATAAAACGTTCTCTACTTTTCAGAATCTTCTCTTCTTATAAAAATTTATTTGTCTATTTGTTTATATCAATTTGTTGAAACGATTAATTTTTTAAACAATTTATAATGTCAAATTTAAATATTTAAAACACTCTCTCTTTTTCAGAATCTTTTTTTCTGACAAAAGTTTTAATATTTGTCCATTTGTTTATAACAATTTGTTTAAGCAATTTATAATGTAAAATTTAATTATTTAAAACATTCTCTACATTTAAGAATTTTATTTTCTTATAAAAATTTATTTGTCCATTTGTTTATAACAATTTCTTTAAACAATTGATTTTTTAAACAACTTATAATGTAAAATTTAATTATTTAAAATATTCTCCACTTTACAGAATCTTTCTTTCTGATAAAAATTTTTTTATTTGTCTATTTGTTTATAACAATTTGTTTGAACAATTTATAATGATAAAAATAATTATTTAAAAAGTTCTTTACTTTCCAGAATCAGCTATTTTTTGTTACTTTTTATCTGCTTGGGCATGGGCTGATGTAGTGTATTGTTTTAATTTTTATATTCATTTATTATGCTATAAAAGGGCCAAATGAAATAATAAGGAGGGCTTGAATTTGAACGAAGCTCCGCGATTTACGACGAAAGTAGTAGGCTCGCCACGATACAATGGAATTCAATCTATCGAATCTTGGTTTGATCCGATACGATTGAGCTTAGTCCATCGTATCGTGGTTGGACACGATACGATTGAGCTCAGTCTATCGCATCGTGATTAGATACGATACGATTTAACTCATTCCATCGTATCGTGGCTTGACACGATACGATCGATATCAGTCCATCGTATCCTGGCTTGACACGATACGATGGAACTCAGTCCATCGTATCGTGTCAAGCCACGATACGATGGAAGAAGTTCCATCGTATCGTATCGAGCCTCAACACGATGGCTTCAGACGCATCATATCGTGGCGAGCTACGATACTACTCGACTAAGTCTATCGTGTTGTGGTTCGTCACGATACGATAGGATACAGTCACATCGTTGTAGATCGTGGGCGCGCCCATCCTTGTTTTTATCCGAACCATTTGATAAAAAAGTATTAGAATTTTGATCTGATAGGAATTGATTGAACTTGAATCCAAAAACTTTGATAGGAAACTATTAGTATAACAATGGATAGATTTGAATAAAATTTTAATCCAAAACATTTGATTGCAACGGATAAGATTTTTCAAATGATAGATTATGATAGAAATTTAATCTATAACCTTTGATTGTAAAATATTAAATTTTCTAGCAGATAGAATTTGATAGATTTTCATTCAAAACTAATGATTGAAAAGTATTATAATATCTTCTATTATTAATTTTGATAGAAATGGTATCCAGAACCGTAATAGAAATTTATTACTTTTTATATTTTTGATAGATGGAGAAAGGATTTTTCAGATTTGATTAAATTTGATTCAAGTTTCTGTATTTTAGTAATAGAAATCCTATCAGTTCCTATCCATTTTTATAATTTCTTTAAGCAGGGTTCCAAAATTATTCATTTTAGGAGTGATAGAATAGATTTTTATCAATATTTATCGCATTATTTATCAATAATTTCATTTATTTTGACAATCACCTATCTTTGTTTCATAAATGTACGGAACCCTAGATTTTGGTACGGGTGTAATTCGTACTTGCCCGATTTTAATTATTTTTATTTGTTTTTATAATTTCCAAAAAATTTTATTAATTATCGTAAATTTCAATTATTTTTAGCATTCTTCCAGTCTTTTCTCCAATTTTTAGTTATTCTCATTATCTAAATTTATTTTCTAAGATTTTTAAGAATTTTTCTAAAATTTCAATTGTTTTCTTCAATTTTCAATTATTTTTATTTGTTTTTATAATTTCAAATTTTTTTTATTAATTATCGTAAATTTCAATTACTTTTAGCTTATTATTCTTTAATTCTTTTCTCCAATTTTTAGTTATTTTCTTTTTTTTTAATTGATTTCTAAGATCTTCATGTATTTTTTTCAAATTTCAATTATTTTTTCTTTATTTAAAAAAAATTCTGTAGTTTTTTCAATTATCACACTTAAATGTCATTTATTTTTTACAACGTATCATTGTTTGATTCATATTTGAATTATTTTCGTGAAGTTTTAAAATTTAAAAACATTTTTCAATTATTTTCCAAAATTTATTTTCTTCAATTTTCAATTCTTTACATTTGTTTCATAATTTTAAAAATTGTTAACTATTTATCTGACTTTTAAATTATTTCATTATTTATATTATTTTTTATATTGTATTCTTCAACTTTCAATTACTTTCATTCTTTTTCTCGTTCTTTTTCATAATTGCCAAAAAGTTTTTACTTATTTCTCTTTAATTAAAACTTGATCTGTTCAATTTTAAATTATTTTTATCTTTTTTCATTTTTATTTTCTCTAGTTTTTAATTATTTTCTTTTATTTCAATGAACTTCTGAAAGTTTTAATTATTTTTCTTAAATGTTGTTTAACTTTTCTTTATTTAAAATATTTTATGTAGATTGTTTAATTATTTTCTCTAATTTTTCATTATTCAATTTTGTTTTAATTTACTTTTAAGATTCTCAAGTATTTTTCTCAAAATTAAATTATTTTCTTTGTGTTTAAAACATTTTTATGATTGTTTAAATTACTTTCCCCAATTTTCAATTGATTTCATTTTTTTTTTTCAATTAATTTGCAAAATTTGCAATTATTTTGTTTAATTTCAATTATTTTTTGCAATTCTTTTTTATTCTAAAATATTATAAATTTTGTCCTAAATAAATATTTATTTTATTTATATTAATTGATTTTTAAATATTATATTTAAAATATTTATTTCTTCTTATAAGATAAATAGTATTTACCGATTTTTTATATTTATTATTGTATTTTATAATTTTTAAAAAATATGGAAAACTAATCGCGCGCTTGCGCGCGTTTTATTTTGCTAGTAAAATTAAATAAATAGAAAGAAAATGGAGAAATGGTTTTTTTTCTTAATTTAACAAACTGTAAAAAAATGTGAAAGGTAAAAAAATTAAAAACATTTGATAAGAATCTACTAAAATAAAATTAAATAAATAGAAAGAAAATGGAGAAATGATTTTTTTTCTTAATCTAACAAACTGTAAAAAAATGTGAAAGGTAAAAAAATTAAAAACATTTGATAAGAATCTACTAAAAAATTTGAATTAATAACAATAAAATAAAAAAATGTATGCAAATACAACTAAAAAACCACAAAAGAAATTTAAAAATCATTTAAAAACAAAAAGTTTAAAAAAATTAAGCAAAAAATATTTTTATAATATTATCTACTCTTCAAACAAATTCAATAATAAATTTTAAGAAATAAAGAAAATATATAACTTTTATGAAAGAATAAATAAGTTTGCATTAAATAAACAAGATTTGAAAACAAATTGAATAAATTTACAAAAAAATGAGCATATTTACTTTCAAAAATATGGAAATAACGAAGAAAATCAACAAAATGAAAAGTTCATTAAAAGTTATAATAACAAAATTGTGTAAAATAATATTAAATAATTTGCATAAAAAAAAGAAAGTTAAAGAGAATCCTAAAAAAAAAAGATAAATAGAAAAAAAATCTTAAAATTTTGTAAAAATAAAAAATTATAAGATAACAATTTAACAGTTTCTAGAAAGTGATATCTCTTAGAAATCATGTAAGAATTGAAATAAGGATTATTGTGAAAATAGAAAATAATTAATATTATTTAATAATTATTATGCATCATATATTCAATTATTATTGAATTAATTGAAATTTAAAAGTTTGAACAAATTGGAATATGAATTAATTATTGACGTCTGGAATTTATTTAAATTCTAATGACTTAAAGATGTAAAAATGTAATACTATTTTTTGCTATCTTCATACCAAAAATTTGTAAATCGCAGGTATTTTGATTATCTGAATTAGCACAATTTTTTAAATTTTATAAAGAATAAAATATTAAAATCGAAATTTTCAAGATTTATCCACAAATTTCTAAGTTGTTTTTATGGTTTACTATTTTTTACATGCAATAATAGACATCAAGAGAATTTTGAAATTTTTTTGATTCAAATCATGATTTTAATGCATTTGCCCCAATTATATAAATCAAAGTGATTCTTAATTGACTAGAATTAATTTTTTTTTTGTTACCAAATTATGTTTTATTTCTTTGTTCTAATATACATTTTAAAAAATTCTAATGGAATAACAGTTTCATAAACCATACATTTTTTTTTGCGAAATTAAGTAATGTATAACTTTGATTTATTAAAAATTACGAAATTTTCAGATTTTTATGAAAGAATTGTCACGTTTCTGAATATTTAATAATCATAAAGTTAATTCGATTCAATTCAAACGACTAATCATTCTAACTTTTATTTAGCACCATTTTTATTGAACCCAATTTTAAATTTTAGAATCTTATTTTACTAATTAAATTGATCTTAAATTTGTAATTATGTAATATTTTTAGCAAATAGGACTGCAATTGATTTAAATCACTTTAATTTAAATCATGGAGGTGTCTCCGGGTGTCTAAAGGTACGGTCACACCTCGACAACTGCCTGCCTGCGCAGGCAGCCGATATGAGATAACAGAGGACAGAAATAGAAATTTGAATTTTTTCTCTCCCTTTATCTCATATCGGCTGCCTGCGCAGGCAGGCAGTTGTCGAGGTGTGACCGTAACTTAATACTGCATATAAAAAATTGCAAATCATAAAAAAAAAACAGAAATTGGTGGATAAATCTTCAAATTTTCAATTTTGATTATTTATTTTTTATAAAAATTAAAAAATTGTACTAATATAGGTACAGATAATCAAAAGACTTACGATCGACAAATGTTTGGTATGATGATAGCAAAAAATAGTATTACATTTTTATATCTTTAAATTTAAATAAATTCCAATCGTCAATTAACTTATATTCCAATTTATTCAAACTTTAAAATTTTAATAAATTCAAATTCAAATGCATTTTAATATTAATGCATAATAATTAAATAATATTAATAATTATTTTCCATTTTCATTTTACAAAATTTTAAGATTTTTTCTTCTTTTGCCTTTTCGATATTTTTTTCTGTATTTTTCTTTTTATTTTAGGATTTTCTTTAATTTTCTTCCTTTTAAACAAATTATTTAATATTATTTTACACAATTTTGTTATTATAACTTATTCAATAAACTTTTTCTTTCATTAATTTTCTTAATTATTTCCACATTTTTTTTTCAATTTGTTTTTACATCTTGTCTATTTTTTGCAAACTTACTTATTCTTTCATAAAATGTTTAGATTATCTTTATTTTCCTAAATTTATTGTTAGATTTGTTTTATTTATTTATTTACTGTACAGTAGACGGGTAGCATAACTCATTAAGTAATAATAATAACAATTAATTAGCAATAAGTCACAAATCGAGTAAGAGTCGAGTAAAGTATCGCAGGTGAATTAAGCCGCATCATTCTTACAATAATCAGTATTAATTGTCTTTTAAGTGTAATATTATAAAAATATTTTTGGTTTAATTTTCCAAAACTTTGTTATATTTAAAAGATTTTTAAATTTCCTTCGAAGCCATTTTATTTATCTTTATATACCTACATTTTTTTATTTTACTTTTATTAATTCTAATTTTTTAGTGATTTCTCACCAATTTTTTTTTACTTTTTGTACTTTTTAAATTTTTTTACAGTTTGTTAGATTAAGAAAAAAAAACATTTCTCCATTTTTAACCCCCTTTTATTTAATTTTCTTGTTGTTTCATAATTTTTTTGGTATTAATTTTTGTCATCATTTTTATTTTTCTTAGCAACATTTTTTCTTCTTTTAAGGGCATGTAATGGATTATGACGTCACTGGTATACGCAAAATTTGTCCGTAACTTTTCTCTTAAAATATTAAATATTTTTTTATGAAACTTGGTAGAATTACTTAAAATGTCATTAAGAAGGTCTCTCAGACCCGAATTTGTTTAAATTTTGGCCCAAAATTAATTTTGGGAAATTTTTGAAAAAATGCAAACTTTTATAAAAATCAATTTTGAGACAAAATTCAAACAAACTTGGGTCTGAGAGACCTTCCTAATGACATTTTAAGTAATTCTACCAAGTTTCATAAAAAAATATTCAATATTTTAAGAGAAAAGTTACGGACAAATTTTGCCTATACAAGTGACGTCATTCTCCATCACATGCCCTTAAATTGATAAGTTTTTATCTTGTAATTACGAATTTTTTAAAACAATGCTTTTATTCGATGATTTATCTATATTTTTTAAATCTCTCGATTTTCTACTTTTTTTAAGACTTTTTTTCTTTTATTTTATTTTATATTATGTAAATTTAATCTTGTACTAAATATTCTCAATTTAAAAAATAAACTACTTACAATTGGAAATGTTATATAGTGATTTTATATATTATTTTTAAAAAAATCAATTTTTGATTTAAATAAAAAAAATCATGATTTTTTCAGCCCTAATATGTTATTTTTTTATTCTAATCTGGATTTTAAAACATTCTAATGGTATAAAAGTTCCATAAATCATAATTTTCATTCTTAGAAATGAAGCAATGAATAATTTTGATTTATTAAAAATGACGAAATTTACAGATTCTTAACATCAGTTTTATTGAACCGAATTTGGAATTTCAGAATCTTATTTTACTAAATTAATAGAAAATCTAAAAATTTTAATTAATATTTTTAGCGAATTCGAACTTTTTTAAATTGGCAATTTCTAGAACTTGAAGTTTTAATTATATAATAATTTAGATTTAATGTTATAAATAATGTTTATATATTATAAGGTTTACAGCAAAGGGTGGTTTATACTTTTGGGTATAAAATAAAATCAACAAAGACAAAATAGTTTTTATTTTTATTTTCAAATGTTTAAAAATAAATGTTTCATTTTAAAATAAAAGAAATGTATATCAATTGGTAAAAATTAATGAGATTAATTTCCTTAAAATAATAATTTGGAAATTCGTATGAATTGAAAACAGATTTTTGGATTTATTCAAGTTTTAATGAATTAAAATTAAAATAAATTTAGGTTTAGAATGACTTAGATAGAATGTTCCAGTTTTAACATTCTTTGTTAGAAAATATTTGTCTTTTAAGAATGCATTGAGTAAAATTTTAAATTACATTTAAATTTAAATAAAAATTTAGAATTTACTTTGAAATGAATAAAAAATGTGAAATAATTGAAATTTACATTAAGCAACACTTAAATCCATTAAAAATTGGATAAATTTAAGTTTATAACAAATTACACCTATATTAAAAAAATTCGCATTATTATTATTATTATTTAAAAGAATTCGAATTTTACAAAATTTTCGTTTAACAGAGTTTTAAGTGAGTAGTAATTAAATAATATAAATTCCGTTATTTAAAATTTCTACTCACTTAAAATTATGTTTAATGAGAATTCTACTAAATTAAAATTTGGTTAAATTCGCATTCTTTTAAATAAAAAGTCGGGTAAAAATACATTTTGCAAAAGAAAATTTTTTCAAATTTGAATTTGATAGCCTAACAATTTAGTTAAGTAAAAAATCAGATTTCTTTAAAATTCTTTTGAAAACAAATTCAAGAAATTAAAATTTCTTAGGTCTTTTACTGTTTGGCGCCTTTCGCCCTGGACACATATTTTTCTTTTACATATTACATACTTACTTAATAAATCTTTTTAAGTTTGCTTATTAATTATTTGCATTTAATAAAAAAAAATTTATTTTTATTTCAGCTGTGAAAACTATTGTGAATCATCCTCAGATCAATAGAAAACAAGGATCACAGGAAGAAAATTGTCGTTTTTATTGTGTGCTGACGTTTTATTTAATATTTTTTATAATTTTGATTTTATATCACCTTTTCTAAAAAGGATTACCTATGTAGTTTGAAAAATTACTTAAAAAGGCGTGATATTATAAGCAGACAATTCATTAAAAATGATTTAAATTTTAAATGTTTTAACTTTAAACTTATAACGTTTAAAGTAAAAGTGATATAAATTTTATTTTCAAATAATTTACTTTTATTCGAATTCATATTATACTACTTAAGCATCAAGTCTTTTGATTAGCTTCCTTTTAAAAAGTATTATTTTTATTTAAATGGAAGTTTCTAATTTGCGACTTCGCAATTTTTTGTATTATTCGTAATTTGTTAGCGAGGTTACATTTCTACAGAAATGTAATTATAAACCTACGTTTATTATGATTTAAAAACTGTCCGTGTTTACTATTTGAAAGTTTTAATCTAGTTGGTTGTACTAAATTGTAGTTGATTAAAATGGAAAATAAAAAATGTTCTTTTAAGTAATTAATTATTTCTTATTAAAACAAAAACAAACAGGAATTAAATAGCAGAAAAACTTGAGAATATTTTCAATTCGATAACGTTTAATCTGTTCGGGTTTTATTTACTCAAATTTGATATAAGAAACAGAGAAGGAAAAATATTCTAAGTAAATCATTTTGCTTTAAATACATTTTTCGTTAATATTCTAATATTCTGATATTGCAAAATTTAATATTAAGTGAAATCAGGATGAAATCAATTCAGAAAATAAGGTATTTTTTTTAATGCAATAACTATTTTTAAACAAAGTTATATATTCAAAATAATATTATAAAATTTATTTTTAAAAACTATCTAAAAATGTTAAACATTTGCAACTTATTTATAAATTTAATTTATTTGGGTAGAAAAAAAAGAACTTTAATAAAAAAATCTAATTGAAGATAGTAATTAGTGTAGTTATTTTTAATTTCTTGCAAAAATATAAATAATTCTGGAAATATTTTTCAATTTTAATTTGTTTCTTATAACTAAATTTAAATTCATCAAATTTAGAAACTAAAATTAATTTCTCTAAACGATTTTCAAAACATTTCAAAACTTAAAAGTAAATATTCGTATCTGTCGAATTTTAGAGGTCAGTGGGATAAATAGAGTGACTATTTGCCCGTCAGAATAGGAGGATACAACTCAGTGAAAAGATTTTAATTGTCAGTTGATTAGTGAAATTCATTCTGTCCGTACCTGTACTCATTTTATTCTTTAAAAGTACAAACTTGGTAACAAGTTTGTTAAATTATTATCAATGATGGAATCATTTCAAGAAATGAAGACGTCCTTGGGGCTGGAAACGAGAAAAACAAATCAAGATTTGCAGCGAGAATTTTCCCAAACTTTTTTTTACTCAAATGTCTGTCAATATTGTACCGGTTTCGGTAGAGAAGTGAGAGTAAAAAGATGCTCAAATTGTCACGGGATTTATTATTGTTCAAGGGAGCATCAATTGGAACATCGTAAAGAGCACAAGGAATTATGCGACTCTTTGGTTTCCATAAGGAAGAAGATGAACAAGGAAAACCTTTTTCAAGATTTGCCTGCTCAGAATATGGGTGCCAAAAGTTATTTAATGGATGTAATAGAATCAGATATAAAACGAGGTTTGAAAAATTACGAGTTGGACATATTTTTGTATCCTCGAGCCTGTATTGTTTGCAACGAAAGTAATCCAAATTTAGTGAAACCCTGTGACTTTTGTCCTCATGCAAATTTTTGTGTCAAACACGTAGACGACCTTGATCATCAAAGAGTGTGCCGAGTTTTTACGTATTGCTTTTATCTGGACAATTACTGGATCGCATTCAAGGAGATACCTTTTCAAGATTTCATCAATGTTTTTCCTCGTAACAATAAATACGTCCCCTTGCCAAAGGACATGAGTGAATTTCTTCATACTTATGTTAAACCATATCACAAAAATCTCTACTTTGAGTCGTCTGAAGTTTTTTTGCACGTTTCAAGAATTTTCTCCAGACCGTTATCCCTTATTTATGCTCTTCAGAGGCTCAATCTCACACGGTGCACCCAACTTCAAATTCATGTGATATGTAAAAAAAGAACAGAGGATATAAATCACAGCGAGTGGGAAATCTTGTTCCACTGGTTTCCAAAATTGAAGGTTATAAAAGTCGTATTAATCGGTTATTATGCACCTCCTAAACTAATTATTCAGAAATTGTGCAACCTTTGCAAAGGAATAAAAAGATCATTAAAAATTGAAACCAATAATATGTTATACAAAGATTATTGCAGTCAATCGCAACAAAATCCAGATATCATTGTTGCTTATGATGTTACTTACATGACCTATTATGCCTGGGTAGAGTCAGCGTCAATAATAACTGACATGAATACTCCCATTGTTTTGACCTGCACGAACCAGAACGATTTGTTAACAGGCATCCAGGACTGTGTTGAAAATCCAAACAATTTCTCGAGAATTGAGAGAAATCCTTTCGCGAGTTTGAGACCTGAGAGAGGTAGCCGCACCATTGACTATTCGAATGCCTACATCAGTATTTATGGTGATGTTTTTCCCAAAATCTCGGAAGTTTTGTTAGAAGACAATGTCATTGAAGACAATTATAATCCTAACGAATCCAAACCAGAAATGATGGCTGAATTAGAAACGACCAACTCTCTGCTCCATCAAAAAGCACAAATTTTCAGGACTGAGATTAATAAAATAAAATATCGCCAACAGAAGCTGAATGTTTTTCTTGAAGAGCTGAAAGAAATAAATAATAAATTTTTCGACATGGAGGATCAATTTTATGAGGTATTTAAAAGATTTTATTACTTGAGACCTTTTTATGAGACTCATGAATATGTTCTACTTCCGATAAGTTAGAATTTTTAATTGTCAGAATTTCATTAAACAACACTTTCATGAAGTCGAATGTTTATTTTATAGAGCTTGTTTTCAATCGAATGTGAATTAATCCGAATTTTCACTAAGTAGAATTTTTATTCTATATTTATTTTTATTAGAACTTATATTTGACATAAATTTCTATTTAATCAACTCCTTATCTAAAAGAACATTAATTTTACCGAATGTTAATTCAGCAGAATTATCATTTAACAGAATGTTAATTTAGTCGAATTTTTAACTGACAGAATGTACATTTGGCCGAATTTTCATTTGCCCGAATTCGGACATTTGGAGTGTTCGGCCAAATAGACATTTTGTCTGTTAAAAATTCGGCTAAATTAACATTCTGTTAAATAATCATTCTGCTGACTTAACATTCCGTGAAATTAATATTCTTTTAAATAAGAAGTTGGTTAAATAGAAATTCTGTGAAAAAAAATTTATGTCAAATATGAGTTCGCTGACCTAAAAATTATACTTAGTGGAAATTCGGATTAATTCACATTCGATTGAAAACAAGTTCTATAAAATAAACCTTTGATTTCATAAAATTCTGCCAATTGAAAGTTCAAACTAATCGATAGTAGAATATATTAATGAGTTTCTTTTTTATTTTAACCAAAGTCAATGTGGACCAATTTTTGACAAATTTGAGGGTCAAACCATTTTATTTCGACTAAAGTGGTCGCGGAACAATATTTAAAAACAATAACTGCTACTTTCAGAAATTATTATGTGAATTTTTTTTTAATATAAAATACAAGGAATTATTTTTAAATTATTGGAAAGCATTAATCTTCCAAACATGTCATTTGACATAATGCCCAATTTATCAGAGTGTCTACTCGTCCTGGAAGTCCTTGAATTTTAATTCGTGTCCTTGAGTTTTTTTCATTGTTTGCGTTTAACTCATACTTTTTGCTTTCATACATAGGACATAATTATAATAAAAAATTTGATATAAAATCTGTATAAATTCATATTATTTAATCTGCCAATCATATGTATTTCTCTTCAAAAATGTCCAAAAAATGAAACCAGATGCTTTATTTATTAATAAATTATTTTAACTATTTTTCATAACGTCCCAAAAGAAAATTTGGAATGAATACATTTTTTGTACTGTTTCATCTTGTTACTTTATATCTTTATTGGTAGAAATAATTCTCATTTCACTAAGATTCAATCTGTTCTAATTTCTATTTTCACAATTTATTAATTAACAGAATTTTTAGAACACCGAATTCATATTAAACAGAAATTTCATTTTACAGAATTTCTTTTCAACCGACTTTTAAAAAGAAAAAAAAAAAGAAATAATAATTCTGCTAAATTAAAATTCTGTTAATTAGGAAAAAAAATTAACAGAATTTTAATTTAGCAGAATTATTATTTGGCGTAATTTTAAGAAAGTCACATTTTCAAAAGACAGAATATCCAGTTTATCAAATTTTCATTCGCCGAATTTGTTAATTGCACAAAATGAAATTATTTGATAAAAATAAAATTTGATATTTGATTCTTAAAACACAGAATTTCCATCTGTCAAAAATTGCAGATGTCTGAACAAACATCTGGGAGAAAAATTTGACTTGAATTTTAAAAAATGACCAACTACTATTTTCTTGCATGACCATTTCTGTTTGGTCAATTTCAAAATTTGCGACAAATTTTTCTGGCAGATGTTTGTTAGGACAAATGAAATCTGTGTTTTAAGAATTCTATCAAATATCATTTCGTGCAATTACAAATTCGGCAAATAAAGATTTCATAAACTGGATATTTATATTTAAAAATTTGACTTACGTAAAATTATGTCAAATGAGAATACTGATACATTAAAATTCGGTTAATTTCTTTTTCTTTTTCTTTTTAAAAGTCGGTTGAAAAGAAATTCTGTAAAATGAAATTTCTGTTTAATATGAATTCGGTGTCCTAAAAATTCTGTTAATTAATAAACTGTGAAAATAGAAATTAGAATAGATTGAATCTTAGTAAAACGAAAATTATTTCAACCAATAAATTACATAAATAAAAAATGTAGATCTTTACTCAACTAAAAACTATTTCTGTAAAATAACATTTCTGTAAAAGGAAAATTAGAGCTAATGGATATAAACAGTAGAAAGAAAATTAGACTAAATATTAATTCTAGTAAATTAAAGTTATGACAACTGTTCGTTACAATATGTTTAGATAAATTGTGCAATTATCTTAAATAAGATTTGTGAAAGATTCATACGTCCCAAATTATTATTATTTTCTTTAAATTATAGGAGTTATAAAAAAATAGTCACTTTTCAGCTAGTAGAAATTGTGGAAAAATTTGAAATGTAAAAAGAATTATTTGTATTTGTCTAAAATAATTGAATTTATTTATTTCAAACGTTTAAAACACTTAATTATAATATACAATAAGAGATGAAATATGATTTTAAAGTTTACCTGAAAAGTGGAAGAAAAATTTTAAATTTTATTATTTTCAAAAATAACTATAGGTTTGACTTAAATTAATGGTCCGAAAATGTAAGTTGCAAAAGTTCTCAAGAATGAAGAATTTTTTCTTTTACTTAAAATTTCCTATATTTTTAAATGGAAAATTAAAAAAGGGCCAAGAAAATTTGAAACATAAAAGTAATCATTTCAAATTGAGTATAAATTATTAAACCTTTTATTATATAATTTAATAAATTCGTACCTTTTTATATATAACTTTTGAAATACGCTAAATTAGGTTATTTTTTAGATGAATTTTGAAGAAATATTTCATCAATTGTATATAATGAAGTGCTTTATAATATATTCAAATACTCTAGACAAATACAAATTAATAATCCTTTTCATATTTCTAGGAATTCTAGATTTGTTTCACAATTTCCACTAGCTAAAGTTTTTTATAACTCCTATGCTTTAAACTGATAATAATTTAAAAAGGTTAACAATAATTTAAATAAAATAAAACATATTTCTGTAAATCTAAGTTTTTATAAAAAGAATTTTTGTTTTTCATATCTACTTTTGTTAAAACTCTTTTTGATATTTTTTTTCATACTTTGTTTCTTAATTTATATTTTTATATTATTTACGTTTATCACATTTTTTATTAGTTTATTGTTTATTGTAAATCTTCTACTACTTTGCTTTAATTTCGTTTTTGTTTTTCGCAAATTTTATTATTCTTTTATAACTTCATTTCTATTGTTTCTTAATTTCAAAAAAAATTTTAATTAAATTTCAAATAAAAATATTCCCAGGCGGCACACAGTAAACTAAAAGGCATCAAAATGCCAACATTGAAACGTTAACTGTTAACATTTTGAGTTTCCAAAAAGTCATCTTTTCGTAAAGGAATTTGTATACCTAAAACTCCTCTAATGTCCGCCCAAAAATGTCACTTTTGTGGAAAGAAACAGTTATTCATTTTGATAACTTTTCGAATTCCCAAAAAGATATCAAATAGATGACTTGTTTATGTTAACAAATCGGCAACTTTTTTTAACGAAAAATGAGAGAAAAGTTAAGTAATTGATGACTTTTATTTATCTTAATTGCAATATATTTGATAGTGTAATTAGTACTTTTTGGAAAGGATAAAAAGGCAAAAGTAGGTGACGATGCCAAACGATTAACTCTTTTTCTATCATGTCAGACATAACCTATAATAATAATAATAACCATAATAATAAAGACATTTAACTGTAATATAATGTTTATATATTTATTTCTTATATTTTTTCTCTTTTTGTATTACCTTATTTATTGTCTTTTTTAGTCATTACCCAGTAAGAACAGAGTAATTAAAAAATATTAAAAAATTTTAATATTTTTGAATACGTTTTCTGTCCAATACATTTGTATCCGGTGATAGCACCTACTTTTACCCGAAAATCAATCCTTATGAATATAGGTTTAAAAAATTTGTCAATCCAAATGAATCCCTTTATAATGGAAAAAAAATAAAATGAATATTTTTTAATATCTGCAGTTCAGGTTATTGAATACAAATGAATCCCTTTATAATGAAAAAATAAACTAGTTATTTTTAAATACCCACACGTCAGATTATTCAATCTGAATGAATATTTTTATAATAAAAATGCAATTAAAATAAAATGAAAATTTATCCGAATGAATACCCTTATAATTGAAAAATATAAAATGAACATTTTAAATACTTACGATTCAGTTTTATTTAATCCAAATAAATACCATTATAATGAAAAAAAAAAAATGAAAATTTAATATTTGAAAACACATAGTTCAGATTATTCAATCCAAATTAATCTCTTTATAATTTAAATAAATAAAACCAAATCCATTGTTCTAAATACTCATCTCTTTAAAAATAAATCAGTGAAAAGTCACTGAAGAAATTCAAATTAATATACATTTCTACTAATTTTTTTAAATTCTTTACTAAAGTTTTAGTGAAAATTGACTAAAAATAAGTAAAAAGTTCCACTAATTCGAATTAGTGACCGTTTTTCACTAATTCAGATTAAAAGAGCACATTTGAAATCACTGTAAGGTGTAAACAAAGAAGTAACAAAGAATTTCAATTTTTGAAATTAATTTCATTAATTTCGATTTATAGGGTTATAAACAACTCCCATAAATGGGGGGTATTTATACACAATTTATGTAATTATTAATTTATAACTAATATCCAAATGAACCTAGCGAGTTGTAGTCTTTTCTGACTTAACTATTTTTTTATATTTTAAAACAATAACTTATTCAGTCAAATTAACCACAACAACCAATTGCAATTGTTATAAACAAATTATTGTTAATAATGATTAATTACTCACAAATTCACCTGGAAAGACACAACTTTTTCCTAATTTTACAAATTAATGGCCTATGGTTAGAAAAATAAAAATTGTTGACTGTCAATTATTATTTACTAGCAACATTAACGCGCGCCCAAGCGCGCGACAAACTTTACATTATTGGTCATTTAAAAACATAAATTTTTGCAAATTCAAATAATGAAACTTACGAAATTGAAGAATATATTTGAAAAATGACAAAAATACATTGACATTTGAAAACAAATGTCGAAAAATAGCTACATAATTACACAATTGAAAAGAATATTTAAAAAATTTTAACAATAAATTTTAATTTTAAATAAAAGAGTTGAAAAATTATAGGAATAACTGTTGGAAATACCTAATTGTAAATTGAACAACTGTATTGAAATTCGATAAAAATAATTAAAATTGAAGAAAATAATAAAAATGGAGAAAATAAATTGAAAATTTGAAAAAAATAATTGATAATAAACAAAAAAATTACAAAATGGCAAAAATAATTAACAATTGAAAACAAAATTCAAAAGATGGCTAGATTAATACACAACCGATCAAAATAACTTAAAAAATCGAAGAATAGTTATAAAATTTTAAGATAATAATTGCAAATTGAAAAATTGAAGGAAATAAATGAAAAATGCGGAAAATGATTAATAATATTGAAGGAAATAGTTGAAAAATGACGAAAATAATTGTCAATTGAAAACAAAAATCGAAAAATAACTAGATTAATAGACAACTGAAAAAATAATTGAAAAAATTAAACAAGAAATATTAAATTTAAAGAAAATAATTGCACATTGAAAAATTAAGAAAATTGTAGGAATAATTGCAATTTTAAAACAATTTTTATGAGTGTACAAAATAATTGAAAAAGTCCAAGAATTATAGGAAATTGAGGAATTAATTGAAAATCGATCAAAATAATTTAAAATTAAAGAAAATATTTGAGAATTGAAGAAAATAATTAAAAATTGAAGAAATAAATTGAAAATTAAAGAATTGAGGAAATAAATTGAGAACTGAAGAAATACATCGAAAATTTAAGAATTAAATTAAAATTTTAAAAAATAATAATTGATAACTGAAAAAAAAATTACAAAATGACGAAAATAAATGACAACTGAAAACACAATTCAAAATATGGCTAGATTAACACGCAACTCAACAAAATCTATATAAATAAAATCAACATTTTGTCTGTACATTGCGCCAAACTCAAAAAATTTTACATACTTTTTCGTTTTAAGGACGCTTATACCCTCAAGCGGTTCTCATTCTATTAAACCATGATAGTAAATATTTTTTTAATTTTTTTTCTTCTTATAATATTGGTTTCCAAATAGTATTTTGTAGTTAAAATCATTACACAAACAAATTTTATTGAAAAAAAAAATTTTCCGTTGAAAATTTCAAGCTATTTAAATTTTTTCTTCCTGATTATTTCAAAAAAGTGAAGAAATACTACCCTTGAATAACATTTTCTTAACAACGGTACGGTAAATTAATTAAATATTGTTGTAAAAGTTGTATTATATTGCAGTTTAAAATATATTAGTTTTTTTAAAAAATTTGTAGAACCGTGTTTTTATAATTAATTAAAATATAGTCATTTTGCGAGTTTTGTTACTATTTCTATGTAAAAGTCCCAACTTTATAAATTTATATCTTAAAAACGGAACGGTAAAATTCAATAAAATTGTAACAGTACATGTAAAGTAATGTATTTAATACATCATTTAAATTTTATAAGAATCTGTAGAAATTGGTTTTTTGGATAAACTTCCTTAAGTGATAAGAATCGCGAAAATGCAAAAAAAAAAAATTCTGTCTGTCTGTCCAGGATTTTTTGTCCGGGCATCACTTAAAAACGGCTCAGCCGATTCAGGTGAAATTTGGCAGAGTATTAGAGTGTCACTCTACTTAGATTTATAAAAAAAAAATTTTAGAAAATATTATTAAAAGCTGAGATATACAACTAAGTCACATTTTCACATATACGTACATACATACACATAAACATGCATATATACATATATACATACACACACATATACACACAAACACATACTCACATATACACACACTTTTCACTATGATATTTGTAAACAGCGGATCAAATTACGTAAGCATACGAAGTATCAAAAAGATTTGAGGTTTAAGCTGCGAAGTACACCCAAATTTGTTTCAAACACCTGCATGAAAATAATTTTTGTCAAAAAATACTTTCTGTCGGAAAATGCATGCTTTAAAAAATACTTTCAGTCAGAGAATATTTTTGGTCAAAAAATACTGTTGATGGCACGCCACTAGATTTCGATGCCCGCCGAAGGCGGGCTCGAATGCTAGTAATTTATAAAATCAAAGAATAATTATAAAATTTTTAGTTAATAATTTAAAATTGAAAAATTGTAGGAATTAATTGAAAACTGCGGAAAATAATTAAAAATCGAAGTTTAAAAATAACTAGAGTAATTGAAAAATTGAAGAATATATGTGAAAAATGACGAAAATAATTGTCAAGTAAAAAGAAAATTAAAAAATAACTAGATTAATAGACAACTGAAAAAAATAATTGAAAAAATGAAACAAGTAATATTAAATGTAAAGAAAATAATTGTAAATTGAAAAATTTAGAAAATTATAGAAATAATTGTTGGAAATAATTGCCCATTTAACAACTGGATTGAAAATCGAAAAAAATAATTAAAATTGTAAAAATTAATTGAAAATAGAAGAAAGCAATTAAACATTGAAGAATGGAATTGAAATTGAAAAAATATACTTAAAAATTGAAAAAGAGTAATTGAAAAAAGCCGAGAATTAATGAATATATCTTAGAAGAAAAAAATTGAAAACTGAAGATTGGAAATAAAAATTGAAGAATGGCATTAAAAATTAAAGAACATAATTGAATAATTGTATTTAAAATTAAAGAAACTTAATGATATCGAACAAAATAATAGAAAAAAGCGATAATTTTTTAATATTAAAGAAAATAACTGAAAATTGAAAAGTGGAATTTAAATTTGAAGAAACTAACTGAGAAATGAAGAATTCTAGAATTGAATAATTGATTTGCAATTTTAAAACAATTTTTATGAGTGTAAAAAATAATTGAAAAAGTCCGGGAATTATTGGAAATTGAGGAATTAATTGAAAATTGATCAAAATAATTAAAAATTAAAGAAAATATTTGAGAATTAAAGAAAATAATTAAAAATTGAAGAAATAAATTGGAAATTAAAGAATTAAATGGAAATTTCAAGAAAATAATTGATAATTAAAAGAAAAATTACAATATGACGAAAATAATTAACTATTAAATATTATAACTATTGCTAATAATTTGTGGTGTAAAAAACGAAAATAATATGTACCTAAAATTTACTTAGTAATAGTATCCATTTTCCTATCCAGAAAGTCTGGCAGTCCATATAGCACTTTCACAATCGTTTTTATAGTTTTTATAATGAAAACCGAAAAAAATTTTGTCAGTATAATTTAATTTTAAGTTTTGAATGAGCGTTTTTGGTACGTGTTGACCGGATCAAAATTTAACGAAAACTGAGTTTACAAGGAAAGTGACAGTTGAGATGAAACACATGTTAAAAGTCATAAAAGGATCAAGCGAGGGTTCAAGAAAAGTTTTAGTTGTCTCGATAGGAAAAAAAACTTGTTTGTGTGGGTGCATTGTTATGAAGGGGTCAAGATTTTAGGGACCTCGGGAAACATTTTTGTGACGATGTAAATGAAAATACTCGTGAAAATATAAACAGAAATATTGCTGAGATTAAAACTATAAAATTGCTTGGTAAAAAACAGATAAGTTGTTAGTGTCATTACGTTCGTTAACTGCTGTTGTATCCGTTAATTCATTTTAAGGATCATACGTTTTTTATAATTTCCCGTTCTGTCTAAAATTTTTGCCTCAATTTTTACTTTATCAAAATCGAAAGTATGGTCCTTAAAACAGGCATATTCGGTAAGAGCAGTCCATTTATTAGGTGATTCATAAACATCATCTTTGTGTTCTTTTATTCTTAAGTTTAAGTTGAAGAATGATGTTTAATGAGCATACATTGAGGCATACATTGAAGTTGTGTTTTTATTTTGAAAATTACACACTGTCAATACAGATTTCAAAAAAGTTTTTTTTAATAAAGTCTAAACAAAATTTAATAACTTTCTCTCTAAAGAGATTTTTTTTTCTATTAATAAATTATTGATAAGTGGAAAAATTAATAACAAATTAGTAAAATTAGAAAATTAGTAATAATTTTACTAATTTGTTTAGTAGAAAACTACTAATTTTTAATAAAAAACTACTAATTCAAATAGTAGGAAACTACTAATTGAAATGTTAAAGTTTCACTGTTTCAATAAGTAGTTTTCTACTAAAAAATTAGTAAAATTATTACTATTTAATAGTAGCTCACCTTTCACTAATTCAATAGTAGAAAACCACTAATTCAGATTTAAAAAGCTTCAAAAGATGATTAATTTAAATTCTTTAAAAATGTATTCAAGAATAATATTTAAGTAAAAATAATTTTTATTAATGAACACTTTTAAGAAACTTTCATCAACGTCTTAATAAATTATAAAGATCACTAAAAATTATCTTCAAATTTACGTATTTTTCGCTTTTTAACCCACAATTAAGGTATTTCTCTTGCAGTTATATACTTGAAAAAATAGTTTTTTAAGGATTTTCTTTAAATTGTGAGAAAACGTTATTTTATATGTGCCTTCTATCTGGTTAAGATTTCAGGACCCTCACTGAGAAAAATGGAATTAATGGATATTGAAATTTAACATCCATATATTAAAATATAGTATTTAGATATTTAAACTTAATATCCAGATATTAAAATTAATATTTTTTAATATCCAGGATTGTAAGCTTGAATATCCATTTCTCTCAGTGCTTTACCGTCTGAAATTTGAGATATTCTTGTTCGAAATTTCAATTTTACATGCAAAATGATAAAAAATTGAAATTTCGAACAAGAATATCTCAAATTTTAGACGGTAAAGGGTCCTGAAATCTTAATTAGATAGAAGGCACATATAAAATAACGTTTTCTCACAATTTAAAGAAAATCCATTAATCCATAGAGAATCGATTTTTTTAAGGCCGTTGGAGACACAGAGTCCGCAGAGAATCTGTAGGGGGGAGCAGTGGTTCTCAAA
Source organism: Ganaspis brasiliensis (assembly GCA_037103525.1). Lineage (NCBI taxonomy): Eukaryota > Metazoa > Arthropoda > Insecta > Hymenoptera > Figitidae > Ganaspis > Ganaspis brasiliensis. The sequence continues at coordinate 3,218,693 of JAZKLR010000040.1, read as the reverse complement.
GACTGTCCCCATGCGTTTTGAAGACTTAGGAATTTTTCGCGACAAAGTCCAACACTTTCCCCACAAAAGAACATCGTACTGCAAATTCTATTGAAATAAAGATTCAGAAAAATACTTACTTTTGATAAATCAAGTATTTCCTGAGCTTTAGTGTCTCGAGGAAATTCGTGTGATGAAAACAACCTCCAATGATGTTCCATGTTTGGCAATTTTTTCCAATAAAACCAGACACTTTTTCCGAAAATGAAAATCGTAGTGAAAATTTAAATTTAATTAGCACTTTTTCACTTATTTTGTTTTTGGCATTTGAGTTTTTAAACCGCGTCAATCTCTCGAGGAAATACAAAATCACTTGACACTTCACTCACTGATTCCCACTTTGACAATTTTTTTCGGCAAAACCAGACACTTTTTCCGAAAATGAAAATCATAGTGAAAATTTAAATTTAATTAGCACTTTTTCACTTTTTTTGTTTTTGGTATTTGAGTTTTTAAATCGCGTCAATCTCTCGAGAAAAGTAAATTTTTTTCAATTTCATCAATGAAAATGTCAAACAATGTAGCAGAATATAGTTTGTCGTGCGCTGTTCTGATACGTCATTTTCGGGTACTATAATTCACACGGCGCCGCCTTTGAAATTATAGACAGGCGTACATTATATTCATTATATTAATCAACCTATTTATAAAATTCAATGTTTAGATATTAATTGTAAAAATTTAATATAAAAAATTAATGTCAAGTTCCAAACATAATTTTGCTAAATCATGCATTAATAATTTCTAAACAATTTAAATATTTTTTAAAATCTAAGAGTTGAAGGAAAAATAGTAGAGCTTATTTAGTTTATCAGAAGAATGCAACCCGACTTACAGAGGAGATGGGAAATAGATATTGTATAGGAACTGAAATAAGTGTTTCTTTTAATTTTTTAAAATTAAATAAACAGAGCATTCGATAAATATTTTATACATAACGTAAAAATTAAAGAAATAATTAAAACGCAAGAAAGGACTAAAAAAATAGTGTAATATCAAAAAAATTAAATGAACAGGAAGAAAATGGAGAAATGTTTTTTTCTTAATCTAACAAACTGTAAAAAATGTAAAAAGTAAAAAAGAATAAGTAAGTAAGTTTGTAAAAAAACTCTCAAGAAATAGACAAGATGTAAAAAGAAATTGAATAAATTTACAAAAAAATAAGTGTATTTACTTTTAAAAGTATAGAAATAATTATTAAAATTAACGTAATAAAAAGTTTAATGAATGTATAAATAAGAAAACTGTGTAATATAATATTAAATAATTTTTATAAAAAGAAGAAAATTAAAGAAAATCCTAAAAAGAACAGAGACAAATACCAAAAAAAAAAAATATCAAAAATACCTAAACGGAGAAAAAATTTTAAAAATGTTGTAAAAATAATAAATCATAATATAAAAATGAAAGTAAAATCTCTTCAAAATCTTGTAAGAATATTACCAAAGGAAGGATTATTGTGAATATGGAAATTAATTAATATTATTGAATTAAGATGCATTGAAATTTAAATTAATTTAAATTTAAAAGTTGGTACAAATTGGAATATGAGTTCATTGACGTTTGGAATTTATATAACTTTTAATGACTTGAAGATATACAAATCTAATATTATTTTTTGATAACTTGATACCAAAAATTTGTAAATTGTAGGTATTTTGATCATCTGTATTAATACAATTTTTTAAATTTTATAACGAATAAAATATTAAAATTTTCAAGATTTATCCACAAATTTCTGTTTTTTTTATGATTTGCGATACTTTACATGCAATATTGGACATCCGGAGAATTGAAAAGTTTTTTTTCCATTTAAATCAATAACAGCCCTGTTTATAGATTACATTTATTTTATTTATTTCAAGCAATCTATACATATATCTTTGATGAATAATTTGATCTCTGTTTCCGAACTTCTATGTAAGTCGGGTTGCCTTCTTTCTCTGCACTAAATAAACCATAAGGATTTATGATGTAACTCTTAGTATTTGAGAAATAATTTAGCAAAAAAAAAGATAAAATTTTTTCCTACATAAATTTTAATTTGTTAATTTTAAATTATGCAATTCTTTATTACAATATTAAATATAATAAACAAATTAATAATGTTCTAAAACAAGTATTAAAGTAAATTTCTTATTTCTTTAAAATAAAAGGGAGAATTTTTGTTACATAATATAAATATTATATAATTTTTTTTTAATATATTGAATGTTTTAAAAATAAAATAAATTAGTTCAAAAATGATATTAGATTAAACTACATATCTTTTAAAAATAAAATGTAAGAAACTACTTGGTAAATAAATTATATTTACTTATTTAATTTTAAATCATACATTTTTTAAACCACGTTTTTTTTCTTATAAAAAAAGAGATATACATTTGTCTGTGTAGCATAAAATATATACAATTTATTGACAACATTTTCAGAAAAAGCTGTCTCAAATTCGACCAATGCAGATGAAAATTCTAAACATGACAGTTAAATTTCAAAAATATTTGTTAACATGCCCAAGTTATTAAATATTTAACAAAAAAGATCTATAAAAACGATTTAGCTTTCAAGAAAGTGCAACATTCGCAGTTTACAAAATTTTTTCCACGACATTTGTAGAAAAGTTTAATTTTTGCTTCGGTCAGTAAGCACAAAGTTTCTTATTTCTGATCTAAATTTGTTAAATATTTGACAACATGCACAAGTTACTGAATATTTAACAAAATTGACCAATAAGAACGATTTACCTATCGTGAAAGTGAAAAATTCACATTTTACAAAACTTTTTCCACGACATTTGTAGAAAAATTTAATTTTTGCTTCGGTCAATAAGCACAAAGTTTCTTATTTCTGATTTAAATTTGTTAAATATTCGATAACATGACCAACTTATTAAATATTTAAAAAATTAGATCTATAAAAACGTTTTAGCTTACGAGAAAGTGCAAAATTCGCATTTTAAAAAATTTTTTCACAATATTTGTAGAAAAATTTAATTTTTCTTCTGTCAATAAGCACAAAGTTTCTTATTTCTGATCTAAATTTGTTAAATATTCGATAACATGTCCAAGTTATTGAATATTTAACAAATTAGATCTATAAAAACGTTTTAGCTTACGAGAAAGTGCAAAATTCGCAGTTTTTTTTCGAAGCAAAAATTAAATTTTTCTACAAATGTCGTGGAAAAAGTTTTGTAAAATGTGAATTTTTCACTTTCACGATAGGTAAATCGTTCTTATTGGTCAATTTTGTTAAATATTCAGTAACTTGTGCATGTTGTCAAATATTTAACAAATTTAGATCAGAAATAAGAAACTTTGTGCTTACTGACCGAAGCAAAAATTAAACTTTTCTACAAATGTCGTGGAAAAAATTTTGTAAACTGCGAATGTTGCACTTTCTTGAAAGCTAAATCGTTTTTATAGATCTTTTTTGTTAAATATTTAATAACTTGGGCATGTTAACAAATATTTTTGAAATTTAACTGTCATGTTTAGAATTTTCATCTGCATTGGTCGAATTTGAGACAGCTTTTTCTGAAAATGTTGTCAATAAATTGTATATATTTTATGCTACACAGACAAATGTATATCTCTTTTTTTATAAGAAAAAAAACGTGGTTTAAAAAATGTATGATTTAAAATTAAATAAGTAAATATAATTTATTTACCAAGTAGTTTCTTACATTTTATTTTTAAAAGATATGTAGTTTAATCTAATATCATTTTTGAACTAATTTATTTTATTTTTAAAACATTCAATATATTAAAAAAAAATTATATAATATTTATATTATGTAACAAAAATTCTCCCTTTTATTTTAAAGAAATAAGAAATTTACTTTAATACTTGTTTTAGAACATTATTAATTTGTTTATTATATTTAATATTGTAATAAAGAATTGCATAATTTAAAATTAACAAATTAAAATTTATGTAGGAAAAAATTTTATCTTTTTTTTTGCTAAATTATTTCTCAAATACTAAGAGTTACATCATAAATCCTTATGGTTTATTTAGTGCAGAGAAAGAAGGCAACCCGACTTACATAGAAGTTCGGAAACAGAGATCAAATTATTCATCAAAGATATATGTATAGATTGCTTGAAATAAATAAAATAAATGTAATCTATAAACAGGGCTGTTATTGATTTAAATGGAAAAAAAACTTTTCAATTCTCCGGATGTCCAATATTGCATGTAAAGTATCGCAAATCATAAAAAAAACAGAAATTTGTGGATAAATCTTGAAAATTTTAATATTTTATTCGTTATAAAATTTAAAAAATTGTATTAATACAGATGATCAAAATACCTACAATTTACAAATTTTTGGTATCAAGTTATCAAAAAATAATATTAGATTTGTATATCTTCAAGTCATTAAAAGTTATATAAATTCCAAACGTCAATGAACTCATATTCCAATTTGTACCAACTTTTAAATTTAAATTAATTTAAATTTCAATGCATCTTAATTCAATAATATTAATTAATTTCCATATTCACAATAATCCTTCCTTTGGTAATATTCTTACAAGATTTTGAAGAGATTTTACTTTCATTTTTATATTATGATTTATTATTTTTACAACATTTTTAAAATTTTTTCTCCGTTTAGGTATTTTTGATATTTTTTTTTTTGGTATTTGTCTCTGTTCTTTTTAGGATTTTCTTTAATTTTCTTCTTTTTATAAAAATTATTTAATATTATATTACACAGTTTTCTTATTTATACATTCATTAAACTTTTTATTACGTTAATTTTAATAATTATTTCTATACTTTTAAAAGTAAATACACTTATTTTTTTGTAAATTTATTCAATTTCTTTTTACATCTTGTCTATTTCTTGAGAGTTTTTTTACAAACTTACTTACTTATTCTTTTTTACTTTTTACATTTTTTACAGTTTGTTAGATTAAGAAAAAAACATTTCTCCATTTTCTTCCTGTTCATTTAATTTTTTTGATATTACACTATTTTTTTAGTCCTTTCTTGCGTTTTAATTATTTCTTTAATTTTTACGTTATGTATAAAATATTTATCGAATGCTCTGTTTATTTAATTTTAAAAAATTAAAAGAAACACTTATTTCAGTTCCTATACAATATCTATTTCCCATCTCCTCTGTAAGTCGGGTTGCATTCTTCTGATAAACTAAATAAGCTCTACTATTTTTCCTTCAACTATTAGATTTTAAAAAATATTTAAATTGTTTAGAAATTATTAATGCATGATTTAGCAAAATTATGTTTGGAACTTGACATTAATTTTTTATATTAAATTTTTACAATTAATATCTAAACATTGAATTTTATAAATAGGTTGATTAATATAATGAATATAATGTACGCCTGTCTATAATTTCAAAGGCGGCGCCGTGTGAATTATAGTACCCGAAAATGACGTATCAGAACAGCGCACGACAAACTATATTCTGCTACATTGTTTGACATTTTCATTGATGAAATTGAAAAAAATTTACTTTTCTCGAGAGATTGACGCGATTTAAAAACTCAAATACCAAAAACAAAAAAAGTGAAAAAGTGCTAATTAAATTTAAATTTTCACTACGATTTTCATTTTCGGAAAAAGTGTCTGGTTTTGCCGAAAAAAATTGTCAAAGTGGGAATCAGTGAGTGAAGTGTCAAGTGATTTTGTATTTCCTCGAGAGATTGACGCGGTTTAAAAACTCAAATGCCAAAAACAAAATAAGTGAAAAAGTGCTAATTAAATTTAAATTTTCACTACGATTTTCATTTTCGGAAAAAGTGTCTGGTTTTATTGGAAAAAATTGCCAAACATGGAACATCATTGGAGGTTGTTTTCATCACACGAATTTCCTCGAGACACTAAAGCTCAGGAAATACTTGATTTATCAAAAGTAAGTATTTTTCTGAATCTTTATTTCAATAGAATTTGCAGTACGATGTTCTTTTGTGGGGAAAGTGTTGGACTTTGTCGCGAAAAATTCCTAAGTCTTCAAAACGCATGGGGACAGTCTTTGAGAACCACTGCTCCCCCCTACAGATTCTCTGCGGACTCTGTGTCTCCAACGGCCTTAAGTACCTATAACTGGAAGAGAAATATCTTAAGATGCAACAGTGTATAAAAACGGTGTATAATTTTGTGCCAAAGACGCATTATAAATGAGTTCATCTGAAATAAATAAAAATTTATCAAATATTAAGTTTCCATCACATGTAGAGATGAAATGAATTGTCGGTATTTAAAAATATTAGTTTTATTTTAATTTAAATTTTATTATAGAGAGATTTATTTGTATTGAATAATCTAAGCTGTAGGTATTAAAAAATATTCATATCATTTTTTTAATTATAAAAGGTTTCAATTGGATTAATTAAATCTGAACTGTAGGTCTTCAAAAATATTGATTTTTCAAAAATTTTAATTTCATTATAAAGGGATTCATTTGTATTGAATAACCTGAACTGCGGACATTGAAAAATATTCATTTTATTTTCTGTATTTATAAAGGGATTAATTTGGATTGACAAATATTTGAACCCATATTAATAAGGATTGATTTGCGGATAAAAGTACTCTGAGAAAATGAGAAATGACTGAGTACTGTCCGGACAGGAATGGTTCCTGTCCAAATAAAAAATTTTAATTAGACAGCACTCATTGCTTTCTAGACATGAACCATTCCTGTCTGGAAAGGACTCAGTAATATCTTGGACATTAATGAAATGGACAGTAGTGAACCCTGTCCAGACAGGAGTGGTTCATGTCCAGACCTGAATGATAACTCTCCGATGGTGAAATTAAAAGAAGGTTAATTTGTAAAATGTAATAGACGTTATTCAAAATAATTGTATATAAGTAGCATAATAAAAGGTTGTCAATAGAAGTCAAAAGAAAGTACAGTGAAATTAATAGATACAACAAAGTAAAGAACAGTCGTGTAAATCTTATTTTATATCCGGAAAAACTGTTTACATGTTCTTTTATTTATATTACAAAGTAAGGTTTTTTTAAAAAAAACATTCATTTTTAAAATAAAAGTTTACAACATTTCTTTGGACACTAAGGGACTGAAGATTTTGATGTTTATAAAAATCTTTGAAATTTTAATGCGTAATGTTACAGGTTAGGGGAAAACGCAGTTTTTCCTAATGTTTCATATGCTTCATATGAGTTTTCTAAATATCACACTGAACGCTAGAAAGGTTATATTGATGTCTGAAATGTTGTTTACGATTTTTAGTATGTTTCATAGAAAAGTTAATAAAAGAGATTGCTCACAAAAAATAGTCTTTGAAGGTTTATTATTTTTGTAAATTTTGAATAAAACATTTGAAATATTTAGAAAAGTACGTTTTTTTCTAACCTGTAATTAATAAAATTTCAACTTTGTTTTTATAAAGATTCAAATCTTCAATCCCTCAGTGCAGTTTTGTCCAAATATAAAAAAAAAGTTATACGTGTGTTCTTTATCTTTTTGTGTGTATTCTCAAATATCTGTAAAAGTTAAAAAGGATGAAAGAGATCCCATTTGAATTTCTATGTGAATTGTTTCATTACTTCATTCGGATTTCATCTTAAATCATTTTGATGGTAAGATTACTAACATTCTATTAATTTCACTGTACTTTCTTTTGACTTCTATTGACAACCTTTTATTATGCTACTTATATACAATTATTTTGAATAACGTTTATCACATTTTACAAATTAACCTTCTTTTAATTTCACCATCGGAGAGTTATCATTCAGGTCTGGACATGAACCACTCCTGTCTGGACAGGGTTCACTACTGTCCATTTCATTAATGTCCAAGACATTACTGAGTCCTTTCCAGACAGGAATGGTTCATGTCTAGAAAGCAATGAGTGCTGTCTAATTAAAATTTTTTATTTGGACAGGAACCATTCCTGTCTGGACAGTACTCAGTCATTTCTCATTTTCTCAGTGTAGGTGTTATCACCGGATACAAATGGATTGGACAGAAAACGTATTAAAAAAGATTACATAATTTGACTTTTTCTTCGAAAATCATAAAATTCCAATCTTTTTCAATTTCCTCCTTCTTACTGGGAGGTTAACATAAAAAAATATGGCGTGTGGAAACGATATGCGCACACATTTTAATAACTGCCGTGCGCTTTTGATGTGTGTTTCTGTTAACTTTTTGTAAACAACGTTAAGTTAACAAAAAATGATTAACAAAATAATAACAGAAAATCGTTTAACAAATGGTGATTGTAAAATGTTATCTTTTTAATAACTTAAATAACATTACAAAAATGTCAACTTGAAAATGTTATCTTATGGATAACCTTTAGATTGTGATCCATTTTGTATGTATCTTTTTAATAACTAAATTAACAATACAAAAATGTCAACTTGAAAATGTTATCTTATAGAGAACCATAAGTTGTTATCCATTTTGCATGTATCTCTTTAATAACATTTTGTTAACATCTGTAACTTTTCAATTTGTTAACAAAATTTCGATAACTATTTTTTAACATTTTAAAGTTAACATTTCGACTACTACGTTAAGTTAACTTTTTGTTATCAATTTACATTACCAAAAAAGTTACCTTAAAAACGATAACTATTTCTTAACTTCTTGAAGTTAACATTTTGATTATTACATTTAGTTAACTTTTCGTTAACAATTTACAGTACCAAAAAGGTTACTTGAAAATGGTAACTTAAATGTTATCAAAACGAGAAGTGTGCCGCTTGGGTTGGAACAGGAATGAAAAGAATCGTTATTTTAAAATTTTAAATAAAATTCTGCTTTTCAAAACTTTAACCTAATATTTTTATTAATTACTTTACCCGTTTTTTTCTTAAATTGAAATAGTAATTTTTTTTACTAATTCTTGTAGACGGTCTTGTCTTTTTTTAAATTTTGTTTTTTTTTGAAAAAGTTAGAAAAAAAATGACAACAGATTTTCTGAAAAACAGTACATATTTTTAAATTTTGCCAGTTGGCTTATTTTGTTTTTATTGGATTAATTGATAGTGATTTTTTCTTTCAGATTTTTGGAGAAGATTAAGTTTAGATAATTCTTTCAAATATCTACTTGTGATATCAACTCAGGATTCCTGGCGGCTACTAATTTTAATTCTTACAGGACAATAAATTTCTTATTTTAATTCTGTATGTAATTAAATTTGCTTGAATATATTCAGTATTAATTTTGTATATTTTAGTTTAATAAGACAATATTTAAATGCTTGTTATTTATGTATTTTAACTTTAACATTTTCGAAGATCTATGTTATAAATGTAATTTTAATTGTATAAATTTTTCTTCATTACTTAAAACATACACTTCTTAGTGTAACTTGAAACTAATTATTGTAAATAAAATATCTATTGGTCTGGTGACAATTGTTTTACATTTTTTTTAAATTTTGTCCTGTTGTACTTATTATAACTTTTCATGGTAATTTGTTGAAATATTATATTTTCCTAAGTTTTTTTATCTATTATTATAAATTATAATTAATTATAATATTTATAACAATATAATAATTATTCATTAAAGTCTAAAATTTATCTACTATTATTATAATATAAGAAAAACAAAACATTACAAAAAGGTGATCAATTTGATATGAAATATAAGTTTCGGTGTATGAATTAGAAAATAACAAATTTATAATGATAATTAGTTTATTGTCAAAATGTGGAACATACGTACGAAATATTAAACACTTCAATTATCATATAAAAAATAAGCTCTTTCTTATGTTCCTACTTTTTATAAAACATGCTGTTATCAAAACTTTGCAAATTACTAAATAAAGTACATACATATTCTTTAATCTTAAAATCGAAGGCACTTCTTGGATTTGTCACTGAGTCGTAAAAAGATACAAATTTCTAATGATTTTCATCAGAGAAAAAAGTTATTAATAAAATTCAAGTTCTTGATCTATATGATTGTATAAGTCGTTTCTATTTCAATCTTCAAACTTTAATTATGAAAACTTGATGGATTTCCGTTTTCTTGTTGAAGCAGTAAATCAGACATCCTGTAACAAAAACTTGATTGAATTAAACAAATTCTATAATAAACTTTACAAATAAATAACAATTTAGAATAAAATTTATAAGAAACTCTTACAAATATTTTATGCAGTGTCGAAAATAGTAAGGAATTCACTATACAGAAACGGCTTTTCGTCCTCTACACTTCTTTCGCTAATGAAACTTGCAAATGGATTAGGTCCAAAATAAAGATGATTCGCTTTAGAATTGATACTTTTAATCATTTGATAATCCTGATGAGCTTCCAGTTCTGTAAATGAAGTCTGAATAAACGGACAATGTAGACTGGCCATTTGCGAAAGAAATGGATACCAAGAAGGATAAGCCAGAAATCCAGCATTGTAAGCAACAATTAAATTGGGTTGTTTGTAAGTGCTTTTTCGCATAAAATCTTGATAAAATTCAGAAGTAACGTGAGTATTAACTTGAATTTTTCTTCTTTCGCAAGTTGAGCATAATTCAATTTTTGGATTTCCTGGAATGCCCTCAGTTTCAGGCCCAATGAAGGAAATATTAAAATTTTTCACTGCTGGTAGCCAGTGCGGAATTAACTCCCACATTGCATGTAGTGTCTCTTTAACATTTGCACCCAGCACATGAATTGTCAAATTTGAAGAGGCTGAAAATTCCAATTTTTCCAGAGCATGCAAGACAGTTAGAACTGGACAAAGCAAGTCTGACAAATAAATTTCCCAGAGATCTTTAGAAAAGAGCTCTTCTTGTGTCGCACTTTTATTTACTGTAATAAAGTCTTTATTAGCTATAAAATCTTCCATTGAATAAGGAAGTCGTGAACCAGTCTTCTGAAGAGGAAATGTTACACTGTTCAACAATTCCGTTGGAAGACGTTTTTTAAGCTTTATATCCGCCATATCGTTTATACAAGAACGCCTAAACATTTGACAAATTCTTGAATGTGAAGGATCATCCTTGTGTTCATCGCAAAAACTAGCTTGTGGACAATCAGGACAACTTCTAAGTAAACCAGGATCGCTTTCATAGCAAACAATACATAATCTGGGGTGCATAATCATTTCTTTTTCGAAAAAGAAACACGCTCGATCTAGCTGAGAACCTACTTGCATGAAAGCCATACTTTTTACTTGACTTCGTTTTCTTGATAGTCGAAATTTTGTGTCCAGCGACGCATTTATTGGATCTTGTAAATCTTTTAAACTGGCCAAAATTTTCGGTCCGCCAAGTGCCTTGAGGACTTTGCAAATGTCCTTGTGATCCTTCCAATCTGCTAATTGATGATCTCTTCCGCAATAGTACATGAGATTGCATCTTGAGCACCTTTTTAGAGGAGCACCTTCAGCACCAGGAATGTGACAAATATGACATTTATTTGGATAAAAACATCTAGCATCGTCTATTCGAACTTGACCACCTCCAGGAAGCACCATCACGTTACTTGGTGTATAAAAACTCATTTTGATTATTATTAGAAACTATTTGCACTGAACTCTTGCTCTAAAACTTTATAGTTGCTTTTGATAAAACAAATTTTTCGTTTAAAACGTTTAAAATAAGACCGCATGTAATTCAAAGAACGTAAAGGTACTTTCTCACCTCAGTAGCTGCCATGGGAGTGAAGGGTTGCGACAATTCAAATTTTCATTGTCTGAACTCTTCACTCTCACACGTTACTATAGCAACCTTCAGCCAGCCAGCCAGCCAGCCGAGGTGTGAAATTGCCATAAGGCTAAAGCCCAAAGCACAACAAATACGGTTACGGCAGTGTTGCCAGATTTGGTTTTTCAGGATGCGGTGTAAGGCGGGAAAATTTGAATTTCAATATTAAAATACTATAGACTGTGAACAGTACATTTATATTTATATGTAAAAAGAATATAATATGTCACTTCATAATTAAAAATATATATCTCTAATATGTACTTGTTATATATTTTACTAGTTACTTTGCCAAAAAATTAAATGATTTAAATTTTGTGGTTTATAAATGCCGGGTGCAGGAAATTTCCAAAAACCCAAGAGGTCGAATATCCAAATGGTCGAATTTCAAAAAGTCGAATCTCCAAACGGTCGAATATCCATTTTGGCGAATTTCCAAATGATCGAATATCTAAATTGTCGAATTTCCAAAATGCCGAACATCCATTTGGTCGAATATCCATTTTGTCGAATTTCTAAATTGTCGAATATCCATTTTGTCGAATCTCTAAATTGTCGAAAGTCCATTTTGTCGAATTTCCAAATTGTCGAATTTCCAAATTGTCGAATATCAAAATTATCGAATCTCCAAATGTTCGAATCTCCAAATGTTCGAATGTCCAAATAGTCGAATTTCCAAATTGTCGATTATCCAAAGTGTCGAATATCTATTTTGTCGAATTTCCAAATGATCGAATATCCAAATAGTCGAATTTCCAAATTGTCGAATTTCCAAATTGTCGAATTTCCAAATTGTCGAATCTCCAAATGTTCGAATCTCCAAATGTTCGAATCTCCAAATGTTCGAATTTTTTTTTATGTGAGTTTCCTATCTACGAAATGCGTTGGTATCGTTGGTATAGTAGATTGGACAAATGCGCAAAATTTAAAATTTCCATAATGATTTTAAATTTCGCGCACTTGTCCAATCTACTATACCAACGCATTTCATAGATAGGAAACTCACATAAAAAAAAAGTTCGAACATTTGGACATTCGAACATTTGGAGATTCGAACATTTGGCAATTCGACAATTTGGAAATTCGACAATTTGGAAATTCGACTATTTGGATATTCGATCATTTGGAAATTCGACAAAATAGATATTCGATCATTTGGAAATTCGCCAAAATGGATATTCGAACATTTGGAGATTCGACAACTTGGAAATTCGACAATTTGGAAATTCGACTATTTGAATATTCGATCATTTGGAAATTCGACAAAATAGATATTCGACAATTTGGATATTCGACAATTTAGAGATTCGACAAAATAGACTTTCGACAATTTAGAGATTCGACAAAATGGATATTCGATAATTTGGAAATTCGACAATTTGAACATTCGACAAAATGGAAGTTCGACAATTTGGATATTCGACAATTTGGAAATTCGACAATTTGGATATTCGAACATTCGGAAATTCGACAAAATAGATATTCGACAATTTGTAAATTCGACAATTTGGATATTCGAACATTCGGAAATTCGACAAAATAGATATTCGACAATTTGTAAATTCGATAAAATGGATATTCGAGAATTTGGAAATTCGACAGTTTGGACATTCGACAAAGTGAATATTCGACAATTTGGAAATTTGAAAATTTGAATATTCGACAATTTGGAAATTCGAAAAAGTAGATATTCGACAATTTAGAAATTCGACAAAATGGATATTCGACCAAATGGATGTTCGACAATTTTGAAATTCGACAATTTAGATATTCGATCATTTGGAAATTCGACAAAATGGATATTCGACCATTCGGATATTCGACCGTTTGGAGATTCGACTTTTTGAAGTTCGACCATTTGGATATTCGACCTTTTGGGTTTTTGGGAAATTTCCTGCACCCGAAATAATGATCCAATAGTTTTTTCTTTTTCGATTATATAATTAATACTGATATAAATTTAACAAATTCTAGAATGTTAATCAATAATTTGAATTAATTAAAAATTAGATAAAAGTAAAATATATCATTTAATTTCAAAAATATCTTATTAAAAACATGAAACATTTAGTGATAAACCTTAGGTGCTTTTCGTTACTTTGTAAACGGTCCCTCAAGGTGAAGTGCCATCCCGGCAAGAAGGCTGGAATAACCTAGAATTAATTTTATTAATTCTACTTAATACTTAAATTTCCCTTCATTTTATGATTCTGCATTATGAATTAAGAATAACAAAACTCTATTCCTTATAATTCGGTTTTTGAAAAAATTTTAATAAATATAAGAATCGATCCCCAATTTTTATGTTACAAGTCCACAAAGGAATCACTGAGCTACACGTGACTTGAAAAGACAAACATAAATGAACCTTTTGAATTGAATGTGTGAAGAGGAAAAGAAAAAATGTCAACTGTATTTTCTATTACAGAATTAAATATTTTTTAGACTCAAATCAGAAGGAATTATTGGGAATAGACCTTTTCATTTAAGACCGGAAATGTGAATTCCTGTAAATGGCAACATGGTTTCGAGCACCTTTGATATAGGACCTACTATATAAAAAGTGCTCGAAACCATGTTGCAGAATAGAAGAAGTTTCTGGAATTAAAAACATTTTAATTCTATTCTGATGCATGGAATACAAAATCATTTTAGAATAAAGCAGAATCAATTTCAAAAATATTCTTTTCTATTTCTGGAAGTAAGTATTTGAGGGAAATTCAAGTATTTAATTTAAAAGAAATCATTGCGATTTTGAGTAAATGTCAAATTCATGTAATTCTTTTCTTTTCAAGGCTTCTTGCCGGGATGACTCGTTTTGCTTTAAGTTATAATGAGAGAGAAAATGACAAAGTATATTGTTGCCCTTTTCTCTCTCATTACAACGCAATGCAAAGCGCAGCCATGGGACGGCGCCCTCATATTAAAGGTATCCTCTCATGTACGCGTAAAAACGACCATGGAATTGCATCCTTAGTCATGATATGTCTTTAGTAATCAATCAAAAAAATATTTAAAAAAAACACAAGAGACTTAAGGTACGCTCCCAGCTCGGCGTCTGCCTGCCTGTGCGTGCAACCGACACGAGAGAAAAGAAGACGGAAATATAGTTCTGTCTTTTTCTCTCTCATATCGGTTGCACGCGCAGGCAGGCAGACGTCGAGCTGGGAGCGTACCTTGACGCCTTTCATCCAAAATGCGGTGTTTTTTACTTAGGGCGCAGTCCCATGAATGCGTTTCAACGCACGTTTTGTAACTAGACCATGAGTGTAAAAGAGACGCAGATATACTGTTGTCCCTTTCGCACTCATGGTCTAGTTACAAAACGGACGTTAAAACGCAATCATGGAACGGCATCCTTAAGGTACGGCCACACCTCGGGAGGCAAGGAGCCGGCTTGCTTCCCGTAAGTTAGAGTAAGAAAGACAAAAGTACTTCTATCTTTCTTACTCTAACTTACGGGAAGCAAGCCGGCTCCTTGCCTCCCGAGGTGTGGCCGTACCTTTATCCGTACTGCAAAATGAAGATCAGAGTATCAGACACTCAGAATGCGATTACGGGAGCAGGGCATGAGATAATAAAGAACAGAGATCATGTGAGCAGAAAGCGTAAAACCGAAAGCAGAAAATATGAGAGTAAGAGAGTCAGTGAAATATGCCTGTCTTTCTCACTCTCATAATTTTCTGCTTTCGGTTTTGCGCTTTCTGCCCATATGGGATTTTACCCTCAAAGCAGAAAACGGAAAGCGTTCAACCAAGAAGAGTATGTTCTACAATGGAAATTATTCTAATTGAGCGTTCTGATTGGAGCAACGTCTTAGGGCGCCGTCCCATGGCTGCGTTTTGCATTGCGTTGTAGTAATTAGAGAGAAAAGGACACGTATATGCTATCTCCTTTTCTCTCTCATTAAAACGCCAAGCAAAACGCAGTGATGGGACTTCACCTTTACGCTTTTCCGCTTTCACGGTTTGAGGGCGCAATTACATGACTGCGTCGAACATTGCGTTTTTGCGTTGAGTGATGAGAGTGACAAAGATTTGACTATATTTCTGTCTTTCTCTCTCTGACCATTCAACGCAAGAACGCAGCGTTCGACGCAGACATGTAATTGCGCCCTGACGCACACTGAGAGAAAAAAAAGGTTACTACAACGGAGGACACAAGTAGGAATTGCCTGAGTGACTCGGGTAGTAGAACTCAAGTTAACGCAACTTGGGACTCCGGTAAATACTGCTTGGGTCTCAAGTCGACGTAATTGGGTCTCAAGTCGACGTAATTGGAGACCCAAGCAGTATTTACCGGAGTCCCAAGTTGCGTTAACTCGAGTTCTACTACCGGAGTCACTCAGGCAATTCCTACTTGTGTCCTCCGTTGTAGTAACCTTTTTTTTCTCTCAGTGCAGTCATGGAATGGGACCTTTACTGCATTTTTTGCAGAAATATTTGAATTTGAAGTGATGCGAGCAGGCAAGATCAATCCAACAAAATGTACTAAAACTTATTTGTACCCATGTGGGGTAAGTGCGTTAGTTGCTGCGGATGCTTCAGTTGCTGCGGTTTTCAGAAAAATATTACCAATTTCTATTTAAGAATATGTTCCTATTTCAAAATGTGTGATAAAGTTATTCTAACCTTTAATTAATACAATTCCACCAAAAATCTTATTTTAACTATTATTAATTTATAATTATTTAAATTTAAATTATTGTTCCCGCAGCAACTCAAGCAAACATTTGGTTTGTATGTGCTGTAGTTGCTGCCTGAACACCCCACTTTTTACTCAGCACTGTGGAGCACTTCTCCTCAACTCCTTATGGTGAGTCCAGAATAGAGAAATCTACATGTAGGTCTAACGTCACAATGGGATTTTCAATGGGTGACGTCAGACCTGCATGTAGGTCCACATGTAGATTTCTCTATTCTGGACTCACCATAAAATACATAAGCTTCGTGAGGGGAAGTATGCAAACGGTTCTGAGTGGGGCTTTTGTCGTTCATAAGTGATGGACAAATCCGTTCACTATTGCCGTGCGTTCATAAATGAGGGTCTTCACTATTGCGGTTCCCGACTGTAATTCAGTGTGAATTTGCAAAATTTCATTTTCGAAGTTCCTCTGTAACAAATATACTCAGTTATGTATTTTAAATCTTGCTTTGTATATATTAAAAAGATTATGGTGGATTTCACAGAAATTGTCCTGCCCCAAAAATAAAATATGTCTAATCTATTGCAAATTTTTTTTTTGAGTTGTCCTATTGGATAGTAATTTATCCTATAAATATTGTATAATTGTTTAAAAAATTGGAGCAGTGGGAGAGGGAAAAAGTATGGCGTGTTTTGATAATTCACTCTTCTTTTCCTATTTCCACTGTTTTAATGAATAGATAAAAAAAATTTATGTGACATGATTTTTGTAGATTTTTGCATAACCTTTGGATTGAAAAGGTCCGTTTTATATTTTTAAAATAATTTGACCTTGATTTTTCAAAATTAAAAGCAAATTTAAGTTTTTCTCAAAGATGGGCCTTTTTAATTTTTTTAAAAATATTTTTAAACGAAAGCTGAGGTTTTTTCCTATAAGAACCCAAAATTTCAAAAATGTGTTTTTTTTCGTTTTCGAGAAATTAAATGATGAATACCGCGTGATACCGCGCGACGCAGGATCGACTGGAAAGGTACTCGCACAGCTCTTGGCTGCCTGCCTGCCCGCCGGAGTTACCATGGTAACGTGTGAGAGTGAAGAGTACAGACAATGAAAATTTGAATTTTTTCTCTCCCTTTACCTCATGGCGGCTGGCTGCGCAGGCAGGCATTTAATTTCTCGAAAACGAAACAAAACGCATTTTTGAAATTTTGGGTTCTTATAGGAAAAACCTCAGCTTTCGTTTAAAAATATTTTTAAAAAAATTCAAAAGGCCCATCTTTGAGAAAAACTTAAATTTGCTTTTAAATTTGAAAAATCAAGGTAAGTTATTTACAAATTATAAAACTGACCTTTTCAATCCAAAGGTAATGCAAAAATCTACAAAAATCATGCCACATAAATTTTTTTTATCTATTCATTAAAACAGTGGAAATAGGAAAAAAAGAGTGAATTACCAAAACACGCCAAACTTTTTCCCCCTCTCACTGCCCCAATTTTTTAAGAAATTATAAAATATCTGTAAGATAAAATATTATCCAATAGGACAACTCATAAAAAAAAAAATTGCAATAGATTGGACATATTTTATTTTTGAAGCAGGACATTTTCCGTGAAATCCACTTTATATTGTTTTAAATTGTTTTCACATTTATAATTTCATATATATATTTACAAATTTTTCAATTAAAAAGGCTTTTATTTGTTAAAACAGGTCTTAAACATTACATGATTTTTATATTAGTATTAATTTTAAACTCACAAGAGAAAAACAGATGTACATTTTATGCAATATAATTAATAATAAGTAATTATTATTACTGTTAACAGATTCAAACAGTATTTATCGTATTTTTCATCTAAAAAACACTTATAATAGTATACAAAACACTTTTTGTTACTGAACACTCAAAACAATATTTCACCCTACTATGAATATTAAAACTAAATTAAATGATTATTTTACTCTCAATACTTTTTTAGAAAGTTCTTTTGTAAGAGATGAACAACTTTAAGTGCAATTCTTGGTAGTTCCAAGACCTTTGTAGATAATCAAGTACTTATTTTTGGTCGATACTATAGTTAATACACTTCTTATATGCGAGAAGCTTGTAAATGGGTTTTTATCAAAATATGTGTACTTCGCAATACGGAATACAGAATTAATTTTTTCAATTTCACCCAGAGCTTCATCGTGATTGTACGCTGTTATCATCAACGGACTATTTATTTTACCAAGAATTTTCACACATTTATCCCAGGTTGGATAAAGATTAAATCCAACGTTAAAACCTACAATGATGTCTGGTTTCTGAAAGTGTTTTTCAGTGTAGTACTTTTGATATGTCGTTTTCTTTATCTCAATAGTGAGACTTTTTCCACTTTTCTGGCAATCGTTACAAAGATTAGACCCATAAGTTGATTCTGCCGTCAGAAGATTAGGGGCAATAAACAGTAATTTAAGATCATGTAATTGTGGTAATAAGTGCAGCACAGTTTCCCAATCGTTATGACATTCATAGTCAGCCGCTCCGATCATATGAATCAGCATAGAGCAAGTGGGTTTAAGACCCAATTTCTTGATGGTGAAAACTAATGTAAGTGGCCTGGAAAAGTTTTCTGCCATAACGGAATGAATCACTAATCTTTTCTCTTCTGAAAATGTATTGGTAATTGCTAGTTTATCCGCAAAGTAAGTTTCCAAAAAATTCATCATGGAAGTAGGTAATTTGACAGCATTTTGTTGGTGAGGAAACTTAAGATCATTTATCATCGAGCTCGATTCTTCGAGAAATTGTGGCTTTTTTGGTAAAGCCGCAATGTACACAAATTTAATGCAATCATCTAGAAAATGACTCGATTCATCGACGTGCTTTCTGCAAAAGCTGTGTTGCGGACACTTCTTGCAACTCACAATTAGTTCAGGAGCACTCTCCAAGCAAACGGCACAAAATCTTGGGTAAGAAAGTATTTCCATTTCATGCATATGCAATAATCTCTTCATCTTTGACATTACCATCAACGAGAAATCAGTCTGAAAAGTTAAATTTATTTTTTAGTAAGTATGCTATTATTAAAACAAATTAATTATATTTTTGCCCCATTAGAAATAAAGTACTGAGAAATTACTGGGAGAAAAAAACGGAAATTTCAACTCGATTTAAGCTTCTATTTAGAAGATTTCAGCACTGAAAAATATTGGTGAAAACATCTCTAAAATGTTTAATTCTGGCAGACAACCTTAAAGTGTCAAACAATTTTTTCAACAAAAAGGTTGAATTAGGTTGGATTTTTTCTCAAAAATGTTAAAATAGAAATATTCTATTTGTGTTTTTTTTTTAAATTTCTTTAATTCTAACTTTATACATTTTAATGACAAGATTACAAATATGTACCCAAAAATAGTGCAGCATTCAATGTGTTAGTAAGAAAAATGTAAAGAACTAGACCACCACTTTGTCTTCAATTTATTTTCAGTATTTCATTTACAATAGGATGGTATGTTTATGTATTATCATATTTACCGTTAATTTGACCCCAAAGTTGTTATAATTTTCGTAATCCGTCAGATAACATGGAGAAGGACTACTTTGTTTGATATAGTCCTTAAATTTTTGATATATATGATCTAATTCTTTCTCTTTTCTCAACTGAGTCATGAGTTTACAAAATTCCTTGTGAATTGGCCAATGTTGTGTTTGGTGCTCTACACAACAATAAGAGATCATATGGCAACCACCACATCTTTTTAATGTTTTCGCCTTTTCACCGAAACTACGACAAATGTGACACATATTAGGAAAGTAAGCATCAAGGGCCAGCGATCTGTCCACATCCCCGAACACAAACTCTCCACCAACATTTGTAAAATTGAAACTTAATTTTTGACTATTATGATCAATTGTGTTCATTGCCATGATAATCGAGAATCTTTTTTGCACAAATAAATAGAAATATTAACTCCAGTTATTATGAATTAAATAATAAATAACTTCAACGTTTACGATGTTTCAACGGTTACTTATAAGTCACAAACACAATTTACCATTACGACGCAGTGTTTAGCCTAAAGCACAATGAATCGTAATCGCTAATCCTTAATCGTAATGGCCTGTTTACACCTTCGAAATTTTTTTTTTTTTGCATGAGAGTAAAGAGAACAGACACATTGTCTGTCCTTTTCCCTGCAATGTGAAAATTTTTTTTTTTTCGAAGGTGTAAACAGGCCATAAGATGAGAGGAAGTAGGACATACATATACAGTACGCTTCCATTTAATTGACCTCCATTTTGAATGAACTTCCATTTTATTTTAACTATAGCCTAAAGCACAACGACTCGTAATCGCTAATCCTTAATCGTAATAATGAGAGAAAGCAGGACAGAGATATATATCTGTCCTACTTCCTCTCATTCTTACGATTAAGGATTAGCGATTACGATTCATTGTGCGTTAGGCTTTTTTCGTACATTTTAAATGAACAAAATTATCCCCACCACACATGTGCACGTAAGGGGAAATGTTACATTTCCCCTTTGTTTTTGGTATTTGCGTAAAGAGTGGGAAGGGTCAATTAAAATGTTTCATCCGGTCCCGACGAGGTCAATTAAATGGAAGCGTACTGTATCTCTGTCCTGCTTCTTCTCATTCTTACGATTAAAGGTACACCTAGGTGCATAAATGCCTTACCCCGGACCTCTCTTTCTTTCTCACGTATTCTCATGGGCAGGGACAACCAGTTGGGGGTAAGGCATTAATGCACCTGGGTGTACGCTCCCAGCTCGATGTCTGCCTGCCTGCGCGTGCAACCGACACGAGAGAGAAGAAGACGGAACTATATTTCCGTCTTCTTCTCTCTCATGTCGGTTGCACGCGCAGGCAGGCAGACATCGAGCTGGGAGCGTATCTTAAGGATTAGCGATTACGATTCATTGTGCGTTACGTGCGTTAGGGCGCAATTACATGCCTGCGTCGAATGCTGCGTTTTTGCGTTGTGCGTTGTATCCCTAGGGACTGAGAGTTCGTGTACCGTGCTTAATGTAGTTCCCTGGAGTTCAGGTTTTATTTAGAAGTACGTATTCTAGTGTTTTGTTTGCTTATGGCCATTTACAACCTGTCAGATTTATTGTCTGCTATTTTTATTTAATTAACCGCAAATATAAATTGTATTCTAATTTGCGAAAAATGAATAAAGCTGTTGAGAAAAATGTTGAAGTAAATTATAAATTTGATCTATTAATGTAGTCAAGAAATATAACATTAGTATATTTAAATATATTGCAATGTGGAAAATTCCATTTTTCTTCAAAATTCCTTGCGTGTGAGAGGCACTCTTCTGTAGTTAAACGTGAAAATGATATAGGTTTCAGTGCGACCCAAATAACTGTGCACGTTTCTCTAAGAATCTTTGATACCAAACTTGGACTCACGCGGAATTGATATGAAATTGAATGCATAGAATCTCCTGAAGCGAGATAACGTAAAAAAATATGCAACCGTGTACGTGCTGCTACCGGTTCCCGAATCGCAAATTGTTTTTCAATGTGTAGGTTGTACTTTCTTAAGTAATTTGTTAAACAATTTCTTATTCATTCGTAAATAATTTAAATATTTTTCTCTATCTCCTGTCTCCATTTCATAAATAAGATTCTCACTGGCACCTTGAGCACGTCGTCGATCCACTGAGAAAATTGGACGAACCCAAAACCTATTACGTACTTTAGATTCCTGTCGATCCAGTTCTAAATACAAGATGTATAGGTGCATAATATGTTGTTGACTTTCTGCTGCTTCAGAAGGTGTCTGAACCAATGTATTGCAGTATTGCAATAACCAAAAAATATATAGAACATCAAGGGCTTTCATTGTCTTTTTCTTAATTCAATAAAGCTGAAACCGAGAATGAAAAATTATACCTTCAGATTTTATTGTTTTAATCAATTATTAGGGACAAATTATAAATCATTATTACTTCTATAAAGCTCGATTATTACGATTTAAAATCAAAACTTTGATCCCTAGCTTGCTTCGATCATAAAAAACTTACTCTAATAAACACATATATATATTTGAATTTTTTAACACAAAATTCAATTAAAACTAGGATATCTCAATAACAAATTCAGATAGAGGCTCAAATCTGATTATTTTAGTCGATAATTAGGAAAAAAATGTTTCCATTTTTTAAATGGAAAATGGAAATTCAAAAGTATTAAATGGTTTATATGCGATAAAAAAAGATTTCGCTTTTTTATAAATTATACGTATCTCTTTAATTAGTGCTTTTCCGTGTATGAAAAGGTATTGCAAAAAGTATCATAATATGTGCACTATACGTACGAAAGTGCATTTTCCGTCTTCGTGCAAATTTCTGCACTCGCTTTGCTCGAGCAGCAAACTTTGCACTCGTCGGAAAATAACAGCTTTCGATACTTGGTGCACAATGTACTGTTATGTTTTGTGGTATATATTTAACATTTTTTAAACCTACGATACTATTCAATCAGTTTCTATCATAATGTAAAATTAATCCGTTTCATTTCAAACCTAGAAATTGTAATTCTTTTAAATCCTACGTTATTTCATTCCGATACAATCCATTCCAACTCTAATTGGATTTTAAACGGATTAATTCGGAGTGAAGTAAAACAGGATACAATTAAAAGGATTGGAACTCATAGAATTCAAACGCATTAATTCGGAATGATTAAGAAAAGAATTAATTTTCAAGTGAGAATATCATATATGAAACGCGCAGTAAAGGAGATGGGGACCTTGTTTTTTTAGATGTAAAAAACTATAGGTTATCTTTATAATCGTTTTATTTTAATTATTGGTTTCTTTTTTAATTTTAAAAATCAAATTTTATTCTAATGGAATACTTTAAACCTAATGAAAACTGAAATTTCATTAGTTTGCTTTCGAAGTTAATCCTTTTTTATTGTATTTTTCCTTTTTAAATAAAAAAACATAACCTAAAACCTTCCTTCGTACTCGTAGATTCTATCGTTTTTGGAGCGTGTCACATATATAAATAATTAGTTACATAAATATATACGTATATTTATACATCGAGAGATAATTTATGCTAAAAATTCGATAATGTTATTAAAAAAATTTTTATGTTTACGATTGTATTTACTTCCTCCATATTAACTTTTATAAATTAACTTTTTATAAGAATATGTTTTGTAGAGTGTCGTTTATTAGCTATCGGAGGTAGTTATTTTTTTTATTATATTATTAAAAAAATATATATAACAACACTGTTAAACAAATATTTGAATTTCGTTTCACGCAAACAATTGCGTTTCCTTAAATCCTATGTTTACATGCATGCGTTTTAACGTGCGTTCTGACGTACTTTATTTTTAATCGCGAATTGAATACTAGGAAATCTGCTGGTGCCGAATAAAGAACTACGTTTATTGGTTGACAAATCACGGGACTATTCTGCTTTTCCGTTTAAACGCTTGCATGTAAACATAGGACTTCTATTTCCGCAAAAACTATGCGTTGCGCGGGATTATTTGAACCCGTCTAGAGTTCCTATAAAGAGAGTTAGGACACGTGCCCCCTTCCACTAGCCTGTTGACAAACCGGAGACGGAAGTGACGATGAAGTAATTTTTGTGATTGGTTGAAAAGGGCGGGCGAAGTTTAAAAATGTCTGTTAAGAAAGCATTTTAAAATCAACGCGCTCTTTTCAGCCAATGAAAAAACTTTCAATACACTTCCGTCTCCGGTTACGCTGAGCCAATCAAAAGTTGAACCTCACGTGTCCTAACTCTCTTTATAGGAACTCTAAACCCGTCTAAAGACGTTTCACTTACAACATAAAACAATATCTATAAACTGCGTCTCTATATTGTACTCTCTAAGACATTCGTGTTGAGAAATCTTTTTTAAATCTTTGATGAAAAAGCCACAATAACCACATTTTCCTTTAGCCTGCAATTAAAAAAATAAACATCAAATTTAATTTTTAAAATATAGATTTAAAAAACTTAGTTATTTATCATTTTATTGCCTTTAGGTTTACAAGTTACAATAAACAGATCCTTAAATAAATGTTGCTCTTATATATTTAAATATACTAATGTTATATTTCTTGACTACATTATTAGATCAAATTTATAATTTACTTCAACATTTTTCTCAACAGCTTTATTCATTTTTCGCAAATTAGAATACAATTTATATTTGCGGTTTATTAAATAAAAATAGCAGACAATAAATCTGACAGGTTGTAAATGGCCATAAGCAAACAAAACACTAGAATACGTACTTCTAAATAAAACCTGAACTCCAGGGAACTACATTAAGCACGGTACACGAACTCTCAGTCCCTAGGGATACAACGCACAACGCAAAAACGCAGCATTCAACGCAGGCATGTAATTGCGCCCTTAGGGTGCAATTACATGTCTGCGTCGAACGCTGCGTTTTTGCGTTGAATGTTGAGAGTGACAAAGATGTGACTATATTTCTTTCCTCCTCTCTCTCATTATGCAACGCAAAAACGCAGCTTTCGACGCAGACATGTAATTGCGCCCTTAGGCTATTGACGCATCCATCTGATTTCACCCACAGCGTTGCCAGTCAACTTTCACTTTTGAAAAAACATCCCAGAGATGGGTAGAAGCAAAAAACTCGAGATTTTCTACGTATAGACCTTTTCATTACCCCCTATCTACACCCCTGCACATAAATCCTAAACTTCCGGTTTATTGTTCGTCTATTGTTCAAACAATAAACCGGAAGGACAGCAGGGATGCCACGGACCCTCTACAAACACATCTGCGCAAGTCTTTGAAAAGTTGTGTGATTGGTCGAAAGGAGCGGGGTGGTTTGAAATCGTTTAATTAAAAGAGTTTCAAACCACCCCGCTCATTTCGACCAATCAAACAACTTTTCAAAGACTTGCGCAGATGCGTTTGTAGAGGATCCGTGGCATCTCTGAAGGACAGCATTTGTGTGCAGGGGTGTACATGGAAGCTGATTCTGCGGTTAAGCGTAAATACGCGGAACGTATAAACATAGAATTGTGAGAGAGACAAGGACAGACAATGTTTGTTATTGTTGCCGTCCTTTTATCAAAAGCTGATTCTGCGTCAAGCGTCAAAACGTACAATAAAGCCAATGAGAGATAAAAGGACGGCAACAATAACAAACATTGTCTGTCCTTGTCTCTCTCACAATTCTATGTTTATACGTTCCGCGTATTTACGCATAACCGCAGAATCAGCTTCCATGTAGATAGGGGGTTAAAGGCCTAACCCCCTATCTACAACATGCAAAAGTACTCGAAACAATTGAAGTGTCATGGCGTCGTTCACAATTCCGGTCTTAAATGAAAAGGTTTATTCGAATCCACTGATACCCTACCTTCGTATCTGACTTCACCCTTAGGGGTGATTTTAAATGAACTTCCATTTTATTTGAACTTTTTCGTACATTTTAAATGAATAAAATTATCCCTACCACTCATGTGCACGTAAGGGGAAATGTTACATTTCCCCTCACGTGCAGAGTGTTTTTGGTATTTGCGTCAAGAGTGGGAAGGGTCAATTAAAATGTTTCATCCGGTCCCGACTAGGTCAATTAAATGGAAGCGTACTGCATCAGAGGAATAGATTAGACCAATCAGATATTTGGTCACATTGAAAATCATTTTCTGATTAATTTATCCTATTCCTTTAATCCCCTAAGCCTCCTTCGTAAGCTTCACCCTAACCTCGTAAATGCGCTTTTATACATCCAACTGCTTTAATGACATCCTTCCGGTTAGTTCTGCGCAATAAAGATATTCAAGTTGGGTGGTGATTCATCAAATTTATAGAAAGCTATTTTTTAAAATAATAAAAACGCATATAAAAATTTTACACAATTTTATTATTTTAATAAATAGCTTTCGATAAATGAAAAATAATTTGTTGATAAACATAGGTTTGAAAATTTGTTTTTTAAAATTTATTGTACAAAACCTGATTTCGTTCCATTGACTGCAAAGCAAACCTATCATCCAGGTAGCCGCCATTTTGAATTTCTCCCCACTCAACTTGAATATCCTTATTGCTTAACCGGAAGGACGGCATACAGTACGCTTCCATTTAATTGACCTTATCGGGACCTGATGGAACATTTTAATTGACCCTTCCCACCCTTCACGCAAATACCAAAAATACTCTGCACGTGAGGGGAAATGTAACATTTCCCCTTACGTGCACATGAGTGGTAGGGATAATTTTGTTCATCAAAATGTATGAAAAAGTTCAAATAAAATGGAAGTTCATTTAAAATGGAGATCAATTAAATGGAAGCGTACTGTATATGCAGTTGGGTGTACCTCGTGGCTGCACACTTTACTTTTCTCTCATTCTACTACACAGCTGAGGCATAAGTTTGTCCCGTTCTCTATCTGCTAGGCCTTTATAGCCCAAAGCACAGCGAGTACGGTTACGGGAGCAGGGCATGAGACAGAAAATGACAGAAACCGTCTCTGTCCTTTTTTATCGCATGCCCTGCTCCCGTAAGGGTGCCGTCCCATAGCTGCGTTTTACATTGCGTTTTAATGAGAAAGAAAAAGATAAAGTATATTTGTGCAACACCTGTAAGAAAAGTACCATTTATCTTGCCTGAAAAGTAGACGCAAAATAAGTAATTGCTGCACGTAGCAACAATGTATACTTTACTGCATACTGTGTAGAAAAGTACACTCTTCTGCACACTTTTCCGTCTGGTAGGTACCCGCGCAATTATTAATTAGTGCTTTACATGAACAGGCGTTGCACAAAATAGCGTGTGGACCTCGAGCGAAAGAAGATTTTCCATCTTCATGCAAATTGCTGCACTCGCTTAGCTTGGGCAGCAAATTTTGCACTCGTCGGAAAACACCTCCTTTCTGCTCTTGGTGCACCATATACTAGTGTGTCATTTTCTCTCTCATTACAACGCAGTGCAAAACGCAGCAAGGGGATGACGCCTTAACCGTATTCATTGTGCTTTGGGCTTATAGTGCGAGAACGAGACAAACTTATGCCAATATTGTATAGGTACGGAAGCGCCTATGTGCCACGTCAAGGCGCGCACTTATGTGTTCTGTTTTGTTGAAAAACGAACCAACGAACGCGAGAGCACGTTCATGTGTTCCCTTTCGTAAACTGAGTCCAGGGTTGGTTAATTACTATCGGATTTGCCAAAATTCATTTAAGAAGAAGAAAGAAAGAGAATAACTTAATGTCGAGAGAAAAATTGAGAATTTAAAGTTAATTGATTACTTTATTTTTCGTTCCTTTAACCCTAGAAGGACTAACTGGGTTCCTTTGTTCCCCCAGATTTTAAACGTTCATATAAGATTTGCATTTTACCAAAAACAGCTTTTATATAGTGAATTTTTCTCGTTTTTTATTAAGGAAGATGATGGTGTAATTTATTTTTTAATACAATAAAAACAAATCTAAAAATATTGTAAAAACAAAAAAAAAGAACCAAATTTTCTCAAAATTGGCATTTTTTACAAAAAATATCGTAGTTTTTCAACAAATTGACCAATTTAGAAAAATCCTGTGGATTTTAAAAGCTGAATAGACATGTTTGAAGAAATTTTTATGGACCTTTGAATTATTTATAAAAGTATAATTATTTGAATAGATGAAATTCCTATAATTGATACACAATTACGCATGTGAAATTTACCAAAATCAACTATAAAAAATTTTTATTTCTACTCAAAATATTTTTTTTTTAAAGTACTTGTTTTTACAAGTATAGTCATTACATTTTTGCTTTGTAGGTTCAATTAAACCGTTTTAATAAAAAAACAGAAATTTATTATCCTGACTTTTTTGAAACGTAAAGGACTAACTGGGGTATTTAGGGACCCCAGACTTACTTTAACTGAACTGAAGAGAGACTTGCGCACGCAATTCGCGCTAACCTACTAAAATCAACTGTCAGGTTACTAAATTGAATTATGGTTAGGGTCCCCAACCGAAATTGCCACTGTATGGGTCAGGAGGGATTCCATGTTTGGATTTGCTAGAGTTCGGAGTGTTAAACGTGGTAATCGTGAAGTTTCACGATTTTTAATTTGTGCTCTCTAAGAATAATTAATAAGTCTGTAATAGCAATGTTAACATGGTTTTAGTTGTGTTGTTTCCTAAACGTCGTAAATTGCCTCTGTTCTAAACTTTTTATTTTTGGTAGCATAACCTCAATAGTCTAAAGTTCCAATTGATTGTATGAACATTAACAATGTCCATTTTAATAGTTTCGCATCCGTCCCCATCGTGGAGCCCAGTTACTTGTAGCTGGTCTTCAATATTTTGTTTAAAGGCTTAGTTGATTAAATTTATTTAATTGTTGACAGTTGTTTCTCTACGGCACGGATGGTCGAAGGCGTGGTTATTCTAACCTCAATACTGGGAACTTGTTACTCGAGTTGATAATTTTTGGATGTATATCAACTTCAATTCCTGAAGGAGGTGTTTAAATAAGCAAATAAGAACAGGGTCCTGTGATGCCTCCAGGATTGACACAATTAATGAATAACAGTGTTCGATTTTGCTGCTTTGAATAACCATTAAAGTACAAGTGTGTTGGTTTAACCGAGTTTATCGATATTTCAAGTGTCCTATGTCCAGTGCCAGGTTGTTTCGGTGAGTCTTTGTGTTTTTACTCCATGGCGAGCAAATCTCATGTAATTTTTTTGCTATTTGGATGCGATTTTTACCAGAGTAATTTGATATATGCATTTGATTGTGGGGTTTTGTTCAATTGAGTATACTTCTAGACGTCTTTCTTTTATTTTATAAGTAGCATTTGCGCTTCTACGTTAATTTTATATATTTATCTACAAATTTGGTTTAGAATTGAATTTAATTTATTTTGAGTAATGCCGACTGGTTTTACTGTTTATTTTGAGTAGTCGGTGAATGTTGGCTTGAGCTTGGCAATTTGCTTGGATGCTGTAGATGTTTTCAAGTGTTTTTTTTTTTGCTTTTGTTTCTTTATATTTTATTTATATTGGAGTGAGAGTGTCAGTATGGAGTTTGTGATTTTAACTGGCTGAATGTTTAATCATGATCTTGTTTAATCCACGTATTATAATTCTTTCAGCCGTCTATGTAATAATAGATGTGATGGATTAAATCATCAAATGTGGGGATTGGTGTCACGTTGCACAACATCAGTTATCATGCGATGATGATTGTTATTCAGTGTCGGAATCACCTTAGCACAAGGGAATAAATGATTTTAGCAACAAGCTATCGGAGTGGATAGTTAATAACATTTTGAGTCCTTTTCCACCTTCTGGATTTTTTTAATTTTTGAGCTGTTGTTGTCATTATTGTTTCCAAATTTTAATATAGGGGATTTTGGAGTTTCTCTTGGCTTTTTGTCTTACTTAGTTCTGTTAATAGAACTTAAGGGGATTTTAATAGAATTCAATTTTGTAATTTCCCCTAATGGGTGATAGAGGCAGAGGTTCTGCCAGTGATAGAAATTGGATTCCTAAGAGCAGGTCGAGACCTGGGCCAGGGGTTCCTAAACCTTCGACGTCGTCCGTACTTACATCTCCCTCTGATATTCTGATAAAACACAATTATATTAAGAAGAGACAAAGATCGTTTGGGCCCTTGGGTTTTGATTCTTTGAGTCGTTTTAATGTTAAAAAAACGAAAGATCTTATTCCTGATGATAAGGGTGCTTTTTCCATCAATACTGTTCAAATGGCCAATCTGTTGGAGACCCCAGCGGAAAGTTCAATGAGTACTGGGTCGGGTTTTGCTAGTGTTGGTATCGAACCTAGAATTATTAACCAAGTATCGGACAACATGTCGGGTTCCGTGTCGACTCCTATCTCCAGTGAATCTTCAGTGTTGGTACCCCCCTCCCCTTTATATTTCATCTGGTCAAGGAGGAATCCCGAGGAAGCAGGGCTACTCGAAGAATGCTCTCCCCCCCTTACATTGTGTTGCTCGAGTCATCTGGGGATCGTAACGTGGGAAAATTGAACAAATTGGCAATAGGCATTCTTCTGGGTAAAATTATTTCGGGAAAGCGGAGAGTCATTCCCAATGGAGTCAATCAGCTTAAGATCTTTTGCGAGGACTGGAGGGATGCAAATTTGCTTATAACGTCTGGGATTCTTACTGAAAAAGGATACAGGGTATTCGTTCCGGCTTCGTTATTCAAAAGGAAGATCTTGGTTAGGGAAGTTGATACTAGTCTCAAAGCTTCTGAGATATTCGAGTTACTTGATTTGGATTTCAGAGGGAAGGTTTTGGAGATAAGAAGACGCACTACAGAAACTACTATTCCTGGGTCGGAGGCAAAAGCTTTGGTCCCTTCCGAAAATGTGGAAATAACGCTGGCCTCTAGGGAAGTTCCTAGCTCTGTATTTATCGCAGATGTCACTTTCGCTGCTACTCCAATTTTGTCTTTGCCCATTCGTTGTTTTAAATGTCAAAGGTTTAGACATATGGGCAAACAATGTAGAAGCTCTAAATCGGTTTGTGAGCATTGTGCGGAGTTTCACGACACTAAAGAGTGTACCAACCTTATCAGAAGGGCTCTGTGTTCTAATTGCGGCGGCTCACACAGCGCCTCCTCTAGAGAGTGTCCTACATATATCTACGAACTGGATGTTATGAGGGTCAGATCTGACAATTTCTGTGGATACGACGAGGCTGAGGTGTTCTTAAAAGCAGGTGGCAGTTTCAAGCCATATTTTCCGGCATCTAGCATCAGGGGTGCCCGAGGGCCTTCGGGCGAGGCGGAGGGGGAATCTTTGGCTCCTGGATCACCCTCTTCGTCGGCGGAGGCTAACAGACCGGGCACATCGGCTTCTGCTTCTGTTGGTCGATTCGATCCGAAGTTTCTTGCTAGTTTGTTTTCGGGCGCTTCCACGAACTACCAGAGGAGGCCGCGAGGGGATATGGACCAGTGATTTGATGGTTGGAAGTTTTTTATTGTTGGTGATGTACACCAGCCCCCTGTGTTTGTTCAATTTTATATTGGTGTTTGTTTACTTATGTCTTCTCGTAGGCTGAAATTTGGGCTTTGGAATGCTCACAGTGTTCTCAACAAGAAGGAAGAAATAGAAGCCTTACTTTATTTATACGAGTTGGATATTTCTTGTATCACGGAAACTTGGCTCACCAGAGGTCGACAATTCAGAATTTGGGTATATTCGATATTTAGAGATGATCGAGGCGGTGATATAGGGGGAGGTGTGTTGTTTTTGGTCAGGAACAATCTTGTTGTCGAGGAAAAAATACTGCCTCGCCATCTGCCTTATGAATTAGATGCGGTGGCTATTGCTGTTGAGACAACTGAGGGTTGGTTATCCTTTGTTGGTCTTTATTGTCAGCCCAATCTTGAGATCGACCTTGATGATTGGCAGAAGCTTTTTGACCTTGACCAATCGGGGGAGATGGTGATAGTCATGGGAGATTTTAATGCGCACCATGAGAGCTGGGGCGCCTCTCAAGCGAATGCTAGAGGTAGGGGGCTAGCTGCAGTGGCAGGTGAGCTGAGTAGAGTGATCTTGAATGATAGTATTTTGACTTTTCGCCCTTTGGATAATAGGGCTCAATCTAATTTGGACCTCATCTTTGTTCCGGCTGAATTGTCGTACTTGTTTGATGTTGAAGTTACCGATTTTAATTTTAGATCGGATCATGTATTGATTGGAGTTGAATTGAATCGAGTGGTTAAATACTGTTCGCCGTCAACGATCAGATATAACACGGAGAAGGTGGATTGGATGTTATTTAGGAAGATGGTTGAGGAAGGTGTTGGTGGGCTTGAGTTGGCTTTGAATGAGGGATCTTCGGTCACGGAGATATATGACGCGTTTGTTGAATTGGTTTTGGCTTCAATTCAAAAATGTGGGGCATTCTTGCCTTCACATAAATCCACGCGTAGCAAAGTTAAACCTCTATGGTGGTCAGTGGAGTGTGAGGAGGCGGTTTCAAGAAGAAGGGAAGCTATAAGAGATTTTTGGAACGACCTAACGGAGGCCAAAGAGTTGATCGCCAGGCAGGTTGACCAGGAGGTCAAATGGGTCCTAAGAAATAAGAAACGTGATTCTTTTCGACAGATGTGCGAACAGTTAAGTCCGTCGACGGGTTTGGCAAGGGCTTGGTCTATCATTAAATCCATGGCGAACACTGCTCAGGATCGTCAGACCAACATGGTATCCATCCCACAGGAAATTCGTTCTCAATTGCAGAGAGAGCTGGTCCGGGAAGAGATCCCCCGATCAATTATCCCAGTGGTCCCTTTGGACGCGGGGCGGTTGTTGCTGAATGATCAATTTACCATGATGGAAATGAGGTCAGCCTTGACGAAGGAAAAGCCCAAGTCAGCACCTGGCTTGGACTTCATCACCCTGGAGTGGATCAGGGCGCTTCCGGAGGCTGCATTAGTATTGTTGCTGAGATTTTTTAATCTTTTTTATCTGCAGTCGGTCTATCCTCAGTCGTGGAGTGCAACCACAGTTATCTTTATACCAAAGCCGAATGGAAAGGGCTTTAGACCGATTTCCCTCACTTCCTGCGTGGCCAAGTTAATGGAGCGTCTCGTTCACCGTCGTTTGGAGCATTACGTTGAATCCAATAACCTAATTCCACCTTTTCAATATGGTTTCAGGAAGAACAGATCATCTACGGACTGTGTCGCTGCGGTCAACGTTGATATTCTTCAGGGCTTTAGCCAGGGTAAGGTCACACTTTCCCTGGCTTTGGATATCAAGGGAGCATTTAACAATGTTCGCCCGGCGATTTTGCATCAGACGTTAATTGGGATGGGCGTACCTAGCAGGATAATTAACTTTGTGTCCTTTTTGACGGAACATCGTATGCTCCATTTTTCAGATTCGGAGAATGGTCAGATGTGTTGTGTTGGTGTCCCACAAGGAGGAGCGCTCTCTCCTCTCTTGTTCAGTATCTACTTGGCTGGAATTAACAATCTTATTGCACCTGATGTACGCATTAACCAATTTGCTGACGACATCTTCATTTACTCTAGAGGTCTAAATTTGGAGGAGGCTAAGGCTGGGATTCAGGCTACGATAGTGCCGCTCTCTGGGTGGCTTAGAGAGAGGGGACTCTGCATTGAACCGTCTAAGTGTGTGTTGACCCATTTCTCCCCTAAGACCATTGACATCAGCAACATCCAAGTCAGGGTGGACAATTATCTGGTAGCATGTACTTCGGAAGTCAAATATTTAGGGATTATTCTGAACAGCAGGCTGTCATGGATCCCGCACATTAAGATGATAGCATCGAGAGCTTCTAAGGCTATAAATGTGCTTAAAATGATTGTTAAGGTTAGTTGGGGCTCCAGTCCGGGGCTTGCATTGATAGTGTATCGAGGACTAATCAGGGCCCATTTGGAATGGGGCTGTCAATTGTTTGGTTCGGCTTCAGAGGGAGTACTCGGTATACTGGACAGAGAACAGTATGCAGCCCTTAGGGTGGCGTTGGGAGTCATGAGGACTGCTCCGATCGCGGTTATTCTGTCAGAGGCAAATGAGCCTCCTCTCTCCTACAAGAGAGGGTTACTTACGGATAGAATCCTGGTTAGGAATTATGGCTTTGTTACTAACCCGTTGGTTCCAAAACTGACCTTCTTGGCGGAGCGTGCTCCTGTTGGCTGCAGGAAGGTTTCTATCTCCAGAACTCCAATGTTGTAGTCATATTGGGAATTGAAGGCCGATTTGAGGGGATCATGCAGAAGAAGCAGGCCCTTGGATTTCGATTACCCGTGGGAATTTATTGTGCGAAGTGTTCCAGTATTCAGTAGAACTTTCTCAGAAGTAGCGGCCCCGATGGATGATGCGCAGACTGTGCTCGATGGAATATTGTCTGATAGATTCTCAGATCATTTAGTGATCTATACAGATGGATCGGCTGATCCCAGAAGAGCCGACCGCAGTGGCTGCTCCTTCTTTTCTCCGACTGAGAGACTCAGGTTTGGGTTAGGCTTGCAGGTGGGCACCTCAGCGTATTCGGCGGAGGCCTTTGGGATTATCTCTGCGATCAAACACATCATTACGCAAAAGATCGGACTTGCTGTGGTCATTTCTGATGCCAAACGAGTACTTGAGGATCTGGATCGAAGTTTTGCTGACCCTCCAGAGTCACATCTTATTTATGGGATTAAAAGCTTAATATTTAGAGCTGAATCGGAAGGTATCTCAGTCAAGTTGCTATGGGCCCCTGGACACAGGGGTATACGGGGAAACACTGTGGCTGACACCTTAGCCAAATTTGCTGCTCGTACTCCTTTTCGTACTAGATTTGGTATTCCTGGTCGGGATGTTGGAAGAGAAGTTGAGAGGAGGTTTAGTGAAAAAGTAAGATCTGATTGGCCATACTTCGGGAGCCCTCCTAAGGGAGGGGCGTATTTCGGGCGTCTTCCTCCAAATAATGTGAGACCTTGGTTCCAGGTATGCAACCTGTCGAGAAGTTCGGTGGTGCGGGTGACGAGGTTTAGAACTGGACACATTGTGACCAAAGACCACTTTGAACGTCTACATTGGGCCACCGAGTTGTCATGCCCGTGTGGGCGAGAGGAGAGAACTTGGAGGCATTTGATAGTTGAGTGCCCGCTGTTATCCCCCGGCCGGCCAGAGTTTTTGGGGTTTTTGAATCAAAGGGCGGGTATGGATACACCTGAGGAGTTGGAACCGAGCGACTTGGTATTTGATCCTGAAGTGGAATATGTCAGGGAGTTGGCGACGTTCTTCTCGAAAGCTCAGTTCAAATTTATATTGTGATGCGTTTAGGAGAAGTGGGTAGTTTGTTCTTAGTTTCTTTTAGGGTAGTTTATTTTGGTGGTGGGTATACTTTGATCGCTTAGTTTTGAATCACCCAGCGCTGCGCGCAGGGGCATCTGACCGCCTTCCCCCCGGGTGAACTGAGTAGCCTGGGCTCGCGGCGTTCAAGGGGTGCGTCTGTAGGCGGGGCATGGAGTGGTAACTGTTTGTTATCGAATAGGTTGGTAAGTTAGGTATAAGACCTGATGAGAGGTCAGATATTTTTATTTTTCTTTATTTTGCTCGTAATTATTTTTGCTGCTTTGAGCTTGTTTTTTACTTAATTTTTATTGCAGTTAATCTGATGGGAATGTTACTGATTGGCACTGGTTGTTCCCTGATATGCTTTCAGGGTTGGCTACCCTGGTCATAACCTACCTATCGTTGTAATAGATATACTTTGTCAAACATCACTACGTTAATAACCCATGTTAATATTTACAGACTTTATGAGAGTTCACAATTAGTTATGGCTGTCTGCTCTGCAAAAGGCCACTAAAGAAAGAAGAAAGAAGAAGAAGAAGTATGGGTCAGGAGCCTACTTTAAATTTCGCGTGAGGTACAAAAGGACCCCAGTTAGAACTTCTAGGGTTAATTAATTTAGACATTTTCATATGTACTTTTATAAAAATAAACTTTCTTGACGGACATAACCAAAAATTATTTTCAAAAACATTTTATTAAAGTATTTCATTAAAGTGTATTTCGATATAAATTTTACGTGTTGTATTTATATTTATTAAAAAATTGTTATTTTTAAATCATATTCAATTATTAATTCAATTCTATACAACATTTTTCCAACTTGAGTGTACCTTTGAAAAAGAATATGTTTATATAATTTTTAAAAAAGGACAACAAAAGTTAATTATTTTGATAAAATTAGAATATTTAATAATATTATTTTAAATATTTAATAATTAAGAACCTTATTTCTTAATAAATAAATGTGTTACATAGACATAACCAAAAATTATGTGTAATAAAAGTTTTGTATATAAATAAAAATATTGAAGTATTTCTAACTAATAATAAGTATATAATAAATTGACTTGTGGTACACTACTTGTAAAATAGTTATATTATTTAAAATTTTTGTTCATTTTGTTATTCAATATTGTGTTTAATGATCTGAAATTTTCATTTCTATTTGTGGTAATGAAATTCTTATTTGCAAAAAAAAAAATAATGAAACGAATGAACTTTGCAAGCTTATATTATTATTACCTATAATTTTAAAAGAACATAAATTTCTTTATTTAACATTTCCATAGGATTGTTGGTTTATATATGTAAAATATAAATATTTTGTCTTTAAAAATTAGTATCTAGACGTTATAATTGATAAGTTTATTTTAATTTGTAGATGGAAGCGAAGTCTAGCAGACAAATTAAAATAAAATTAAAGGACGAGGTGCAGAACGTTATTGTCGAAAATAACGTTCTTAAAAAGTGTTTTATTAATGATTATTATCCCAAAGGAAGTAAACTCCATTATGCCATTAATGGAGAATCATTCTTATTAAAAAGTGACGAAAATCACATCTATTTACGTCCTGAGATTTACCTATACGACATCGTTACAAGAGGACTTCGCTTTCATCTACAAATTAAAAGAAACTTATCAATTATAACGTCTAGATACTAATTTTTAAAGACAAAATATTTATTTTTTACATATATAAACCAACAATCCTATAGAAATGTTAAATAAAGAAATTTATGATCTTTTAAAATTATAGGTACACTCAAGTTGGAAAAATGTTGTATAGAATTGAATTAATAATTGAATATGATTTAAAAATAACAATTTTTTTATCAATATAAATACAACACGTAAAATTTATATCGAAATACACTTTAATGAAATACTTTAATAAAATGTTTTTGAAAATAATTTTTGGTTATGTCCGTCAAGAAAGTTTATTTTTATAAAAGTACATATGAAAATGTCTAAATTAATTAAAGGAACGAAAAATAAAGTAATCAATTACCTTTAAATTCTCAATTTTTCTCTCGTCATTAAATTATTCTCTTTCTTTCTTCTTCTTAAATGAATTTTGGCAAATCCGACTGTAATTAACGTAATTAACCAACCCTGGACTCAATTTACGAAAGGAAACACATGAACGTGCTCTCGCGTTCGTTGGTTCGTTTTTCAACAAAACAGAACTACGGAAGCCCGTATGCGCCACCTACCCGAACCAAGGAAGAACACTAGTGTTCCGAGTCTATTTTCGGTTGAAAACAAGGGAACGTCTATGTTCCTTGTTTCTGTTTGTGGAAAATGAAAGGGAACGTACATGTTCCGCGTTTCAGATTTACTCTTCTCTCTCTTTTTGCATTTGTTTGACTACCTAATCACGGTAATGTGATAAGTTTTTTTACGATTATTAGAAGTAGAATTATAAAAGTGGCGAAGACTTTATTGAAAAAAGGAGACAATTTTTTAATTTTACGGAGAAGAATTCAGAATATAAAAAAAAATCGAAAAATGAAGGGAATACTCGACAATAGAAAGAAACAAACTAAAAAATTTAAAGAATAATTATATGATTGATAGAGAATAATAACAGGGTGGCCTCAAAATGTAATTTTTAAAATTCCCTGATTTCTGCCGACTAATTTTTCGTTTTCTCTGACCACCAATTTTACAGTTTTTTTTAAATCTCGCTTTTTTTATTATAAATTTAGAGTAATAAAATCATGAATTTTTAATTGTGGTTTCTTTAAAAAAAGTTTAAATTTAAAAACTTTAAAACATTTTTTTGGAAAATCCCTGACCTGCGGTTACCTTGAATAAATTGTAGATTAAAAACTGAAGAAAATTATAGAAAAAAATCTAGGAAATGAATGAAAATTAAAAAAATCAATCGGAATTTGGAGAAAACAATGAAAGAATTGTAAAAAAATTTAAACAACATAGTTGATAATTGAAAAAAGGCGAAAATTATTTAATACTTTGTATTGATTTAATTAATTTAATTTTCATTTAAGTATAAATAACAAAAAATATTACTTAAAAAATATAATTTTTAAACATTAACTTTCCAATTTAATTAAATTTACCAGCATATATTATTAACTGAGATTTTTTTTAACACAAAACATCGAAATATTCATTTCAAAGAACAAAATGAAAACTTATTTATCAATTTTGTTATTTTAATGATATATATATATTTCAGTCTGCAATTTATAAATATAAAATAATAAGGATGTAAGATAATAGTTTACCAACATTAACTAGAAACAATTAAAATTTCAATATTAAGAAAGGTTTAAATATAGTTATTTCAAAATTGAGGTTAGGTTTTATACCGGCATTCAAGAACATCACAATTAATCAGGGACTGACACGAAAACCGAAACAAAATATATTTTATTTTTGTTTCGTTTCGGTTTTGAAAAACTGAAACAAAATATCAATTTAATTTTGTTTTGTGTTGAACCTGAAACGAAAAGGCTCTGAATTACGTTTTCGTCTCATGCCCGAAACGAAAAGGCTTCGAATTTTGTTTTCGTTTCATGCCCGAAACGAAAATCCGCTCCTAATTCCGTTTTCGTTTCTCATAAAAAAGGCTATAAATTTCACAAAAACAATTTTAAACACAATTCTTTTCTTGCAGGAGACGAAAACGAAATTCAGAGTCTTTTCGTTTCGGGCATGAGACTGAAACGAAATTCGGAGTTGATTTTCGTTTCGGGCATGAGACGAAAACGTAATTCAGAGCCTTTTCGTTTCAGGCTCAATACAAAACAATATTGATTGTACATTTTCGTTTCGTCACAACAATTCAAAACAGAAACAGAATTCGATTTTCGTGTCAGTCCCTGCAATTAATAAACATCTATTACTTTATAAAAATCTATATATTTTATATGTATATCAGAAAATAAACTTACCTTTCAATAAAATCTTCGCCACTTTTATAATTCTACTTCTAATAATCGTAAAAAAACTTATCACATTACCGTGATTAGGTAGTCAAACAAATGCAAAAAGAGAGAGAAGAGTAAATCTGAAACGCGGAACATGTACGTTCCCTTTCATTTTCCACAAACAGAAACAAGGAACATAGACGTTCCCTTGCTTTCAACCGAAAATCGACGCGAAACATCAGTGTTCTTCCTTGGTTCGGGTAGGTGGCGCATACTGGCTTCCGTACAGAACACATAAGTACGCGCCTTGACGTGGCACATAGGCGCTTCCGTATGTAGGAGAATGAGACAAACCTAAAGCCCAAAGCACAACGAATACGGTAACGGGAGCAGGGCATGAGATAATAAAGGACAGAGACTGTTTCTGTCCTTTTCTGTCTCATGCTCTGGTCCCGTAACCGTATTTCTATCTGCTTAAGCCCTAACCCTCTATCTACATGGAAGCTGATTCTGCGTCAAGCGTCAAAACGCGCAATAAAGCCAATGAGAGAGAAAAGGACATCAACAATAACAAACATTGTCTGTCCTTGTCTCTCTCACAATTCTATGTTTATACGTTCCGCGTATTTACGCATAACCGCAGAATCAGCTTCCATGTAGATAGGGGGTAAAGTTACCGGTCGAGGTATGAAGGTGATTCTACAATAGAGATTTAGGAACGTCGACGCGTCGATAGAATAATGAAAAACAATGGAACGACGCGTCGACGTTCAAAACACTCGTATTCTAGAATCACCTTGAAAGCGCCATAAGGCGCATTATAACGCAAAACTAAACGCAGTCATGGGACTTCACCTTAACCGTATTCATTGTGCTTTGGGCACAGAGATGCCACGGACCCTCTACAAACACATCTGTGCAAGTCTTTGAAAAGTTGTGTGATTGGTCGAAAGGAGCGGGGTGGTTTGAAATCGTTTAATTAAAAGAGTTTCAAACCACCCCGCTCATTTCGACCAATCAAACAACTTTTCAAAGACTTGCGCAGATGCGTTTGTAGAGGGTCCGTGGCATCTCTGATTGGGCATATCTACATAATATATAAATCTGTGTTTAATTGATTATTGTTTATGGATTCTTTTTCTTGACTGTTTCTGACCAAAAAATAATATAAAAGAAATAATTTATAATTATTTATTTTTGTCAGTGTTTACCAGTGCATTATATTAATTGACCAAATATAATGAGCTGGTGTCCAGGAGTTAAATCTGTACTGGAGTCGTGTAATCCTACTACACAAGCTGTTGTTCAAAAACACTTTTCACAATCGTTTTTTTATCCAAATATTTGTCACGTGTGTCATTCTCACGACAATGAATTATCTCACCTTAAAAAATGTGGAAATTGTAAAATGATATACTATTGCAGTCAAGAACATCAAAAAGTTCACTGGCCATTACATAAAAGTTTTTGTAAAAATATTAATGCCTTAAAACATGTTTCTAAGGAAAAAAGTATTGATGCTAAGATGAATTTGATATTTTCAATGGAAAATATAATGAAGAAAAAATTGGAACCATACGAAAATGAAATGATTGAATATCAAAAAGTTTGTGAAGTCTGCTTGGAAGAAGATCAAAGCTTGCTGAAAGCTTGTCCCTTTTGTCCTCACGCAAATTTTTGCAAAGAACACGAAAATGATTCAGCACATGAAGCATTCTGCTTTCTTTATAAGACTTGCTTTATATTAGATTATTATTCTATAGTTTTTCAAGAACAGCCAACACCAAGAATGATGGAATTTACTCCATGCAATTCAGAAATTTTAGAAATGCCAAGCTGTATGCAAGAATATATGAATATTTATTTTAAGCCACAGAAGGGTTTAAAATTTAATTTTCCCCCCGAACATGTAAAGCTGTACATTTCGCAACACTTTACAAGACCTTTAACTATGCTTTACGTATTGAAAAAAATTGATTTCAAATGTCAGTCGAATGAATTTATCATTCATGTGATTGGCGCAAGTAAACGTGAAGAATACTCATTAATTGAGTGGGAAATTTTATTTCATTGGTTACCTAGTCAAACAACAAAATTAAAAGTTGTACTTGTTGGACCTGAACTTACCGAAAACAGTCCTTTTTCAGAAGGTGAGTTTATTGTATTTTTTATTACCATTTATCTCATCATTTCGTTTAAATTTTATCCGTTAAATTCAAATATCGCACCCTTTGGTAAGTTTTTATTTTTTTTTTATTTCTGTTTTAGGAAAGGAATTAAATCTTTGTGAAGATTGCACTTCCAAAGGAAAGTGTTTAAAATTACAGATCGAAAACGGTCTGTATGAAACTTATTGTAAAACGAAATATTTTGTAACACCCAGTATTATTCTTGGCTTTAACCTTGGAATCATAGCTTACGATTCTTGGACAAACTCAATTTCACAAGTTCTAAATTTTAATTGCCCGTTTATTTTAACTGCATTCTCGAAACGAGAAGCAAAAGATGATCAAGAAGTGATGCGGAAAAACTTTAATTTTAGTGCGGAAATACAAAAGAATCCGTTTGCGAGCTTGAGACCAAAAAGAAGTCCCATAGGCGACAAAGTCTTCTATGAGAACCAGTTCTTAATTATTTATAATAATTTAGACGTTCTTGATTCTGAATCTAATTCAGAGTCTAAAGTTATTACAAGTTTACATTCAAATACAGTTTGAAATTCAAATCCCAATTTTGAAGATTCTTCTTTGGAGAAAGTATAGTCAATTTTTAACAATTTGATAATCAAACATTTTTTTTATTATAATAATATACAAAATTTTGAAGATTCTACTTTGGAGAAAGTATGTATAATTGTATAGTCAATTTTTAAAAATTTGACATCCAAACATTTTTTCTACTATAATAACAATATATAAAGTAAAATATATATTTGTATTAGTTGATTATTTAAAAAGATAAAACGACTAAAAAATATAACATAATTTCCAAATAATTATTTAAGTTCAATTTTAAAGTTAAAAATAATTAGATAATTTAAGAACTCTAATTTTTTTTATATATTGCTGTTGTACTTACTTTATTAGATTTATATATTTCAGGTATAAATAAAAATGTACTTGCGTATTTTCCGATGACAATTTACTTAATAAAATAAATTTATAAAATATTACGTAATCTTATTACTTCTTAAACGCACAACCAAAAATTTCTGAAAATATAATCCATTATTTAAAGAAATACATACAGCTTGTGACAACAAAACAAAGAGTATTTAATACATTATACATTGACTGTAGTTCTCACATTTAAAATAACTGATTAAATCATTATTACTTATAGCAGATTTAAACAGTATTAATCCTCTTATTGACAATAAATATAATATATATATGATAACTTTACAAACATGTAATCAAAAACAGCTTTTAGTATTTAAATTACGAAAGCATGAGACTGTCCTCTCTTAAAAAAATAGTTATATAAGTACTATTTATTCACTGATTTTAAGATGCTAATTTTTGTTGTTTAATTATTACTTAAGAGCTTAATGTCAGTGTTAATAAGAAAAATGACACAAAAGACTTTCTGTTTCTTCAAAGTCAATAAAGTAAAATATTAAATACTTTTATAAAAAAACTGAAAAACGAAGTACAAATCTGGAACATATATCCTTTTTTTAAAACGTAGAATTCTTCCTGAAAATAAATAGAAATTCTTAGTAGAATGATTCGTAAAATTAATATTGTAGGCTATTTCACCGACTCGAGTAATTTTGAAATACTGCGGGTATAAATTTGAAAAACACCTTTAAAAACTCAATTTCAATTGAAATACATTAAAAACTATATGACGGTTCTCCAAAAATAAAATAATTTATCACAAAATCTTGCAGCTTTACTTTCTCTCTATACAAATTTTCTATATGTAATAATGTGTTAGTAAATATTTTTTTATATTACTGTAAACAATAAAAGAATGGCGTTTTTGTTTCAAAATTACCCCGACGATTACTTGACTTCGATCATTTTATTTATGACCTTACCTTAAAATTTTCTCTTAAGAGATTTTTAATTACATTCCTTATCTGCGTTAAGATTCTTGTAGATAACCATGAATTGATTTTTTGTAGATAGAATATTTAATACGCTTCTGATATAAACAAAGCTATTAAAAGGGTTGCTGTCGAAGTACAAGTATTTTGCAAGAGGGAATACAGATGTAATTACTTCTTCATCATTAAAAGCTTCATCTCGACTGTAAGCTGTA
This sequence comes from Ganaspis brasiliensis, assembly GCA_037103525.1. NCBI lineage: Eukaryota > Metazoa > Arthropoda > Insecta > Hymenoptera > Figitidae > Ganaspis > Ganaspis brasiliensis. The sequence goes on along the minus strand of JAZKLR010000040.1, from coordinate 3,175,362 downwards.
ATTATCAACGGACAGTGTAATTTGCCAAGAATTTCTACACCTTTTATCCAAGATGAAAAAACATGAAATCCTACGTTAAAACCTGCAATAATATCAGGTTTCTCAAAGTCTTCTTCTTCGTAATATGTTTGATACAAAGTGTTTTTCACCTCAATCATAACTTTTCGTTTAGTCTTACTGCAGTGCTCACAAACATTAATTGTAGTGACATTCGTTTCTTTAAGCTCTGGGCCAACGAAAATCAATTTAAGTTCACGCACTTGTGGCAAGTAGTGTAATATACTTTCCCAATCGGATAGAAAAACTTCATCTGAAGTTGCTGCGATCACATGAATACCCTCGCCCAGAGACGGAACGAATGGAGAACGCGGTTGGGTTTTCTCAGCGTTCTGGTTAGTTCCCGATTGGTTTTTTGTTGAATATTGGAAAAAATTAAATAAAATTGGGAAAAAGGTTAATTGTTATTGTAAAATAGAAGTTCCCTGATTAGTTTAAAATAATCAGGGAACTTCTATTTTACAAGAACAATTAAAAATTAAAAGAAAATTGTGAAAATAACATTTATCGTTATTTGGAACACTTCTAGTGACTTCTAGTTAGTCAGTACCGCGGAAAATTCAAATATGTCAATCTCTTGTTGAACAATTTAAGAACATGAAAGTCTTAAATAATATAGAAATGTACATTCAATTAAAAGGGAAAATGTTCAAACTTGAATAAAAAATTAAAAACTAATAATTTCGAGTTAGAAAGATTAAACTAGGGAGCGTTTTATTGAACTTATAGGAGAGCCGGCAACCCGACTTACAGAGGAAATCGGGAAAAGATATTGAACAGGGGCTGATCGTCAAATTTTCGAATAGAAATTGGTGAAATTAATTTGTAAAAGAATAATAAATTATAATGTTTATTGAAAAAGGAAAATATGTAGGAATTGCAAATTTCAATAATAATAACAATGTTATTCTCATAAAATAATACAAAAAATATAAAATAGTTAATATTTGACCAATTTCTCATTCAACTGATTTTTTTCAAATTCAAGTTAATAAAAGTACAATATTAATAAAATAGTCAAAATAATACTTGTCTAAATGGATAAAATGAAAATCAAAGTTGGGATGATACTAATTTAAAAAAGAAATAAATAACATATATAAGATTTACTGAAACAAAGGTTAATAAAAGATTTATAGTTATAATTATTAATTTAATTAAATAATATAATTTAAATTTTATTTTAATTAAAGTTAGGTATATTAAACTTATCATTCAAATAGTTGAAATAATTAAAGGGTATGAAAATTTATCAATAAACAAATTTTATAAATATTAAATATTAAAAATAAAGGTTTATAATAATAAAATTACTTAATTATAAAAAATTAAGAATAAATAATTTTACATTTTTATTTAAAATTTCATTATCATTTAATTATTATTTAATAAATTCAAAAAAAAAAACTTATTAAATTTTAATGAGATCTATAGAAAAATTTTATTTAAAATCATTTTATTATTTAAATGATCTTACCAAATTCAATTTTTTATTAAAAAAAAATAATAATAAAATAAAATATTTATCAAATACTTTAATGAAATTATTGTAGAAAATGAATTTTTTAAAAATAAGTTTTTCCAAAATAAAGTTAATTAATTATCAGTCAAATAATTATTAAACATGTAGTTAATTAGTTTATTTTATTGGAAAAAAATAAGTAATTACATCTAATATGAATTAAAAAACAAAATAAATCAAGTATTTATCAAATACGTTATTTATATTATTTTTCAGAAAAAAAAAATTCAATTTAATATGCCGTTTCAAAAATTTATTTACTAATTTATTTGTATACATTTAATATTGCTAAAAAAACGGAAAATCGACAATTTGACAAAGTTTAAAACGCAAAATATTCAAAAATTAATAAAAAAAACGTTCTCTGCGCATAGAACTTTTAATTTGGGATCTATATTTGCAAAATATTTGATAATTAAAACAAATTATCAATTATTTTACAAAATAGACCCTACCAATCGATTAGTATTTCAAAAACGGAAAATCGACAATTTGACAAAGTTGGAAACGCAAAATTCTCATAATTTAATTAAATAATCGTTCTCTGCGCATAGAACTTTTAATTTTAGGATCTATATTTGCAAAATATTTGATAATTAAAACAAATTATCAATTATTTTACAAAATAGACCTTACCAATCGATTAGTATTTGAAAAACGGAAAATCGACAATTTGAGAAAGTTGGAAACGCAAAATTCTCATAATTTAATTATATAATCGTTCTATGCGCATAGAACTTTTAATTTGGGATCTATATTTGCAAAATATTTGATAATTAAAACAAATTATCAATTATTTTACAAAATAGACCTTACCAATCGATTAGTATTTTAAAAACGGAAAATCGACAATTTGAGAAAGTTGGAAACGCAAAATTCTCATAATTTAATTATATAATCGTTCTATGCGCATAGAACTTTTAATTTGGGATCTATTTTGTAAAATAATTGATAATTTGTTTTAATTATCAAATATTTTGCAAATATAGATCCCAAATTAAAAGTTCTATGCGCATAGAACGATTATATAATTAAATTATGAGAATTTTGCGTTTCCAACTTTCTCAAATTGTCGATTTTCCGTTTTTCAAATACTAATCGATTGGTAAGGTCTATTTTGTAAAATAATTGATAATTTGTTTTAATTATCAAATATTTTGCAAATATAGATCCTAAAATTAAAAGTTCTATGCGCAGAGAACGATTATTTAATTAAATTATGAGAATTTTGCGTTTCCAACTTTGTCAAATTGTCGATTTTCCGTTTTTGAAATACTAATCGATTGGTAGGGTCTATTTTGTAAAATAATTGATAATTTGTTTTAATTATCAAATATTTTGCAAATATAGATCCCAAATTAAAAGTTCTATGCGCAGAGAACGTTTTTTTTATTAATTTTTGAATATTTTGCGTTTTAAACTTTGTCAAATTGTCGATTTTCCGTTTTTTTAGCAATATTAAATGTATACAAATAAATTAGTAAATAAATTTTTGAAACGGCATATTAAATTGAATTTTTTTTTTCTGAAAAATAATATAAATAACGTATTTGATAAATACTTGATTTATTTTGTTTTTTAATTCATATTAGATGTAATTACTTATTTTTTTCCAATAAAATAAACTAATTAACTACATGTTTAATAATTATTTGACTGATAATTAATTAACTTTATTTTGGAAAAACTTATTTTTAAAAAATTCATTTTCTACAATAATTTCATTAAAGTATTTGATAAATATTTTATTTTATTATTATTTTTTTTTAATAAAAAATTGAATTTGGTAAGATCATTTAAATAATAAAATGATTTTAAATAAAATTTTTCTATAGATCTCATTAAAATTTAATAAGTTTTTTTTTTTGAATTTATTAAATAATAATTAAATGATAATGAAATTTTAAATAAAAATGTAAAATTATTTATTCTTAATTTTTTATAATTAAGTAATTTTATTATTATAAACCTTTATTTTTAATATTTAATATTTATAAAATTTGTTTATTGATAAATTTTCATACCCTTTAATTATTTCAACTATTTGAATGATAAGTTTAATATACCTAACTTTAATTAAAATAAAATTTAAATTATATTATTTAATTAAATTAATAATTATAACTATAAATCTTTTATTAACCTTTGTTTCAGTAAATCTTATATATGTTATTTATTTCTTTTTTAAATTAGTATCATCCCAACTTTGATTTTCATTTTATCCATTTAGACAAGTATTATTTTGACTATTTTATTAATATTGTACTTTTATTAACTTGAATTTGAAAAAAATCAGTTGAATGAGAAATTGGTCAAATATTAACTATTTTATATTTTTTGTATTATTTTATGAGAATAACATTGTTATTATTATTGAAATTTGCAATTCCTACATATTTTCCTTTTTCAATAAACATTATAATTTATTATTCTTTTACAAATTAATTTCACCAATTTCTATTCGAAAATTTGACGATCAGCCCCTGTTCAATATCTTTTCCCGATTTCCTCTGTAAGTCGGGTTGCCGGCTCTCCTATAAGTTCAATAAAACGCTCCCTAGTTTAATCTTTCTAACTCGAAATTATTAGTTTTTAATTTTTTATTCAAGTTTGAACATTTTCCCTTTTAATTGAATGTACATTTCTATATTATTTAAGACTTTCATGTTCTTAAATTGTTCAACAAGAGATTGACATATTTGAATTTTCCGCGGTACTGACTAACTAGAAGTCACTAGAAGTGTTCCAAATAACGATAAATGTTATTTTCACAATTTTCTTTTAATTTTTAATTGTTCTTGTAAAATAGAAGTTCCCTGATTATTTTAAACTAATCAGGGAACTTCTATTTTACAATAACAATTAACCTTTTTCCCAATTTTATTTAATTTTTTCCAATATTCAACAAAAAACCAATCGGGAACTAACCAGAACGCTGAGAAAACCCAACCGCGTTCTCCATTCGTTCCGTCTCTGGGCGAGGGTAAGCATAGAAGACTCAGGTTTAAGATCCAATTTCTCCATGGCGAAAAGTAATGTCAGTGGCCTGGCAAATTTGTCAGCAAGATAGGAAATGATGACTAATTTTTTTTCTTCTGCAAATGTATTGATAACTGATAACATACGCGGAAAGTATGTTTCCAAAAAATTCATTGTGGAATTAGGTAATTTCACAGCTTTCTGTTGATGAGGGAACTTAGCAAAGTACAGCATCGAATGTTCTTCTTCGAGAAATTTGACTTGTTTTGTTAAAGCCACAATAAATACGAATTTAAGGCATTCTTCATGAAAATGACCTGATTGATTCAAGTGCTTTGTACAAAAACTGTGTTGCGGACACTTTTTGCAACTTACAAGAAGTTGTGGATCATTCTCGAAGCAAACGGCACAAAATCTTGAATATAGGAGCATTTCAATTTCAGGTAGATTCAATTCCCTTTTCAATTTTAACTGTATCTCCAAGTTCAAAGTTTTCTGAAAAAGTAAAATTACTTTAAAATATATTTGCAAAAACAACTGTCAAAAGAATTTAAGCTTTATTATATTTACAATTAATCTGCCACAAAGGTTGCTTAGATTTTCATCATTCTTTGAACAAGTTAAAGAGTTACTCTCCTTTAAATATTTCTTCACTTTTTGAAAGATCTTTTCAAGTTTCTTTTCTATTTTCATCTGAACCATGATTTTACAAAAATCCTTGTGAATTGGCCAATGCTGTTTTTGATGCTTTACGCAACAATATGAAATCATATGGCAAGCACCACATCTTTTTAATTCGTTTGCTTTTTCACCGAAAGTACGACAAACATGACACATATTTGGAAAGAAAGAATCAAGTGCCATTGACCTATCTATTGATGCAACGTGTTCATCATGATTATCATCACATTTACCAAAAACCGATCCGAATGCGGATTCAAGTGCTTCACCAAGCGCATTCATGAAATAATCATTAACACTCTGCATTTGAAGTAAAATAAAAGTGACAGTATCAGCTCCACAAACAAAAGTAACGAAAATCACAAGATTATGTATTTTTTTCTATTTTTCCTACAGTTACTCCCAATTCACTGACCGTTAGGCATTAAACTGGATATAAAACATGAATAAATCTTAAATATTCAAAAATTATCAACAACTGACAATAAGCAATAACTGCTGTCTGCTGTAAGCAGGGTGGAGCAGGGTTGAAAGATAGTACGTATTTTATGTAATGTATAGAAAACTATGTGTTATACGTTAAAACCTCGAGTTTTTACTTATACCCATCCCTGGTCACATGTATAGCCAGGGTTGGGAAATGACGCGTCACTTGAGGTTTTCTACGTATGTTACCGGTATGTTACACAGGGTTGTGTAGTGACGCGTCACTCGAGGTTTTTTACGTAATTTACAGGTATTTTACATAAGTAAAATACCGTATTTTACCCCCCACTCCCGAAAAATACATTATGAAAAATATTTTTGAGGTAATTTACTAGGTATTTTACTGTAAAGTACCATGTAATTTACCTAAGGTATTTTACTAGCACAACTGATGTTACATCAAGTAACATACACCCCTGCACATAAATGCTGAACTTCTGGTTTATTGTTCATCTATTGTTTGAACAATAAACCGGAAGAACAGCATTTATGTGCAGGGGTGTACCTGTTTTAGGTATGTTACCCCCCCCCCCTCCCCCGCCACCAAAAAAATGCATTATGTAACAAATTTAGTAGGTAACTTACCTAGGTAACATACAGTAACAAACTATGTAACATACCTCTGGTATGTTACGTACACAACCCTGTGTATAGCCCAAAAGTACAATAAATACGGTTACGGGAGCAAGGCATGAGATAATAAAGGACAGAGACTATTTCTGTCCTTTTCTGTCTCATGCTCTGGTCCCGTAACCGTATTTCTTTCGCCTCAGAAGTTTTCTACACAGTGTAATCAGAGTCGGGAAGTTACGCGTAACTTTGAGTTTTTGACGTTTGTAATATACGTCATTTACCCCCACTCAACAGAAAATGCACTGTGTTTTAAATTCAGGACATAATATACATACGTAAAAAAAGTCAAAAACCCCCCGTAATATACATGAGGTATATTACGTGCACAACCCTCAGTGTAATTTACTCGTAAACATTCAGGCTGTGACATAGAGATATTTTGGAACTTTTCTTCAACGGCATACTACATTTTGACACAATTAACTTACAAATAATTAAAAAAAAGCACTGAAATATACCTTTATGTTTTTTAAGGTTATGAGAGAATGTGTTTATGCCATTTCAGCAAGTTGTGTCATTTACCTAGGTACTAATTGACCAGTTTTTTACGTAATTTACCGAATTCAAGTACACCTAGGTGCATAAATGCCTTACCCCGGACCTCTCTCTCTTACTCACGTATTCTCATGCGCAGGGACAACTAGTTCTGGGCAGGGTTGTGTACGTAACATACCAGAGGTATGTTACATAATTTGTTACTGTATGTTACCTAGGTAAGTTACCTACCAAATTTGTTACATAATGTATTTGTTTGGTGTCGGGGGTAGGGGGAGGGTAACATACCTAAAACAGGTATGTTACGTGATGTAACATACCGGTAACATACATAGAAAACCTCGAGTAACGCGTTATTACCCAACCCTGGTACTGAGTAAGGCATTTATGCACCTAGGTGTACAGTCGGACACATTGATGCCTTACCTCGTCTACGCTTGTCTTACGCATATGATCACGTGCATAAGACAAGCGTAGACGAGGGAAGGCATATATGGCCGCGACTGTACACTGCTATTCATATATGCTGTCCTACTGGTTTAGTGTTCGAACAATAAACGAACAATGAACCGAAAAGACCGCATATATAAATCGCAGTGTAATTTACCTGTCATTTACTCAATATTGCTAAAAAGCCCATAACTGCCAACAGATTTTTTTATTTAACTTTTCTGTCTTCTTCTAATGCATGTGCCATTGCATGAGCTGGAAAAAGACAGAAGAACTAAAATGAAAAGGTCCATAGAGTTCCAAAGGCGGCAATTTTTACATAAAAAAAAAGACAGAAGATTGCGGTAAATTAGAAATCCTACACTGTAAAAACAGGTGTCTTACAAGTGTCTTATTTTAAGACATAAGACGTTTAGAAAGCGTCTTACAGGTATTTTTAAGACACTTTCTCAATGGTTTAAAATTAAGACACCCTAAAATGTCTTAAAAGTGAGGACAAAATAAGACACTTGTTTTTAGAGTGTATAAAGAGAGTCGAGACACAAGTGTGACGGTTCGTGATTGGTTGCGATTAAACCGGAACCAGAAGTGATTTTGTAATGTCGCAACGTAACCTCAAATCTTAAGGCGCTTTTATACCTCGTCCTGTAACTTTACTTTTCTCTCATTCTACTACACAGCAGTGGCATAAGTTTGTCTCGTTCTCGCACTAGTTATGTTCCCAGACAGTCCAGGACACATAATTAGTGCGAGAACGAGACAAACTTATGCCACTGCTGCGCAGTAGAATGAGACAAAAGTAAAGTTTTTGTATAAGTACTTTTGCTTCCTCATAGAGGAAGCGTTGTGATCGTTAAGATTTTCGATTTTCCAAAAATAGTGTAAATCGACTCAGTTTCATCTGAAAAGTTCAAATTTTTATTCCTGAGAAAATGTCCAGATGTGTGTGTGTGTGTGTGTATGTGGTAAATTTTTTGTCGCCAGGATATCTCGAGAACGCTTCAACGGATTTTAATAAAATTTGGATGACATATGAAGCTCACAAATATCTAAATTTGGACACAGGGATTTTTGAAAATACCCAATCAAATTTTTTTGAGCACCTTTTTTCATCAAAAATATCGTTTTTTGGCAAAAAATTTTTTCATGCTAAAAATTCAGACAAATGAATGAAAAAATCATGTTCCTTGTTTCAAAACGAATCGATTGACCTATATAAAGTATATAATTGACCAAAAACTCACGTAATAATTCATGATTTTTCAGTTTTTTTCATAAAAAAATCTCGTTTTTGGAAATTTTTTAAAAAAAAAAAATTTTCATGCTAAAAATTCAACCAAACAAAATCATATTCCTTGTCTCAAAACGAATTGATTGACCTATATAAAATATATAATTGACTAAAAACCCACGTAATAATTCATGACTTTTCATTTTTTTCATCGAAAAATCTCGCGATTTGCCAAAAAAAATTTTCATGCTAAAAAACCAACCAAACGAATTACAAAATCATATTCCTTGTCTCAAAACAAATCGAGTGACCTATATAAATTTTATATTTGACTAAAAACTCACGTATTAATTCATAATTTTTAATGTTTTTTATTGAAAAATCTCGTGTTTTGCCAAAAAAAAATTTCTTGCTAAAAATTCAAACAAATGAATTAAAAGAATCATATTCCTTGTCTCAAAACGAATTGACTAAAAATAATTGACTAATAATTGACTTTATTTATTTATAATAAATAAATAAATAAAGTTTTGGAATATAGAAAAAATATATATATATTGATTTATTATTATTTTATTATTATTACTTATTTGCATAAAAATAAATAATAATTAATTTAAAATTGAATTATTATTTTTTATGTTATAAATAAATTTATTGCTTCCTCTATGAGGAAGCAAATTATTTTGCTTTCTTGGAAGCGAAGTGTCCATGAAATGGACAGAATTCACACCTAGTTTGTATAGTAGGTCCTATACAAAAAGTCTACTATAGAAAAAGTGCTCGAAACCATGTTGCCATTTACATCAATTCACATTTCCGGTCTTAAATGAAAAGGTCTATAGTCCGCGAGGTGTGCCCGCGAAGGACTAGGGTATCAGTGGATTAGAATAGACCAATCTGATAATTGGTCACATTGGAAAGTATTTTCTGATTGGTCTATTCTATTCTCCTGATAATCTAGACCTTCGTATGTGACTTCACCCTAAAGGTACGGCTACACCTCGGTAGGCAAGGAGCCGGCTTCCTTCCCGTAAGTTAGAGTAAGAAGGACAAAAGTACTTCTGTCTTTCTTACTCTAACTTACGGGAAGGAAGCCGGCTCCTTGCCTCCCGAGGTGTGGCCGTACCTTAAAATTCACAGTGCATACATATAACAAAGCCAACCTTGTATTTTGTGTTTTATCGAGTTTGTATCCAAGAATGCATTCCTCTTCTTGCATTTTTTGTTGTTTGTTTTCAAATAGTTTTCAATAGCAGTTTTCTAAATTCTGATATAATTTTTGACCTATTTTTGAATACGTTTTAAACCAAATGTAAATCACCTCTTTTACAAGTCATATATCAGTTAAAAAATGTATAAAAGTGAGAATATTCTAAAACTTTTTCATAATTGGGATCCAGAATTCTCTGGTTCCGCATATTCAATATTTCCTACTTTGCATTTCTATGCAAATCTTTGCCATGTGTGCCTTACTCACAATCGAGAGTCTCGTCTGAAATTCTGTTCTGGTTGTAAAATGATTTCATATTGCAGTGAACAACATCAAAAATCTCATTGGCCACAACACAAAAAATTCTGCAAAATAATTTCCACTCAACTAAAAACCAGTAAAACTACAAATATTTTTGATGCGATATCTTTTGCCGACAATGATGAAACAGGATTTATCCCAATTAAGGACAGAAAATCCTGTATTCTTCAATTTATGGAAAATAAATTGAACAGAAAATTATATCCAATTGAGGCAGAAATGATTTTATTCCCTAAAATGTGTGAAATTTGTGGAATAAGTAATCCAAAGGTTTTAGTCAGTTGTCCTAACTGTCCACATGCTAATTTCTGCATAGATCATAAACAAAATCAAGAACACGAAAAATTGTGTCATTTTTATACGCTTTGCTGTTTATTAGACGGTGTCCATGTGTTATACCCAAACAATAAGAAAAAAGAGTGTTTAAAAATCACTTTGCTTGATGAAAATCTGCGTTTTCCATCCTCATTAGAGGACTTTATCGATTCTTATTGTTCATTAACGACTTCTAATGATTACGATAAAAAATTGTTGATATTAAAGTACCATTCCGAGTACCTAACGTGTTCAATGACCTTATCTTACGTTCTTAAAAACTTGAATTTACCAGAAAATTCGAAAGTAGAGATTCATGTAATTGGTCAATATTTTGAAGAAGTTGATCAAAATCAGTACTGGGAATTAATTTTATATTGGCTACAACACGTGAAATATTTGAAAATTGTCTTCTTCGTTATTGACATTAGCTCTGCTCATATTATTTCACCAATTTGTCAAATTTGCGTCGAGTTTCGAAAAAAAATTGACTTTGAATTTCGTGATTTAGCTTATGAAAATTATTTCAAAAGCAATCAATTTGTTCAGCCAACAATTCTAGTTGGACTTAATTTTGACAGAACAATGTTTGAAAAGGGCACGAAGATTGCTTCAATTCTTAAAGAATTAAATAATCCTTTTATTATAACTACTCAATGTGAAAACGATGCTCAAGAATGCTTGGAAATATTGGGTCAAATGTTTGACGTAAACGATTTGTGCTTTGAAGAAAATCCTTTTTCAAGTTTAAAATGTGCAAGAATGATTAATGAGTTGAGAGGACTCAGATTCAGTAATAAGTTTCTCATTTATAAGAAAATTCGTGAGGAAAACGTTAAAATAGATTCACCATTAGTTGAACAACAATCTTCTATTGAGATCCCTGATTATGACAAATTAATGGAAAAAAACACACTACTTAAAAATAAAATTGAGGATCTTGTGGAAAAGAAGAAAATAATGAAAAGTTGTTTTGAAAAATTCAAAGAAGATTGTTTAAAAGATATTGAAAAGATTGCAATTGGTTTTAAAAATATTGAAAATATATTTCAAGAGGTAAATACTTATATTAATAATAATAATAATAATCATCATCATTTTTTTAAACAATTTTACGTTCTTTTCTTTTTCAGAAATTTGAATTATTTACAACTGATAATAAAATAGTTGGAGAAAGTGAAAAAGATGACTTTAAAAGTGAAAATGTAAATACATTTCAAGTATTAAAACAGTAATTGTTTAATAAGGAAGCTAAAAGCAATTGAAAAATGTTTATATCTAATTAAAATTTAACAATTGACGATTTTTTAAAAACGCAAATTATTTCTTAAGAATCTAAAACAATTCAAGCTTTAATTTAATTTTAAATTTATGTTTAAGAAAATTGATTTTTCTTATAAAACGGAAGAAAATTATATATTTAGAAAGAGTTTTTAGACAATTGTAATTTAATGTTTAAACAAGTGTTTTCTTATTTTAGTTCATTTTCTACAATCTTGTAAAACAAGTTGCGTAATTATATATTTCATAATAAAAATAATTGTCTCTTTAATTCAGAGTTGATCAGTATCATTAAAGAGCCCTTCTATTTATTTTGCTTACGTCGCTTAGATAGGGAAATGATACGAATGTAAACAAAGTTTTCCTTCATCAATGGATTTATCTTTCACCTCGACCAAAGACAGGTAATAACTTAATATTATTTTATTAAATTTCATATTTATTTATATTTCAGATATAAAGCATTTTAAACTTTTAGATATTTTTAATTATCACAATTATTTTATTATTTATTTAAATGATCACAATTAATTAAAATACGGTGTCATTTGAGAAACGTTGTAATTAAAATTAGAAATAATTTAAAATTCAGAAGTATTTAAATGTTTGTACTATATTTTATTTATAATTAATAATAATAGTTTTCAAAAACATTTTAGTAAAATATACAGATTTTTAAATAAAAATACGCCTTTTTATCAAAAATAAGTCGCAACAAAAATTGGTAAACACCAAGTGAACTCATACAAAATAAAAGAAATGTTGAGAATGTTATATATGTATAGTTTCGTAATTTAGAATATTTTTTTTACTTTTCTTAATTACATCTTAAATTTTTGAATACGTCAATTTCTATTTAAATAGCGCAACTAAAGTGCTATTAAATATATATTTTATTATTCAAGAATTAATTTTAAATGTAAAAATCGTGTCCTGTAATTAATTTTCTCCGATGTTGTAGAATTATGTATAATTTTTAAAAAATCATTTATAAAATTTTAAATAGGAACTGTTTTAACAAAAATTTTATATGAATACGATAAAATACTCATTTTTTTTATTATTAAAATTATTAATCCACTAATAAATAATTTTTTAGTTTTTAACTTTCCGATTTATTGCAAGATTTGTCATTAATTTAATCGTAAGAAGAATAATAGAGAAACATTAACAGAGGAAAAGTACTTTTTATTTTAAAAAATTAATTATAAAAGAAATGCTTCGTTTCCATCTTCTTTTGAGTCTAAAAGACTAAATAATATTATTTATTCATTTCTTTGCACAGAAAATTTATATTTTTGTTTCTACTTATTATTAGTCGGTTGCCTGGCTGGTCGTTTCAAAATGTTTTTAATTTATTTGACGTCGTACACAATTTTATTTAATATATTCTAATTGTTTGACAAGTTAAAAAATGTTTAAATTTTAACGAATTTAGCCTCATGAGGCCAACGAACCTTTGTTGGTGAAACGTCGCTGAATGACATAATTAAAATTGTGTTAACATTTACCTTCCCGAATCATATAAATTTTCTGGTTCAACTTTAATCTTTTGAGTTTTTAAAACTTGAAATTAAAAATATCACTAGTGAAAATGTGAAAATATAACTAAATTTTAGAAATAAAAACTAGACAATTACTTTTAAAAAAATACAAAAATAAGTTATTTTTGTGTCATTTTCTTTTTATTATCATAATTTGATAAAGTTACTAAAAAGACAAGAAAATTACTAGAAAGTAATAAAACAACTATAAAATGGAAAATATAACTGGCAAAAGATAAAAAAACAACTAGCAAATTAAAAAATAAAACTAGAAATGAAGAAAAAACAAGGAAGTGGACAAATAACCTGAAATTAAAGAAAAATAACCACAAAATGGGAAAAAAATCTGTAAAAAAGCAAGAAAAATTATTAACAATTTTTATTTGTAAATAAAAAAAGGAAAAATAAAAACATTATTGTTGGTTTGAAGGACGTCAATTTTTAACATTTCCAATTTGAAAAATTTCAATTTTAGATGCTTTTAAATTTTATTTTTTGCTGTTTGTTATTTCCTATGTTTTAATTTTATTTTTTTTTAGATTTTTTAATGTTTTTCTAAAGATACTTTTTTTACTATACTAATTTTGGTCAAAAGCTTGTGCTAAATGTTACTTTTTTAAAAGATATAACATAAATAAAATATAAGAATCTATGTTTTTAGTCATTAAGTCTGTTTATTAAATTCAGTAATACATGATTCTCCTCCATTTTCTAAACATCATCTATAATTTTAATCATTTAAACATTATTTATCACTTTCAAATAATTCCAACCTTCGTTCTGAAGTACCATTTATTTTAAAAATATTTTTAGTGAGTTTTTTACGTTTCCAAATTATTTTCTTAATTTTTAATTATTTTTTCATCTTTACCTACTTTTTCATTTTATTACGTATTTTCTTCAATTTTATTTTTCATTATCTAATAATTTTTCATTTATTTTGTAGTTTTTTCCAAAATGTTTTCTACTCTGTCTAGGTTATTCGTTTAGAATATTCAGTGATTTTCTAATATTTTCTAGTTTCAATTTTTATAAAAATTTATTCTCTATTGTCAGATATTAGCTTTTCTATGTATACGTTTTATTTTTGTTATTTCAATACCATTCAGTTAAAACTAATTTTCTTAATGTATCCATTTTTAAATTTTTTCTATTTAGATATTTATTAAACAAATTTTGGTATAAATTTTTATCTATTTATTTTTTTTTCATTATCTGGTGTTTTTACAATTTTTTATACCTTTTTTCATTCCCTAATTTTTTTCAGTTAAAAATTTGCCCTTTTCGATTTTATGACGAAAAATTACTGTAGAAATGATTTTGTTGATCATTTATAGTTAATTGTTTAGAGTAATTATATAGTACAACTATTTAATACATTAATTAATTAATTATAATAATTATAGTAATTATTAAATAATTTAATATATATTTAATATCCGTATCCACTAGGGTGTCCGTTAAAAAATCGACTTTCGAATTATGTTTACGATACCCTCCAGTTTGGTTCCAATATAAAAAAAAAAAATTTTCTGTAAAATTGCAGCCTGATTGATTAATATTAACCCGTGCCAGCAATCGATTGAAATTTCCCATTGAAAATGCATGGGAAAAATAAACTTTTTTTAAAAAATTTCATAACTTTTTTAATTTTTTTGCAAATAAATTTCCAGGTCACAAATTTCTTCATTTTCAGCTATATTTTAAGGCAGCGTTTTTAGAAAAATTTAATTTTCAAAATTTTAAAAATGGCGGATTTAAAAAATGGGTCAAAAAATATATTGTAATATTTACAGCGTTTTATCATATAAATATTCAAGGTAACTCAATAGATCTTCTTAATCGGAGGTTCTTGAGGTCGCTAATGAAGATTACGATGTCAAAAATTAATTTTTCATAATTTTGGAACCAATATGGCGGACTCAAAATTTTGCATTTCCACATTTTTCAAGAAATCGCCTTGAAACACCGTTATCGGGCTTTTCGGGGTCACCATTAACAAATTTCATGTCAAAATGTATTTTTCAATAAAGCCGATTCAATTTGGCGGATTCAACAAACTTTTTTTTTTAAATATAGTTCTTACATTTTTACATTTTAATTATTCAGTTTTTGATCATCCATAATAAGCAAAACTGATCTCTAAATCTGACTTTCAATTAGTGATTTTTTACTAATGAATTGGCGAGAAATCGGTTACTATTAAATAGTAAAAACTTTTACTAGTTATTAGTAGAAAACTACTAATTTAAAAGTGAAATATCTATTAATTAAAATTGTAAAAGTTCACTTTCTCAATTAGTAGTTATGCAACTGTTAAATTAGTAGTAATTTTCTACTAAAAAATATTGCAATTTTTAACTTTTTTGACATCGTAATCTTCATTAGCGACCTAAAAAACCCCTGAATAAGAATATCTATTGAGTTTCCTGTAATATTTATGTGATAAAATATTGCAATGTATTTTTTGACACATTTTTTAACATTCGCCATTTTAAAAATTTTTTAAATTAAATTTTTCTAAAAACGCTGCCTTAAAATATAGCTGAAAATGAAGAAATTTGTGACCTGGAAATTTATTTGCAAAAAAATTTAAAAAGTTATGAAATTTTTTAAAAAAAGTTCATTTTTTCCATATATTTTCAATGGGAATTTCAATCGATTGCTGGCACGGGTTAATATTAATCAATCAGGCTGCAATTTTACAGAAATTTTTTTTTTATATTGGAACCAAACTGGAGGGTATCGTAAACATAATTCGAAAGTCGACTTTTTAACGGACACCCTAGTATCCACCCCTTAAGATGCTAAAACCAAATTCTTTATTCGTAATATTATTATTCCCATATTAAGGAGGTTTCCTCCATTTACATAACCTCAAAACTAGAAACTCGTTTTTCACCCCAAATAGAAATAATATTGAAATCAATTTTACCAAATTTTAAAAGATCGAGTTGTGCATTTTTCAGAAAAAGTTAGGTTGAGCTAAAATTTGTTGTCAATTAATAATTATTTTAAATTTTATGTTTTTTCTTCCAATCATAGTTAAAATCTGTAATTTGCATCCATTTTTGACAAATAATAGGTAGCTCATTTTTCTCGTTGAAACTTTCTCTACAATTTTAGTTGTTGGGTTCTGTTAAAGAATATTTTTTTAATGTTATTTAACAAATAAAATTTGTTTTTCACTTATTGCTTAAACAAAATAATATTTAACAAAAAATAACAAATAAAGTTGTAGAGAATATTTCAACGAGAAAAATGAGATATTAATTGTTATAATTGAGTAAAAATCACAAATTATAACTAGATTTAAAGGAAAAGCATAAACTATTAAATAATTATATTATTTAACAACGAATTTCAGCTCAACCTAGTTTTTTCTGAAAAAATGTATAACTGGGTTTTTCAAAATTTAGTGAAATTAATTCTAATAATATTTTTATTTTGAGCGGGGACAGCTATTTTCAGTTTCAGGTTATGTCAATGGAGAGAACCGCCTTAATTTATCTGTTCACTAAGCATAATACATTTTTCTTTTGCAGACATTTTTTTTTGGAAAATGGGTAGAACTAAAGATATTCATATGATACTTGGAATGTGGGGACCCGAAATAAAAGCAGAATTACTGGAATATATTAAGCAAGAATCCTTTTATCCGAACGTATGTGGATTTTGTTTCAAGCAGCAAGAAGAGACTGATGACGCTAGATTGTGGCTCTTGTGCAAATCATGTAAAATAGTTTCCTATTGTTCTGAAAATCATATGCTTAAACACCAAAGTATTCATAAAGATTTTGACAGAGTAGTGGCAAAATTACTGTCCGAGTCGCCGACCAAAGTGGATTATTTCTATGAATTTATGGATCTTGTTAAATCTCCAGTACAAAAGCCACTTTTACTGATGAGTTTCATTGATGGTGTTTCTAGCAAATTATTGGAATCTAGAGGAATTTTCCGAGCAGAAGGAGAAATGATTAAATTCTTCCCACATTGTGAAGCATGTTCGGAGGTAAATCCCAATCAGTTGACGAAATGTGACGACTGTCTTGTTAATTTTTGCTCTAAGCATCAAAATGATCCGGAAGCTTTAATGAATCACAAGGAATTTTGCTCTGCTTATCTTCAATCTTTTATTTTGGAAGCATATGGTATTGCGTTTGATGACGTTGACTTAATAGAGCCTATAATTAAATCAACGAATCTTCTGAGAGAGAAATCTTCCTTTCCAGTTTCGATGTACGAGTTCCTCGAAACTCAAATTGATTTTTATCAAATTTTCGAAACTCTCGAACATCCCTATCATTATGAAATGTCAACTGATTTCAAAGTGGAGGAAAATCTTTCGGATATAAGAGCTTTTGTCTCGGCCCATTTAAGCAAACCACTTTCCTTGATCTTCGCTATCAAAGCGCTAGGAAGTATTCCCTCTGAAGAAACAATTATTCATGTTATCGGAGCAACGGCTGAGGAAATAAAGGGACTTAATCAGTGGGAATTGTTTCTACAGTGGTTTCAAGGCCTGAAAAAAGTGACTATTGTCTTTGTTGGCAATGAGTTAGAACTTTCTGATCCAGAGGAAAATTTTGAGGAGACATCTGTCACGTACGCTTCGTGGGAAACTCAACTAGTCTTTCAATTTTCGAATTGTCTCTACAAGACTTATTACGAGAATTCTAAAAATTTTCAAGAACCAAATTTTATTATTGCTTATAATCCTGGGTTATCTGTCTACGATGATTGGGACGAATCTCTTCTGGTATTGACAAACTTTAAATGTCCCTTCATTTTCACTTCGTATTACAAAGAAGATGCTCTACTAGACCATGATAAAATGAAAATAATCTTTGGAGAAGAGATTGATTATTATTTGTTTAATAGTAATCCATATAAAAGCTTAAGACCTCTTCGATTTTATGGCGATTCGTATCCTTTGGTTTATAAAAATAATTATATTACTATTTACAAAACTTGTGTTCCGGAAGAAAGAGATTAAATGGGATTGTTAATGAGAACTAAAATGTAGTAAATCTTTCTATTTTACTTTTATTCACAATTTAATTGTTGTATCTTTCAGTTTTGAATAATTGGATAAATAAGATAACGAAGGAAGAAGATTTTTATTAATATTGATAACTGATTATTACTTAATGTATTTGGAACTTTTCATCATTGTTCTATGTAATTGTTAAATCATTCAATATTTTCTAATTATTTTTAATTGTGTGATCACAATTTTTTTACAGAATGTACGAATCTCGAAATAAATACATTATTTCAAAAGTTTTTCGTTATTAATTAAATATTCAGACTGTGATTTTAAATACTGAAGAAAGTTTTTTAGTTAGATTAAAAAATATGCTTTAAAAAATGTTCTTAATACAACATGGTTTTAAATTTACCGCGCTAAAAGGCAGGCAGGCTCGAGGAGTTGGTAACATTGGTCATGGGTTGGCAACACTGTCTGTGAATCCCTGGTCTATTTTTTCACGGTTTTTTTGTAAAACAAAAAATAATCATATACATATATAATTCTATTTCATGCATTTGAAGTCCAGAAAATTTCTATTAAAAATAATGAAAAAGGGTTTTTTTAACTTATTCTTTGAAAATGCAATTTTCGAGGTTAATAAAACTGTCAGACAATGGACGTTTTATAGATTAATTTCGCACGATCAAAAAACATTTTTGCAACTATTATTGATTCAATTATTTAATGAAAAAGAATAAAAAATATAGATTTCAAAAAAAAATTATATGATTAAACTAAAACAGATTATTAATCATTATTAAGTAATGTTTAAATTAATCTCTTCACGTATCAAGCATTTCTATTTAAAAGGGTTTTAATAACTCAAAAACTAAACTTCTAATTAAAAAATAACATTTATTTTTTGAAAATTCTTATTATTATTATTCATCCTAGTAATTAAATATTAACTTAATATTAATATTGTTTATTGTTAATAAATTATAAAACAAATAAAAATCGAACAGCAAATATAATAATTTAAACAATAATTTTATTTATATCATAAATCTTTGACAGGCACTTTTGCTTAAAATTATCCGTTCACAATGTTAAATAACAAAATACTATACAAGGCGATAAGTATAGAAAACAGCCACAGTTTTTTTTATTCCTCTAAACTAAAATATTTTTATATATTTACAAAAATATGGATTAAATATATTTTTATCGACAATTACAAAACAAAAAAGAAAGATAAACAAAAACAATTTTTTGTTGTTATTTTCTTTAAAAATTTTAGAAATTTCCGTAAAAATCGTTATAAATTTACAACATGTAACAATATATCTATACGAAATATTTGTATAAAATCCATTTTTATGTAGCTTTTCATATTATGCTCACTTTTGGTCCAAAAATATTTCCTATATTTTATTCTTGTCTCGAATTTTATATAACTTATTAATTTTTATCTAAATTTAATTTTTCGGTTTATAAAAAGTAAACGAAATAAAAAATAATTGGTAACTCAGTTAAATACTTTCTGACATATCCTTCAAATCATTGAAAGAGGACCAAAATTCAAAAGAAGCACCAGAGATCAGTTATTTTAAGTAAATTAACCACACATACACGTTTTCTCTCTATTTTATAAAAACATTCAAATAAATCACATATACGAATAAAAATCTCATATTTCCAGGCTTGTTCAATGATATCCGAAACCGCATAACAAGAAAAAAACAAAGTTTTTAGTTACTGTTTAAGAAAAAAAAAAGATATAATACAAAAGCGACGTTTAAGTACACTTTAAAAGGTTCCTGCAACAAATCAAATACAAAACATAATAATACTGAGTCTGTGCCCGCGTCTATTTGCGACCAAGTATCTTTTTGTACAAAACAATAAATTAATTTCCAATCTTTGTAAATAAAATAGGCGGAAAAATTGAAACATTGGTCGGTTATAAATAGTTAGCAAATTGTCACAAATTACTTTGCGGACGAGAACACTTTAAAATCTGTAAAAAATGTATTTAAATAAATTTATGAATTATGACCTATTTGATTGTGATCTTTGGTCACATGTTAATTGTATTTAAAAATTCCTAGAGCCTCAAAACTTCAAAGAGCTGTTGATATATGTCGAAGATCATAACTTTTCTGCGCTACTGATTTCAGAGCTTCCGCCATTGAATTTCCTGTTTCTTGTAACATGCTTTTCAAAACACTGTGTGGGTTTTGAAGCAATATGTGTGGGTGATCAAATTCCTGTTAAAAGAAAACGAATAATTAAGAAATGCAAAAAAAGCTGTAAAAAGTTTTTTTAAAAAAATTTTTGATATGATTTTTATATTTAGACAGAAATTACAAAAAAAACATTTAAATAGTTCCATAAAAAAAAAAAAAAATAAAAAACGTGCACTTTTTTAAAATTTTTTTTTCTAGTCCTTTTTATTTTACTTCTAGCTATTATTTTAGTTTCTTTTCTCTCTAAAGTTGACTCTGAAATGTATCTTTTCGGGTTAGAGAAAGGACGGTGAAAGTTGAATATTTATTTACTCTTCTGCCGACAGTGGAAGAAGTAGTTACTTTTGCAACTGTTTCCTTCCTAGTTATTAATTTACTTATTAACGGGTTTTTCTTTATTACTTATAAATACCTGAAATTTTCTACTTTTTTTTAATCAATTTATTGTTATTATCTTTACGTTCTAGTTATTTTACAATTTTATAAGGGAAGAAAATGAACGAGAGAAGTGGTCAATCCTTAGAAAAGTAGACAATGTATCAGATAACTTAAAAAAAAAATTAGAATCAGTCTTTAACGTATACATATGTCAAATATGAATCTAAACATGATTAAACCATTTATGTTAAAATGCTAAATTTACCATACGTATAAAATAAAACTTGTAATTATAAATTCTTTTACTTACGACAACATTGCCAGCGTCCATCACTAAAATGCGATCGCTGTCCATGACAGTATTCAATCTATGAGCAATTGTAAGTACTGTACACTTTTCAAATTTGGTTCTTATTGTTTTCTGGATTAATTCGTCAGTTCGTAAATCGACATTGGCAGTGGCTTCATCTAGAACTAAAATGGGATTGTTTCTGGCAATTGCTCGGGCCAGACACACTAGCTGTCTCTGGCCAACACTCAAGTTACTTCCACCTTCGTTCACATGAGCTTCCAGACCCATTTCCTTCAGCTCCACTTCATCAAGAGCTTGCCACAAAACATTATCAGGATACGAATTAAAGGGATCGAGATTAGAACGCATAGAACCTGCAAACAGGAATGGTTCCTGAGGGATGATACTGATCTTTGATCGTAGATCATGAAGTCCAATTTCTCCAGTTTCAATTCCATCAACTTCAATGTGCCCTTCAATGCTGGCTAGACGGAAGAGAGCTGAAATTAAGGACGATTTTCCTGCACCAGTACGACCAACGATACCTATTTTTTCTCTTGATTGAATCACAAAGCTCAGATTCTTCAGCACCGGCGGTTCTTGAGGAGCGTATCGTAAATACACTTCTTTAAATTCAATCTTTCCTTTATCTGGCCACGTTTCTTTTGGTTTCTTCTCGGGTGTGCTTTCTAGCGCTGGTTCACTCTCAATTTTACTGCAAAAAAATGTCGTTTGAAATACAGTATAATCTTAATAATTCGAATTTTGATAACTCGAATGTAATTTTTATTCCCGGACAAAATCATATCTAATGCATGTAAAAACCACTTAATAACACAAAGTTCAAATTTTCGATAACTCGAATATGTAATTCGATATTTCGAATTAAATTTTTCTTCCCATTCAACATTTTCTATCTGATAACTCGAATTTTAAAGTATTTTTTATTAAAAATATTTTGACACCAAACTTTGTACAATTACTTGAAATATGATTAAAAAAGGTCTGTCTGGACAAAATTTATTTAGATTTTGAATAAAAATTAATTTTTAAAAAAATTCCCTAATTCCAGGAAATTCAGAAAAAATTAATTTAAAGGCAAAATTCAAACAAGATTGGGTCAGACCGACTTTATTGTGACTATTTTTTCCGAAAAACAATATTTAAAAAATGTTATTCGATAACTCGAATTCTGCGGCTGAAAGGCATAACATTAAAACTAACATTTTATCGAATTTGAGATAATATCAGATTTGTGTTCATTTAGTAATGTTTTTTAAAGTTTTATAACTATTGAATGATTTTTATGTTTATTTTCTTAGAAAATATTGAATAATAAAACTACATAACTCTGCATTTTGTTGGTGAAAGAATAGGTTAATTGCCTACATTCAAGCTGAGAAAAACAATTGACATTTTTAAAAACTCAACAAAACTCAAAGCTTCTACAAAAAAATTTTTTAATATAATTTTTCATAATCTACTATTTATACATAAACATACTTTTGAATTTTATTTTTTTAATTTTATAAAATTATTTGTATACACATCTTCACAAATATTTTTCTCTCCATAAGGCAAATTCTGAATCTGATTTATACGTGGCAATTAAATCCATTTTTTTATTCTGACATTTAAAAACAAATTGAGATACCTAGAAGAATATTAAAACTCGTTTTTCTTAATATGTACAATGAAAATGCAGTTATGATATTCTGTTTTTCAGCCACAGAATTTTTTTTGCTTCCCTTTGGTGATTCGAGTTATCGAGATTCCACTGTACATAGTTTCACAAATTTTAATGACTTTCGTGTTTCATTAAATTGACTCTTAGTATTATTTTGTGAAAAATAACCTTCTCAAAACTAAGAAAAAAAAGTTTTTACCAACCTATACTCTAATACTCGTTCAACTGATGTCATCTGATTTTCTAATTCTGCACTTTGCCTCATTCCCCACTGGAACATTCCTGTGAGACCGATACTCTGAGTAATCGCCAGACCTACACTTCCAGCATCGGCTTTATCATCACCTCCTAAGACCAGGAAACTCAAGATAACCAGGGCAATGTACATGAGACAGAAGATATCCAACCAGAAACCAAAAGCACGCGAAGAAGCTATAAAAATAAACCAGGCTGAGGAGTGCAAATCCTGATGGTTATCAAATTCTTTGACAAGAATTTCTTCAGCTTGGAAAGCTCGGATTGTTGTCATTCCTTGAAGAGTTGCGTTCAAGTGACCAAATACGGGCGATCGAGCTATTCAACAAAATAAATTAATTGAATTAGTTTTTAAAAGAGCAGTAAAATAATTTCCCAGTATTAGGCAAAAAAACCAATAGACGTCCTTAAGACGTACGTCTTTTGGACATGAAAGTCAATATAGGGACGTCTTTTGGACATGTGTGCCCACTGGATCCTTATATGTGGGTCAATTCATTATATATTTCGTCTAAGTCGATCGCTGTTATTTTTGAAAAAGTCTATATATTGAAATTTAAAGAAGGCGTTCTCTTCGTTCTCTTTATTGACATAACCTCAAATTAAAAGTAGTTTTTTACAACAAATAATAATATTATTAAAATTAATTTCACCAAATTTTTAAAGGTTTAGTTGTACATTTTTCTGAAACAATTAAGAACTATAGTTTTCAGTTTCAGGTTATGTAAACGGAGAGAACCTCCTTTAAAAAACAATGTTTTGAAAATTAAAAAAATATCTAATAGTTGAAACAAAAATCAATTATTTACTTATTTTAAAATTTTAGTTTTTTCGAAAAGTTTAAGGGTGATCAAACCTGTGAACAAAAATGCTCTCACCTGATTTCAATGTTGACGTTTCTTGCTAACAAAAGACAAAATAAATTAGTTGATGTTGATTTATTAGAAATAATAGAGTGGTACAAGTTATGGAACTTCAATTTTGTTGTTATGAAAAAGAGCTAAAAATAATTTTTTAGTAATTTTACCAAATTATGAAAATACTTGAAAAATTATATTTAACTCTTTAATATAACAAGAAAATTGAATTTCCACCACTTGTGCCCTATTATTTCTAATAAATTAATATTAATTCATTTATTTTGTTTTTTAAGAGCAAGAAAAGTCAACATTGAAATTAGGTGAGAGCATTTTTGTTCACAGGTTCGATCAACCTTAATTCTCAAAATTCTATACTGTTTGTGTGGAAAGTTTAAAGAGCGTGTAAATAAAATTTTGAACATCAATGAGATAAGTTTTTTAAGAATCATTTAGAAAGGGTATATTTTTTAAATCTGTGAATTGATTAAAAAGGAATTGGACACCTACACGAGAAGAAGTTATGTTGGAAGTTATTGTTTTGCTTTTTGAAATAGAAAAACTAATTGTTACTGTTATTTTATTTAGACAAAAGGTGTCAAATTTAATTTAACACACAATAAACCATGAAAATTCATAAATGGATAAAATTTAAAGATTTTTGACAGTCAGAAACAAATCTATAATTTCTTTCATTTCTCTAAAACGTTTCTGAATGTCAAAAATCTTTCATTTTTATCAAATTATGAGTTTTAATGGTTCATTGTGTCTTAAATTAAAGTTACCACCTTTCATCTAAAAAAATTTCCAGAAAAGTTAGTTTTTTTATTGCAAAAAGCAAAATAATGACTTTAAACATAACCTCTTCTAGAGTAGGTGTCCAATTCCTCCTTAAATAAATAATTAAATTAATTAATTTAAAAAATGTGGAAAAATTGTCGATAAAAAATAGTGAAAACTGTATAAGAATTTCAAGTTTTTAAAAATCTATTTTTTCAAGAGTACAAATTCAAAACTGAACAAAAAAAAAAAAATTTCTATATCTGAGAAACCTGTATGTTTTAAGGACCCAAATAAAAAATAATTTTGTTAAATTTTGAGTAATTTTTTTGTACATTATAACATTAATTTATAACATTACTTTCTCAATCTCTAGGTATTTTTGCTATATATTTTTTTTCATTAACTAATACTTTCACGAATTTAACAAAAAACATTGTTTATATAATTTTTTTATAACCTTATAAATTATTTATAAAAATCTGCATTTTTTAGAAGTTTATTTTTGAAAACATTTTTCTTGCCTCATTTAGTTTTTACAATTTTAATTTTTCCCATTAGATTTTCCATTAGAATTTTTTTAACACAAAGGTTTTTAAAAATGAACAGTAAAAATATTTTTATTAAATTTTTTTAAATATTCGCTTTTAAAAAAAAACAAAACTTTTGTTATCTTATAAATTAAACTGAACATATAAAAAATTCGTATTCCTTGTTTTAAAAAAATTGATTGAACGTTATAAAGTTTATGACGCTTAAAATTTGAAAAACTGTATTTAAAATGTATTTAAAAATGCTATTCTTTAAATTAAGATGAATCTATTTACTTAAATAAAGTATTTATTTTGTCAAAATTTTATAGAATAAATCGCAATTTACAAATTTATAAAAAATTTTAATTTATTTTTTACCGTTTTGCTTTAAAGATCCCTTTTAGGCAATTTCTATATTAAAATAAAGTTTTTTCGTTTTTACATGTTTATTTATTTATTAAATTTTCAGTTCTTTTTTTTATTTTTCAAGTTTTAGTTATTTTATCCATCTTCTTGATACTTTTTCATTTTCTGATTAATTCTTTCAGTTTCCAACATTTTTCTGCAATTTTCCTTTATTTTCATCATTTTCAGTTAGTTCTCTATTTGTTTTTTCAATTTTCCTTTTTTACTTTCTAGTAAATTAAATTTAATTTCCTAATTCTTATTTATTTATTTAATTTCATTAGTTAAAATATATTTTCTCCATTTTTTTGTCTTTGCCTTCCATTTCTAATAATTTTGTATAAGTATTAGTTTTTTTTATCAATTTTTATTCTCAAACTTGACTTTTAAATAATTTTCCAGTAATTTAAAACATTTTTCTGTTAAATTCTGTATTTTCTAGATTTTTACGCTTTTTGTAAACGTTTTCTTAGTTTTCAAGTAACTTTCTTAAATTTTCGACTACAATAAATTTAATATTTAAATTATTTCCTTAGTTTAATTATTTTATTTACAATTGTTATATTTCACTAATATTTTCCTCCATTTCATATCATTTTTCATTCATCATTTAGATTTTTCAAATATTTGAAAGAATTTTATTTATAATATATTATAATTAAATATACATTACATTTATCCGAATTCTTTTTTAGTTTTCAAAAGATTTCTAATTATGTTGTAGTTATGCATTTTTTTAAAATTTTTCTCCCTTTCTTATTTCTTTTTTATTTTTCATCAATTTACTTCATCAACTACAACTTTTCTTAAAAATGTAGTGATTTTTAAAATATAATTTAGTAACTTTTATCATTTATTAATCATTTTTAAAAAGTGATTTTGTTAATTGTTTTTTCAACAATTTTAAAAAATTTGTTTTATACAAATAAATATTATATTTTCAATTTATCTACTTTTTTTTATTAGTTCTAAAAATATCTCTGATTGTTTTAATTTAGTATTTTCTTAAAGTTTTCATTCTTTCTTCTTTACTTTTCTTCAACTCTCTTCATCTTAAAATAATTTCTTTTTTTTTCTTCAATATTCTTTATCTTCAATTGATTTTTCAAAATTCTGTTATTCTCAAAACCTACAGAATTATTTTTGCGAAATTATAATAAATTGATCCCATAAATAAATAAATAATTCCGTGTACAATGTTTCTCTTTGCTTAGTCGCTCTTACACAAAAATAATTAAAGCAGAAAATAAAATTTTAGACTACTTACTGACACCTTCCAGTCGTTTAATACTGCGACTCGTAGAGAGATAAAAAACTCTCAAATAATAGAAAATAATGCCAATAATGACTGTGGGAATCAGGAGCAAGTATTTAGAGATACTGACAACGATTATGATTCCCAAAAGAGAAAGGCCAATTTGAATACAGTCGATAAGTGCAATTGGTAATACTTCATCAATAGCACCCATATCCTTTGAAAATCGATTAAGTACTCTGC
Organism: Ganaspis brasiliensis; assembly: GCA_037103525.1. Lineage (NCBI taxonomy): Eukaryota > Metazoa > Arthropoda > Insecta > Hymenoptera > Figitidae > Ganaspis > Ganaspis brasiliensis. Next base: position 3,148,248 of record JAZKLR010000040.1, on the reverse strand, counting down.
CTGAAGAATTGGTGTTAAAAAATCTCATTGTAGCTCTGCTAATGCAACGGAACATGGAATCATGCAATCTCTTTGATGCTCTCATACACATTATGAAAAATGAAAATGAACGCATCAAAGTTATTGTAACTGTCAATACAGTCAGACCTGTATAAATATAGATGCAGGTTTCTCGAGAAATTGGACCACTCCATTTTTCTATCACTGAATTGACTATTTTTGACTGTAAAAAAATTAATTCGAATTAGCTTTCATCTTCCAGACACAAAAAATCTATAATCTTGTCCAAAAAGTGTGAATTAAATTAAAATTAGAGTTATTCGAAAGGAATTTAAGTTAGTTAATTTAATTTTTTTTTATATTGTTGCCTTAATAATCCAAATTGATATAATTTTTGAAATTTTGTGAAGTTAATTTAAATTCACACCTTCTTACTAGGAATTTAATAATTATTACACTTTAATAAAATAAAAACTTTTTCGACTTACATTTTCCTCGTAATTAACCCACAAAGCAATGAAAAAATCTCCGCCACTTGATACGAGTTGAGATAATACACAAAGCATGAATACAGAAGTTATCACGAACCAATTTCCTCCGGCTCCAAAATAACCACTGTAAACCCATCCGCCTACACTACCTTTAGTTCGTGTTTCTTCTACCTGGAAAAAATTAATATTTCGTAAAATTAATGCCATTAGATGTAAAAGAGAAAAAGAGTACATATACTATGAACTCTCTAAATTTCTTGGAGTGAGTTTTCACTCCACTAAGAGTGAAAATTGAGCCACTCCAATCAGAGTGAAAGACCCACTCTAAAAGAGTGAGATCTCACTCTTAAAGAGTGAACTTTCACTACAATTTGAGTGGAAATTCACTCCAAAATTAGAGTGAGAGTTCACTTTCTGCTTGGAGTAAAAAATCCACTCTATAAGAGTGAGATCTCACTCTTTTAGAGTGGGTTTCTCACTCTTGATTGGAGTGGCTCAATTTCCACTCTTAGTGGAGTGAGAACTCACTCCAAGAAATTTAGAGAGAAAGAAAAAACGCCTAGAAAGAGAAAACTCAATTAAAAAACTAGGTGAAAAAACATTTTGCTTCCTCTTAGATGAAGCAATAGATTAAAATAATAAAAGAAATAAAATTTCAATTTCATTAAAAATAAAAAATAGCTATTATTTCTATCAATTTCAGAGGAAATATATATATATATATATATACTTTATATGGACCAATTAGTTCGTTTTTTTATCTAGAATATTTTTTTCTAAAGGTTCTATGGTTAAACAATAAAAATTAGAGAACAATTAGAACAATAATAAAATTAAAAACATTAGAAAAATATTTTAAATGTAAAAAAAACAGATTCATTGTCCAAATTTCGATATTTATGAGCTTATCTCGCCATCCAAATTTATTAAAATTTATTAAGGCATTCTCGAGATATTCAGGCGACAAAAAAAATACCACACACATACACTCACACACACACACTCCAGACTTTTTCTTAAAAATGAAAATTTAGGCTTTTTAGATGAATGTATAGTAAGTAAACTTAAGAAACAGTCAGAAAGTCTAAATAAATATAAATAATAAAAAATATTTGAAAATTTTAAGAAATTTTTAATTAATTTTGATAAAAATCAAGGAACACTTTAGCAGTTTTATAAAAGAGCAAATCAATTTGCAAAAATTGGATATAATTTATAAAAATATTAACGAATCTAAAAGACAGAATATCTTTCTATAAAATAAAAAAATGTTTTAAAAGATCAAAGAAGAACAAAAAAATTATAAGAGAACGAATATTAGAAATTTTATAGTTGTTAGTGTCATTTTCACCGATAATGTGAACAATTTTTTAAAAATAAAAAAAAATTGACCGTACAAAAAAGTAAAATGGTTGACTAATTAGAATCATTTGAAACTATTAAACTAATTGAAAGATAATTAAATTTTAAGGATTGCAATTATACCTCTTCTGGGTCAACTGGTTTCGCATTATCATTCAAATTGCAAGAATTAATAGAACTAACACTTCCTTGTCGGGAAATGGTTTTGTTATCTGGACTAGTGGAATTCAAGGCCTCATCGTGTGATTGTGCTTCTAAAAGTTGGCCAAAATCAATGCCCAAAGCAATTAATTCCTGGAAAGTTCTGTAATAAAATTTAAGAATATTACCAATTAACGGTGTAGAAATTTAAAATCTAATATTATATTATTTATTTATTAAGTAAAAATTGAAATAATCTAAGAAAATTTAAATTCAGTAAAAAAATTGCAAGATAACAATTTTTTGAGATTGAAGAATATATTTTTTCAATTTAATTAAAATAATACTTGAAAAATTATCAGTTAATTATTATATTATTATAAAATATTCAATATATAAATTCAATATAAAGTCATAACTGATAAGAAATTTTACCCTTCAGCTTGAATAACTCCATCCTTTAAAACAACAATGTGATTTACATTTTTTAAGTACTGTAACTGATGTGTAACTAGAACTCTTGTTTTTCCTCGCAAGTATCTGTCGATACAATCTTCAAACATTCGCTTACCGACGTGTGCATCAACAGCGCTTAAAGGATCATCTAATAAATAAATATCAGCTTCCGCATAAACCGCTCGTGCAAGATTTATCCTGAAATAATTGTATATTGAAAATAAATATTAATTTTTGTATCTTAACTCGTTTACTATTAATGCAAGAAAAAGAAATGTAAAAGTTTATTTGAAAATATATGAAAAGTATGAAAGAATTCAGAGTGCCCAACACATATTTGTTTTAAAATTCTCTGACTTTCCCTGATCAAAAAAATTTTTTTCCTAACTTTTTACAAGTGTTATTTTGCGATAAGGTAGTAAAATAAGAGAAAGAAATTAAATAAATAAAATGAAATATGACCTATATACAATTAAATTTCTCATTTGCTTCTGCAGCTATTAATAATTTTAAAGCAAAACGAGATTTAAAAGAAATATTAAGATGAGGAATCTTGAACTCAAAAGCTCTTTAAACATTAGAAAAAGTGAGAATATTCTTAAAAATCTAACAAATTAAGAAAAAATAAAAAAATTTGTTTAAATATTTAAAAAATTATGAGTGAATAAATGAATTTCATTTATGAGTTTGTGAATTAAGTAAATAAATAAATGCAAAAATAAGCAAAATTGGGAAAACTGTATTAAAAGATAAGTAAAAAGCCTAACAAAAAAATTAAGAAGTTGTTTAAAAATTAGAAGAATAAAAAAATAATTCAAAAAATTAACAAAATATGAAAACAACTTTTAAAGTGAGAAAAAATATATAAATTTTACAAAATTTAAGAAGAAATCGTAAAAATCCAAATTGAAAAAAGAAAGTCAAAGAACCAAGCAAAAATCTAAGAAAAAAATGGTAAAATTAAAAAGAAAAAATTAGAATTAAAAAGTTCCAGAAATGCATAAAAACGGTTACAAATTAAAGGAAACAAATTTGTAAAAACAAGAAAATCTTTAAAAAAAGAATCTAATCAATTATTAAAAAAATTGAGAGAATTACAAAAATACATCGTAACTTAAATAAATTAATTAAAAAAATAAGAAAATCGGACAAAATATATTAAAAATTGGCAAATTGAAAAAAAAAACCATAAGTACATAGTTTAGAAATAACATAAAAAAATTTGTTAAAAACAATAACACTTTTTCAACAAAATTAAACATGAAAATATAAAAGTCTCCAAATATTATAAAATTTATGAAAAAATTTAAATTAAAAAACCTTGAAATAGGAAAAATGAGAATGAAAATTATAAAATAAAAACAAGATAAGTGACTATTGAAATCTTTAAAGAGTGAGAAAATGTAAAAAAGATAAGTGGCTAAGAAAAGAAATAAAGAAATTCTTTAAAAATAAAAAAGGTGAGGAAATTTTTTGTAAAATGCTGAAATAAAAGATATTTTAAAAGAACTTTAAAGGAATAATAAGACTTGAAATATTTGAAAATATAAGAAAAAATTCAAAAATCTTAAGAAAAATGTAGAAATTATGCAATAGCCAATCTATGAAAAAATGGTAAAGGAAAAAAAGATTAAAACTATGTAATAACAAAAAAATGACAAAAAATAAGAAAACTGAAACACGCAAATACAACTAAAAAAAAAAAATCTTGAAAAATATTACAAAAACATTACAATTCTGAAAATAAAAGTGAAAATAAACGAAAGAAGGTGAATATTTTTCTAATTGTTATACAAACGAAAAACCTTTGTATAAACTAAACTATTTTACGTAAAATTGTGAGAAATTACAAAACCAAAAAAAAAAAAATGTTTTGAAAAATAAAAATAAAATAAATGAAACCAAATTAAAAGAAAAAATATTTAAATAAATTAAATTATTTTACGTAAAATGGAATAAAATAACAAAAAACAAAAATATTTCGAAACTTTATGAACTAAGAATTTAAAAATGTAAATTAAACCAAATGTTCATTGAATAAACTAAATTATTTTACGCAAAATTGAAAAAAGTAATGAAAATAACAAAAAAGAAAGATGTTTTAAAATCAGAACAGTTAAGAAATAATGGAAAATGTAGGAAATTTAATTAAAAACTTTTTTAAACCATACATTTAACTTGAATTAAAAAATGAATATTCCAAATTTACCTGGCTCGTTGTCCTCCAGAAAGACTAACTCCTCTTTCACCGACAATAGTTTTGTCTCCATAAGGAAATAACTTAAAATCTCGCTTCAATTGACATTCTTTTATTACTTTTTCATAGCGAAACTGATCGTACTTCCTACCAAACAAAATATTTTGCCTAACTGAACCAGCGAATAACCAAGGTTCTTGACTAGCATAAGCAATACTTCCTTTAACCTAAAACAAAAATATTTTTTTATTTTAATACAGTAGAACTTCAATAATTCCAACTTCGAAAACTTATATTATTAAAAAAAAGTCTGTTCTCTTAAAATTCTATTAAATAAGAATTCTGGCAAATAAAAATTCTGTAAAATTCGAATTCTTTTAGATAAAAAGCCGATTAAAAATAAATTCTGTAAAATGAAAATTCTGTTAAATATAAATTCGGAGATTTTTTAAAATATCAGTAAAATAAAAATTCGGATTTTTTAAAATTCTATCGACAACAAATTCTATTGAAAAAAGGAAATCTTATCTAATGAAATTCTATAAGATGAAAATTCTAAACAATTTCAGAACTTAATCATGCGTTTAATAAAAATCTCAAATTTTAAAAAGGCTCCCCTAAACTTCTAATTTTAGGATTTTTAATTTAAAAAAAAAATTATTATTATTAATCGTTTCATGATTCTTAAAAATAAATTTTCCCACATAATGAATTATAAAAAAGTATTTAATTTTAAAGAAACAAACCTGAGCGATTCCTTCATAAAGAGGCAATTCTTTTAAAATAACATTTAATAAGCTTGATTTTCCAGATCCAACCTGACCAACAACAGCAACCAATTGACCCGGTTTTACATGTAAATTTATACCATATAAAGTATCTTCTTTGTCACTATCTAACCATCTAGCACAGCCATTCTTTACTAATACAGAACCTTCATGTTCGTCAATTTTATCGAACTTTTTTTCCGATTCAAATTCATCGATTTTTGTTATATTATTTCCAAACTTAGGAATACTCTTTTCAGCAATTTCATCATATCTCATGAATTTTTCCAATCGTTTAATAGAAACAAGAGCCTCTGCTACTTGCGTGATTCCTAGAAACACATTTATAAATTAAATAAAATACACATATATATCAATTAAAATACATTAAATTTAATAATAAATTGTAATTTAAAAATTATTTCCTATTTTCTGTTAAATTGAAGATATATCTCTCGGTTAAATACAGGCGATCAGAAAAAAAATTGCGGTGTCTTTTAAAGGATTCAAAACTTTTCGGGAAATATATTTTTAGGAAGATGAAAAATCTTTTTTAGGAAAAAAATTTATAATGTTAATATTTTTTATTTACATACATTTTTAGACAATCGAAATTAGTTAATTAAATTTTTAGAAAAATAATAACTGTAAGAAATAGAAGATGCAACATTGCAAAGTTTGTTTTAAAAGCATTAGAATATTTTTATGACATTCATTAAAGATATAAAAGTAATTTATAAAATTCAAGTAAATGCAGTTTAGAAAACTCGCCCCAAAATTATTAACAAATTTCATATTTCGATTTTATAGAATATAAATTTTGAAATAACATAAAATGATGTTTGTTATTTCAGAAATGATTAAAATTTTTATGAAACTTTAAGAATTCCAGTTTTTTTAAATATATATGGAAGTATCTAAATAAATTGTTGGAAAAACCATTTTTTTCAAGTCTAGATTTTCTTAGAATTTAATTACTTATGATTAAAATTTTTATGAAACTTTGAGAATTCCAGTTTTATTTATTACTATCATAATTATTACTACCATAATAATAATAACTTTTAATAAATACCTATAGGTTTTAGAAAAAAAAACTTTTAAGAAATTCCAACAATATTTCTTCAGAAATTGCTACAAAATTTTCCTTTTTTCATGTTTTTCTGGAATTTTGGTAGAAATTTGTTGGAAAATTTTGTAAGAATTCTGACAAGTTTTTTCATAGAATTGTTTCATGTGGATTAATAAAAAAAGAATGAACTATTAACCTATACTTTGTACTTTTAAAGATGTAAATTATTTACTAAAAAATGAGTAGATTGTTATATATAAAAGTTATACAAATAGTAGTTAAAAACTAATTAATAACTTTGACTTTCACTATGATTGTGAAAAAAAAATGAAAATTTATTGGAATTATCCAAAAATGTGGATAAATAAACAATTTTTAACATTACAATTTTTTTCTTCTCAAAAATATAGATTTCAAAAAGTTTTGAATCCTTCAAAGGACACTGAAATTTTTTTTCTGGTAGCCTGTATTTAATCGAGAGATATACCTTAAGTAACAATTTTATGTTTTCTTTCTTTATCAAAAAGTCAAAAATTACAGTCAACTTATCTCGTGTTTATTGCTCGTATATTATTTATAACTGAAAACATTTAACTGCTAATAAATTTTATGCCTTGAGAATTACACCGTAATCTTCAAAAAAATATATATTGACAAATTTACTTTTTTTTACAAAATGCGAAAAGATAAATTTAATAACAAAGCGAAAAATTACCTTGAGGAAAGAAAACAGTCATCGTTTGTCGAAGAATATTATAATAAGCAGTTAACATAAAAACTCTCTCGGCAGTGATAGTTTTTCCATAAAGGACGTAAGCTAAAATTGTAATAAAAAGAGATAATCTAGTTGAAAACATAATAAAAGACATAATAACGCCCCTGATGTATGATGTAGCTCTTATAACATTAATTTCCTTCCTGAAAATTAAAATTAGACATGAAATCGACCAGGAAACATATAATAACACTAGAATGAATCAAATTTAAAGATATATTTACTTTCTCGCTTTTTCGATAAGCTCACTAAACGGCTTTTCCCAAATGTACATTTTTATCGCCTGAATTCCAGTTATTATCTCATTAGTTAATCTCACTCTCTCGTCGGTTCTAATTGCAGTCTTCAATCTCAAAACCGAGGATTTTTTACCCAAAAATCCTATAAAAAAGAAAATTTACTTTCATTAAAAATATAATAAAATAAAGGGAGCACAGATTTTCACAAATGTTATCAAACATAATTGGGAAAATTTCTCTCATTCAAAAAAATTTATTTTTAAAAAATTTATCCAAGTGCTGACGAGAAGTTCTGAACAAAATAAGTTGATACTTAAAATATTTAAATTATATTATAGTTACATATTGAAATTTTTATAAATTTTTGTTTATTGGGTTTTTTATAAATAAAAAATTAGAAATGATTAAAAGTTTAATCAATTAAAATATAAATTTATTATAATTGAGGTTAATTAAAATAATAATAATAATAAATTTATATCGTTTTATTAGGAATTAAAAACAGAAAATAATATAATTTTAGCGATTGTTGTAAGCAAATTAAATTAAAAATACATTGAAATTAAAATTAATTTTAATTTGGACGAATTAGATCAAACTTTCCACCATGAAATATTTTATTATTGAATTTTCAATTTTTCAATCAATTAAAAGGTCAATTTAACGATTTAGTCCAAACTTAAGTTTGGAATAATTGAATTAGAGGTTAATTAAAATAATAATAATTGGAAATTAACATCTTTTAAATTGATTCCGAAAAATTAAAAAAAAAGAAAATTAAATAAACTCAAGTTTGGAATAATTGAATTTGAAGGGGATTAAAATTGGAAAAATTGAGAATTATTTTGCTAACCGGGAAATTAAAAATATTTATAAACATTTTAATTTTTTTCTATATTTCATGCAAAAGTTAAATTAAATTAGAACAATAGAAAATTTATATCACTTAAATAATTTTGTTGCATAAAATATAGAAAGTATTAAAATGTCTAAATAAATATTTTTAATTTCCCGGTTTTTTGAAATAATCTGCGGAACTTTTTTATTTTTAAAGAATTTCTTCCTATCTATTTCCATTTTCTTATTTTATTATTACATTTTGGTCAGTTTTTAGTGCAATTTCCTGGATTTTTTTTAATTTTTATATTGATTCATTAAGTTAACAATTTAAACAAATAAAATGGTTTTTTTTTTTGTTTATTAAATGTTCTCATTTTTTATCATTCTCTTCGACTTTTAGACTTTTTAAATTACGTTTAAGTTAAAATTTGAATGTTGTTCTTTTAAAACCGCTCTTCTTCTCTTATAAATCCCGTTATATTGCAAATATTAATTTAAATTATTAATAATTAATAATGGTAAAAAAATCAAATCCGGGAATTTAAAAATGTTGATTTGCAAGATTTTGGTGTAAAATTTGGTGTAAAAAAATGAAAAAAATTTCTGATTCTTACCTTGTAATGGAATGAACATGAGAAGTGTCGCTACTCCGATAACAGCAGAGGCGCCAACTTCTTGATACATAAAATAAGTAATAATAATAGTTTCTAGTGGCCCAATCCATAAGTAATGTAAGAAAATAATCGCTAAATCAAATCGATTAACGTCATTGGAAAGAAGATTGACAGCTTGGCCAATAGTCGTTTCTCCTAAAGCAGTTTTTGACAATCGAAGTGCTTTTCTGTAAATGAGAGTACAGCAGGCAACGCGCATTTTCATTCCCATGTGTAAAATTGCCATCATGTAAGGATGAATGACAAATATATTAATTGCAGAGCACAGAATTATTCCAAATGCATAGAGGTAGGCTTCTGTGTGAGAAATGGTATTTTCCGTACGATAGTAGCGCAGAAAACTGAAGAGAAACATCGGCTGCATTACCCTAATAAAACAAACAATTTTAATATTTTTACAAAGAAAAATAAAAATGTCATTTAGTCACAAAAACAGGGACGTTAATTTTTCCTTGTTAGAAAACTATCGAGAAAAATTATCAAGGCTAAAGGTGTGGTCTAATTTAAAAAAAGCAATATCGAAAATTAAATTTCAAGGAATAAGTTAAAATGAACAAGTGAAAAGTTATTATTTTTAATTAAATGAAAATGAGTGGAAATTCTTTTTAAAAATTTGTTGAAATTCAAACTGTTAATATTAAAATTTTAAAGAACATAAAGTAAATATTAAACACATTGTTGAAATTAATCAGGGTGTCCAGAGACTTTTGAAAAAACAATTCAAGGACTTTTTAAAATTTTCAAGATCAAAAATTATTTATATCAAGGCCCGCTTTTTAATAATTAAAACGATAACTGATTATATACATTTGAGCTGGAAAAAATAATTAGAGAATATTTAAAGATTAAACCTTTTTTAATTTAAAGAAAATAATTGACTTTGAAGAAGAAAATTGAATAAATGCGGGATATAAATAAAAATTGAAGACAGTAGCTATTGAAAAACTTAATGGAAAATTGAAGAAAAAAATTGAAAATTGAGGAAAGTATTTGAAAATTAAAGAAAATCATTGAAAAAATGTAAAAAATTATTAATATATTTTTTTTTATTTAATCCAGAAAATATTTCAAGAAAGAAAATAAAAATTTGATAAACTAAATGAAAAAATTATTTAAAGAAAGAAGAAAATAATTAACAAATAATGAAGCTAATAAAAAGAAAAAAATGAAGAAGTTAATTGAAAATTTACAGAATATTATAGTAACTTGAAAACGACATTTAAATTGAAGAAAATAATTGAAATATGAAGAAAGATATTTTGAAGAAAATAATTCAAAAATTAAAGGAGATATAATTGAAAATTGACGAAAATGATTGAAACATTAAAAAATATAAATTCGAAATTGATGAAAATAATTAAAAATTGAAGAGAAACATGAATAAATTGAGAAACAGAAATGATATAAATAAAAATGTATTAAATTTGAGAAATAAATTTAAAATTGAACAATATAATTGAGCATTGACGAAAATAATTGAAAATTATAGAAAATCTAATACAATTTTCAATTTTTATACTTTATATAATTTAAATTAATTCTAACTGAAAATTACAGAAATAATATTCTACAATTTTCAATGTTTTTATCAATGTTTAATTCTACTTTTAAAATTTAAAAGATTAAACATTATTGAAACTCGAAAAAAGCATCATTAAAAAAATTAAAAAATACAATTTGATATTTTAAGAAAATTTAAAAAATTTATTAAAATAACTGAAGCTAAGAAAAAAATATTTTAATTGGAAAAAATTGATTTAGATTACGATAATTAAAAATATTGAAAAATACAATTGAAATTCGAATGAGTGTAAATAAAAATTGAAGAAATATATTAAAGGAAGATAAAAATATAAAAAGAAGAAACTAAATAAAAGCAATAAATCTTATTGATTATGGAAGAAATTGATAGAAAAATTAAAAAAATATTATTGTAATTTGAAGAAAATAATTGAAATAATTAAAAAAGCGCAAGGCTTTTTCAAGGTCATTGGACACTCTGCAATCTATAAACTAATTTTAGGGCTGATTTATAAATTTCAATTTAAAATTGAAAATAGATTGGGACTTAACGATCTAGCTGATTCTTCTTTTTCTTGAAAATTGGACCTGGGTCGCGTTTGTTCAACAGGTATAGGAGGGTGTTTCTTTGAAAAGAAATAACTGATGTAAAAACTTATAAACAATGGTTGCATCAATCTGTACGAAAATAAGAATTTGATTTTTATTTAACTTATAAAAATATGGAAAATTTAATACAAAGTACATTGTCCATATTTTAATTTAAGAGATACCTATTTAATAATAATTCGGGTCTTAAAAAAAAAGTTAATTTTTCCACTACGTAAATGTGTTGGAAAACGACTGTATTTTAAATAATTGTATAAAAAATCGTGATTGATAGATATTAACTATTTTTTAGTTAAAAAAAAACATCTTTGATTTTTCACCAGTTATGCAATGTGATAAATCTATTTTACAGTGTAATAATTTTTAGAAAACTGATTTCGTAACACTTGAAACTTTTAGAAACATGTTTAAAATGTATCTACTTCGTGCAATTATTTACGTAGTAGACAATTTATTGCCATTTATTTTAGTTCCTTGTTTAATTGTAGTTACACCATGTCTTTCGAATCCGGAAAATTAAAAAAATAATATAAAAAACTCACCTTAGTACAATTTCCATTACTGCCAATAAAATCCCGTACATCATAACTTTGGCACCAAAACATTTTATTAAAACTCGCATTAAACTTGGTTCTTTAAACTTTGGTTTTGCATCTGAATTTTTACTATTCCTAGTTTCATGGTTCTGTGCATCCGATAATTCAGTTTTATTTAAACGTTTAAACTCTGCTTGCCATATTGATGTGATTTTGTCACCCAGAACACTACTTGTATGTTCTTTGAGAGGTTTATAAAGATCAGTTACTTCCAAATCTCTTTTGAAGCCCAACCAAAACGTTCGTAGGATCCATCTATAAAAAAATAAAAAATTGAAAATCAGTTTATAATGTTTTAATTATTGAATCTAAATTTAAAGGATCCAAATGACAGGGTTTCGGTCTCTATAACCGTACAGAATACTAGCCAATATGGTAATGGAAGATTTTGAAGACAACAAAAGCAAGAAGTAAACAAAATTTTACGCCTTTATTTTTTAAACGATATATCAATGACATTATAACTTGCACCCTGAAAAGTAAAGTAGAATATCTACTTAATGAATTCAACAAGCGCACAATGATAGAATTCAGTTTACCATAGAATTAGGAGAAAACGAAAATTGTTTTTTAGATGTAAAAATTATAAAAGTAGAATGAAAAGTTGAAACAAATTGGTATAGAAAACCGACATGGTCAGAAAGATTCTAACACACATGTAAAATACAAAATTAGTGTCGTAAAGAACTTAGTGGATAGAGCAATAAGTTTATCAAAAAAGAAATTCCACAAACAAAACCTAGAGCTAGTTGGTAAAACTTTAACTGAAAATAATATTAAGTATATTTTATTAAATTAAACGTTAATTTTTTTGAATTATGATCGCTGTCGAAAGACATTACACCTGCGATTACCACCTCGTATCACAAAAACTGAACATGGAATCTCTTCTACATTAAATGTAGTTTCAGATAAATTTGCTCATTTTTGTTCATATTTGCTCATTTTTTATTTTGATACAGCCAAAATCAAAGCAACCTCTTTTTAATTTGATCTATATTTCTACAACATAAAGCTCTGCATTGTGCAAGTTGATTAGTTTTTGTTTTATCTGTTTCTTTGTTGTATTTGTCAGTACGTGTGCGAAGAATTAATGGTTACTTTTCAATTTTCCAAGTTACATATTAAATAATGAAGTCTTAAAGACTAACGGTGTAAATCGAAAAATTTTCCCAGTGAAGATAGTAGAGTTTTCATTCAAGAATAGGAACGGCCCCATTATATGTGTCTTATATGAAGTATAACATCTTTACTACTTCTTATCAAAAAAACAAATGTTGCGTCTAAAACATATTTTCATAAACAATGTACGAGTTTTTATAACCACATCTCGATTATCCCTAAATTCTTAAATTTTATTGTACATAATGACAAGCAATAAAGCAGATATTAAAATCAAAAGTTTCTCAGTGTAAGGAAAATAAATAGGAAATAAATTACATGCTGAGAAAAAATGTTTTCCAAATATTAAGAAGAATTTTTCCAAAATTAATCAAATATATTATAGGTCGTTTCCATTTCAATTCAGACAGGCTATGTATGTTAAAGTCAGGGAATCAGTTCTTATTGAAATATATTGTTTTTCAGATAATTTTAGACGACACGTATTTTCCCGATTTGGTAAAAAAAATTCTTTAACGAAGTTATGCGGATTTCAATTTTTTAAGTTGAAAAGTGAGATTACAAGAAAATAACATTAAAATTTTTTAAAATTATTATATCTTTTTTTCTATTGTATATATTAAAATGATCCTTTTTTTGTCTAATTGAGGCTTTCATGTTCTTTTAAATTCCATAAGAGAATTTAAAATATTTTCATATTTAACAAAATGGCGGCGTTTTTTCGAAAAAAATAAAAATCAGATTTTCTCAAAAACCCCACCGTTTTTTTTTCTCCCAATTTTTTTACTACTTTCTGGAAGTATAATGATTATTTTCTATAAGAATTTATTGGAGTCCCGCTTCCTGGGGAAGAATAAAAAAAAATTTTTTTTAAGAAAAAAAACTTCAAAGTTTTTTTAAACCCTCTACTAGATACAACAAATGTTCAAATAGAAAAAATGATCCTATTAAAAAGTAGAGTAAAAAAGTTTTATGACTTTTATCTCTATCTTGCAAATCTTTCGAATTATTAATTATAACACGAATTAAATTCATAAATTTTGCATTTTGGCAAGTATAATTTATACTTATAAAAATTCAAAACATTTTCTCTCCATTTTTTTACTACTTTCTAGTTTTTATGGTGATAAAATATAAAAGAAAATTTTTAGCATTTTTGCAAGTATAATTTTTACTTGTAAACATGCAAAATTTTTAATAATTCGAAAGATTTGCAAGATAGAGATAAAAGTCATAAAACTTTTTTACTCTACTTTTTAATAGGATCATTTTTTCTATTTGAACATTTGTTGTATCTAGTAGAGGGTTTAAAAAAACTTTGAATTTTTTTTTCATAAACAGAAATTTTTTTTTATTCTTTCCCAGGAAGCGGGACTCCATTAAATTCTTATAGAAAATAATCATTATACTCCCAGAAAGTAGTAAAAAAATTAAGAGAAAAAAAAACGGTGGGGTTTTCGAGAAAATCTGATTTTTATTTTTTTCGAAAAAACGCCGCCATTTTGTTAAATATGAAAATATTTTAAATTCTCTTATGGAATTTAAAAGAACATGAAAGCCGCAATTAGACCCAGAAAGGATCATTTTAATATATACAATAGAAAAAAAGATATAATAATTTAAAAAATTTTAATGTTATTTTCTTGTAATCTCATTTTTCAAATTAAAAAATTGAAATCCCCATAACTTCGTTAAAGAATTTTTTTTACCAAATCGGGAAAATACGTGTCGTCTAAAATTATCTGAAAAACAATATATTTCAATGAGAACTGATTCCCTGACTTTAACATACATAGCCTGTCCGAATTGAAATGGAAACGACCTATATTATATATTATTATATATTATATTTATATTATATATTAAATATAATATAAAATATACTTATATATTAAAATTTTTTCTTATATTCATAAAAATTTATAGTAAAATATTGTAGAAACTAAAAGTTGATGTTTAAACAAAATTTTGTTTACTTTCAAGAACTCTGTGTCTAAGTACTTTAAAAATTTTTGCAAATTGTTGACAAAATTTTAAAAAAGACAAGACCACTAAAATTGCGAAGAAGTAATAACCGGGAATATAACCAATCAAAATTCTAATCGAGAATTTATAAGAATTTAAGTTTTTTATTTATTTATCAAATAATTAAGTCAAATTTTCTCAATCAATGTACGAAAATAGAATCTCTAGTGTTATTCTTATTAGTAATGATTTAAATTTCAATGTTAATAGTAAGAATAATAATTTATTTTATATTTTTCTCTACGATAATAAAAAATTTTCCTTATTTATTGCAAATTTCATATTATTTATGGCAAAATAAAATTCATTTTTTTAATTCACCATTATTATTTTCATTTTGCAATTATAATCTTCAATTTGTTAATCATTTTCATTATTTCTGAATTAATATCCTGAACTTTCAAATATATATATCAATTTTCAATTATTGTGTCCAATATTCATTTTCTTCTTATCATTTTCCAATTATTTTCTCCATCTTTTACTTACTTTTCAATTCATTTCCTAAATTTTTAGTTATTATCTCAAATTTAGATTATCGTCTTCAATTTTCAACTTTTTAAACAATTTTTCAATTATTTTCTTTTGCTTAAAAATGAACCATGCTATTTTTCTATTATTTTCTTTAATTTATAATTATTTTCATTCTTTTGGCATAATTTCCAAAAATTTCAATTATTTATCTGAAATTTTAATTATTTTCATCATATTTCAATTCTTTTCAGGGTCCCCTAAACAATTGTATTTGGTTTTAAATAAACTATTACTTACTTACTATTTCAATTCTTTTCTTCAATTTTTATTTATTCTTCTTATTTTTAATTAATTTCTCAAATTTCAATTATTTTTATTTGTTTAAAAAAAAAAACTCTGCAATTTTTTCAATTATTTATATAAACTTCCATTGATTTTTCAACTTATCATTGTTTTTGTCATATTTCAATTATTTTCCCCAATTTTTAATTATTCTTATTTTTTAAAATTATTTTCTAAGATTTTAAAATATTTTTCTTAAATATCCCATTTTTTCTTCACTTTTTAATTATTTTCAATTTTTTTCATAATTTCCAAAACATTAAACTACGTATCTGACATTTCAATTACCTTATTCAACTTTCAATTATATCTATGATTTTCTTATATTTTATGTATATTCTGTATTTATTGCAATTATTTCTCATAAATTAAAAATATTTGTCTTAAAATTAAAATTATGTTTATACTTTTTCATTTATTTTCTCTAATTTTCAAATATTTTCTTTTTTTTCAATGAACTTCTAAAAATTTAAAGTATTTTTCAGAAATTTTCTTAACCTTTCCTTGATTTAAAATATAGTTTGTAATTTTTTCAATTATTTTCTCAAATTTTAATTATCTTCTTCAATTTTACTAGTTACATTATTTATGCATTATTTTTTCAATTTTTAATTATTTTCATCATATATCAATTATTTCCTCTCAGTTTGTAATTATTACTCTCATTTGGTTAAATTAATTTTTAAGATTTTTAAGCATTTTTCTCAAATTTCAATTATTTTTTTTAATTTTTAATTATTTGCATAATTTTCAAAATTTTTTATTATCTTAAATTTTAATTTTTTTTAGCTTTCTCCTTAATTCTTTTATTCATTTCTTTAATTATTCTCATTTTTTCAAGTATTTTTTTAAGTTTTAATTATTATTGTTTATTTAAAAAAAATTCTGCAATTTTCTCAATTATTTATTTCAAATTTAATTTATTTTTTTCAACTTATTATTTTATTTTATGTTTCAATTATTTTCTTAAGTTTCAAATTTAAAAATCAATTTTCAATTATTTTTCTCGTCTTTTAATTATGTATTTTAATTATTTTTCAAGTAATTTTGTAAATTTTCAGTTATTAACTCAAATTTAGATTATTGTCTTCAATTTTCAATTTTATAAACAACTTTTTAATTATTTTCTTTTGCTTGAAAATAAATTCTGTAATTTTTGTATTATCTTCTCCAATTTATAATTATTTTCATTATTTATTTATTTATTTATTTAAGACAAATATAAGGGTAAATACCCTTTACAAATAATTAACAACATTAAGTTTAAAAAAGCGATCAAATTTAATACAGAGTTTTTTTTTTTAAAAAAATTAAATTATCTTTGATAAAATACCAAATTACGTAGCGCTGTGACAAAGAGTGCCATAATTGGTTCTATTATATTTAATGAAAAATGGGACATTAAATCTCAAAGACCGCAAATGGGTCGAGAATTTAATTGAATATAAAACTATATTTTTTTATCATTTTCAAAAATTTCAATTATTTATCTGAAATTTTAATTATTTCATCATATTTCAATTATTTTCAAAATTTTTAAGTTATTTTTATAATATATATTAAATTATTTTTTTTAATTTAAAATTTTTTCTATCATTTTTCAATTATTTCCCTAAATTCTTATTTATTATTTTCATTTTGTAAATTTTTTTTTTTTTAGATTTTTAAGTATTAATCTCAGATTTAATTATTCTCTTCAATTTTTAATTATTTTCATTTGTTTTCATAATTTCCAAAATCATATATTATGAAATTTTTCAATTATTTTCTCAAATTGTAATTATTTTCTTCAATTTTTAATTATTTAGGGTAAATGCGGGGGTAGTCGGACACTTAAGGATTCGATCTTAAATAATGATATTTTTCTTAAAATTAAAAAGTATTTTAACATATTGCTTTGTATGAACCGTTAAATGAGTCATCCATGATTAATTTTCATATAAATTTGCTACAAACATGTCAATATTTAATAAAATATAGCTATTTTAATAAAAAATCAGAATATCAGCAGTAGTCGGACACTTGCTTGTAAAGTCGGACACAACTGTATCAGTAGTCGGACATTTTTCTTTTTTAAAATAATAAAATATTTCTTGGTTTTATGTTATAAAATCTATCAAATTCAGTTACAGAAATAATCCTCAGGCAGCACGATTTAAATTTGTAAACCCATGTGGTGAATCTTAAATAAAAAAAGAAAGTTTTTTAGTTTTAAAATTGTATACCTCACTATGGCATTTTGAAGACAATCTGTCAAGTTCTGTTGTGATCCTTCAGTGAAAAGGAGGAATTCGTATAAAATCAAATTTTAGGTTATTTTTCTTTTGATGCAGAAAATGTTAGAAAGTTAACAAATTTATAGGTTATAAGTAGTTGTTTTTATGGTATTTACTTTTTCAGCATCTAAAATAATACGAGATATAATACAAGTAATATAGTGTCCGACTATACACAAACACTCTAAAATCTGACAGGTTAGGTCGGACACGTCAATTACGTCAATTATTTGTAAATTTAAAGTAATTTTAATGTTATTTTCACTTTTAAACATAAAATTAGAGTTTTCATAATCACTTTGTAACATTTTCAAACATAATTACAACCTACAAAACCTTATTTCGTACTAATAAAAATCTCTACCTCCTTAACGGCTGGAATAAGAAATCAGACAAAATGTCAAAACATCGCGGTTGAGTAAATTATTGTTGAATTTTAACTAATTTACAAATCACCAGAGGGCGTTGACGGTAATTTTTAGATTCTATAATTCTGACAAATTTGATAAAATAACTTTGTGAGAAGATTCCGATAGTAAATAATTATTTATTTAACTTCAAAACTGAAAGTGTCCGACTATCGGTACTGTCCGAAATTACCCGCACTTACCCTATATTATTTCTTCATAATTTTCTCAAATTTCATCATTTTCTGAATTAATTTTCTAAATTTTTAATTATTTATACCAATTTTTAATCATGTTTTTAATTTTCAATTATTTTCTCCAATTATTCATTACTCTATTTTTTTCAATTTATTTATAAGATTTTGAAGTATTTTTCTCAAATTTGAATTATTTTCTTTCACTTTAAAATTAAAATTGTTATACCTATTTAATAATAATTTTTACACTTCATTGACTTATAGTTAGTTTGTAATGATAATTATTTTGTTATTTATCCATTTTTATTTCAATAAATTGTTTGTGTTTGAAAATAGTGGAGCTCATTCAAACATAGAAAATTCTCATAAATTCTCCGCAAGGAGAATATTCTCGGTTAAATTCCCGAGAATTTTGCAACTCTAAAGACCACCTATAAAAAGCAAAATAAAAAGTTAATTATCTTCATGAGGAAAAAAAAACACGAAACAAATTAATTTAACAGATTTTAATTTTCTCATAAAACCGTTTAATTTAAATTAATTAAATTTAATAAAATTCACAATTTGTATAATATTTATTTGACAGACTTGAAATGAATTTGGTCAAATAGTATATTGTTTATACAATTCAATTCAATTCAATTTATTATAATATAACATGATCTTTTCACATGAGGTTATGCTTGTCATTCATTCAAACAAAATGATTTTAATTTAACAAATTCGCTTAAAAAATATAATAACTTTTTTAAATCTTGAACATTGTCTAATTCTTAATACTTCTATGAAACTTTTTTCTCTTATTTCACTTGCTCTACTACACTCGTTGTAAAATAACTGCCCTATCCCTATCTTCGATGTTTTGAACTGTATTGCTTATTATTTTTGTTTCTAATAGTAATAATTCAAACTGGATTTTGAAAATGAAAATTGCATAATGTTCTCATTTACAATATGACTCGTCACATTTGTTGGAAACTTTGTAAACCTATAATGTTATTATTAAATAGAAGATGATTGACACTAGTTACTTGAGGGGCTGATAGTAAAAACGAGTTATAATAATGATGGGAGCAAAAGTGGGTTAAAAGCAGTAAGAGCAAAAACGGGTCAAAAATTGTAAACTATTTATTTATTTATAAAAGATGCTTTCGACTGTTTCGGAATTATTTTAATTTACAAATATTGTTTTAATAATTTCGAATGTTTTCCTGTAAAAATAATTAAAAGACATTTGATAATATAGTTTATAAATAAAGAAATAGTTTGAAACATTTGACCCGTTTTTGCTCTTAGTGATTATAACCCACTTTTGCTCCCATCATTATTATAATCCATTTTTACTATCAGGCCCTCACTTATATTGTTTAGAGATAAGATAACTTTAAATTATAAGTTAAGATAACTCGTCTAATTTCAAATGGACAAATTTATCTTGGTCATATGTATAGAATTTTTTTATCAGTTAAGCCATAGGAAAAAGCTATAAATACAATAAACCTATAGACCTTTTAATTTAACTCTTCTGTCTTCTTCTAATGCATGAGGTGCATGAGCCATTGCATGAGCTGGAAGAAGACAGAAGAACTTAAATGAAAAGGTCTATTAAGCTTCTATTCTTAATAATAAGATTAAAAAGTGTTACTTTAATTGCTTTGTAAGTAAAATTCATTAAATATTTTTTTTCATTTCGAAAACTAGTAAACATGGTTTTATTACCATAATTTTAAAGTATCATCGTGATTAAAATCTTTCAAAACTGTTTTTAAAAGAAATATATATTATCTGAAAACTATAGAATACTTCAATATTTTAACATATAAGGAGTTTCTTTAATTATAGAGTGCAATGAAATATTGACACACGTGCAGAGTGATTCATTCAACTTAGATTGCAAATTTCTGGAATAAGAATTTTCTTTATTCGAGTTTTTTTTATGTCACTGAATAAAGAAAAAACCGTAAAAAATAAATAAAATGGTATAAAGAAAAAGCAGTGGAAAATAAAAAGAGTGCACATTTTTTCTTTTATCATAATATTATATTAGGTTATCAAATTAATGATGTGTATGATTTTTTGAAAATGATAAAACAAAGTTTATTTTTAGTTTCATACTTTATTGTAAAAAAAAAACAATTTTTCAAAGTTTGGAATAGATTTATTATATGAATTTACTGACGTTACCAGCCAATTATAAACAAAATTTAAAAGTATCAAAAAAGTAAATTCTAACTTATTTAATAAAACAGTTAAAAAATTCCTAGAAAGAGAAAAATAGCTAAAAAATACATTTTAAAAATAAAGAATACAAAGAAAAATTACTAGAAAGTAAAAGATA
Source organism: Ganaspis brasiliensis (assembly GCA_037103525.1). Classification (NCBI taxonomy): domain Eukaryota; kingdom Metazoa; phylum Arthropoda; class Insecta; order Hymenoptera; family Figitidae; genus Ganaspis; species Ganaspis brasiliensis. The sequence goes on along the minus strand of JAZKLR010000040.1, from coordinate 3,127,327 downwards.
TCAAAAGAGGGTAACTCAAAGTTAAAAAAATCTCTTAAAGTGACTTAAATAATAATTAGAGGTTTTCACTAAAAAGTAAAAGCGGAATTATAAATTGAAGCTAAAGACTTAAAGTAGAATTACTGGAAAGGGAAAAAATACTTAGAAAGTTTTTAGATTTACGGTTAGTGATAAAATAACTATAAACTGAAAACTAAAAAAAAATTATAAAATTACAAAATAACTAGAGAGTGAAAAAAAAAGTTGAGAAAATTGTTATAAAGTAAAAAAGAATTTTTTAAATTAAAGAAGTCACTCAAAAAAAAAAAAATAAATAAATAAATAACAAGAAAATAAAAAAGGGAACTAAAAAAATTACTAGTAATTGTCAAATAATGCTAAAAAGTTAAGAAAATATTTAGAAATTTTTAATAAATATTTGGAATTATTGAAAAATCTGAAAAGTGAATAAATAAAAGTGAACAAACATTTAGAAAAATCTAAAAAATAAACGGAAAAGCAAGAATTTTCAGATATTAAAAGAATAAAATTAGAAAAGATAATTAAAAATTAAGTAAAAGTAAAATAATAAATAGAAATAGAATCAAAAAGAAAAAAAATTATTAAAAAAGAAAAGTGGAATTAGCAATTAAGCGTGGACACATAACCGAGAAGAGGTTATTTCTAAAGTAATAATTTTTTTATTGGGACAAAATGTGTCATATTTAATTTAAAACAAAATACATAAACCATTAAAACTCATAATTAGATAAAAGTTAAAGATTTGTGAGATATAGAAACGTTTTAAAGAGACGTGTGAAACTAAATTTTTTTATCTGAATCTCAGAAATCTTAAATTTCTAACCAATTATGAGTTTCATTGGTTCATTTTGATTTCAATTAAATTTGACACTTTTCGTTTAACAAAAATTACAGTAAAATTTTGTTTTTCTATCTTAAAAAGCAAAATAATAACTTCAAATATAACCTTTATTTGAATATTTGATTATTTGTCTAATTTCTTGTTAAAGATTTAAAAAATCGTTAATGGTGAAGAAATACTAAAAAGTGAAAAAAATACTTAAAAAATAAAGATAAATCTCTGGAATGTGAACAAACAACTAGGATTGAAAACAAATAACTGGAAATTAATAAAAAAAAGTCCGGAAAATAATTAATATTATAGATTGAAATATATAAATATTAAAAAAAGATAAACAGAAACTGAGAAATTTGACTTAAATAAAACTGACCAAAAAAGGAAGCAAAAATTATTAAACAGTGAAAAAGAAATTAGAAATCAAAGAAGAAAAGGATTATAAAATAGAGAAGAATTACTGGAAAGTAAAAAATGCTTAGAAATTTAAACGATTATAAATAAAAAAATTTAACAAGTTACTAGTAAGTAAAAAATAACTAGAAACAGAAAATAATAACTAAAAAGAGAAAAAAATTACTAGAAAATTACAAAATGAATAAAAAGTGAAAAAATAGAGAAGAATTACAAAAAAGTAAAAAAAAATTGGAAATTTATCGAAATAACTAAAAATATTTAATTAGATAGTAATTAGTTAGTTTTTAGTAAGTAGAAAAATAACTAAAAAAGGACAATAAAACTAAAAAAAAAAAAGAAAAAAATTACTAGAAAATTACAAAATGAATAGAAAGTAACAAAATAACTATATTGTGATGAATAAATTATAAATTAAAAAAAATAACGAAAAAATGTAGAAAAAAATTTGAAACGTGAATAATTAAAGAAAAGGAATTAGGAAAAGTACAAAAATAAAAAGAAAAGAAAAGAATGGTTAGAAGAAAAATAAAAATTACTAGAAACTAAAAAAAATCTAAAAGTTTAATCCAACTGACTAGAAAAGGAAGAAAAATTACAAATTAGAAAAAAATTAAAGAAATAAAACTAGAAAATGCAGAAGAGTTAATAAAATTACAAAATTAATAGAAAGGGGAAAAATACTAGGTTATTTGATGAATAAGCCACAAATTGAAACAAAAATAACTGAAAAATGTAAAAACAACTAAGAAAAAAAGAAAAAAAAATATGCTTAGTCTAGAAAAAATAACTAGAACAAAAATAAAAATTACTAAAACCTAAAGTAAGAGCTAGAACTTAAATAAGCAGACTAGAAAAGGAAGAAAAATTAAAATAAAAAAATAAAAAGAAAAATGGAAGTAGAATTAAAAATGAAAGAAATAAAATTACAAAACGAAAAAGAATTACTATAGAAAGTTTGATAAACTGATGATTAAGAAATATTATCTATCAACTGCTAATTTATTTATTAAGCAAATTTGATGCAAAGTATCTTGAAAAAGATAAGCCGAAGATAAATTATTTTATTACTACTATATTAAGATAATTACTTAATGTTCAAATATTAATTGAATGGTAATCTACTTTACTTATGAGGATTCACAACACTTATGTAACTCTTCTTCTTCAATTGAATGGAATTTTGCAATAACTATTGCAATATAAATTTGTCAAGGAAAATTGTAAAAAAAAAAATTATTACGCGGCAATTAACTTGTTTATTTGATTATGTAAGTCGGTCAAAATCTGCTCAATGTAAATCTGATAACATCCAAATTAAATCTTGATTATTGGTCTCCAAACTGTTGATTTACGGAAGTAAGATAAACGAAACTTGAAATAACTTTTCAAGAACCTTCTCAAATATTCTATTAATAAATTTCGTATCTAAAATTTTAATTCTTAAAAAATAAAGTAGTTCTATAAATTATCTTTAAAATAATATAGTTAATTAAAATATTAAAATAGTAACTTTAATTGATATGAAGCAACAAAATTGAATAAGTCTGGTTGAAATTATTATCTAAAAGATAAGTTCATCATTCATTGAGGAAGAATAAAACTCTAATTATCCTCGATAGAAGGTTAACTCTACTTAAATATTTTTAATTGTATTTTTTTCGCACTGCGATTTAAAGACATATCTCGAAGATTAGAAAAACAATATATACTTTTTTTTAAATAAAGCAATCAAACAAACGACAAAGCAAATAAGCAATAAGGCGATCATTTTTTTTATAAAAATGTTAATCTTACAGACCTATTACTTACAATTATTACAAACTAAAAAAAAATTAATTTTATCTGTCATGAATTATTTACTATTGTCAATAAATAAATTTATTTAAATATAGTCTTCATTTTTATTTTATTTATAGCATTTTTTTTAACCTGATTATAGTAATGTTTAAGTTTTTTTTTTTCACTTGCGTTTGTTTTTCAAATATAACTTTAGCTATTGGATTTTATATCAGTTTTAAAAAATGTTATATTCACAACGAAAAGCAGTGAACTATTATGTCAAGGCTTGAAAACAAAAACAATTAAACAAAAGAAATTAAAAAGTAGTAAAAAATATAAAAAAATCATTAAAAAAAGAAAATAAAGTGGAAAAATAATGTAAAAACAATTGAAAAGCAGTTTTTGAAATATTGCATATATTAAGATAATAGATAGTAAAATGAAGAAAAGTTTTTTATTTCTTGTAAAACACAGATAACGAAATTTCATAGAATAAACTTATCAAAAGTTAATAAATTAATTTTTGTAAAAAGCGAGTCACTTAAATATCAATTTCTTTACTTATTGAATATTAATTGATTAATAATATGAATTGAAAAATTGTTTATAAAAATATATTTAAAAATATACTAATTTTTACAATATCTAATCTACACACAAAAAGTTGAAAATAATTTCATAAAAAAAAAAGAACTTGACAGAAATTCGCAAACAACCGGTTATTGATTTCCTTTATTTTCAAGGTTGTTACTCCGATTTCATCAGAATGAAACGCGCTCTACCTATTACTCAATTAATTTCTATCAACATCCGAGGTATTAGATGAAGTGTTTTCTATTTTATCAGATTAATTGGCATTTCTCCTTCGCAGGGAAAAAATTTTTTTTCAATCAACAAGGTGACTAAAATGAACAATTGGTGAGATTTACACGTTACAGATAATAACAACGTGCACATCATGCTGCAAAAGAGGCAATTTTTGCTTAATCATGGTCATTAACAGATAATTTAAAATTTGCTCATTCAGGATAAAAGAACATTAAAATAAACTAACAAGATGCAATCCGAGCTTGAAATAATTATTTGCAAATGCACATTTTTTTCTACAAAGTAATAAAATATAAATAAAAAACTTACGCGAACGAAAGAACACTGAGAGGATTTGCCTTTTCCCTTGGATTTTTTACTTTCTCAGCATGTATTTTTCCATCCATGGTCTTCTAAAATCACCAACAGCCTCTTTTTAAATCCGTTGCCTGCTGCACTTTCATAGAGATTAACTAAAAAAAAAGACGGTTTTAAAAAGCTGGTAAATTATATTTGAAAAAAAAGATTATGTTTGTTATTTCAATTTATTTTAATTTGTGTTGTCAAACCCTAACCAGTTACTATTAGGAACGCTCCCATTTCAATTTATTTTAAATTGATTTAAAAGTCGCCAGTTATAAGAACAGAGAATTTAGCTTTCAGTAGATTGAGTCCTTTTAGAAAATTATGTATTAAAATTTACTTTATAAAGAAACATTTAGAGTAAAGTTATTTCCAGAGAAAATAAATATACTGTAATATTAAAAAATTTAAACGTTATTTAATGTACTTAATATTTTTTTTTATTAATTTTTAAACGAGGTGCATGAACATTCCTCAAATTCCAAAGGACATAATTCTCATTTAACCGAAATTCATTTGGCCTAATTTAGCTTAATTATTTTTTAACCTAATTTTTCTATTGGGATTGGCGGGCGTGACGTCACAAAACAAAAATGGCTGACAGAAGTAGGCAACTTTAGTAATTAAAGCACGTAAACGTTGAAAAAATGTTGATTAAATATTTAAAAATTTTGGATTAAAAAATTGTAATCTTTAAAACAATTCCATTTATTTATTTATTAACATGTTTCATACTATTAATTGTCCATTTTTTGAAAGAATAATAAATATTTATAGGTTAGGATTATTGACAGGTCAACTGTAATATATCCATATATACTGGGAAAAGATGTTAATTGTAGGAATTTTTTTTAAAGTTGTTCTGTTTTATTTTCTTCATCTATCCGTACTCAAAATTCAATGTAGCTTTTTTAATAAATTTAGAAAATTACACTTTTTTCTCCTTTTATAGAATTTTTACGTATTTGTTTACTTTTTTTGCCTACTTCTTTTAGTTTAAATTCATACCACCAGATAGTGTATTGAAGTTTAGCTAAATAAGAATTAGGCAAATAAGAATTAAGTTAAATAAGAATAATTAGGCTAAATAAATATTAGGTCAAATAAAATTTAGGCCAAACAAGAATAATTAGGCTAAAAAAGATTTAGGATGAATAAGAATTGGGTTAAATGAGAATTAGTTCAAATAAGAATTAGGCTAAAATAAGTATCAGGTCAAACTAAATTTTGGTCAAATGAGAATGAATTTTTACTTTTAATTCTTAAAATGGATGTTTAAAAACGACGATTTTGAAAACTCGTATGGTACATTTACCCTATGAAATATTGTCAATTGTTCACACATATCAAATGTTTCCTTTCTCCAATTATGGAAAAAGGAAATTACTAAGTATAATTATGATAAGAGTTATCTTTTTAGTATTCACAATTGACACGAAAATATATGATTCATTGATAATGCAATTATTATTATTGTACTTCAGATGATGCTCATAATATCTGATAAAATACAAATTGTTTTTCAGGATTAACTATATACTATTGTGACTTGCACATAGTTTTATAAATGAATCCCCTGTAAAAAAAGAGATTTATAAGAACAAGATGTTTTTTAATGAGAACTAGGGGCTAGTTCCAATTAGAGAAGTGCTGATTTTTCAATTGGAACTAAAGTTTCAATAAATCAGATTGTATTTCTTACCAAAAAAAATGATAGTAGAGGTTATGTGTCTCAATGAAACCACTACATTGATTCACGTCGTATGTTATGAAGTCGGGTAGTTTGAAAATTATTTAGTTATGAACAGTACTTTTCTTCACGATTTTCAAATAATTATTTAAAACTATAATTGTAAACTGTAAATTATTATTAAATTTTAATAGAAGATATTTAAATAATTATTTATAAATCATGAAAAAATCATTGTTGATAACTGAATAATTTTTAAACTGACAATAAAATACCACGTGAATCAACGTACTGGTTTAATTGAGACACATAACCTCTATTGTCAAAATCGATTTATTGGAACTTTAGTTCCAATTAAAATCACCTTATTCTAATAAATCTTTTTTTTACATTTTTTAACTTTTGCAATAAAATAATTAGTTTTCTCATTGTAATCTTTTCTTAGTTCTTTGAGTTTCTCAGTAAAAGGTCAATTTAAAAATTTAGAAAGAGAGGTTTAGTAAATTTATTTTTTTGTTCGAGTTGTTTTCTGAATGGTATTATAGTGGTAACAAAATATTTTGTTAAAAATCATGTTTTCTGTTTTTCAACAATACAACTGTCAATTTATAAAATTAATATTCAATAAATATTTAAAACAATAAACAAATATGTTCAAATTTGTCCGAAATAGGTTTCTTAATTGGTTGATAATTATTTTTTGAGAAAATTTCAAAAAATGTTTGTGTGATTTTAATAAATCTTTAACATTTTTCTAAAACTAGAAAGAAATATTTGAAATATTACCAAAAAAATTAATTACTTTCGAAAAAACTGCAATTTTATCCCAATTACTAAAATTCCAATTTTCAAAATATAAATTACTAAATTTTGTTTGGAAATTCCAATTTCTGAAAAATATAAAAGATTAGAATAATTCAAATCCTAAAGGATTAACCTATTTTTAAAAATATTAAAATTAAAGAAAATTGTGATGAATAAAAAATTCATTTTTTTCTTAAAAGCTCTTCTAAATTTATAACATAAATCATCCAAGTTCCAAAAAGTTAAATTATTTTGAACAATCATAATTTGGGATCATTATTGAACAAATTTTTATAAAAACTTTTTATTTTAAAAATCTGAAAAAGGAGGTAAAAGGTAAATAGACAAAATTTAAAAATAATAAAAGAACTTAAAAATTGTGAAGACTAAGGGCTCTTGTTGGTCCCAAGAAGCAAATTCTTAAGAATAACTGAGTTAAAAAAACTTTTCAAAATCTAAACTTATACTTTCAAAATTTTGACATTATAAAATTATTTAAAGAAAATAAACTTGTTTTTTCAAAAGTTACTTTATTTAAAAGTCAAACTTAGAAAGTTTTTCATAAAAAATTTATTTCAATTCAGGGACTGACACGAAAACCGAAACAAAATATATTTTATTTTTGTTTCGTTTCGGTTTTGAAAAACTGAAACAAAATATCAATTTAATTTTGTTTTGTGTTGAACCTGAAACGAAAAGGCTCTGAATTACGTTTTCGTCTCATGCCCGAAACGAAAAGGCTTCGAATTTTGTTTTCGTTTCATGCCCGAAACGAAAATCCGCTCCTAATTCCGTTTTCGTTTCTCATAAAAAAGGCTCTAAAGTTCACAAAAACAATTTTAAACACAATTCTTTTCTTGCAGGAGACGAAAACGAAATTCAGAGTCTTTTCGTTTCGGGCATGAGACTGAAACGAAATTCGGAGTTGATTTTCGTTTCGGGCATGAGACGAAAACGTAATTCAGAGCCTTTTCGTTTCAGGCTCAATACAAAACAATATTGATTGTACATTTTCGTTTCGTCACAACAATTCAAAACAGAAACAGAATTCGATTTTCGTGTCAGTCCCTGTTTCAATTAGAGAATATGATAACATATAATAATTTGCATGAATATTTAATATTAGTAATTAATTAATTAAATAATACAATGTACAACATTGTTAAATAATATATAATTTATTTTTATGAATCTTAACATTTATTAAATAATTTTACGTAAATAAAAATTTTTTTGTTGAAAATTATTTTGTGTAAATTAAAAATATTTGAAATGATGAAAAGTGGAAATAATAAATTTAATTGATGTATTTAATTCATATAATTAATTAGGATTAAGTTTAATTTTTGAAAGTAATGTTATTATATAAATCGGTTAAATCTGAGACATAAACTTGATGTTTGTATTTCGCTTTGCCAAAATGTGCTGAATCATTTTCTCTTTTCTCTCGGATATCTACTATTTTTTAAAACGTAAACAGTAAATAATAAAATAAACTGTTCAAAAGTTAATAATATAATGGATTATAGTTTATTAATTTAATAATTGCCATTATTATTAATTAAAATTAATTTTTTTTTTTATTATTCTTATTAATAATTTTTCTTTCTTTTTATTTTATATTATTATTTTATATTGTTATTAAAAAAATACTAATTAAATAACAATAATAAATCAATAAGAATAGATCATTTCATTTCGTCGATGAACCATATATCGATTAAGAACTAAGATAACACAAGATAAGAGTTCCGGTAGTCCAATTTTCCAGAGTACAAGATAAGCCAACAGTGAATTTCAAAAAAATTAAATCTCTTGTTGTTAAAATTTGCTAGAAAAAATTTTAATAATTTTTTTATTTATTACATTTTTTTATATGTGTATGTCCGCATGAAAAGGGCCCTTTTTGGCACTATTGGACTTATTTAAATGACCATATTCTTCATTAAAATTCCAACATTTTGAGAGGTCTTGGACCTTTTTAGATGAAAAATTCACAAAGTTACAAGTATTCAAAGTTAGAAGTGTCAAAGCCTTAGTTTTGAGAAAAACGTTTTAAAGTTCAAGATTACCATTAGCGGCCATGAATTTTAAAAATTAAAAATAACATTTTTTTATTTTTAATTACGATAAGGCTATGATAAACGCACGATTCAAAATGGAACATTACGCAGTTTGTTTTTCAGCCAAAAAAAGAAAAAAAAAATTTCGAAAATCTTAACCTTTCTTAGAATAATAAACATTTTTTGAGCAGATTAGCGCTAACAAAAGGTAATAAAAGAGATCTTATTAAAAATAGTAAAAAATGTTGAATTAGTTTACTGAAAATTTTTAATTTAAAGAATATTGAAAAATGTTAAAATAAATATAACTTATATTTAAAATTAAATACCAAAGAATATAAAATGAAATTATTAATAAATGTTGAATAAAATTACAATATAGAGAATATGGTAGAATAAATGTAAAAAATATTTTCAAAAAATACTAGAAAATATAAATAGTACTTAAAACATCGAAAATACACACCATCAATATTGAATAAAATTATTGAAAAACATGCGAGCGGGTAGAATGAAAAGCGAAACTAATAGTTCCGTTCAAACGCTTCATATACGGAAGTTTAATAAAATTTTTATTAAACTTGGACACTAAAATTCTCAAAGCTCTTTAGCACATTTCACAAACAGCACTAGAGTTTTATTATTAATTTCACTTTTCGTGTTGAAAATACAGAAAATTAATTTTCAAAATACTTTTTATCAACAATTTTTAAAATAAAGTATCGATTGTTTTATAATCAGTATCTGTAATGTAAAACTGAGATAAGTAGGGCTTAGTAATAATTTTTGTTTTTCGATAAAAAGCTGCAATTTTATCATTAAACTAACAGAAAGTTAATTCAGTCAAAGAAAGTTCGACGTAATTGTTGTTTCAAGATTTTTCGAGGAAAAATCATTGTTTTAAACTGCACGTTTTTTCATTGTTGTAAAACCGCAAATATTTTTAAAAATCTTCACAAATATTAATTATTGAAACGTTTTAAAATTTTAACAATTTATAACATAAAATATTTGTAAAAAATTATAAAAATGATTGTCAAAATAATTTGATCAATTAATTAATTTATTGGTTTGGTAATATTTCATTCATCAATAATTGTTTACAGTAAAGCATCGTGTTAACTTTGTACTCACATTTTCACTAAGTATATTTATTCAAGGGATATAGAGCATTTGTATAATATTTGATGAGCAAAGATAAATTGTTGCTATTTTCTGGTTTACAATAATGATTACAAATTGCATTTCACTGTCAAAGACGTGCCAGAATTTTAAATCAAATTTTAGTTTGTCAAGGTCGACGCAGTTCAACTCACAATAAAAATTGACTTATTACGTAAGAGACCAAATGTCAAAAAGAATCCCAATTGGTACCCAACTGAATTGTTTCATTTCACGATCAATTAAAATATTTTAAAAACTTCCATAATTATAGTAACGTCTATTTTTTATATATAGATGACAAAGCAACATGATTTTAAAATCAAGAAAAATAAGCAAAAATTCTTTTTAGCGGAACTGTCATATCGGTTCAAACCAATTTAACCTCAATTTTTAGTAAACAAAACAAATTTAAATCATAATATTTATGAATTCCTTCTATCTTTTGTATTTTGTCGGCATCGAGTTTATTAAGTACTTCTAATTCAAATTCATCGAAATATTTTTAATTAATTCAGAGATTGTTGTTATTTGTCATTTTTACATTTAAATACACTCACCGGGTTGTTAAACAGTAGTTAATTACAGTTTCGAATGAAAACTTAAAAGTTACACTTTAGAGAATGAATAGAAACTAATTTTTTGGGAAGAGAAAATTAGACCAATGTCTACTTCCCGAGATTGATAATTAACTACTGAACTGATCACAATTCTGTTTAAAGAATTGCAAGCAATGTCTGTTGCATGGCACGTGATGGGAATCAGCTGAAAGTCCATTTCCGTAATTGAGCATGCGTCAAAAACAGATGTTTTTTGAAACATATTTTGTAAAAACAAAGTGCCGTGATTGTTTTACAAAATCGTTACTAAAGCAATTTTAAAATAATAAATTATAATACAAAATATCGTTGTAATTAATGACAAAATTATTTTAACATAAATTAACTTTTTTTCTATAAAAAAAAAGTGAAAAAATTTTGTCGTAATTGTGATAATGCTGCGCATAGTTTAAAAATCTATATTATTTTTGTAATAATTAATAACATATAACTGTTTCCAAAGGTATGAAAAAATTATTACAAACCTTACTTTATATAATTATCCGTATAGATGAACATTTCAAGTCTAATTCTTTAAGCTTCAATTATTTGTAAATACCCTAAATACAAAGTAGTTATCACAGTAATTGAACACGTCAAAACATGAACCAAGGCATGCATAATAATTTGTATTTACATATTTCATTTCTGGGGTCAACATAACCTTTATTACACACATATGTAATTCTTACAATAGCAATTGGTGATGTACTTTTACTCAAACCCGCAGTAATAAACGCATTTGATATTAATTTTAATTCTTTAAATTTGTTTCAACGCGTAAAGTCAATAAATATTAGAATAATCAATTGAGAAAATGGGTGGATTTGAATTCTCCCGCCTAGTGTGCGCAGTTAATATGCGCAGTAGATTTGATAAATGTAAAATAAAATGGCGAGAAAGAAGATTGGGTTAAAAATTTGTTCAGATTCAGTTGAGCAAAATGAATCAATTTTGCGTGAATTGCAGACACAAAAGAAGGTTAATACTGATATTCAATGTCGTTTCTATATTCGGGAGTATTTTAAAAGTGCGATAAGTTGATAAGTGTGAGTTTAACTGTCACTGTTACAGGTAGACGACAGAAGTCCAAAGGATCTAAAGGAACTTTTTGACATTATTAATGCAAACAATTTATCAAAGAATGCAAAAGATGACGATAAATTTGCTGCTTTTTCCAACATAAATGAGGTAAATTATTTTCTGCAATTTTTTCTAAGCTATTTTACAGTTTTTTGGCAATTATAACCTGCAAGTATCTGTCATTCAAAACAACTAAAAGGGCATTATTTCAATGTTATGATGACACTGAAGTAACACAAAACTTTACTTTATTAAATTTCGGTTATAAATGTACTAGAAAGTAATATAAAATTGAAGTAATTCTTCTTGAAAAGAAAATTAGATAATTTTTTATCACTCATTTATCAAATATAATTGGAAATAAAGTTGAAATCTTTAACGAATGAGAGTAATTGAAAGATAAATAAACTGAACGCGGGCTGTAAACAGTTTATTATATTAAAAGCCCGACGTTCCATCTAGTTCTATTTAAATACTATAAAAATTAGGATAAGTCGAAATTTATGGACAGATACATTTATATATACTTGACTTACGAAACACTAAAACTATTTAAAAGTTTAAATAGTTGGAATAAATAAATCCAAAAGTTTGTTAACAATATAAGTTATTATTATCTATAGTGATATTATTAGAAATACACAACATTTAAGGAAAAAGTACAAATAATAATTAACATTTAAGAAATAAAAATTATTCAAAAGTTTGTTAACAATATGAAAAATTGTCATTTTATAGAAAAATACAAATATCTAATATTAGGAAAGACTTTCTTACCCAAATCAATTTAATCAGAAATTAAATTCAATAGAGAAAATAAAAAAGTTGTTACCTGTTATTAGCAAAGTTAATGATGTCAAGTCATTATGTTTATTTTTAATAAAGATTACGCACATTTGAATCATTTTCATAGAAGCAGAAATAAACAAATGGAGGATAATAGATAATTAATCATTACTTAATTAAATAAACAGTAGTTATTATTGAAAAATGTTCATTGGAAAAGTTTGAATGAAAAGAATGACAGAAAATAAACAACTAAGTAGTAAGTCTTTATAAAAAAATTCAAATATTTATAGTCTCTTTTTTCTAATTAAGAAATAAATAAGAAAATCAATGAAAAACCATTAAAAATTTTTATACCGAGAAATATTTTATATATTAGAAATATTAACCAATTACTTTATAAACTATAGAGAAAACAATGAATATATTTTTCTTTAGCTTGACAAAATTAGAAATAAAAGAAAAAAAATTCTAAGAAATAGAAAAACAGTGATAAAATGAGAAAATTTAATAAAATATTAAATTTACATTTTAAAAAGTAAGAGAGAAAAAGTATTTTAAAAACTAGAAAAATGAAGAAATTATTAAAAAAATGTAGGCAAAATTTGTAGAAAAAAGAAGACAGACAAAATGTTATAACAATTTAAATAAATATTTTGAAAAAAATGAGAGGATCTAAAAGAAATTAGAAAAATTAAGAAATTATTTTACTCCCTCCCCCCTCCTATCCTCAGAAAATATAAATAGAAAAATCATGTTTTAATTTTTGAAAAAAAAATTAAAACCACGTAAAACTTTAAAAAATGGAGGAAAATAAAAAAAACGTCTAAAAATCAAGAAAATCTTTAAAGGAATAAAAGTAGGATCAAAACCTTTATTTAAAAAATATGAAAATAAATAAGAAATTCAACGAAAAGGAAAGTTTATTGAATATTGTAAAAACAAAAATACTTAATCATCAATTGTTTCATTCTTTCATATAATATTTAGTCATCGTTCTTTGATCTTTTAATGACTTTTCTAATTCAATAATCATTTCTCTATTTCTTAGAAATTACCTAGTTTTACTTTTTCGAAACTGTTCAATTTTTACTTATAATTTATCATTTTTTCAAACGACAGCAGGGAATGTAAACAATTTTGATTTTGATTCAACTGAAAACTTAAATGGCTTTTTTTTAGAGAGAATTTCATTAAATAAATTTATAAAATTAGACTTATCGTTCAAAGTAATTGAAAAACAATGGAAATGTGAAACATTTGTAAATAAAATGGAAAATTAGTGGTATATCGAAAAGATAAGATTCATGAACAATTTTTGCATTAAAATTAATAATATAGAATGCAATAATAAATAGTATATGATTATCAAATATTTATATTGAGCAATTTATAAACAAAAAAACTTACAACATTTGTTTTAGTATTTAAACATTTTTTTATGGTGTTTCTTCATTTTCTTCTTTCAAACAACTAACAAATTCCATTGTTTCAGTCTTAATTTCCTTTTCCTTCTCTTGTTGATCGTGAAAATTCGAATCTAATTCTGGAATGTTTAAAGATGATAGAAGTTTATTTAACTGAATATTGTCTATTTCTGCATTTGAAGTGCCTAGAAATTTTATATAGTAATTATTTATCACTTTTGTTGAAAATAATGATATTGTATTTATATACATATATATATATATACTAACCAACAACAACTTTTGTATTAACATCATAATGTTGATTTTGTTCCGAAACAGTACATTGTTTATCAGTTGAAACTTGATTACATGACAAACAGTTTCTACATTTCACAAGGAAAATAGAAGCCAAACCAAATCTTTTTTCATCGACAATGTCTTCTAATGACAAAATAGATTTACATTTTTTGCAAAACAATTGTTCTGCCAATGTTTGTAAATGAATAATTCGCCTGCCTTCAATCTTATAATCACAGGGTTTGAGGTTAGCTTGAAGATTTCTAATCCCATAGACACTTCGAATTGTTTTTCCCACTTTTTGCAATCTACAGCGATTTTCGTAAACTTTTTGAGTAACTCTTTTCCCTTTCCAAAAGTACTTTTTCAATTCTTGTTTACAATTATTTTCAATATTCTCTGACATGATGACACGTTTTTGAAAATAATTTACAGAAATGCAGACGACACGAAACAACACGAACTATACAACGTTGCCAAGCGTATCGGAAGTACTCAGTGTTTCAAATGAAAACTTCAATGTTTTTTGTTTTGACTAACAATGTGGGGAGAGAACTTCCTTAACTTTTTCTTTCTTTTTTTTTTTGTTATAACAAAAAAAGTAAAAAAAGTAAAAAAAAAGTAAATTAAATTTACTTTTTTAAACGCAGATTTTAGTTTATTTAATCGAATTTTGGTTTTAATCAATAAAATTTTCTCTTTTCACTAATGTTATCTTATTTACTTTTATCATTTTTGACAAAATATTTTTAAAAAATGATAAAAATAAATAAAAGAAAATCATCGAAAAAAGACAATTCTTTTGATTGAAACTAAAATTTAATTAAATACATAAACTGAAATTCCACTCATTTCTTTAGCTATAGATATTAAATATTTATTCAAAATAGTCAACGAAATTATTTCTATAGTAATTTTTCGCTATTAATTCAATGGTCATAATATCATCAAGGTTTCTTTCTTTTTTTTCTGTAATAATTTTGAGTCTAGAACTATGTTATATTATCAAAAATTAAAAAAAAATATATTTTGTCAGTTTTAGAATTTATTTAGAATTAAAATTGTTGAAAATCCATACGAGAGATTGTGAAAAATTATTTAAAATATAAAAAAAAAATTAGTAGAAATTGTAAAAAAAGTTCATTTTTTAACAAATTTCAAGGAAAAAAGTTCTAAATGGGTAAAAAAAGAAATTTTTGTATTTGGCATCGATGTGATGAAAATATAGCTTTTTTGTAGGTTGCCTTATCTCTTTTTACGTTTCTTCAATTTTTAAAAGTATTTTCCAAAAAATTTTTGAAAATTTAGTTCCTTTTACATAAAATTTCTTGATTTTCTTAATTTTGAAATAAAATTGAAGTTATTAAAATAGTTTAAAAAGTTTTCTTGTGTTTTAGGAGTTTTTTTAGTTTTCATAATTTTGTTTAATTCGTTCAATTTAGTGGATAATTTCCAAAATTTTTGTTTTATTTTTGAAGCAATTTCCCATTTCTTTTGTAGACTTTTCATTTTTCTTTTTATATTTCCATATTTTATTTTTACTTCTTTATATATCATTTTTTTATTCGATTCGGTTATTTTTTCATTTTTTCAAACATTTTGATTTCTTAAATTTCCTTACAACTTCCATTTTATCATTTTTAAAAGACTTTTCTTTCATTTTTTTTATTTTATATTACCTAAATTTAATTTTGTAATAAATTTTCTCATTTTATCATCAATTTTCTATTTGTTAGTAATTTTTTTCATTCGTTAAAATTGTTTAACTTTTTTTTTGAAATTCTCATTTTTTCAAAAAATGTATTAATTTTTTTTCCTTAATTTTTAAAAGTTTTCTTCTTTAGTTATTGTTTTACGTTTCTTCATTGATTTTGCTAATTTTGTAAAAACATGCTAGCAGATTTTTTAATTAGGACAACATTTTTAGTGTTTTCTATGTCTTTTTTTCAATATTGTGCAATTTTAATTCTTCTTTTTTTAAAAGGTTAATAATTTTTAAATAAAATAAGACATTCAGAATAAAATCTTTCTCAAATAATAAAAATTGAAAAATTAATTCTTAAAATTGAAATAATACTACATTTTTTGTTATTTTCTTTATATTATCGGATGTTTTTTTTTAATAAAAAAAACTACTCATAAATTCTTTATTTTGTCACAATTTTATGATGCTATTACTATATTTTTGAAAAATCTTTTTTTCTACAATAATTTTTTTAATTTTGTACGTATTTTTAATCATTTCACTTTTATGTCTTTTTTCAATTCAGACAGAAGACAGAAAAATAAAATAATACCTATTAATATACCTAACCTTAAACTAGAAACTCATTTTTCACACCAAATAAAAATATTATTAAAATCAATTTCACCATATTTTGAAAAAATTTAATCATACATTTTTCAGAAAAAATTTGGTTGAGTCAAAATTTGTTGTAAAATAATAATTATTTATTATTTTGCAGTTTTTCTTTAAATCTAATGAAGAAAAAATACAAAATGTTAAATAATAATTACTTGACAACAAATTTTGAATCAACCTTATTTTTTTCGTAAAATATACAACTAGATCTTTTAAAATTTAGTGAAATCAATTTTAATTATTTTTTTATTTGATGTGAAAAAGTTCTTTCTAGTTTTATAATATTTTTGTATTTATAATAAGATTTTAATATTTTTTATAATTTGATCATTTTTTTTAAGATTTCTTAGACTTTTAAAACCGATTTCCATTTAACTGATCTCCATTTTTCAATTTTTTTTTGCTTCTTTTTAGAGGAAGCTTTCTGATTGTTCCGATTTTCCAAAAATATGTTTTACCTACTCACTGTCATTCAAATTTTCGCAAATTTAATAAACTATTTTTCATAAATGTTAATTCTTATGCTATAAAGTCCAGATGTTTGTAAGCGCGCGCGTGTGTGTGATAACTTTTTTTGTTTGAACGCAAGACTTTTTAAAAATACTCAAATAATCTTTTTTAGCGCTATTTTTCTTTTAAAAATTTGATTTTTTGACACAAATTTGTTTCATGATAAAAATCTACAATAATAAATTAAATAATTGTGTTTTTTGTCTCGAAACGAATTGATTGATCAATATTAAGTATATAATTCCGTATAGTGGAAAACATATTCTTTATATGTGTACGTCCATATGAAAAGGGCCCAGGTTGTCGATTTTATTTATCGAGATATTCGCATTTTTCTAAAGAAGATTCAGATTTTCGAAATTTTTTTTATTGCTGAAAAACAAACTACGTAATGTCCTTCGTCGAATCATGCATTTACAATAACTTTATAGTAATTAAAAACACAAAGAAATCTTATTTTTAATTTTAAAAATGCATGGGCGCTAATGGAAATCTTGAACTTTAAACTCGTTTTTCTCAAAACTAGGATTTTGATACTTTTAACTTTGAATGCTTGACTAGATGCCCTAACATCATGATTATCACATAATTAATGGTTATATTATTTTTTTAGACGTCAGGAACTTACGGACCTATCGCAGGATGTCCATCAGGATCCTGGTGGGGAATTCGTGTGGACTGTTCAAGACAAGGAGTTCATAAACCTTTCAATTTGGATGTTCACGATGGTCCTTCAGGAGCAATTTCCGTTTGCACATCTCAATCAGCTGATTCCAAGGATGTTGATTTTGGAGATATTTTGACAATATCTGGTCGAGAATACTCCGAGTCAGATTCAAGCCATGATTCTCTCATATTAAGCTTTCAACGCTCTGTGCCTTTACGCTTAGTAAGAAGCTACAGTCTCTCGAATGTCTACTCTCCCAAAACAGGATACCGATACGATGGTCTTTATGTCGTCATCGCACACTGGATTGGCAAATCAGAAAACTCCCAAAAACATAAATTTGCTCTTTTGCGAATTCTCAATCAAGAGCCGCCTCCCTGGTTAAATTCAACCCCAAAGTCTGGTAATCCCCGTGTGGAAAGATTCAAAACGTTGCCAAAGAGATTATCCTGCACTCTTCGTAAGCGATCTTCCAAATTAAACGGTCAGACTGCTTCAAATTTGGAAAATGATAGATACAATTGTGAAAAAACAAGTAAAAAATTACAAGAATCCTCACCCATTCCACAGAATGGAATTGCCATACTCACTCGGCAGGTTTTTAAAAAACCGAATGCTTCCTCGACAACGCCTCCAGTTTCACGATCAACACTCGCCGAAAAACCGTCTCTAAATTCGTACATGTGCAAACAAATGGGCCAGTCCAAATTGCAAAACACAAATATTTCTGTTCGCACTGATTTGTACGATTCCTTTCATAATGTTCAACAGGATGTTAAAAAATCAGCGCCACTGACATTTTGTCGAGTTTACAAACCGAATTCGTTAGAAAAGTCTGAAGCAATGCAGACAGAAACATTAAACACTGAGAAAACACTAAATTCCGAACTTTCAAACAATTTGTCGAAAATGCCAAAAAGGGATAATGTAGATTTTGAAAAAGCAGTTGAGAGAACACCACCAATCTCTCGAGAATCTATTTATCAGATTGTCGGTTGTCCAATTGACAATGAAACAGAAAAAGCTAATTTTGTTCGAAAGGAATCAGAATTGAAGAAAGGAGCAAAAGATAGTCCCGAGAAACGAATGTCTGTTGCCAATTCGATAAGTTCTGATTCTTCAAATTCACTAGAAGCTCTGACACCAGATAAAATTCTGAATTTAGTTGTGAAGGAAAAGCGCAATCCGATGGCTAAATTGCTAATAGGGAATGTTATTGGTTTGTCGATTGAGGAATCGTCCGTGATAAAGGCGTACAATGCTTTAATGTCAAAAGAGAATAAAGAAAGTGAACATACTGAAGTTCAGAGTGACAATAGACTGAAAACTACGTCGAGTTTTAAAATAATCTCGAAACGAATTTTAAGGCACAATCGAAACGACGAGAATCGAAAGAATTATTCTAAATTATCAAAGAGAAATAGAGGCTGCAATGATACTGGTCAAATTGCCGGTGCTAATCCAAAGTTTAATGATGATCCAGGTGGTACAATTGGATACTCAAAGTCAGTGAAGAGAACAAAAATCTCGGAGAATTCCAACATTAAAAAGTCGTCTGGATGCAAGAAGCAGAGAAGAGAGATTGCCAATCTTGTGATTGATGCGAATGTCGGCCCAATCATAAGGGGACCGAGAAATAGACGGTTAAGGTGTAGAAATAAAAAAATGATGGGGAAAGAACCTGACGCATTTATTGGCAATTCGGGATTTAAAAAAAGGAGAGGTATTCTTAATAAACCAGCTAAACGATCGGAATTGTCTAAAAGAAGAAAACGATTGAAGACTGGGATTACTAAAGCTAGAAAGTTGCAGACTGGGAATATTAATTTGAATTTATCGAGAGGAAAGAGAAGTAAAACTATTGAAAGTACGAGGAATTTTCAGGAAATAATGACGAGGAGCACGGATGTACAGGTATTTTCTATAAAAGAAATTATTACTCGATTAGTATATTATCAGTATTTTATTTATTATTGATTACTATTAGTCATAATCAGACAATCGGAAAATACATAAATAAAATGAATTAATAAATTTTGACTAAAAATCAGGGAAAATTTAAGAAAAAAAAAACTATGTCAATTTTAAAAACTTTTGTGGAAAATAACAGTTGAATGCATTAAAAGAAAAATAAATCTCGGATATTAAAAATCAAAAGAGTTATACGCATAAAACAAAAAAATTCAATTTAACTATCTATTCAAATTTCAATGAATTCAAATTTTAGTCGGTCGAAAGCTTAATTTAATTAAATAATATTCAAATTTAAATTTATCCCAATTTTTAGTAATTCTAGAATGAATTTAAAAGAAACATAATAAATTATTTTTATGGAATAATAATTATAATTAGAAGAAACTAAATATTGAAAAAATTATTTGAAAATAAAAAAATAATAAGCAAATAAAACAAAGATCTAATAAAGAAATATGGATAAATTATTATAAATTGAAAAAAATAACTATTCATTTTTCACTAAAAATTGAAAATAGAATTAGAAATTGAAGGGAAAAAAAACTATTAAATGAAGTAGCGTTATTTTAAAATAAAGAAATACAAAGAATTGTAAGAGATATTACTATAACATTTTTAAAAAAATTAATAGTAAATCTAAAAGTAGGTTTAAAATAGAAAATTATTACTGCAAAATGTAAAAAAATTACTAAGAAATTTCAAAATAACTAGAAAATGAAGAAAATAACCATCAATTGATAAAAGAAAACTAGAAAACTAAGAAAAGTTATTTGAAAATTAAGAAAAACCACCTGTAAATTACGAAAATTACTAACAGTTTTAAGAAGACTTTTAGAAATTGAAGAAATTAGTATATGAAATAAACGAACTTTAATAACTAGAAATTAAAGTAAGAAAACAACTTAAAAAGCAATAATAAATAGAAAAAACACACTGAGACGTTAAAAAGGGTTAAAATAAAAAGATAAAAAAATAAATACAATTTCTAGACGGTAAAATACCAACAAATAAATGCGACTAGAAATGAAGGAAAAAATATTCAAAAGTGCAAGTGGAATTTAAAATTGAAGAATAAAAATTTATAATTTCTTATAGAGAAAAATTACTGGAAAGTGAAAAAATATTTTAAATCTAAGAGATATCATTAGAGAAATTAAAAAGTTACTAAGTAGTAAATAAAAGGAAATATAATAATAATTTGAAAATGAAAATGATAACTAAAGTGTAAACAAAGAATACTGGAAAATTACAAAATAACTAGAAAAAATTATTATAAATTTTAAAAAAGATTAACAATCAACGAAATAAGTTATGATAAAGTACGAAAAAGTTTTAAAAATAACAAGAAAAAAGAGAACTAAAGTAAGGAAAAGATTACTAGAAAGTGACTAAAAAGTAACTAGTAATTTTTAAGGTCACTGAATTCGTATTAACAAAGTTATCATTTTTTAGAATTTACTTTTAATAAACTTTTGATTTAAAAGATTTCAAATTTAACCAAACTCTCATTTGTCAGAATTCTCATTTAACAGAATTTTATGTGTGTTTGAAGATGAGCTTATAATTACTAATTTTTTCAATTAATTAAATTATTAAAAGCTTAGTACATTTACATTTCTATAAATTACTTAACTTAGAAAAATTAACTTCTTAGTTCTTGACAATTTATTGTGTTACAATTTATATATATTTTTTAAAGTAGCATTTAGTAACTTTCTGATACAGGTAGATTCTTTATTTATAATTTAATTAGAAGTTTAATTTTTTCCCCAACGAATTTCACAAAAATGTAATTGATTTATTTTGTGCAACATTTTTTGTCACTTATTTTCAAAAATGTATTCACCTTTTCATCTTTTTAAACCTATTAATGACCACTAGGTCGTAAAATTTACTTTGTCATTGCGGCTCTTATTTTATGTGAAAAAATCAGTTTAAAATCTTAACAAAGACTATTTCTAATTTAAAATTTATCGCTCTTTTCGGTTCTGGAGCTAAAAGTTGTTTATAATTAACTTCAAAAAATGTGTAACAGTTTTATTGCAAAAAATGAACTAGTTAACGAACTTAACCTTTATTTTTGGTTTTTGAAAAAGTATATCAAAGATGAAGTTGAACCAACAGGTTTTACTCAAGTTATCTGATTTCAAAATCATTTTTACAGATAGACAGACAGGCAGACAGACAGACAGATACTTCCGTAAAACCCATTTTACGTAGGCCTGGGCGGTTATGGAAATTCAAAACCGGTTTTAGGTTTTCTAAAAAACCGGTTTGTCAATCGGTTTACGGTATAAAAACCGTAACCGGTTATTTTTAAAAAAAACCGGAAAACCGGTTAACCGTTTTTTTTTTTAAAAAACCGAAAAACCGGTTATTTTAAAAAAACCGAATAACTGGTTATTTTGAAAAACCCGAATAACCGGTTATTGAAAAAACCCAAATAACCGAACTGAACCAGTTATTGAAAAACAGTCAAATAACAAGTTATTTAAGAGTAACCAAAGAATATTAGTAATTCTAAAATAAACAATAATTTGTAATTATAGTTTTTTTAACTCATAATTTGTAACTTGAATTTTAAAAAGCTAACTATTTACATTAAAAAGTTCACTAATTTTTCTGTCTAATTAGTCGTTTTTTAGAGTATTAAGCGCGTAAAACATCTCTTTATATAGCAATTTAGTAATTACATTTTATAAAAATAGAAAATAATCTTTATTTTATATATCCGGGAATTTCTAAAAATTTCAGCTAATTCGTTTTCATGATTCTTCAAATTCGCTTGAAACCTAGGGGCCATCCATAAATTACGTAAGACTTTTAGGGGGAAAGGGGGGTCCAGGAAATCTTACGACCAATAGAAAAAATGGCGCTAATGTATGTAAAAAATCTTACGTGGGGGGGGGGTTCAAATTACCAAAATAACGTCTTACGTAATTTATGGATGGCCCCTTATTACTCGTTTTCGAATCTCTGATTGTGAAAACGATATCAGATTTACCAATTTTTCAAAATTCAAAATGGCGGATCCAATATGGCAGAAATATTTTGCAAAATTGCTCAAATTCACTTCAAACTTGTTACTCGGTGGTAATCCATGTTCCTGGTTACTAATCTGAAGTTAGATTTTCAAAATAATAAAAGTGTAACAAGTTTCAAGCGAATTTGAGCATTTTCAGGGCTGCCAGTGACTTACTTTTCTCATTTTCATTCACTTTTTTTAAAATCACTTACTATTACTCACTTTAAAAAAAAATCACTTTTCTCACTTTCTTAGTAAAATAATAATTATCTATTAGGGTCAAACCACTGACTTTCGTCTGAAGGCTGCCGCGGACATTTTTTGCTTTTAAATTAGGTTTAGAATTTACGAAACTTGAAATTTTTCTGAATTCAGTAACAATAATATTATGTTGTAAATTTGATTTCTTTTCGCGTTACTATCAATTGAAAATAAAAGTTTCACGGTGTTTTTTTGTAACCTCAAATCTGACACTTTTCTTAAAAACATTATAATTAAAAAATTAGTTTAAATTATAAATCAAAACTTACGCGAATTAGTAATTTTATTTATGTAAACTCTAGAAATGTTGTACATTTTATTAAAATACATTATTTTAATATAATAATATAATTTGAAAAATTTCTACTTGTGAAAATTTTCGTAATATTTTTAAGCCTCAAACTTTTTTTTGGGAGTTCTTACAAATTTGATATTTTGAATATGTTTTAATAATAATAGAACTTACTTGCTATTAAAATTTGGCGAAGGCGTTTTGCTTCATTTAGAAAATATTTTATTTTTAAATTCTGTATTCGAGAAGGTTAATTTTGGAACTAAAATAGTAAACAAAGCAATTTCATATTGCTTCATTCAAATTACATTTTAACCTTTTTGAATACAGAATTTAAAAATAAAATATTTTCTAAATGAAGCAAAACGCCTTCGCCAAATTTTAATAGCAAGTAAGTTCTATTATTATTAAAACATATTCAAAATATCAAATTTGTAAGAACTCCCAAAAAAAAGTTTGAGGCTTAAAAATATTACGAAAATTTTCACAAGTAGAAATTTTTCAAATTATATTATTATATTAAAATAATGTATTTTAATAAAATGTACAACATTTCTAGAGTTTACATAAATAAAATTACTAATTCGCGTAAGTTTTGATTTATAATTTAAACTAATTTTTTAATTATAATGTTTTTAAGAAAAGTGTCAGATTTGAGGTTACAAAAAAACACCGTGAAACTTTTATTTTCAATTGATAGTAACGCGAAAAGAAATCAAATTTACAACATAATATTATTGTTACTGAATTCAGAAAAATTTCAAGTTTCGTAAATTCTAAACCCAATTTAAAAGCAAAAAATGTCCGCGGCAGCCTTCAGACGAAAGTCAATGGTTTGACCCTAATAGATAATTATTATTTTACTAAGAAAGTGAGAAAAGTGATTTTTTTTTAAAGTGAGTAATAGTAAGTGATTTTAAAAAAAGTGAATAAAAATGAGAAAAGTAAGTCACTGGCAGCCCTGAAAATGCTCAAATTCGCTTGAAACTTGTTACACTTTTATTATTTTGAAAATCTAACTTCAGATTAGTAACCAGGAACATGGATTACCACCGAGTAACAAGTTTGAAGTGAATTTGAGCAATTTTGCAAAATATTTCTGCCATATTGGATCCGCCATTTTGAATTTTGAAAAATTGGTAAATCTGATATCGTTTTCACAATCAGAGATTCGAAAACGAGTAATAAGGGGCCATCCATAAATTACGTAAGACGTTTTTTTGGTAATTTGAACCCCCCCCCCTCCCCCACGTTCTTCAAATTTCAATAAATTTTGACATTATTTAATTAGTTTCTTCTAATTTTAATTACTTTTTCAAGTTTTTAATTAATGTCTACAAATTTTTAATTTTTAAACCAGTATTGTCAATTACTTTCGTCGTCTTTCATTTTTTCCATCAAATTTAAATTATTTTTATCATTTTTTAATTATTTTCAGCATATTTCTATTAGTTTTAACATTTAAAAATTATTTTTATCAAATTTCAATAATTATTTTCAATCTTTTTTTTATGGTCATCAGTTTCTCAATTTATTACACAGTTTTCAATTTTTTTCTTCAAATTTCAGCAATTTTCTTAAATAATTTTATTATTATGTATCAATAATTTTTAAATACTTTACACCAATTGACAATTTTTTTTTTCAAATTTCAATTTTTTATTCTTTTAATTATTTACACCAGTTATCAATCATTAATGTCATTATTCAATTATTTATCTCAAATTTTTATCATTTCTGTTATTTTTCATGTATTATTTTCAAAATTTAAATTTTTTGTAATTTCTCAATTTATTTTCTTCAAATTTCAATTATTTTTGTCATTTCTCGACTATTTTTTCCTATTTTCAATTATTTTTGTCATTTTTTAATTGCTTTTAAAATTTTCAAATAATTTAGTCATTTCTCAAGTATTATCAATATTTTCGACATTTTTTTATTAGTTTCTCCAAATTTAACTTATTTTCTTATATCTTTAAATTATTGTCATGGATTCTTTAATTCCTTACTTTAATTTACATTTAATTTTTTCATTTTTCAATTATTTTTGTCATTTTTCAAGTATTTTCTTCAAATTTCAAATTTTTTGGCATTTTGCATTTATTTTGTCATTATTTAATTTTTTTTTTTTAAACGTCAATTTTTATCTCCAATTTTTCAATTATTGATTTCTAATTTTTATTTTGTTTCTCCATTTTGCAATTATTTATGTCATTTTTTACGTCTTTTCTTACATAATCATACATTTTTTACAGAATTTTAAATTAGTTTTATCATCTTTTATTTTTTTTCTTCTTGGCTCAATTATTTTTGTCATTATCGACTATTTGTTCCATTTTTTGATTATTTTTGTAATTTGTAATTATTTTTTTTATTTCTCCATTATTATTATTTTTTTAATTTTTATTATTTTTTATCATTTTTCAAGTATTTTCTTCAAATTTCTATTAATTTTATGATTTTTCAATTATTTAATTATTTTCTTTCATGGTCAATTTTTTTCTCAAATTTTTTAATTATGTATTGACATCAAATTTTTATTTTGTCTTCCATTTTTCAATTATTTTTGTCATTTTCCAAGTCTTTTGTTCAAAATTTTAATTAGTTTTATCATCTTTCATTTTGTTCCTTCAAATTTCTATTATTTTTGACATTTTGGAATTATTTTCTTCAAAGATCAATTTTACCTTAAAAACTTATATATTACGCACTTAATTTTTTCACTATTTTAATATTATAGCTATTAATCATACATAAAAGAAATCCGGGAAATTGAAAATCATGTTTCGGTAGACACCCTGTTATGTGTATTCATTAGGATCCTGAATAATGAATGTTGTCTCACGATTCGACACTTTTCTTTTTAATAGTTAAAACTCATATAATAAAATATAATACATTACTTTAAGTTAGAATCAGAAATCTCGTTCTTTTGCCGTTGTTAACTTGATTTTTTTTGTGTTTTTTGTATCAAATGTTAAGTGTAGAAACCGTTTTACCTGAATAAAGAATGACCAGTTTGAATGAAAAAAAAATAACCGGTTTCACTAGTAAAAGACAACCAGTTAAAATACATTGTAGCCTAAATAACCTGTTTAACTAACGAATAATAAAACCGATTATAAAACTTTATTTCAACTTTTTAAACTCAAGAACCTTTTAACTAGAATAACCTTTTAACTTGAATAACCTTTTAACTTGAATAACTTTTTAACTTAAATAACTTTTAAACATAAAAACCCTGAAAACCCTTTTAACCTAAATAATCTGAATTACTTAAATAACTGATTGACCTAAATAACCTGAAAAACCGGTTTAACCTAAATAACCTGAAAACCCGGTTTTATCTAAATAACCTGAAAAACCGGTTTAACCTGAAAACCGGTTTAACCGAAAAGCAAAAAACCGGTTTTACAAAAATGGCAAAACCGGAAACCGGTTTTTTTAAAAAAACCGGTTTTCCGCACAGGCCTAATTTTACGAAAAAAGACAAATCGAAATTGTTTTTTTTTTTAAATGGGTATCTTTTGGCAAAATTGATCGGATTTACTAGAAAATTTGTCACTCGAGGTTTTTGATGTCCAAGATGTTGAAAACGTTATTTTCTTTTTTCGAAAACACAAAATTTGTGCTAAATTCTGCTAGATTTGTTCTCTATTGTGGTGCAATTTTTTTTTTTTTTTAATCAAAATTTGACTCAAAAAATCGAAAAAAATTGTTTTGCCGCAAAAAAAATTGGAAAATATTCAACATTTTTTTTTAAAATTAACTTTACAAAAAAAAAAAAAATTAGAAATGCAATTTTAAAATTACAAAAGACAAAAAATTGTGACAACTTGAGCTAGCAGCATATAAAAATTTGCCGTAAAACATTTTGTAAAAAAATTCGAAACTCAAAGAAATTTAGGAAAAAAATTCTATTTTCCTAAATTTGATTTTTTGCAAAAAATATTGACTGTATCGAAAAATGCCATTAGACGTTTTAATTGTGCTAGGCTAGCAAAAATCAGCACAAGTTTTTTTTTGGGAATTTTGACTTTTGAAAATTTCCTACCAAAAATATTTCTAAACAAATTGGCGTTTTCAAAATCTTATACCATGGGTTTTTGAGGTCGCTGATTGCGAATCTGATATCATTTTTTTCAAAATTCAAAATAGCGACACCAATATGGTGGATTATTTTGGAAAACTTGATCGGATTTACCTGAAATTTTTGTCTTTCATATTTTTCTGCAAAATAAAATTTTTTATACATTTTTGGGAGATTATTATAAACAATTTTTAGCTCCAGAATCGAAGAGAGCAATAAATTTTATACCACAAAATGTAGACTAATTTTTGCACATAAAATAAAAGCCGAAAAGTTAATGTAAATTATAAGTCCTGGTGCTCGTTAATGAGTTAAAGAAAAGAGGTAATCCTGATATTAATTTGTGTTTTTAGAGGATCAACGTGGAACCCGTAGATCATTTGGCGAAAAAATCAAGGATGGTTGATGCAGTTGCACAATGTTCGTTACTAAGTGAGCCCACGATGAATTCTTGTCTTCAGAGTAACTCAGAACTCGAGCATTCTTCTGATGTTGCTTGTAATAATGGACGAACATCAGTTGTTAAAGTAGAAGAGGTTTATTTAGATGATATTAAACCCGAAGAAGTTGAAGATTTTTCCGAGGATGAAGAGGCCGAGGAGGAGGAAGAAGAATCTGTTGGAAGTCACGAACATGTAAATGGTTTTGAAAATGAAGAGGCACTTTCCAGTTCAAAAAGGTGTGAAAGGCTAGCAGACCAAGGTCCAGAATCTGTATATAATATTTATCCCTTGATTCATCGAGAATCAGCATTTGTACCTGTTAATTCGTCGAGCAGTTTAAAAATAGCGAGGCTGCGATCGATTGGATTTAGACCAATTCAAACAGAAGAGGAGGAAGAGGAATCCGATGATAACGATAGTCGAGTTAGCGATGATGGAGAAAATTCGGATTCTAATAGAAAAGAGGCTGATGAGGAATATAATAAATATACTAACGATGACACTAGTGATGTTGGTTATATGGATGATGATCTTCATTTTGAAGATATTGAGAATGAAGATACTAACGATGTTAGCAGAAGAAAACTTGTTCTTAGCAAAAGAGTTAATCTTAATGATAGCTACGAAGAAAGTCTTGAAAGACCTTGGCATGGCTGGAAAAAAATCACTTCCGAAAAGGGAGATGAGTGGATCGGTTGGTAGAAACTGTGATTTTCTTTTTCTAATAATAAAATTACAGTTTATCTCCTCTTTTTTGTTTTATTTTATTGGGAAAAATGTAATACAAGAGTAAAGTTTACATTTCGTACTCTGAGTGCTGGTCATTCCCAAAGATTTGATTCTCTCTTTTTTTAGATTCTTTAAAAAATATTTGTTTTCTATTTCTTTTTAGGTAGTAAAAATAGAATATTACTTACCGTTTTTTTTTTTTTTTGTTTCTTTTCTTTTAATAAAACCTGTCTATTAAGTAGTCGGGTGTTTATATTCAGAATTTACATTTTCCTAACATTGAAAAAGACTTTATCAAGTTTTACTAATGCAATACTTATTTTAAAATTGTTGATATGGATAATATATAACAATGTAAAAAAAATACTCGACCTTTAAAATCGAGTAATAGTAGCTTGGTTTTTAACGTTAGAAAAATTATATTCTTTATTTTTATTTCTCTTCTTAGAAATCTACAGGATTTATGTCTTTAAAGAATTCTATTTACATTAGAAAATATCTAGAATTTTATCATAAATTAATAGAAAAGATGTAATTGGTTCTAGGAAAGTGTAATGGAAACATTTTCTACCTCCTCATTAATATGCCTTCCTTCTCTACTCTATTAATGATTAATATTTCATAAATATTAACACAAAATTTTTTATTAGTTTGTATGAAAAGTATTAATACTGTTGGTTTTATATATTACAAGATGTGTATTATAATCTTTAATGAGAAGATAGGAACTGTATCGTTTTAAATAAAAGACAATTTTAGAATTTTTCATTATAATCGGAGAAAAGTTTATCTCCTTTTTAAAAAATTATTTAAATATAATTTAAATTTGATAATTTGTAAAGTAATTAAAATGTTATTTAAATTTGCTGATTTTTAAAAATGTAATGGATCTTACATTACATATTTTTAAAATAATGAGGCTTCTGAAAAATTTTGGTTTTTTTTTTATTAGATTACAAATTTTAAAAGTGATCTCTGTGATTAGTCAGTAATCTGTGTATATAATAGAATATTAAGGCTTGCGTGACAAGAAGTGTATTAGTTTTAATTAAAAATTCGTTTATGTACCATCGTTGATGATTTTTAAAAGTTTACAGTGTCACGCTTAAATTTTGTACGGCTTAAAATCTTCATTGTATTTTTTTAACAATGTGCAATGGTTCAAGTGATTGCATTTTAAATATATCAGATAGATGTAAATATATTTTCTTTGGTATTCTTCTCTCTCCTTTTTCCATAAAAATCATTCTGACAATTTCATTAAATGTTAATTTAATTTCATCGATTTAAATTTAACTTGATTCTAATAGAGGCAGTTGGTGCAGAAACCGCACAAGTCCATAAATCGTAATTGTTCAGCAATAAATAAAAACTGTTTTTCTTGTAAATGTGAGAATTTGGTTTAATTCTGCGTTTTGTATTATTTTCTACTAACCTATGAGTTTAAAAATTCAATATGATTGATTTATATTTTAATTAATATAGGGTATAAAAAAATAAATTAACTTTTGGACTTGTGCGGTTTCTGCACAAAATGAAATGGAAAACACAGAAACTGTATTGAATCAAGTGAAGTATCACAGTTTTAGTAAATTTTTAGTAACATTTATTAAAAATTTTTAATTTGGATAATTTTTATTAGCAGTTTATAAAGAATAAACATTTTTTAAAAATTACTTTCCAATATTTTCTAAACAATTATGACATAATTCACTATTATTGTTTTCTGTCTCGCTTTCAGTGCATTTTATTTATAATATAAACTGTTTAATATAAATTATTTAAAAACTTCTAAAACACTTTAAAAATATCACAAATAAATATTATTACATTCATAGCGCATCTTTGTGCGCATGTTGGAATCATGGACTTCTGCTGCTTCTGCACAAAATGAAAATTTGTTTATTCATTTTAAAGGTACGCTCACACCTTTTTGGCTGCCTGCCTGCCTGCCGGAGTTACCATGGCAACGTGTGAGAGTGAAGAGTACAGACAATGAAAATTTGAATTGTCTGAACCCTTCACTCCCACAGCAGCCAAGAGCTGTGCGAGTACCTTAAAGGGTTTAGAGTTTAGTAACATATGTAATATTTTACTAGATCGTAGAGCTTCATTTAAAGATAAGTTTTCCATAAAAAAGTGATTTTCAAAAAAAATGGACATGTGCGGTTTCTGCACCAACTGCCTCAATTCTACTTAATCGATTAAATTAATCGATCTAAACTTCAATTTAATCAAAATTTGCATCAATCCTAATTTTTATTGTTAAAATGCTTATATTTAATCAATGAAAAAATCAACAACTCTTTCTAATTTATTCAAATTTTAATTTCAAATTCAATGAAACCCAACTTTAATTTATGGAAAGCTTTTATTTATCCAAATTTTATTTCAGCCCGAATTTGAAGTTTTCTTCAAATTAAGAAAATTCAATTATTCTGAATTTCAATTGATTCAAAATTTCAATTAATTCAATTTTTAATCTATTCAAATATTAATTATTTTAAATTCCAATTAATTAATTTTAGTCAACAGAAACTTTAATATAATTTATTTTATTACTAGTAAGTGAAAAAGCCACAGATTCTAAAAGAACTATAATAGGTCTGAAGAATCTATAATAATAATCCGCAAGATTCATTCATTCATTCTTGTCTATCCGCACTTAAAGTTTGTCACTTAGATATTTTTTTGTTTTAAATCTTTTACGTTTAAAAAATGTATCTTTAAATTAAAATTAGAGACTACTTTCATAAGAGTTAATTTAAACAGGCTTGGGTCCGTAAATAGTCTACTACACTATAGAATTTACTTTTATAGTGAATCAGACTATTTACGGACACAAGCCTGAATTTAAACTGCATTGACAGAAAAGAAATTAATTAAAATATAGTTTACTCTAAAATATTGAACTGAAATTTCCATACACTCAAATTTTTAGTAAATTAAAATTTAATTCTATCAATATAAGTTAACTTAAAATGTTCTTGTGATTAAATTAATTGATATTTAGATCATTGGAAATTGAGATCATTATAATTTTGAAATAATTATTTTTAATGAAAATCTAAATTAGTAATTGAGAATCAATATATATTTAAGTTTTAATTTATTCAAGTTTGAATTCATCTAAATTTTTATTGGTTATTAGGCTTTAAATTATCTAAATTTTAATCAATCCTTGCATTTTTATTATTCTGATTATTAATATCTAAACATTTAAACTTTTCACAATTTTCATTTTTTTTTTTGTAAATATAAATTTTTCTTAATTTCAAATTCCATTAGACCCAATTTTCATTGATTCAAACTATAGTCTAAATTATTAATTTTAAAATTTTGACTGATTAAAGCTTTAATATACAATGAAATTTTTTTGTATAATTAGAAGTTTTTATATAATGATTAATGTTAAAAATAATTTAAATATGCATTATTAGATTTTGAAAATATGTAAGGTTTATAACAGTTCAAATTTGAATTAATTAAAATTTTTATTATTTAAAATTTAAAGGAATTTAAAAAAAATTAAATATAAGTCTTAAGACTTTAACAAATAAAAATTTGAATTAATTAAAGTTTAAATAAATTTGAGTCAACATTTCGTTGAAACTGTTTTAAGTTTGGAACAATTTTAAATTTGGAAAAATTAAAACTTGAATTGTTAAAACTTTTGAAGAATAGAAATAATCCTCAATAGAAATTTGGAACGATTGAAGTTACTATAAACTATAAAAGTTTGAATACATTTTGTTCAAAAAACTATTCTTTCAATAAAAATATTTTAATTTTTTGTAATGTATCTACCTACACTATTTTCTCCTTTTATTTATTTTTCTTATTATTTTTTCTTTTCTAAATATAAAATTGGAAAATTCGTGCTCTTTTATAATATTTTTTATTTACTTTTACTTATTTGTTTATTTCTTAAAGTCGGCAGCAATTTTAATTTGCATAAAATAAAATATATTTATCTAGAATATTAAGTTTATTTGAATTACAAATTTCATTAAATTATTATTTATCTTATTTGTACTTGCAAAAATTTATAGTTGTAAATGACCAGAAACAATTCAATGTTTTTCAATGCTTATGTTATTATTTTCAACAGTTTTCAATATACAATTATTCTCTTTAAATTTTATAATTATTCTTTAATTTTTTTTAGATATTTTGTTCTATTGTCGATTATTCTCGAAAGATTTTAAATTTTTCTTTCTTTCTTTATTGAAATTTCAATACAAATCTTCAATTTTAATTTATTTTTTACAATTTAATCCATAATTTTCATCAGTTTTTAATTAACAATTTATTATTCTCCTTCAATTTTATGATTATTCATTAAATTAAAAAAAAATTCTAATCCCGATTATTCTCACCATTCTTCGGGTTTTTTTTCAATTGTTAATTTTTTTTTAATACCTAGTTAATTATTTTCGTTAAATTGTAATTTTATTTCAAATTTTATAATTATTCTTTAATTTCTTTAGATATTTTGTTCTGCTGTCGATTATTTTCGACAGATTAAAATTTTTTCTTTCAATTATAATTATTTTCCTCATTTCTAAATTATTGTCTTTAATATTTAACTATTTTAATCATTTTGTAAACTTCTTTTTAATTATCAATTATTTTATTGAAATTTCAATACAATTCTTCAAATTTCATTTATTTTCTACAATTTTATTTATAATTTTCATCAGTTTTTAGTTTTCAAATTATTTTTCACCTCCAATTTTATGATTATTCATTAATTAAAAAAAAAACATTTTCTAATCTCGATTATTCTCACTATTCATAAACTTTTTTTCAATTGTTAATTATTTTTTTTAATAGTTCATAACTTTTGTCCATATTTCATTAATTTCTTCATATTGTAATATTTCTTTTAATTATCGATTGTTTTCTTGAAATGTCCAATTAATTTCTTTAATTTTTAATTACTTTCTTCAATTCTCAAATATTTTCTTTAATTTTTTTTATCGATTTTCCATTAATTCCTTAATATTCAATAATTCTCGGATTTTTTCAATTACTTTTTTCACTCATCAAAATCTTTTTAAAATTTCAATGCAATTATTATTATTATTATCGCCTACTTTCTATTATTATTTTGATTATCATTAAAATTCTTTATTTTTTAAGTTAATTGTTTAATTATTTTCTTTAATTGTTAATTCCATTTTTCAATTTTTAAGTATATTCCACAAATTTAATTTCAAATCATCAATTTTGAATTGCTTTTTTCAATTTTTAATTATTTTTTTCGATTTTTAATCCGGATTACTTCAATGTTCTTAATTTTTCAATTTGCAATTATTTTCTTTAAATTTAATATTTCTTGTTTAATTTTTTCAATTATTTTTTTCAGTAGTCTATTACTCTATTCATTTTTCGAATTTTATTTTCAATTGACAGTTAGGTTAAATTTTATAATTATTCTTTGATTATTCAAATTATTTTGTTCGGTTGTATATTAATTTAGACATTTTTTTAATTTTGTTTTCAATTGTTAAATATTTTCGTCATTTTGTAATTTTTGTTCCAGTTATCAATTATTTTTTTCAAATTTTAATTTAATTCTTAAATTGTCAATTTATTTCCTCGACTTTTTATTTTTTTTTTCGATTTCCAATCCAGTTGTTCAATTTGCAATTATTTCGAACAGTTATTCCTATAATTTTTCAACTATTTTGTTTAAATTTAATATTTATTTTTTAATTTTTTAAACTATTCATCTCAAATGTGTAATTATGTAGTCATTTATCGAATTTTTTTTCAGCTGTCAATTATTTTCGTCATTTTTCAGATATATTCTTCAATTTCGTAATTTCCATTATTTGTATTTGCAAAAATTTATAGTTTTAAATTACCAACAACAATGGAAATTAATGTTAATGTTGCTAGTGTAACTATAATTTGATTTAAAAAACGAGAAATTTAAAGGAATTATTAAAAAAATTACGAAAAATCAAGGAAACCACTACGAATGTGGATAAATAACTAGAAAAATAAATTTATATAAAGATCTAAAAAAACAGAATATTATATATTCAAAAATGATAACTAGAAAGTAAAAAGTATCGCTTCAATGTGAAAAATGAGTAAATTTAAGAAATTAAAAACCCTTAGAAAGACAATAACATGTAAAACAAATTTAATACATATAAATCTGAATTGTAATTGCTCCAATTTTTAATTAATATAATTTTCAATTATTTATCAAAGTATTTGTTGACTTAAACGATGATTAAATCCATCATAACCTTTAATACTTTAATGTATTCAAATTTAATTTAATTTAAAAAATTTATTTGATTCAAATATTAATCAGTTCATAATTTAATTTATTAAATTTTGTATCTAATATTTAAAATAAAATAAATTTAAATTACATAAAACTTCAATTTGTCAAATTCTTAATGAATGTAAGTTTTAAATCTGCGTAAATGTAAATATCAAAAATTCAATTCAAATTTCAAATGTTTTAAATTTCAATTGATAAAAATGTTAATCAATCTAAATTGTGAACGTACATTTTTCAATAAATCTTCATTTCTATTTGTAAAAATATTTATTTATTAAATAAAATGTTGACTGTAAATTTAAATGATCTAAATTTTTAATAATTTAAATTTAAATCAATTACAATAGATTTATCTAAATTTCAAGCTATTCAAATTTTTATTAATTCAAATTTTTGTTATTTGAATTTGATTGATTCATATTTTGTCTGTCCCGATTTTAATCAAGACAAACAAAATTTTTTAACTCTGTTGACCAAATTGTCAATTTATCCCAATTTCAATAATCATTAAAACTTTCATTTATTCAAATTGTATTCGACTCTAGTTTATTGCAATTAGTTTAAATTTCTTTTGATCTAGATTTAAAACAAAAACACATTTTTAATCAAAATTAATATTTATTGATTAAAATTGTTATCGGTTCTAAATTTAATTCATCCAATTTTAAATAATCTAAATTTCAATTATTGTGATTTTTTAATTGATTTCGAATTTAAACCATCAAAGTTTTAATTTATCCCAACTTTAATAATAATTAAAATTGTAATTTATCCAAAGCTACTAATTAGATCAATTTAACAAAATATTGTAAAAGTAATGAACGATAAAATATAAAGGTTTTACTTCCAAAAGAAGATTTCTTAATTATAGAATTACATGATTAATAAATTAAAGATTTACAAATCACTGATAAAAGTATACTTTTATCAGTAAAAATACATTATACAAGGTTAAAAAGTCACTTGATCAAAATCAACCTTTGACATGTATGCTTTTATGAGTAATTTGTAAATCTTTAATTTATTAATCGTGTAATTCTGTTATTAAGAAATCTCCTTTTGGATGTAAAAAATTTATTTAATCTTTCATTAATTTAAAATAATTTTGTTAAAAATAAAATTTATTAAAAAATAAATAATAATTACGTGTTAAAGATTTACATACCTACTGAATTTTATTACTTACACATGTTATACTTACACATGTTTTAGAAGAAAGAAAATAAAATTAAAAAAGTATTTCCTTCCATTATTAAATATTGACAAAAGGTAAATGATGAGAGAAAAATCAGGAGAATAAAAATCATAAAACATGGTATTTACTCTCTATGTCTAAATTAGTTGAAAATAACTAAGTTGAAAACAAAAACTCAGTCACTAATTCAAATAGTTATTTTTTACTAACCATTTAGTGAAAGATAACTAATTATTAGTCAAATTCATTTTTTTAGTTTATGTCAAAATAACTAATATTTTAGTACAATTCTGTTTACTAATTCAATTTTTTAGTTATTTTTACTAATAATTGGTTATTTTTCACTAATTGCTGCAACAAAAACTTAGCCATGACTTAACTATAATAATTAGTTGTTTCTAACTAATTCAGATTTAGAGGGTATATGTAACGCCGCGCGAGAAAAGGGACCTATCGCAAAAAATATCAATTTTCATCTTTTTATGCCCAAGGGTAGCTTTTTAGTCGCTCTTTCATTTAAAAGAATCAAAAATTGTTTCCATTAGTTACTTTTTGAGTTATTAAGCATGAATCGTAAGAATTTACATTGGTCGCCATGCATTGACACAACTTCCAACGCAAAAAAACCTATCGCGAAAAAAACCAATTTTCATTTTTTTATGCCAAAAGGTAGCTTTTTGGTAGCTCTTTCATTTGAAAAAATCAGAAATTGTTTCCATCAATTACTTTTTGAGTTATTAAGCATGAAGCGTAAGAATTTATATTGGTCGCAATGCATTGCTGCAACTTCTAACGCTCGCCCTGTAAAATTAACGTTTCAGGCGATAGGTCCCTTTTCTCGCGCGGCGTCACATATAATTTAAAAGAAAAAATAAACTTTTATTGACATTACAAAGGAAAACAACGCTTTTTATATCAGGTATCGATAGTTTATTTATATCTGATACATTTTTTAATCCGTTCATCACTCTCACTCCCACTTAACTCCCACTCAAGTTTTTCATAAAACAAAATTATTAAACAAAAATTATTAGTATCCACTTTTTCTTAGGTTGTTAAATACAATCTATATAATAACGATATTTATATATAGTATATACATTTAATCTTTTTTTTTTCATTTTCAATCTAGGACGCGAATGTAGTTTACTGCATCTTTCGAATCACATTTTTTCAGTATGAGAAAAATTCCGATAGAAAAAGCCTAAATTAAATCATAATAATATTCAATCAATTATTGAACATAACACAATTCTT
The DNA here is from genome assembly GCA_037103525.1 of Ganaspis brasiliensis. Classification (NCBI taxonomy): domain Eukaryota; kingdom Metazoa; phylum Arthropoda; class Insecta; order Hymenoptera; family Figitidae; genus Ganaspis; species Ganaspis brasiliensis. The sequence continues at coordinate 3,090,101 of JAZKLR010000040.1, read as the reverse complement.
TTGAGAGAAATTTGCAGTTATAAACGCGAGAAACAACTTAAACTTGTACATAGAACACATTTATAAAAAATAACTTATATAAATCTTATATAATAATAATAGAATTGTCACTATTTGAAAATAATAAGTACTGAGTCGATGTCCAAGTCTCGAAGCGTGAAAATTGACAGTGATTCATCGTGAACAGAAAAAATATACTTTACATTAACACATTGGCTGTCAACATCAAGATTTTTTTGCAACACCAAGAATTCGATTTTTAATGCTTTAGCCCTTAATATTAATAGTAATCAGAAAACTTTTATAAAAGTATTAGGCATTGACAAAAGTTGAAAATAGACTGCAAAAAATTTAAATGCCTTCTCTAAGCGTAATTGTTATAAATTCGGAAGTTCTTGACACAAACAAAAACCCACGCTTCGATGAGATAAAGTTTTTTCAATGGAGAGATGAGTATTATCAAAAAAATGATCATTTTGCTTTCCTAGAATTAACTTATGTTCAAGTAAAATAAAATGAGAACGAGGAAATTGTTTTTCTTTTTATTTTATCAATATTGTATCTTAATCTGCTTTTTAAATTAATGTTTAAAAAATTTATTATTCATCAAAAATTATGTCTAGTGTTCTTTTTTTTTTAGTAAATGGACAGATTTAACCATATGAAAATTTTTAACAATGTAGCTCTTTCAGTGAAAAAAGTAAAGGATTATAGTTCATGAGTTTGCATGCCATTAATTATTATCAATAGAAGATTATAAATACAATTGCCTAAAAACAGGGTAAACTCCGGATTTTTAATTTTGCACACTTTGAGTTTCAAAACGTCTTATAAAATCAACTTTAAAAATAATCAATTAACATCTTAGGTGAAATTTTAAAGATCTTAAAATCTGAGGTCCTAAAAATTTCAATCTAAATTGGAGCTCAATTTGTGCAAAATTATTCTCAATTTTCTCATTTTTCGATTTATTTTAATTCACTTTAAACAAAATGAACATTACCTTTACGAAAAAATGTAAAGGAAAATAAATAACAAGTGTGTCATTTTTCTCTGCGATTGAAAAACAATTAATGAAAATTATAAGAATAATTTTCTGTAATGAAGACATATTTAATATTTCGAAAATTTATCGAACTTTTAATTTATGCAAATAATTGATTTAAATTCCAACTGGTTAAAATTTCGGGAGATATAAAGTTGAGTTAAATTTAAATTATAATAATTTAAAAATTCAAACCATCAGTAATTCTTAATTTAATTCCAATCGATCCAAAATTTATCTTCATTTTGAACCTATCCAAATTTTAATCGATTCTAAGATTATAATTTAAATTAAAAAATCGAATTATTTTGGTAGAAATGCCCAATAATAAAATGCAGCTGTTAATTTAGTTTCAATAAATATCGTTTCTTTTTACAAAATACGTAAAATAACATAATTACAGAAAAATGTTCCTAGAACTTGTCGGAAATTATTTTTCTTATTTTAACGTTTATGAAAGAACCCCACAAAATAACAAAAGAAAAATTCTACGCATTTGTTATTAATTTCTCTGTTATATTTGTGACGCGATAATGAATAAAGGAACCTAAGATGGGAAAAATTTGAGGTTACGTTCACTGATAGTTTTACCTTGATTAAAAGTTCCTTTTTAATAATGTAAAATCAAAACCAGTTTTTATTGAATATTTTGGATAGAATGAAGACTTAAACAGCACTGGTTGGTATAGAGAGTTGATCCTCTTTGTGTATTTTCATTCCAAAAATCACAAACATAACCTAAAAAAATTTTCTTAGCTCCCTTTCTTTATATCGCGTCACATTTTTTCTAAAGGTTGTAATTGTAAATAAAGAAAATGCACTGCACATAGAAGCGTCGTCTTTAAAATTAAGTGTAACGATACGAGGCAGCCGACGTGTTAAAAATAATCTTGTGGCACCACACCCAGAACGATTAACACTGCTTCGAACGTATGAGCGTATTAAAATAAATATTTTCTATACTATTTCACGTTGCGTTATGTAACGATTTTTAACATGAATATAACATTATGGATTAGAATACGAGTTATGATTCGAAACTGTTTCATTCAGTTTCGCCTAACTCTCCTTTAACATCTTCTTGGGAAGAAAGGAGAATGCAATTTTAAAATGAAGAAGAAGAAAACAATGACAATCGATGTATGTACAGAAACAAATTAAAGATATTACAAACAGTATCCTCGAAAGCTGAATTTTTTTTTAGAAAAGATCATTCAGACTGCGCACAGTGAGAAGATGTAGGTCTTTTAATTTGACAATATTTTTTGTCTCTCTTTTTTTTTACTGAAATTCTTCGTCACTGCTGAGTAACATTGTTTTTTCATTATAATTTTGAGAAATAGTGGCGACACGTTGATGCGAAGTATTTCGTCTTTGAGGTGGTGGAACTGGCATATTCTGAGGATCGTCCGGGTCATAGCTGGAGACTCGCATTCCTCGTTGACCTTTTGTGCCTCCTAACATTAATTTTACATCATTTCACGCATTATCACCGTTCAATTTTTGACAAACACTGTACAATTTAATGAAGCACTTACAATTCTAAAGAAACAAACTTTTCGCATTTAATCCAAAATTATACAATGATTTTAAATCTATAATTAATTCATTTTAATTCAATTTTTGATTAATTTTTTTTTTCCAAAACAAGTTTAGGAGAGGAAAAAATGCATTTATTATTTACAAATAAAATTGTATTATTACTACTACTACTATTATTATTATTATTATTATTATTAAAATGCCATTTAGAAACAATTAATGCGGAGGAAAGTGATTATCTCATTAACATAACCTCAAACTATAAAAAATGCGTTTTGTTTTAACGCAAAAACAAATATGTATAATCAAAATTAATTTCAAATAATTTTGTAACATTTTTAACAATTTTTTATAAACAAATGCTTGTTTTCCTCGTGAAACATCCTTTACGATCGTAATTATTTTAATTTTCTTATAAATATGATGTTAAAAAAGTATAAACGTATAAACAATATAATTTTTATTGACTAATAATAATTTTTATCAATATTAAAATGATTACGTTTGTGAGGATGTTTGAAAGAGTAAAATTAGCCATTGTTTATTAAAATTTGATTGCGATTTTTGTCTGAGATGAAAGAAATGTTAAAAGAGATTTATTAGAACAAAGTATTTTTTAATTGGAACTGGCCCTAGTTCCGATAGACGCTTTGTACAAGTAATACAGGAGAAAAGAATATTATTAAAATTGATTAGATCAACTTTTTAATTTGAAATCAGTCAATTGGAAAAAAGTCAGTCCAGCTCTATATTTTCGTCTATTTTAAAACACAATCTAAATTTGAAAAGCGTTTTGGTGCAAGGGTGAACACAATTTTATTTTTAACATTTTGATCAATTCAAAGTTGCATTTAAATACAAATTTTCTGTTTATTATTATAGAGAAAATATTGTCGAATCTTAGATTATTTTATCAAAAACATTTCCAATAAACAGAAAATTTTAATGTTACTACAAATTCAAAAAAATTCACAAATTCACCAAAACGCTTTTAAAATTTGGATACTTTTATTAATTCAAAATATAAGAAAATATGGAGTTGGACTAACTTTTTTCGAAATTTAGTACCATAAACCACGTATTTCTTAGGGCGACATATTATTCCTTATGTCTTAAAATTTAATTTAGTAGATTTTATTTTTAAAATTAAAAAAAATTCATTGTGCGGATAAGAAAAATGTATTTCTCAAAGTTTATCTCTCATATGCTTTTGTGGTAAATTAAAAGAAAAATTTTTTTTTTGGAGAGAACTACCTTAATTTTTATTTGTATTAAGATATTAATTGCGCTATAGTTTCAAACGTTATCTTTGAAGTCGTTTTTTTCGTAATTTTTCAAAGATAAAATTAACTTTTGTGTGGGACTGTAGCGCAAATAACACCTTAAAAAATTAAAGACGAACCAAATTGATTCCCAACATTATTTATTTCTTAACAAAATGTAAATCTTAATGTCTCCTTTGGATAAAAACAACATCATTTTTAATTCCTTGCTTTTAAATCAGATAAACCTACTTAAGAAACACATTAAGATAAAAATTTCCGATAATCAGAAACAATTGGTCAATTTATAAATTTATTTATTTAATTTACAAAACATGTTCTTAACAATTAAGAATTGTAAAATAAAGAACCTATTAAAAAAATATAACCAAATGAGGAAAAATATTTGCTTTATAATTAAAACACTAAATAAAATTTTTTCTTTTTCTGAAAAAAAATTGTCATAAATGCAAAAAATTTGTTTCTTTTGATTGTGAGACTTGTCATGCTTGATAACTGTCGTCATAAACTTGGTACGATAATTAAGAGCTATTATTACAATTCTCTTACATTCCAAAATAAAACTAGATTACAATCAGTATAATTACCAGCGACGCAAGATGATATGTGTTTGTTTAGCATTGAATATCTCAGGTTACCAAATGCATCATGCAATCCAAAGGAATAGGAAAGGGTATATAAAGACATAAAGCTAGGCTAACGTGCGAGAAAAGATAAAAGGAGACGAATATATAAATATAAAATTACTTGGATTTGGCTCATTCGCAAGGGATATCCTTTTAATAGCGTGCGGATTTTCTTCAATGAATTTTAATTTTTTTTTAAAAAAGCGAATGGATTTTTGAAAAAAGTGAATTAAAACTTGCCCGAGTGAAATTTTTTAAGTTTATAGAAGGAGATATTTGTCGGCTGTTATTTATCGTCATTTTACTGAAAAGCAAGCGTCACAGAATTATACCGTTCCGTTTACCCTCTTTTTTTTCTAATTAAATTATTATTATTATTATTATTATTAATAATTAACTATAAGCAAACGTTATACGCTTAAGTACTATTTTATACAGTAAGGCTGGTTTAGTCCTAACGGAGATACCTTGGACGGTTATTGTCAGTATTTCCATTTTAATTCCAAAGGAAACTGATTCTTTTTTCTTTTTCTTTTTATCGCAGAAAATCAAAATTTGATTATGATCGTCTTAGTTGTTAAAGAGCGTACAAAGAGATTATCGATAATAATTGATTTTTTGTTGATTTTAGATCATTTTGGTTGTCTGGAAAAGGACGAACAATGTCTGAAGTCCAATGTTTCTTGAAACAAAAAATTCAGATGCCTTGGGGCACTTACAGCTTTTCGTAGGGCAAGTTGGTATTGACGTCTGAAAAACAGCAAACAAATCCCTTCAATGTGCTGGACACCCTTTTATTAATATTGTCTTTTTTTTTTTTTTTTGTTTTAATTATAAGCCGACTAGACGTTAAGTGCTAAATATACTCTTTTCTCACGTGAAATTATTATCAATTTTCTTTTGGTGAATTATTCACTAATTAGCAGTGTTTTAAGCGTGAAAATCGAAAATTATTTCGATAATTGACCTAATCGAACAACCATTTGCTAAAACAATCTTGTAATCAAGATTTTACGAGTAGCAAATTTTATTCACTTCAATAATAAAAAACAGTCAGCGAGGGTGAATCAATTAAATTGCACATGTATTTACAGAAGCAAAATAAATTTTACAAAAGAGTCTAAAATTTTAGCTGACTGTTTTAGATGATTAGTGTGCTGTGATCGATGCTTATGTGCTGTTAGTGAATTATAAAAGTGTCTCTAAAAAGTTACTACCTTGGAAAAAAAAAACATAAACGAGTTAATAGAGACAGAAATTAATTATATCGAAAAAAAAAGTTTAAAACCAATTATATTTTTAATATTAGAATCTATGAATTGGTGAAAAGAATCGAAATTGATTTGAATTTCGTTTTAATAAACGAATTTTAATGTTTATAATCAGGGTGTCTAGCGAATGGTCATATTAAAATTCCCGGATTTTCCGGGATTATTTTTTTTTAATGACTGCTAACTGAGTATTTAAATATTGATTTGTTTATTAACAAAAATATTCAGAAAAACAGGTTTAAACAATCAAAGTACGTCATTATTATTTAGAAAAAAAAAGAAAAAAAAATGCCGTTTGAAAAAGAGGTACAAGAAAAAAACAGAAAAATTATAAAATGATTTAAAAACATCAGAAAGTCTATAAAACTTTTTTAAAAATCCCAGGAAAAAGTAATGCTTAAAAAGAAGACAAAAAGTCTCAAGAAATAAGAGAAAATAAGAATATTTATAAGAAATAATGATAAATGGAAAAAACTTTTGATAAAAGGAAAAACAAAATTAAAAATCAATGAAGAAATTACAATAAAGTTTTTATCGCAAAAATAAGGAAATTGAGTGAAAAATAAGGGAATGTAAAAACAAGAAAAAACATTGTAAAAATATTAGAAAAAATTCCATAAAAGGATTGAGAAAACTCTTTAAAATTAAAGAAATTATGGATATTATTTTTTGAAAAAAGGGAAAAATTTCTAAGAAATGTCAAAATGATGATAAAATGAACAAGTTTAGTATTTAGTTTAGTAAAATTTTAACAAATTTTACAAGTTTAGTAACAAGTTTAGTAAACTTATATAAAACAAAATAAAAAAACTTTTTTAAATAAAAATAAAAATTACAAAAAAGGGAAAACGCATTTCTAAGAAATTGAAAAATGACGAAAAAATTTAAAACTGATTCAAGAGTTTGTATAGTGAATTAAAAATTATGAGAGAAAAAATAAATTACAGAATAAGTTTTAAAATTTGAGGAAATTTCAAAAAGTTTGAGGGAATAAGAAAAATTAACAACAACTAATAAAAAATATTAAAAAAACATTTTTGAGAAATGGAGAAAATGTTTTTCAAAAATCTAATAAACTGAAAAAATTACAAAAAATATAAAATTTGGTAAAAAACTGAGCTAAAAGCTAAGAAGTAGAAAAAATATAAAAAAAATGTAAAGAGACAAACAAAAAGTCTACAAAAGAATTAAAATAAGTTTTTCAAATTAAAATAAAATTAGTTAAACTAAACGATAAAAAGTTTCATAATATTAGATAAATTTTGTAAACGATCCTAACAACAATAACTTAATAGAAAATCAAGAAAATCGAAAAATTTTCTTAAAGAATGTAAGTTTGCGATAAAATACACAAAATTCAAAAACACATTGAATAGATTTACAAAAAAGTGAGTGAATCTAAAAGAATTCAGAAAATTAAAATAAATATTCTCCCTTTCTCTTCTTTCAAATAAAAATGAGAAAAAATTTTAAATCTACAAAAAAATGGTTAAGTCAAAAATCAAAAAAATTAAAATTTCGTAAGAATTAACAAAAATATTTTAAAAAAGAAAAAATAAAAGAAACGTCAAAACAACAAGAAAATCTTCAAATAAATAAAAGGTAATTATACCGAAACATTTTTCCAAACAATTTTTGAATAAGAAAATCAACAAAAAGTAAAGTTTATTGAATGTTTTAAAAACATTATTGTATTTTGAAATAATAATAAGTAATTTGCTTAAAAAGAAGAAAATTTATAAAAATCTTAAGATGGAAAAACAGAAACGAAAAAAATATATGTAGAGCAAAACAAAGAAAAAAATCTTTTAAAAATGAAAAAAAATGAAGTTATTATGAAAGAAATACAAAACATTGTATACATTTTTCAAGAAAAAAGTGAACAACTTCGAAGAAGTGAAATTTCCTAGAAATTCCTAAGAAATAGAAAAAGGATTATTGTTAAAATGAGAAATTAAATTAAATTAAATTATTAAGAAATTTTGATTATTGAAATTTGGATTAATTAAAATATAAAAGTATGAATAAATTAAAATATATAAAAAGTGTTAATTGACGTTTGGGATTTCTTAAATTATAATGTCTTAAAAATATTCAAATTTAATATTATTTTTACTTGATTTTGACTTTCTTTTCACCTAAAATTTTTAGATTGTACTCTGACCGTCTCTATTTCAATTTATCAAAATTTTACAGAGAATCCGATATTAATTTTTAAATTTTCGAGATTTTATATTCAAATCCCTGATACTTTCTGCAATTTCCAGATCTTTTTACAAAATCGCGGTTTTTTGCAGGGTATACTAAATTCTCGGCAATTTCTTGGATCACTAGACATCCTGATTAAGTCAAATAAACCCATTTTAGACAATTTTTGGAATATAAAACATATTGCTTATCAAAGCAATCCAAAAATAATAATTAAATTATAAAAACATAAACATTCAAGGCAAAAAATTGACAATGAAATATGACTTTTTCGATTTGTTGCACATGCTACACTGAAACTGGCTATTGCATGCCACAATATAAACTTTGTACAAAACTATTTATAATGTTTAAATGATTCAAGTATCAATTAAATTGTTCATATTGATACTTACCAGAACTGTACTGAGTATATTGTTGATACTGTGGGTGAAAATTATGGATGGCATCAGTCATGATATCCTTTGGATTCATCGTCTCCTGCAGAAATCAAGATATGCAATTCAACGCTTTAATTATTTATGATTATTATTATTTTTATCTGATTTTTTAGATTAATTTTTACACTCGAAGAGTTCAATAATTCACGTTTTTTTAGCAGCAATAAAAACAAAATCAATGATACAATAGAAGCAAAATTTTCAATCCGAATTCAAATTCCATTATGAAATGATTATAATTCAGAAATTATAAAAATTGGAATTATTATTTTATATTATTTTAATTATCGTCGTAAAATGATAAGTTTGAAATGATTGAATTTGAGGTTGATTAAAATTAAAAAAATTGAGCCGCAGTGTGCACTGAGGCGGTTTCTGCACGCGGCGATTCAATTGGAAAATATCGTTTAAAAGGTTAATAAATTAAACGTGAAAAGGATTATAATTTTAATAATTTAAGCTTGGGTGGATTAAGTTTTGGAATATCAATTCAATTTATAATGAATTGAAATTAAAATCAATTCAATTATTTAACAAAATTTATACAAAGCATTTTTTAATGAAGACAACTTCGTTGTTTTTCTATTATTAAGCAATTCATATAAATATTTTTGATAAAAATAAAAAAAAATTTCATACCTTTAAGCTGCTACTAATACTTTGCATTGTAACGCTTCGTCCTCTCGAGTCAGTGACGCAACCAGCTGCGTAAACTTGATACGGGAAAGCATATCGTAGAGCAATCGCGGCAAAAAGCATCTCAATACAAATTATAAAATTTTGATAGCCAGCTGATACAGTACCAGCACTTGTCGATTGTCCCAAACTGTTAATTACGGGCGAAATAACCTGAGCCTTCTCAAAAATAGCCAAGATCACACCTGAAATATTTCACAATCATTAATCATTAAATCTTACCAACCCAATTTTAAACATTCTAATTAAAATAAAGTAGTTCATAAAGTTTCAGAATTCATTAACGTCTTTCAATTTGGTTAAATAACTACAAAAAATTGACCAATTTAGATAAAATAAAATACTATTAGGTAGACCAATTGCTAAAAACAAGTAAACACCATTAAATAAAATGTCTAGGAAATATATTTAAATAAAATATTCAACCCTTTAATATCAAAAGAAATGCATTTTTAAAACAATTTTCTGCGAATTTTTTTTATAAGAGAGATAGCTAAAAATGTGGATAATAACTTGAAACTTGAGGAAACAAGAGACTTTTTTTAAAATGTTTATCGGTCAACAATTTTTAGAAGGTAAATTTTTAATTTTTTAGGCCAAGAATTTTATTATTTTTAGTGTGAGAAATTTTTTCTCTTCCCTTGATCATAAGGTGAACTTCATAGACTAAAAAAGTCGTAAAAAAATATTCTTAAAAACAAAAAGTATCAAATACGAGAAAAGCTATAAAAAAGGTAAAAAGTATAAATTGTAGTTCAAAGCCTGCAAACTGAAAATTGTTTTTGAAAATTTTGGAGGTTGCTAATTATGAATCCTAAAAATTAATTCTTGCATAAAATTAATTATCAACGCTTCTTTTCATACAAAAGTTGTAGATCTTTAAAATAAGAATAATGTTTATTCTTGCACTGTTTTTTTACTAACCTTAAATATTTTCTAAGGAAAGAGTGACATTCTATTTCTAATACTTGTTTTTTTTTAACTTAAGCACATTTTGTATTTGATTTTCTTTTAACATCAAAAAACGTCAATGTCCTTTAATTTCGACTTTTTTCCAATAACAGGCTTCACAGTAACAAATAAGAATATTTTAGCGGAAATAGGGGACTGAATAAATAAAAATAGGGGTCTTTCAGGGTGCTTCAAATTCTTCTTCTTCTAATATTATTAAATTATTATTAACTTTTATATTAAAAAAAAATGTTTATTTATAAATACGCACATGTAACAATACTATATTTGTAACAATACTATAATTGTCAGAATTGTGTGACTATTTATTTTGAAATGTAAAAAAAAACATCTTTAAACGTAGTAAGTATGAAAATTAAATTTTTTTTCTTATTTCATAAAAGTTAAAAAAATTCTCAAAAAGAATGGGAATTTAGATCGATTAAAATTTGAATAGAATGAAAATGGGATAAATTTATGTTCGAATTATTAGTAAATTGGAACCAATTAATTTGTAAAGAGATAGAATAAAAGGAAAGAAAAATAAAGCAATACATTTAAAAAATAATCTAGAAATATTATCAAAGAGTAAATAAATTTGCGAACAAATAGACAAAATATAAAAAAAAAATTGAATAAATTCGCAAAAAAACGGGGTAATCAACAATCAGAAACGGGGTAAAAACAATCAGATAAATGATGAAATTTTCATCGAGAAAAGTGAAAATGAAAGATTTAAGAGCATTTTTCATGACCTCCGACCATTTAAGAATTTTGTTACAATCTCTTAAAAAATAGTTTAAGAATTTGAGAGTTTGTATACAAAATCCCAGAATGGCAACTTTTGTAACTTAATAGTTATTTAATTTATAACAACTTAGTATTTTACATAAATATTTTCGATTTGTGATTAAACGTTTTCAGGGTGTCCACAAAACTCAATTTACAAATTCCCCTGATTTTTCCCTGACATAAAACTTTTATTGTAAGTAATAAACAAACAGCTTAAATAAAATAAAATTTTGCTTTATTCTTTATTCTTATTTTATCAGAAGGGATAATAAAAATCATAATCTTTAAAAAAAAATCAAAAAAATCCGATTTTTTTTATTTAAATAAAAAATTGATTTTTTTAAAAATACAATCAGTATCTGAAATCTCCAAGTGTTTATTTATAAATAGTTTATTAACTCCTTGAATGTGGATGACGTGTATATACGTCATAATTAAAAAAACAACACAGGAATGAAACAGTGACATAAAAATACCTATATAAAAAGTAGAAACACTTTTCAAAAATTAAACTATTTAAGGACATTTTTTTTAATTTAAATAATAAATAAGAAGATAATTAACAAAACATTCAAATATATTAGGTACTAAAGAGAACAAAATTTTGAAATTAGAAAAATTAGAGAATTATTTTACAAATTGAATAAAAAAAAAAATGAATAAAATTTTGGCAAATTTAAAAAAAATTAAAAGAAAAAAAATTCTATGAAATAGAAGGACGATGTTAAGATGAGAATATTTAGTACAAGATTAAATTTACATAATCTATAATAATAATCCGCAATTTCATTCATTCTTTCATTCATTCTGTCCACACCTGAAGTTGGTCGTTTTTCTATTCAATTGTTTTTTAATAATGTTTTGCTTCTTGGTTTTGAAATTTGTTATGTAGTTGAAAATAGGTTACGTTTTTCGTTTGTGTCAATTAGGTAAGTCCATTGTCTTTCGTCTGAGAACTGTTGCGGACTTATTTTAAAAAAAATATTGTTCCAGAACACTTGAAACTTTAATATTTGCTGGTTTCATTGGTCATAATATTAAAGGGTAAATTGTATTTCTTTTAATGCAATTATTAATCAAAAACCTTAAATTTTTGCATTTTTTTAAAAACATTATCATTCAAAAACTATTTAATATTATCTATTGGAACTTACCAGAAACATAAAATGCTGAATTTTTAATATTTTATTGTTGATATTTCTATTAAAAAAGGATTATTTTAAAATAATATTTAAATTAGAAAAATTTTTACTTTGAAAAATTTTACAATTATTTTCAGCTTACAACTTTTTTACTGAACCTCCTACAAATTTCAGCTTTTGTAAATATTTGATTACATATTAATAAAATTTACTTATTATTAAAATTTTATGAACGTGTTTTACTTCGTTTTTGAGATATAAAATATTGAAATTTTATACTTAAAAAGGTTATTTCTAAAACTTGAAGTTAGTATAGACCAAGTTCACATCGCTCTATTCAACTTGTAATTCAAATTAGACAAGCATTATTACAACCTGCCTAAAGTTTAAAATATCAATTGAAAAATAGAAATCTAGATATTTATACCACCAGTTCTTTTCCATTTTCTCCATTTGTTGGAGGTTCCACAAAAAATTTGTAAGCTGAAAAGGATTGTGAAATTTTTCGAAGTAAAAATTTTTCTAATTTAGATATTATTTTAAAATAATCCTTTTTTAATAAAAATATCAACATTAATATATTAAAAATTAAGCATTTTATGTTTCTGGTAAGTTCCAATAGATAATATCAAATAGTTTTTGAATAATAATGTTTTTAAAAAATTGCAAAAATTTAAGGTTTTTGATTAATAATTACATTATAAGAAATACAATTTACACTATAATATTATGACCAATGAAATCAGGAAATATTCAAGTTTCAAGTGTTGTGGAACAATTTTTTTTAATAATATGTCCGCAACAGTCCTCAGACGAAAGTCAATGGACTTACATAACTATAAAATTGGTAAATTTTTAAAATAAACTAATAAAATTTTAATAATAGGATTAAAAAAGAAAACAAGATTAAAATATATACATTATGCAGGTATATAACCTGCTTTGTATTTAACATTTTTTTACAATTTTAATTTAATTTATGTTAAACAAAATTTATTTAAGTTCTTATTATGTAAAATTAAGTTTTTCTTAAATATTTTGAGTAAATTGAATATTGGTTTTTTTAATTCAGAAAATCTAATATTTCTATGAAATTTCATAAATGATTTGAAGATATGAAATAATAAAATTTTATTATCATTTATTCATTCATTCAGTCTTTGATTCTGTTTACACCTATTTCGAGCTTTTAATTAATTCTAAAAAATACAATAAAAATAATAATAAAGAATGAAATATTATGAATTATATCATTGAAAAATAAGCTATGCACAGGTTTTAAACATTGCTTAAGGTTTTCAATTACCTTTTTGATTATTTGCTTTCCTTTTGAGAACTTTTTTTTCTTTAGTTTAAGGGTCAAACCACTGACTTTCGACCAAAGGTGGTCGCTTACGATAATGATTAATTTATGCACTTTAATTATATTTTCATTAGATTCAAGACAGATATTTATTTTATTGCTAAATAATACCACCTTAAAATTCCGGAATTAACCCCAAAACACATTTTTAATCTTATATAAGTTTCTTCTGGATGATATTAAAAAATTAACACTTTTTACATATCTAAGTTTTTATAAAATATTCAACATATTAAATTTTCGCGAGGGTAATTTGCTCAGTTTATGAATTATTAAAGTTTAAAAATGTAATGAAAAAACCATATTTTTCATTGAACAAATTACACTCTTACATTTGTCGTTAAAATTATTGACAAAAATAATTTTGAATTTAAAATAAATAACAGATTGTCAAACTTTAGAGTGTATTTTGTACATTTTAAACTTGAATAATAATTCATAAACTGAGCAAATTACTCTCTCTAAAATTTAATATGTTGAAGATTTTATAAAAACTTAGATATGTGAAAAGAAATAATTTGTTAATTGCATCCAGAAAAACTTATATAAGATTAAAAATTTTGTGTTTTGGGGTTACTTCTCAAGTTTTAAGATGGTATTATTTAGTAATAAAATAAATATTTGTCTTGAATCTAGTGAAAACATGATTAAAGTGTATAAATTAATAATTATGGTAAGTTTGAATAATATTTATTAAGAAGGTTTCTAAAAAATAGATTTTTAAAAATGGTTAAAAGTGACAGCCTTTTGATCAACTTTAAATTGATTTTATTATTATTCTTATCATTATTCATTATATACAAAATAACATTAAATAAAATAAATATTTGGATGTTAATTAAACATATTTTCTTTACAATATGAGAATGAAATGTTTTCTTTCTAAATAAAAAATATTTGAAATATGCATTAAAAACGCCAATTTTTCTTGACACTTGCTTCTTTAATTACAATTTACGGCTGGAAAATAAAAAAATTATCTAAAACAACTTCAGAACTTGAATTTAGACACATCAATAATACATATAATATGGGTTTTAATATTTATTAAAATATGTCAGCGACGAGCTTTAGTTGAAAGACAGTGGTTTGACTCTTGAAGCTTTTTTGCGCTATTAATTTTTAAAGAAAAATGGGTACTGCATTAAATTACTTTTGAAAACATTTAGTATTTTTATCTAAAAATTATTATTTTTTATTGCGTGAGTAAATGATTAAACTGCTTTAATATTCAATTTAATTATACATTTAAAATTAAAGACAATTATAAATCTAATTATATAGTTTAACTAGATTAACAGAAAATGAGATAGACTGAAATACAGTTTTTACTATAAAAGAATTAACTTTTTTTGGAAAGACTAAAATTATAAAATTAATCAGAAAATTTGGATTTATATTAGTTTTAATGTATGTAAATTTTTTACAATTAAAACGTTTTTAGAAATTGGTTTAAGTTTGAAATTATTTTAATATGTATATTGTTAGAATTTGAAATTATTTAAAGTTGATATAATAATTAAAACATAGAATGATTAAAAATTGAAGCATTAAAAGTTTTTAATAATAATTGAAATTTATTAATAATAAAATTCAAATAATTCCAAGTTCCTAATAATTAAGAGGATGTGATAGATTGATCATTGACCACATGACCCACAAACAAAATTTTTCAGCGGTTTTCTCTAGAACTAGGTACTGAATATTTTTCAATGCAATTTTGTCGAATTACCTAAAATATCACCTGAAAGGTCTGCGTACCCCTAACTTATTTGGAGTTTGACCCAAAATTAACTGTTTGAGTTTTTTCTAATTTTGAACAATTTTATAAAATTAACTTTTTAGTCAAAATGAGAACACACGCTAGAGTCAGAAAGATCTTCCGGTTGATATTTTATATAATTCTATACTAAGTTTTATATAAAAATATTCATTAGTTTTATACAGAAAAATCGCTGAGAAATTTTGGCTTTGGGTCATGTGACTATACTGACATCATTCTCCATCACAAGCTCTTAAAGTTTGAAACACATTTTAAAATTGCATTAATAAAATTAAATTTAAAATATTTAGTTTATAAATATATAATAAAGTTAAAATACATTTTGTTTACATTGTTGAGAATCAAAGTGAAATTGGATTATATATGTCTCTTAAAACTTTAGTTAAATATTAAAATTTTGCTTAATTGAAGTTTAAAATAATTAGAGTTTGAATCTATAAATGTTGGAAAATATTTTAAATTTGGAAAAATTAAAATCTGTGTTGATAAAAGTTTTGACGATTAATTTGCACCTAGAGAAGTTAGTAATTGAAATTTATATTGTTTAAAGAAAATTTAAGAATAAGAAACTTTGATTAATAGACGTTTGGAACAATTGAAATTTGAATAGAATTTTGAATATAATGTTAGTATATTTCAAAATAAATAATTCATTACGTTTTTCTCGTTTCCTTTTTGCTATAAACTTTTATTGTTTACTTTTTGATTAATCATTTTTTTGCATTTATGGGTCAAGAAATGCTAATAAACATTCAACTCAAAAAAATCATACCTCTTTTAACAAACCTTATCTTTCTTATTAAACTGGACTAAAATAATAATTATATGTTAAAATAAAATTTTTGTTTAATTTGTTTAGGATCTAATAAAATTAATTTAAACTAAATCGGATTACTTTTATTATTTAAAAATTTTTTATTATTATTTTATAATTAAATCAATTATGTATTAGGATGTATATTAATAATAATAATTAACTTTTAAGAAATGCATTTGACGGAACAAATCATAGTTTAAAGAACAAAACTCTTTTTCTGATTTAATAAAATTTAAATAATAATTATGTAACAGTAAAAAATGAGTTATATTTTTATTTAATTTAATAATAAATTATCTAATATAAAAAAGTTCATACTTTTTATATTTAAAATAGTAACAAATGCAAAACGTCATTCTCGCGCGCTGTAGCGCGCGTATATTTTGCTAGTATAAAATAAAAGAATAAAAGCTTTCAATAAAGTAGAAAATTGATCAATTTAAAAAATATAGATAAAAGCATCAAATAAATGTTTTCAAAAAATTCGTAATTATACAGTAAAAACTAAACAGTTTAAAAGAAGGAAAAATGTTTCTAAGAAATGGAAAAATAATAACAAAAATTAAAGAATTAATTAGAACGTAAGAAAGGATTAAAAAAATACTGAAACATCAAGAAAATTAAATAAATAGGAAGAAAATGGAGACATGTTTTTTCCTTAATCTAACAAACTGTAAAAAAATGTAAAAAGTACAAAAAATAAGAAAGTTTAGTTAGTATCTACTAAAAAGTTAGAATTAATAAAAATAAAATTAAAAAATGTATGTATCAAGATAAACAAAAGGTTCACAAAAAATTTACCTTTAAAAATAAAAAAGTTTAAGAAAATTAAACCAAAAATATTTTTATAATATTACACTTAATAACAATTCAACAATAAATTTAGAAAAATATAAAAATTTTATGAAAGAATAAGTATGTATGCAAAAAATCTCCTGTATGCCGAATTTTGCGATGTCTCTTATATTATTGGAAAGTTCTACTAAAATGCAATGTTTTTGATAAACATTGCAAAAAATTTGGACCAAAAGTTTCAGAGTTATAGGCAAAAAAAAAAAAAGGTAGTCAGAGTTGAACATGGTAGTCAGAGTTGGGTCACTGTAGAAAATCAATGAAATATAAAGATAAATGATTGAAAATGACAATATCTTTGCCTTCGCATGATAGAATAACACTCAAATACATTTGGAAATGACAAAAGGAAACATGAAATTGAAATAAATCATATTTCCTCTTGTATCGCGAAATTGATCTGAAAGTGAAAAAGTATTACCAAAAATTTGAATTTTCTTTCTTTCAAATAGAAATGAAGTTTTTGACACCTTTTTAAGTTTTTGGGTGTACCAACCTTGACTCAAGCGTCGTTTAGCTTCATATCACACACACACCATGAACGCTTTATACAAACACCAAATTACGTTCCACATTTTTGTATAACATCTTAATGAACAATTTTAGTCAACTTAATTTGTCTTTGGCATATTTCTTCTACATTTAATTATCTAATTTTGAAACTATAATAACGTTTTTTGTTGAGCGTATAACACGGACTCGCTTAATACGTCTATATAGTTCGCACACTTCACTGCAATCCATGTAAAAAGTTTGCTGGCATTGCTAACAAGTATTTACACACAACGACATATGGATCTACTGTGATAAAACAAAATAAACGCGATGATTCAACTCTGACCACTGTCCAACTCTGACTACTCTCCCCTATTTATTTTTAAAAATATGTAAATAATTATGAAAATTAACAAAATAAACCCAAATAGCACTGAATATTCCATCCATATTCCTGGAATATTCCATTCATATTCCGGGAATGTAAAAATGTCCGACTACTAGAATATTCCTTTTTTACATTCCTGGAATATTCCAGCGGAATATTACAAAATAATTCTAATAAAACGTGTGATAAATATTCTCATTGAATATGCAGAGAATATTTCTACGGAATATACCTGAAATATTCCTACGGAATATACTCAGTGGAATATATCAAGAATATTGCAGGAATATTCCATTGGAATAAAAAACAGAGAAGAAAAAAAAATATTTTTAATTACTAGGAATATTTTTGTGGAATATATCAGGAATATTGCAGGAATATTCCATTGGAATTTTCATAAACTTTTAAAAGCAATGAAAAAAAATATTTTTAATATTTCTAAATTTATTAATTCTTATTAGAATTATTTATTATTCTATTTGTACTCTTTATAACAAATTAAAAATTCTAAACGCGACCGGAGGATTCGAACCCTAAACCTAAAACCTATCTAACGATTTAACGCTCGCAGCTATTTTATCGGTATGAAAATTCTACAATAAAGCTGGATGAACTTCAACTATTTTAGATATGTGTTAAAAGTATATCTACTCGGTTTTGTTTCTTATTTTCATACCGATACAATAGCTGCGAGCGTTAAATCGTTAGATAGGTTTTAGGTTTAGGGTTCGAATCCTCCGGTCGCGTTTAGAATTTTTAATTTGTTATAAAGAGTACAAATAGAATAATAAATAATTCTAATAAGAATTAATAAATTTAGAAATATTAAAAATATTTTTTTTCATTGCTTTTAAAAGTTTATGAAAATTCCAATGGAATATTCCTGCAATATTCCTGATATATTCTACAAAAATATTCCTAGTAATTAAAAATATTTTTTTTTCTTCTCTGTTTTTTATTCCAATGGAATATTCCTGCAATATTCTTGATATATTCCACTGGGTATATTCCGTAGAAATATTCTCGGCATATTCAATGAGAATATTTATCACACGTTTTATTAGAATTATTTTGTAATATTCCGCTGGAATATTCCAGGAATGTAAAAAAGGAATATTCTAGTAATCGTACATTTCTACATTCCCGGAATATGAATGGAATATTCCTTTGGAATATTCCCAATGTTCCAATGAAATATTCCAGGAATATGGATGGAATATTCAGTGCTATTTGGGAAAAGTTAATTTATTATAACAATTAGTTAATCTTATTATAGTTATTATAACAAAATTGTGTAAAATAATATTAAACAATTTGCATGAATAGAAGAAAATAAAAGATAATCTTAAAATAAAAAGACAACTACAAAGAAAAATATCAAAAGTAAAAGGAGAAAAAATCTCAAAATTTTGTAAAAATAAGAAATTATTAGATAAAAATTAAACAGTTTCAAAAAAGTAATCTCTCTTAGAAATATTGTAAGAAGTAAAAAAAGGATTGTTGAGAATATGGAAAATAATTAATATTATTTAATTATTTTGCATTAATTAATATACATTTAATTTTGAATTAATTGAAATTTGGAACAAATTGAAATATGAGTTAATTGACGTTTGAAATTTATTTAAATTATAATGAATTAAAGATATAAAAATTGAATACTATTTTTCGATATCTTTATACCAAAAATTTGTAAATAGTAGGTGTTTTGATAATCTGTATTTGAATGATTTCCTTAATTTTATAAAGAACAAAATAATAATATTGAAATTATTTATGATTTGCGATGTTTTACATACAGTATTAGACATCCTGAGAATTGTAAAGTTTTTTTTTTATTTAAAAAAAAATAAATTTAAAATTTATTAAAATTTAAGCCTTGCTTAAAAGTAGTATTAGTTTGATAATAAACGACTTTAAATGAATATAGAACCGCTCAATTCTTGTCTAGATGAAATTTTACTGTTTTAAATTTAAGAGAGAAATTTTCCTTGACAAAAAATTGTTTTCCCTGACACTGTGGCCACCCTGGCTTTGAATGAATACGCAACAGTGTTCATGATAATTTTAAAAAAAAAAAAACTTAAGATAGAGGTAATATTTTGAACTTGTTTAAATTTATATCCGTAAAAGATAAACATTTGAAAACCTTTTATGGATTAAATTCTTCAATTTATTTGTCCTTCAAAGATTAATAATTACCTTAATCTAATACGGATATAAATGTAAATAAGTTTAAAATATTACATAACTTGAGTCTTTTTTTTAAACATTACCGTGAACGCTGTTGTCAAAAATACTTGTTTAAAATATCAAGATATTATAAATTGAATAATTATTAAACTACAAAAGTTGCCATTCTTTGATTTTGTATTCAAACTCTCCAATCCTTAAACTATTTTTTAAGCCACTGTAAGAAAATTTATTCTTAAATGATCGGAGGCCGTGAAAAATGATTTTAAATCTTTCATTCTCACTTTTCTCGAAGAAAATTAATTTAATTTTAAAAATCAAACCCACCATATTAAAGATTGTTTAATTTATATTACTACTAAAAAAGCCATAATTTTTTCATTCCTTATATTTGGATGAAAAAACAGCATTTTAAAAATTATGTTTTTTACGTTACAAATTTTGGGATGTCCCGTATAATAAAAATTATTTTTGTAAAAACGTTTCCTAGTGGACAATTTCAAATCTCTAGCTCATATTGTTGAAAAACATTAGGGAGGTACGGAACCTTTTGGTTTTAGTACGAGTGTAACTCGCACTTGCTCGAATTTTTGTTATGGCTTTGCTAATGCGAATTTGTCCGCTATACATAGCTTTCTTTTATCCCCAATGGTATAGCCCTCATCTTAAACGTTTAGTATTGCTGGAAAAAAAGTGCACTCGAAGTACAAGTTTACTAATACAAGGGAAGCAATATCTGGCAATATGTTTCTTAATGATATTAACGCTACTAATAATGATATTGAATTGTTTTCGCTCTATTTTTGGTCTGTGTATAACTCTAGCTCTAGTGTTAGCAATGGTACTGACACTCCTGTTCTAGGTGAAATAAGACTGAATTCTATTGTAATAACGAAGACTGTTATAACGGGAAAAATTAAGCAACTCAAAGTTAATACATGTTCTGATGGTAGTCCTCTATCTCTGATTAAGTCTTGAAGTTCTGTGTTTTTAGAACCTCTATATATTTTATTCAGTAAGTCAATTTCAGATTCTAAGTTTCCTACATTCTGGAAAAAGGGGGTTATTATTCTTGTTTATAGAAGTCATAATAAAAACTATATACAAAATTATCATCCGATTACAATTTTGAATGCCTTTTCTAAAATGTTTGAAAGCATAATTTTTTATCAACTCTACAATTCAGTATCTAGTGTTATTATTAATGAACGGTATGGTCAGTACTAACTTGAGTATTTTTGTCAATGACCTTACGTTAAGCATGAAAGGTGGGGTTCAAGTTGATGTTGTTTATACTGATTTTACCAAAGCTTTTGAGAAGGTAGATCACTGTCGTTTGATAAATAAACTTAAGTTGATTGGTTTTAGCAAAAGGATTGTTGATTGGTTTAAGAGCTACTTAATAGGTCGTTATCAATGTGTGTGTGTTGGCAATTCTTATTCTAAAAACTTTAATGTATCATCTGGGGTACCTCAAGTATTTAACTTGGGACCTCTTTTATTTATTTTGTTTATTAATGATGTTTCCTCTGTATTTAGGTTTTGTAAGTTTTTATTTTTTGCTGATAACCTAAAATTTTATTACAGCAATAAACAAACGTGAGGACCTTAAGGGTTTTGTATTTTTCGTTTTTAAGATCTGTTTTCGAATGTGCTTCTGTTATATACATGTCTTATTATAGTGTACATGTTCTGCGACTTGAGCGTGTGCAAAATAGATTTTTGAGATTTGTGTCATATCAACTGGGTATCGATTTTGACTTTTATACACATGACTATAGAATATTGAGATCTCAATTGAATATACCGAAGATTGAAACTCGCCTATTATACTCTGACTTGCTCTTTATGTTTAAAGTTATCAATGGCTTGCTTGAATGTCCTTCAGTTTTATCATGTATTAACTTTTCTGCTTCTATTAGATTGTTGAGATCTTATCAACCTTTCTATATGTATCAGAGTGTCTACTAATTTCGTCCCACAAAATTCCCGGTCATTTCCAGGTTTTTGTTCCTATTTTTCCCGATTTTTTCTCTTGTTAACTTAAAATATATTTTACGTATAAATAGACCTACAAATGGCTACAGAAATTGAAGATAACAATTGATAATTGAAGAAAATAATTGAGAATTGAAGAATTAAATATTAAACTTTACAAAAAATTATATTAAGAATTAAATAAAACAATTAATAATGAAAAAAAAATTATTAATGGAGATAAATAATTGAACAATGACAAAGATATTTGACAATTAGAAACAAAATTTAAAAAAAAAAGGAAATATTAATCGACAATTGAACAATAATTGAAAAAATTGAACAATGGTTATTAAATTCAAAGAATATAATTGAACATTGGTCAACTAGATAGAAAAAAAAAATAATAATTCAAAATTTAAGTTAATAATTCAAAATTGAAGAAATAAATTGAAAATTAAATAATGAAATTGAAATCGGAAAAACACAGAATTATTGAATATTAAAAAAAAACAATTGAAATTTGAGAAATAAAATTGAAATTCGAATACAATAATTGAGAATTAAAAAAAATTACTGAACAATTGGATTGAAAAAAGAAGAAAATAATTTATAATTAAAAGAAAATGGAAAATGCCAGGAATTATTTAATATTGAAGAAAACATTAAAAATTGAAAAATAGAATTGTTATTTAAAGAAATTAATTGATAATTGAAAAAAATAATTGAACAATTAAATTGAAAATAGAAGAAAATTATTGAAAATTGAAGGTTTTGAAACATGAAATAAATAACTGATACCTAATTGAAAAAAAAATAATTGAAAAATTCGAGATTACTGAATATTGAAACAAACAATTGAAAATTGAACAAAATAATTGAAAATTAAAGAAAATAATTGAAAATTGAAGAAAATAATTGAAAATTGAAGAAAGTACTTAAAAATTGAAGACTTTGAAAACAGCAGAAAAATTTAGAAATCGACGGAAATAATTGCTAATTGGTGAAAATAATTTAAAAATGATCAATTTACATTAAAATTGAAAGAAAAACATAATTTAAAAAAGCTGAGAATTGTTGAATATTGAAGAAAATCGAGAAGAAATGAAAAATTGAAAGAAATTGAGAAATTGAAAAAAATATGAAAAAAAAATTGGAAATTGAAGAAAATAATTGAGAATTAAAAATATCATTGTAAAAAGCCTAGAGTTATTGAATATTGAAAAAAAAAAACAATTGAAAATTGAAGAATGGAATTGAATGTCGAAAATTATAATTGAGAGTTGAAGAAAATAATTGAACAATTGGATTGAAAGTAGAAGAAAATAAGTGATAATTGAAGAAAAAAGAAATTGAACAACCCAGGAATTATAGAATTTGAAGAAAACAATAAAAAATGCAGAATGTAATTGTAATTTGAAGAAATTAATTAAAAATTGGAGAAAATAATTTGAAATTAAAGAAAATGTGATTTTATGAAAATTGTTGAATAATAATTGAGGAATTGAATTGAAGGTTCAAAAAGATAATTGATAATTGAAAAAAAAATATTGAAAAAAGCTGAGAATTATTGATTATATAAGAAAATAATTGAAAATTGGAGGAGTTTTTGAGATGTGAAATAAATAAATGATAATTGAAAAAAATAGTTGAAAAATGTCGAGAATTATTGAATATTAAATTAAATAATTAAAAATTGAAGGAAATAATCAAGATTTGAAGAAAATAATTAAAAATAGATGAAAATAATTGAAAATTGAATCAAATAGTTGAAAATTGAATCAAATAATTGGCAATTGAAAAAAATAATTTAGAGTTGAAGAAAATAATTAAAAATTGATTAAAATAATTGAAAATCGTAGACAATATTTCAGAGTTAAAGAAATTAATTAGAAATTGATGAAAATAATTAAAAATTGAAGAAAATAGTAGAAAATCGAAGAAAATAATTGAGAAATGAAGAAATAATATGAAATTAATAGAAATAATTCAAAATGGAAGAAAATAATTGAGAATTGTAGAAAATAATTGAAAATTGAATCGAATAATTGGAAATTGAAAAAAATAATTAAGAGTTGAAGAAAATAATTAAAAATTGATTAAAGTAATTGAAAATCGTAAAAAATATTTCAGAATCAAAGAAATTAATTAGAAATTGATGAAAATAATTGAAAATTGAAGAAAATAATTGAGAAATGAAGAAATAATTTGAAATTAATGAAAATAATTCAAAATGGAACAAAATAATTGGAAATTGAAGAAAATAATTAAGAGTTGAAGAAAATATCTGAAAATTGAAAAGAATAATTGGCAATTGAAGAAAATAATTGTGAATTTCTGAAAATAGTTGAATAATTGAAGAGTTGAATTGAAGCTTCAAGAACGTAATCGATAATTGAAAAAAAATATTGAAAAAGCCGAGAATTATTGAATAACGAAGAAAATAATTGAAGTATGATGAAAATAATTGATAATTGAAAGCACACAATAGAATTGTCCATAATTATATAAACTATTATGCAATGTACGGTCTAATAAAAAACCTGAAGTTCTGTCTACATTTTTTCATAATAATTTGACTTTTTCATGTTTAATATCGTTCATTGTTTCTGCGGTATTGTTAACGTTAAGAAAAAAAGATAGTAGACAAACATCTATATTTCATGAGAATATATCATATTATATTTTAATTTTTAATATATATTTTTTATTTTTCAATTGCATAATTGTCGCATAATTGCACAAAATTTAAGGACGTTTATACCCTCAAGCGGTTCTCATTCTTTCGGACCATGATAGTCAATATTTTTTTAATTTCATTTCTTCTTATAATTTGGTTTCTAAATAGTATTTTGTAGTTAAAATCATTACACAAACACATTTTATTGAAAAAAAAAAAATTTCCATTCAAAATTTCAAGCTATTAAAATTTTTTCTTCATGATTATTTAAAAAAAGTGAAGAATTGTAACCCTTGAATAACATTTCCTTAACAACGGTACGGTAAATTAATTAAGTATTGTTGTAAAAGTTGTATTATATTACAGTTTAAAATACATTAGTTTTTTTTTAAAAATTAGTAGAACCGTTTTTTTTTAATAAATTAAAATATAGTCATTTTGCGCGTTTTGTTACTGTTTCCATGTAAAAGTCCCAACTTTATAAATTTACGTCTTACAAAAAACAGAACGGTAAAATTCAATAAAATTGTAACAGTACATGTAAAGTAATGCATTTAATATGTCATTAAAATTTTATAAGAATCTGTAGAAATTGGTTTTTTGGATAAACATCCTTAAACGCATAATCAGATTGGTTCAAAATGCATAAAGTTACCATATTTATTTATAAATTGATAAATTAGTCAAATTTATTAGCCCAGAAAGAAAATTCCCGGCTAATTCCCGGTTTTTCCCGGTTAGTAGACACCCTGAAAGTATGTTCATAGAATATACGCATTTTTTTAAAAAAAAATATACGATAATTTTTACCAATATGGTCATTTGTATAAAAAATTGGCCATTTTTAAACATTTTTTATAACTTAAGGAATGTCACCGGCAATTGAAGGAAATGAGCTAGAAGTCTCAAATTTTGACATATTGTTCCTCAAATTAATTCAGGAAGCCTTGATTTTTTTCAAAATTTTTCACCACGTAGTTTTTGTTTAATAAATTAAAGTAAATGTGCAATTTAACACAGGTTCTTGTGCAAACTCATTTAAATCTTCGAAAAAAATGTGATGGAAATGTGCTTAAATTCTGAAATTTAGATATTATGAAGAAAATGTCGTCAAATTTTAATTAAAAAAGTTTAGAAAAAACTGATCATGGATTTACTGAATAAATAATTATCAAAGTTGTTTTTCACCAAAAATGAATGATGACCTTGAAACTAGCACTTGCGCGGTAACATTACACTTAATTCAAATGTAGTAATACAAAAGCCATAAATTTTTCTTCTACACTAAAAAATGTTAATTGTTTTTGTTAATAAAACAAGTTGTACATCTTTAACTTTATAATATTAAAGTCACTTTTATATTTCAAAACTTCTAGACTCTTTGATTTCAAGAAATACACAAAATTTGAGGTTAGGATTACATAAACACTACGTCTGCGCACAACAAATCTAAAGTGGATATTGCCAACATAATTTCTACTAATTTTTGCAGGAAGCTTATTTAGCAAAATTTGTAACATTTAAATAAAAATAAAATATACATTATTTATTTTTCCAACTTTTTCAAATAAATCAATCGATAAATATTATATATTAATATTTTTCAGCAAGTTTGAGAAATAAATATTTTACTTTCTTTAAGTTGAAACCCTGCGTGATAATGGAGCTAATACACGGGGATTAGGAAACAATCCCCTTACCGCGCATCTCGCCATGGACAATCCTTAAGAAAGATTAGTTTAAAAAAAAATATTTAATAGGTATTTTTTGCCTCTTTGGGTCATAAAGTTCATATTTTTGCCAGAAAAAAAGGTTTTTTTTATTTTTAAAAAATTCGTGCTGCAAAGATTTATTTAGATTTATGTGAAAAATAGGGGATATTAGGGTAAATTCTTCCAAATAAGAGACTTTTAGGGAGTAATAGGGGGACGCCTGTGAAGCCTGCAATAATTTATACTCAAGGACGTAAAAATTGTTGTTCAACAAATTGTCAGATATTTAAATGAGATTTACCTTGCCAGAAGGACAAGAAGATGATACTCTTAACCGTGCAGAACTTAAGAACCGGATCAAAGGGAGTGAGCAGGTCCCGTGTAGCAAAATAAAAGAGAAAGAGCCCGTATAAGGCAAGAGAAACGCTGATATTGTAGATGATCGTAATATAAAGGTATCCACCGTCGGGAGACCAGTCACCATCTCGATAATGTCCGAAAGCTTGCAGAAATATGATCACAAAGGCCATAACGGGTTTTACAAGACAGAATTGTAGTGTCGCTTGTTTGCAGAACCGCAAAAAGCCAATTGTGTAAGTTTTTCCGACTAGGCAGCAGGAACTATAAAGGCAGCTAGATCGGATTGGTTTGCCACGAATCTCCGACATAATGTTACCTTCTCCTCCCAGGTACTCGTAGCACAAGGTCAAGAAATTGTAGATGACAAAAGCCTCGTAGCAATCTCTTACTGTGAAGAAGTAAACATAGTAACTCTCGCTATTAAAGAACATCAGAGAAATCCACGAGTATGTTCCGTAGATTGGTACGATGAATAAAATTCTTACTATCCAACGTTGCTCTGTTGGATTTGTATACCACCTTAGGTGCTGATAAATCTGTAATCAAATTATGGCAATAAATAATTGTAACTAATAAAAAATAGGAAATATAATAAAAAAATAATAATAACAGAATTTACAGTGACAAGGAAGCATATTTATGTACCTGAAACTCCGGACGTCTGCACGGACGAAATTTAAAAAAAATATTTTTCAACTTTTGCCGACGATGCAATTTCTTTCTAAATACTTAAAAAATATGTTTTAAGTATAAAATATTAATAATTTTCTATTTCTAAGGGATGAAAGCACCCCCGGAAAAACAATTTAAAGAATATAATTATTCAATTTTGTCCGGAACTTCAGATACATCATAGTTTAGGGGAAATAGAGGACTGAATATATAAAATTATTAACTTTTATGAAAAAAGATATTTTATTTATAAATACGTAAATGAAACAATCGGGCTACTAATATGAAATGAATAAAAACTTCTTTAAACGTAAGAAGTATGAAAACTAAATTTTTTTTTCTCATTTCTTAGAAGCTAAACATTTCTGAAAAGAATGAGAATTTGAGTCGATTAAAATCTGAATGTAATAAAATTTGAATCGATTGAAATTCCGTTAAGTTTACGACGGGATTATTAGTAAATTTGAATCAAATAATATTTAAAGAGATAAAATAAAAAAAGATTTTTTACTGAAAAAACGAGTTGATCTAAAAATAATCAAATAAATGGAAAAAAAGTTGTACTCCCTTCTTCCTTAAATTATCAAATTGAAAAAGAAAATCCATAAAAAAATTTATAAATTTTTCGAAATTTTATAAAATCAAAATTATATAAAAGAACCTGAAATACTTTGGGTAAAAAGAAGAAAATCTACAACATAAAAAAAATATATTAAAAGTAAATAAAAGAAAAATCTTCAAAAAGTGATTATCATTAAGAAAATGTATAAAAATAGAGAAGAAATAATAATAATAAAATACTATGTACCTGAAGTTCCGGACGTCTGCACGGACGAAATTTAAAAAAGATATTTTTCAACTTTTGCCGAAGCAATTTCTTTTAAAATACTTTAAAAATATATTTTTTTAATTTCGTCCGTGCGAATGTCCAGAACTTCGGATACATTAAAATACTGACCTTTTTTTTCAAGAATAAAGATTATAATAAAAAAAATTTAATTTTTCGATAAAATGATATATATATTTTTAAATTTTAACTGTTGAATTTGGAAATAATTGTAATTTAAAACTTTGAATAAATTAAAAAGTTTAGGACCAAAAGTTTTTTAAAGTTTTTTTTACGAATTCCCAGATTTTGTGAAAAACAGGAGATATTAGAAAAAAAATTCAAAATAGGGGACTTTTAGGAACCAATCACAAAATAGGGTATTTTTAGGGAAAATAGGGGACCGCCTGTGAAGCCTGTAATAAATAAAAACAAAATCAGGGCTGATAAAAATCATTATTTCTTTATTTTTAAATTAAAAATATTTGATTTTAATTTTTAAAAAATCGAATTTTTACCATTTAAATTAGATTATTTTTACTCATATCAAATTTTCAAATAATTATTTCAAGTAGTTTGTTTTAATAAATTTTTATAATAAAAGATAATTCTCCGATCGTAAACTATAATTTCCCGGAATTGTTCCTTTACTGACCAATAACAAGTTGTACCTGAAGTATTTTTTTATGAAAGAGTAATGTTTTGTGTTCATTTCTTAACACAATGCTTTCTCAAAGACATTACTTAATTTGTGTATTTATATCATTAAAATAAAGAAATCAGGTAAATTCTCTGAAAAAATAACACAAAAAAACCCTAAAAATTATATTTAAAAATATTTTTGATTCTTTAAACATCACTAAGTTTTAAAACTAAAAAGTACAAAAAGTAAAGTTTTAAAAATAGCCAGAAACTTTTAGGGGATAAGAAAAAATGAAAACATTTAATAATTAATGAAAACAAAAATTAAAATATTTACGGATATTCTTTGTTACATTACAAAAAAATAGTAATAAAATAAGAAAATAAAAAAAAACGATTCAAAAAATAACTACAGAGAGAAACATTTTAAAAATGAGAAAAATAAGAAAATTATTTTAGAAATTACAGAAAAAAGCAATGAATACATTCTTTGAAAACTTGAAGAAGTTTAAAGAAAAAAAATAATAAACCGTTTTAAAAAAACAATAGAAATACATTTCTATGAAACAGAAGAATAATGATAAAATGAGAAAATTTAGTATAAGATGAAATTTACATAAAGTAAAATAAAAGAGGAAAAGTCTTAAAAATTTAAAGGACGATTAAAAAAATTACAAAAGAAAAGAAAGTTACAATAAACAAGAAAATAGATAGATTTTTTTTTATAAAAATCTAATAAACTATGAACAAATTACAAAAAATACAAAATTTTGCGGTAAAAATCTACCAAAAAATAAGAAGTAGTAAAAATAAAATAAAAATGTCCATAAATAATTAAAAAGACTACCGTAAAATGGGGTAAAGTCGGCCATGCGGGGAAAAGTCGGCCGGCATTTTAAATACAGAAATATTGTATTTTAATTATTGTTTAACATTTATTCTAACTACAAAAACTATAAAACTTGGATTTTCTCTTGGAAAAAGTAATAGTAAATCTTTAAAGTGTTTAAAACTGCTGGCCGACTTTTCCCTACATGGCCGACTTTACCCCATTTTACGGTACAAAAGAAATGAAAAAATCCTTTAAAAATAAGAAAAGTTTTGAAAAACTAATCCAAATTTTTTTTTTTAATTCGACAATCCTAATAACAATTTTAGTAAACTGAAGGAAATTTTAACATGTTATGAAAAGATAAGTAAGTTTCCGAAAAAAAGACAAATTGTGAAAGTAAGTTAAATAAATTTACAAAAAAACTGAAAGAAAGGAAACCAGGAAAACGTCTTTAAAAATTAGAAAATTTTTAAAAAAATGAAAAGATTTACCGAATTTTTTTTTAAAAAGATGGAAATAATTAAGAAATTAGACATAAAATTTTAAGAAAAAAAATGAACAATTTCGAAAACGTAAATTTCTCATAGTGATTGTTTAAGAAACAAGTACCATTTTTAAAATTTTATAAAGAATAAGTACAAAAAAATATATTCTACATTTATCTACCTATTTCTGACAATGTTTGCAGAATTCCAAACCTTTTTACAAATTCTTAGTTTTTTAATGCTGTACTAAATGCTTGGAAAAATTTGAAATCTTGTTTAAATAAGAAGAAATTCGACAAATACTCGAGAAGAGGTTATGTTTGAAGTCATTATTTTTCATTTTGAAACATAGAAACTAACTTTTAATGTAATTTTGTCCAGGCGAAATGCGGTGAATTTAATTTATAACAAAATAAATTATTTAAACTCAAAATTGGATAAAAATTTAAAGATTTTAGAGATTCAGAAACGTTTCAGAAGAACGAGAGAAACTATAAATATGTTTCTGAATCTAAAAAATCTGTAATTTTGATTTAATTATGAGCTGTAATTGTTTATTTTATTTTAAACTAAATTTTTCACCTTTTGTCTACAAAAAAATTACAGTAAAAATTAGTTTTTCTATTTCAAAAAGAAAAATAGTGACTTGAAACATAACCTCTTCTCGCGTATGTATCCAATTTCTTCTGAAGTGCAAATGACCCGATGATTTAAATTTTAAATCTTTTACAGCCCTGAATACAATAATGTAATAAGTAATAATGAAATTAAATAATAAATAAAATTAAATATAACAAAGGAAATGTTTTCATACGTACTTGTTGACATGTTAGGAAAAGTGCTAATGCTACAAATGCTCCAGCAATACCCTGGGCAGCTTTCGTTTGTAGAAATATAGGAGTTGGTTCAGTGTCGTCACCTTTTAAATTAACACTGTTCACTACATTTGTTACCGTTGCCGCCGTAACATTAACTGCAGAAGCCATGGTTGCAGAAATCCCTGGTATTGCACTAGTGGACATGATTCACTCTGAAAAATAAAATTTTGTTTAATAATATGACAAAATAAGTTAAATAAACTGTACGGGTTAATTTTATTCAGAAAAATATGATAATACCAAGGAATCATTCTCTGGAAGTAAACATTTTTTACAACTAATTTTGAAAATGCAATCTTCGAGCTTTGTAAAACTGTTAGAAAGTGAACTTTTTTAGTTTCATCGCGTGAAAAAACCTTTCACTTTTCGGGAAAGTTAAAACATAAACAAATGTAAAAAATATCAAATATTAGATCAGCATTTTCTTGCCTTGATTGTAAAAAGTATTGTGTTTACAACGTGAGAAAGATTTTATTAGTGTAATTTCCGCTCTCGCTGCGCTCGGAGCAGCAAACTTCACTCTCTTAAAATCACTCTCTTTCTTGACTTACTTCTGATTTACATTAGTTTCTAAATGTTGAAATGAATGGATTGTTTTTTTTTTTAGTATTTTGTAAAATCAAATTTGAGGTTGAATATTTTTACATCCCAATCACAAGATATTTTATGAAAGGGTAAATTTGCGAAAAATGAAAGAAAAAAAGTGTGTAAAAAAGATAATCAAATCAGAAAATTTTGATTTTGATTAAAAAAAAGGTTAAATCTCCCCCCCTCCCTAACCCATCTAAAAAAAAAAGAAAAATTAAAAAAAACTACGCGACAACCAAAAATGTGGTTAATTATTTAGAAAAATAAATAAATAAAGTTGACTAAAACTACACAAGAATTAAAAAATAACAAAAAGTGAGAATAATAAAAAACCCTAAGTAAAATATGAGAACATTTTTAAACAAATAAAAAAATTGCAGTAAATGTTCTGAAAGCAAAAATAAATGAAGTAAACTCAAATAATAATTTGCGTAAATGTGAGAAAAATTCATAAAATTAGAGAAAATCTAAAAACAAAAGAAAAAAAAAAAATCATTATTTTTTTAAAAAGTTCCGATTTTTTTTTATTTAAACCGGATTCTTTTTAACAGCATCAGTATATAAAATCTCCAAATGTTTATTTGTAAGTAATTTATTAAAGAAATGAAGAAAAAAATTTAAAAAACAAGACAAGAATGAACGATGTTAAAACGAGAATTTTTAGTAGAAAAATAAATTTTCATAATATAAAATAAAAGAATAAAAACTTTCAAAAAAGTATAAAATTGAGAAATTTAAAAAATGCAAATAAAAGCATCAAATAAATGTTTTCAAAAATTCGTAATATTATAAGATAAAAACTAAACAATTTAAAAAAATAAAAGGAAAAATGTTTCTAAGAAATTGAAAAATGATGACAAAAATGAAAGAATTAACTAAAACATAAGGATGGACTAAAAAAGTAGTAAAACATCAAGAAAATTAAATAAATAGCAAGAAAATGGAGAAAAGTTTTTTCCTTAATTAAACAAACTGTAAAAAAAATCAAATTTGTCTAGAATCTACTAAAAAACTTAGAATTAATAAAAAAAGAATGTATATTTTATATCAAGATAAATAAAAAGTCCACAAAAAAAATTTTAAAATCTTTTAAAATAAAAAAGTTTAGACAAATTAAACTAAAAACATTTTTATAATATTAGACTTAAAACAAGTAAAACAATAAATTTAGAAAAATAAAGAAAGTCTAAAAATTTTATGAAAGAACAAGTACGTTTGCAAAAAATTTCGCAAAAAATAGACAATATGTAAAAACAAATTGAATAAATTTATTTAAAAAATGAGCTTATTTATTTTTAAAAATATGGAAATAATTATGAAAATCAACGAAATAAAAAGTTTAGTGAGTGCTATAATAACAAAATTGTGTAAAATAATATTAAATAATTTGTATAGAAAGAAGAAGACTAAAGAAAATTCTAAAATATAAAGACAAATACAAACTAAAAATATTAAAAGTAAAAGAAGAAAAAATCCTAATATTTTTTGTAAAAATAAGAAAATACAAGATTAAAATTAAACAGTTTCGAAAAAGTGAAATCTCCTAGAAATATTATAAAAATTAAAAAAGAGGATTATTGCGTTATTATTATTATTATTATTATTATTATTATAAAATAAACTGAAAACTACGTTAATTTCGTGAATATTCTACTTCCACGTAAGCAAAAACATTTATTTCCTCGTACAGAAAGCAATCAATTAAAAAAAATAAACTTTTAATTTCGTAAATAAACCGGAAAATATTCTTATGCTGTTATTTTTTATTAATTTATTTATTTTTAACCAAAATTGTGAATAAAAGCTTTTTTGAAAATTTGACCTCCCGTAATGAAATTGTGCGGCATTTATGCTGAAATTGAATTATGTTGCTTTCAACCTTAAATACGCTTCCTCATGCTTTTGAAAATTGCAAAAATTTTACTAAAACAATAGTTTCATTCATTTTTAAAAATATATTATTAACAATTTTATATTTTTGAAAAATCTAATAGCTATTGAAATTCTGCAATAATTGAGCCTTAAATAAAACGATTGTGTTAATTTTTGGTTAAAATATCACAAAAATAAGTGAATTTGCAATATTATCCTAAAATTAACATTATTTCTAAAAGAATGTACATTTTTTGAACTCGATGAAATTTACAAGAGATAATTTTACATTAAACGTAAGTAACTTTTAGCAATTAATGTAGAATTTTTTCCCTTCAATTTATATTTAATAGAAATTTATTTTAATTGCTTCTGAAGAAAATTTTGATTGAAATTTATATTAAAATTGTTTAATTTTGCCTTTAGGTGTTAAGATTCATTTAAGGAGAAAAAATTTTAAATATCAAAGTTTAGGAAAAAAACAAATTTCTCACGTTGGTGTATTATACATTTGTAAATTGATTACTAATTATTTCCAAGATTATTAAATAACTGAATTTTAATTGTATTAGATAAATTTAAAATAAATTGAATTAAAGCAAAATTAATCAAGTTAAATTAAATTAAAGTAAAATAAATTGATTACAAGATTAATTTGATTGAAAAGGATGATAAAATAAGTTTAAAATACACAATTAATTATTATTATTATTAAATAATAATAATCTCCGTAAACTCCTGAAGTTAGTTAGTATTTATATTTATTCATCTTTTTCTGTCCACGTTTTAAAAACTGAAGTAAAGTTAGTCTTAGTCCCTGTTATTTTATTGATTTTGACTCTCTTTATCAGGAAATATTTTGAAAATTGAATTGAAAGAATAAGGTAACCTTTTTCGTTAGTGTCGTGTTGTACTGGTTTTTAATTTTCATTTGTGTAAAAAAAAAGTTTCGAAAAATGCTTTAAAAATTTATTATGGTTTTTGAAGAAGTTTAAAATATACATATACACATGCAATTAATTTCCTAAATTTTCAGTTATTATCTCAAATTTAGATTATTGTCATCAATTTTCCATTATATATCGATTTTTTAATTATTTTCTTTTGCTTAACTCTTACATGCACACATTTTTTAAAAGTAGAAAAATAATTTTTTTCGATTAAAATAGGTACTTTATAATCAGAAGAAGATAAAAATATAAAAATTAGAGAATCGAAAAAAATTTGCTATTTTCAAATTTTTTTCTTGGAAACTAAAAAACATATTTTATTTGAAAACCATAGTTTGGAATCGGAAATTTACTGAGGAACCCTAAAATTGAATCTATAAATGTAAAATAGTGACTATATTCCAATAATCTTTAATAATCTACACAAAATTAAAAAAAAATAGGTGGTCAGTGGGACTGACCACTGTGCAGCTAAGGGTTAAAAATAATTATTTATCCGATATTGCTATTATTTCCATCAATTTTCGTTATTTCTGCGATTTTTTAATTATTCTCTTTAATTAAAATTTTTTAAGTAATTTTGTAATTATTATTTCAGATATTTCTCTCAAATTTTATTGAATGTTTTCAATTTTTCATATTTAAATTATTTTCATCATAATTAAATTTTCTCTCTCAATCCTAAATTATTTTCAGGATATTTAAATTATTTTTTTCAATTTTTAATTCATTTTATCATTTTTTAATTATTTTTCTCGATTGTTAATTATTATTCTCATTTTCTAAGATTTTTAAGTACTTTTCTGAAAATTCAAATATTTTATTCAATTTTTAATTATTTTCATTTGTTATCAGAATTTCAATTTTTTTTTTTATGAATTATCGTAAATTTCAATTATTTTTAGCTTTCTTCCAGACTTTTCTCCAATTTTTAGTTTTTCTCTTTTTATAAAATAAATTTCTAAATTTTTTGAAGTATTTTTCTCAAATTTCTATTATTTTCTTCAATTTTTAATTATTTTTCTTTGTTTTCATAATTTGCGAAAAATTTTATTAATTATCCTAAATTTGAATTATTTTTAGCATTCTTTCAGTCTTTTCTCCAATTTTTAGTTATTCCATTTTCTTAAATTAATTTCTAAGATTTTAAAGAATTTTTCTAAAATTTCAATTGTTTTCTTCAATTTTAAATTGTTTTCATAATTTCAAAATTTGTTTGTTAATTATCGTAAATTTCAATTACTTTTAGCTTATTTCTTCAATTCTTTTCTCTAATTTTTAATTATTTTCTTTTATTTCAATAAACTTCTGAAAATTTTAAGTATTTTTCTCAAATTTTGTTTAACTTTTATTTATTTAAAATATTTTATGTAATTTGTTTCATTATTTTCTCAAATTTAAATTATTTTCTGTATGTTTTAAACATTTTTATGATTGTTTAAATTACTTTCCCCAATTTTGAATTGATTTCATTATTTTTTTTTTCAATTAATTTGCAAAATTTACAATTATTTTGTTTAATTTCAATTTTTTTCTGCAATTCTTTTTAATTCTAAAATATTATAAATTTTGTCCTAAATAAATATTTATTTTATTTATATTAATTGATTTTTAAATATTATATTTAAAATATTTATTTCTTCATATTAGATAAATATTATTTACCGATTTGTTATTATTTATTATTGTATTTTATAATTTCTAAAATGTATAAAAAACTAATCGCGCCACTGGCGCGTGTTTTATTTTGCTAGTGAAATAGAATAAATATGATAAATAAACTAGATTGAATTTATAAAATGAGATGAAAATTTGTTTTTATTTTTTTCTTCTTAAATACTTGGAAAAACAGAAGTGAATTCCTGGTCTAAAGATTAAATAACAAAAACCTGATCAATCGCTTTCATCTCGTTTCTCCTCTGAGAAAAAGTAGTCGGATTCAAAGATGAAAAAATAGATCAACGTGGGAAACTTGTTCGACTATTGTTTCCTTTTGGGTCAACTTCATTTAGCATTTTTCCTTATATTTCACTTTCCTATGACGCTGACCTTCCTGAGCTAAACGCAAGACCAATCAATACATTTTATGATCAAGTGAAACAAACAGAACGTCAATGAGAAGCTAAAGAGTGAAAGTTTCACATTTGATATATTTTGTACGATGTAATAGGCTCATGTTGTTGCAGTTTTGAAAGTTTACACGATTGATATTTAAGAACACATCCTCCTTCCGCGTTTAATTTATTTTAATACTGGAATAAATTTAAATTCGTGATTAAGTAACAGTAATAATAATAATAATAGTACATTTTTCAATAATAATCATTAACAAATGTAAAAAAATAAACTAAAAAATATCAAGTTTTTTTTTTTAATAATTATCCAATTAAAGAATACTTAAATGATAAGAAAATTGACAAATTCAGCTTAAAAGACAAAAGAATATTAATTTTAAAATTTGTCGTGTAAATAGACACGTAACATTCAATAGAGTTTTATTTAATATGGAAGAGTAATTTAATTTTATAAACCAGAGTGTGTTTTGTTGATATATGCATATGGATCATTTTATATCTTACAATAATTGACCTTCATTAAGACTGACCATTATGGAAATCAAGTTTGTGTTGCAATTGTGTTTTTTTTTCCATTATTAAACAAGAATAAAATAACATGAAAATTAAATCGAATTGATGTCACAACACTGAAAGAAATTAAATATAATTTTCTCAAAAAACGTAATAATTGGGAGTTCCCACTCACTGGGAATTAATTTATAATATTAACTTACAAATTTTACTGTAGAACAAAAATAATAAAAATATTACGATTACAAAAATAAAAGTAATAATTTTTGCAAAATAATAATATTTCTGCCTCAGGCAGAAAACATATATTTGGATAAACATGAGTAATCGACAGAAATTAATAGACTTTAATTTCTTATCTGTATCGAAGACAAATTCTATTAATAATTCGAAGAAGTTAAAGCATTTGTTTTATGTACATAGATATGAAAAGATAATTTCCACGACAATCGCAATATTCTCTTCACCTCCTTCATAATAACAAATTACTCAAAATCACACTTTTATAAATACAAAATTCACATTTTTTAACGATAATAATAAAAAATGAAATTTTGACGTTTAAACTGATTTGAGGATTGAAATGAGTTAAATATACGTAATTTGATTTTTAAAAACCTTTTGATTGCGAGGCTGCGATTTTGTCACATTTTATAATAAAATGAAGTGAATAATTAATAAATGAGCCTTGTGTGTCGTGACCATTTCGACGACGATGGTTCGAGTGTTAGAAATCAATATTCACAACAACAACCAACTGACTACTCCATTTTCGTTTCACGGACACGATGAGTCTGGCAATTATTTGCCTATGATTCATTATTAATCAAAGATGAAATCTTGGGAAAAGAGAAAGGAAAAAAAGGGAACAGTGTAACTCACCTGCTGTCAGATTCCGTAATTCTTGACAGCGGACGGTCGTAAGGTCCAATTTGAGAAGGCAAACTACAAAGCGTTCGCAGATGTGACCTTTTGTATAAAACACTTTTAATCTGCTATCCTCACTCGTTATTCGACTTTAATCACCGCACTTCACCTCCACCTAACATTTTAACAAACTTTTCTGCTTTCTAGCAGACCTCAAACAGTTAAAAATTGACAAAATATCGGAAGATAGCAAAACAGCAACTACACAAGAAAACTGTCACTATCTTTCTTTTGCTTCATCTCCCTCTCTCTTGAAAATAACTGGATTTGTCGCCATCTTAAATTTCGTAACTCAGGACAGGGTTTCAAGACCCTTTTAATCTCTTTCATATAAACACTTTTCAGGTATTTTCAACTGATTTCAAATTAATGCGAAGTATTTAAAACAAATTATTATTTAATTTCATGATAAAGTGTACAAATTTGAAAGTTATTTTAATTGTTTTAGTAATGTTTAAAAAGTTTTTTGAGGTTATGTCGAGTTGGAATTGGTAACATTTTTTGAACGAGGATATACTCACCTACCATGAATATTACTTTTTTATCTTTCTTTTTTCAACATTTAAAGCCTCCCGAGTTTATCTTTGTCTTTTCCCACGGTAAAGAAAATAATTTTCTTCATTTTTATTAAAAATACGCCAGTGCGCAAGTAAAGATAATTAGAAGTGAATTAAGGTAATTATTTCTCATTGTAAATTTGATTTAACTTAACAAATTTTACTTTATTATATATATATATATATATTTTTTTAAAAATATTTATGCCTCTTTAATTTAATAATGTTTTAATAAGAATCGGGCATTGTCGAAAAAATCTTTGTTTTTATAAATTTATAGAAAACAATTATAAAAACGTATTTTTATTTTAATTTAAAAGTTATCTGGTATACAGAGAATAAAAATAAAGATTTTTTATTAATAAGTAATTTACAATTTTTAAGATTCTATTCAAAATTTTGAAAAGTCCGCTTAAATTGTTTTAAGTTGGCAAGATTGGTGATCGCGTGTTAAAGTTTGTCAATCTGACGTGTACAAAAATATTACACGAGACTTGTCTGTCATAATCAGTGCTGTAGGTTAGGTTTTTAATTCGTTTGATAATATTGTCTTGTTTTTCGCTTTAAAAAAATGCTTGACCTTTTCACGATATTCAGCAAAGGTGGCATAGTGCTCTGGTGTTTTCAGAGCACTTCGCAAATTTTTACTCCCAGTGTCAACGCACTGATTCGAAGTGTAATTTTACAGGTAAGCATATGATTACCTTAATTTCTACAGTATGGAGAAAATTAGTTTATTAAATTTATTTTAAAAGGACTGCAATTTAGTACACGGTTTAAAGAATTTTTCTATCTTCATTTTCAACCACCAGAATTTTTAAATATCGTATCTTGTTTTTTTTTTATTATCAATATAATGAAAACGTGATGTCGACACTATTTTCATGCAGATGTTTTCAATGTTGCAATATTTTTTAACATAAAATTTATAGAAAAGGTCGAAAGTTTTAAGAATCCTTGAATCATTTTTTAAAAGTATTTACGATTGAAATATTTAAATGAATTGAGAAGAAGTAATGAATTAAGAAAGTAAAATAGTAACATAGATACGTAATTTTCATTAACAATATTATATATTACTCTCTTTTTTAGGAACGTACCGGAAATCATAGTTACGAGCATGAATCACTTCGTCTTCAGTACAAGTTGGATAATGAATTCGAATTAATATTCGTGGTTGCGTATCAAAAAATACTTCAGCTCTCTTATGTGGATAAATTTTTGAATGATATTCATTTGGAGTTTCGTGATCGTTTCAAGAATGATCTTCAGAAATCGCAGTGGTTTGTCAACTATGATTTTAAAAAGAGCTACGATAGTATTCTTGTCTCTGCTGAAAATTGGGGGAAAACCCAGGCAAAAATTCCGAAACAAATGCGCACTTTTGACGAAAGTCTTAAGTCTAAAAAGACCGTTGCTAGTATGATTGAACGAAAGGATGACAAAGAAAATAAGAAACAAGGTATTTTTAAGTAGATTAATTAAATAAAAAAAAAGATTGATACCTTCCTTCTAACTCTAAATGCAAAAAAAAAGTATTTTACTCTTTCTATGCTTTTTATCTTCTTTATAATCAAGCTTTTATGATAATTAATGAGATTTTGGTGCTTTTCAAATTACTAATGGAGAGGGAAAATATTTTTTACGCTTGCAGGTAAAAAGAAAAAAGGGGCCAATGTTGCTGAAGACGATTTGAGTAAGTTATTATAATTTTCAATATTTCACTGGAAAAAGTGCACTTTGAAAATTTCTGTAAAAGCACTGCTTTAACTAATATTTATTTTTAATTATATTAACTGTTTTATCTATTTAGAAATAATTTTATCATTAGCTGAATTTGTAAAGTAATATTTATATTAAGTTTATTTATTTTCTCAGTGATGTTCTTTTTATTTATATTTAAACATTTTTTATTTCAGTAACGGTTCCAGAAATCCCTCAAGTAGAATCGCCGAAACCAGTACAAGATGTAAATGGAGATGAGATCGAAGATGTATTGATGATGAATCGAATGAAACTAGCCCAAAAATTTTCGGGACAAAAGAAGAAGGCTGATAAACAGTGAGTTAATTCACTAAAAAATTATTTATTTTTACAGAGTGTCTAGCGATCCAGGGAAAAATTGACGCGATTTGTTGTACATCGTGGAAAAAAGTAGGGAACTTGTAACAACTTTCGGGTATTTCTAGATATATCGTGCAAATTTTAATTTGTATTTTTTAGGGCTGTTATTGATTTAAATCATTGGGGAATTTGCATTAAAATCATGGTTTAAATGAAAATATCTACGATTCACAAATTTTTGGTATGAAGGTAGCAAGAAATAGTATTAAATTTTTATATAACTTTAAGTCATTACAATTCAAATAAATTCCAATTTGTTCCAACTTTTAAATTTCAATTAATTCAAATTAAAGTGCATATTAATTAATGCAAAATAATTAAATAATATTAATTATTTAATTAATTGAATAATAATAATTATTTTCCATATTCACAATAATCCTTTTTTTAATTCTTATTAAACTTCTTTTACTTTTGATTTATTTTTTTTATATTTGCCTTTTTATTTTAGGATTTTCTTTAATTTTCTTCTTTTTATGCAAATTATTTAATACTATTTTACACAACTTTGCTATTATAACCTTCAATAAACTTTTCATTTTGTTGATTTTTTCAATTATTTCCATATTTTTAAAAATAAATATGCTTATTTTCCTGTAAATTTATTCAATTTGTTTTCACATCTTGTCTATTTTTTGCGATATTTTTTGCAAACTTATTCTTTCATAAAATATTTAGATTTTCTTTAATTTTTTAAATTTATTGTTGGACTTGTTTTAAGTGTAATATTATAAAAATGTTTTTGGTTTAATGTGCTTTAACTTTTTTATTTTTAAAAGATTTTTAAATTTCATTTGTGGATTTTTTATTTATCTATACATATTTTTATTTTATTTTGAGTAATTCTTATTTTTTATTAGACTTTATAATCAAATTTTATTATTTTTCGTATAAATTTTTCATAAAATTTCATTTCTTTTAAATTTTTTTTACATTTTCCAAAATTCTATTCATTCTTTTTTTATTCAATTTGTAAAATAATTCTCTAACTTTTCTAATTTTAAAATCTTGTTCTCTTTAATAATATATTTAAACGTTTTGATAATTATCATCTTATTTATTATTTTAATTTAAAAAAAATGTCCATAAAAAGTTTAATTTTTTGTAAAGAGTTTCTACTTTTTTATATATTTTTATGTCACTGTTTTATTCTTGTGTTGTTTTTTAATTTTTTCTTCGTTTCTTTAATAAACTACTGCAAATAAATATTTGGAGATTTTATATACTGATTATATTTTTTAAAAACCAATTTTTGTTTAAAAAGAACCGATTTAAATAATAAAATTCGGATTTCTTTTTTTTAAATCATGATTTTTATCAGCCCTGGTATTTTTTAAAATATGAAAAATTGAACTAGAAATCTAAACATTTTGGTTGGAAACAAAGTAAAAAATAATATTAAATGTTAATAATTTCAAGTAATTACAATTAATTTGAATAATAATAATAATTAGTATTATTATTTATAATTAATATTATATTATTTAATAATTTTAATTATTATTAATTTTCTAACTTTATCATAAATTATTTTGTTATCTTATAATTGTTTTGTGGTTCTTTGGCCTTTTAATGAATTTCCTAATTTGATAATCATATTTCTTTGTATTTTTCAAAAATTTCTAAAAGAATTTTACTCTCAAAAAACTGTTCAATTTTTTTTTTATACCTAATTTCTTATTTTTTGATAAAATTAAAATTTTTATCATTTTTGAAATATTTTTCTTATATTTCCTTTTATTTATTTTTACTCAAATTTTTTTTTCTTTTTCTTGTTTTTTTTAAATTCTTGTGAAGTTATAATTGTTTATTTTGTCTTCCTTTTATTTAATTTTTTTTCTAGATTAACACATGGTTATCCTTAATTTCATTATTTTTTATTTATTTTTTTATTTCTTTTATATTCGCTTCTCTTTTTGTGTAATTGTTGAATTTTATCAAATTTAATGCCCATTATTTCGTAAATTTATTTACTCTTCTATAAAATTTCTGGATTTTCTAGATAGTTTTTTAAAAACTTAAGTTGTTAAGAATAAAAAAAAATTTTTTTTAATTGTTTTAAGATTTTGTTTTGTTCTTTACATGTAGTTTCCATATTTTTTAAAATTTTCTCTATTTTGTGAATAATTTCCTAAACTTTTTTTTAGTTTAAGAGCAATTACTCATTTCATTTCTAAATTTTTTACTTATCTTGGTACATTTTCTCATTTCATTTTTCCTGCATTTTTTCATAATTTCATAATTTAAAAAATTATTTAAAGATGGTTCGTCTTTTTCAATTTTCTTTTATATAAATTTTATACTACAGTAAATTTTCCCATTTTATAATTATTTTTCTTTTCTTTAAAAGTTTTTTCCTTATCTCAAAACTGTTTTATTTTTAAAATGGGTAATTTGTGTTAATGTATCCTTTTAGTAAAACTTTCACGTTTTTTACTTTTAATCTTTTAACGTTTGCAAAAAGATTTTATAGGTTTCAATAAATTTTTTGCTATTTTCTTGTCATTCTTGTGCAGTTTAAATTCTTCATATTTTATTATTTTTTTCGTTTATTATTGCACAGTTTTTTTATCAAACAAAAACAAAATACAATTTAAAATTTTTCTCTTGATCTTTCTAATATTTTGGGATATTATCATGTTATTTTTATCTCCTCCTGTTATCTCTTTAATCAGTTTTGTAGCTTTTTTATTTGAAATTAATTTATTTACTTCTGTAGATTTAATCCTTTTTTCAGAGACTTTCTAATATTCTTTAATGTTTTCTTTCTTTCAAAATGTTTTATGTTTCTTTACTTTCTTCTTTCTTTTTTTAGAATAATTTCCACTAATTTTTAAATTTTAAAGTATTTTTTTTACTACTTTTGTAAACTGGTAACTCATATTTTTACATTTTTTGAATTTCTACATCTTTATATATTTTTTAGAAATTTTTCACAGATTTTCTCATTTAGGTAATTATATAAGTAATTTCTTTGTTTTAGATTTTATCTTTTTTTTTATTATTGCTTATTAAATGTTCTTAATTTTCCTTACAATTATTATTCTATTATTTTTGACATTTTAGAATTGTTTTCTACAAATTTCAATTATTTTATTCAATTTTTTTATTGTCATGAATTTTAAAGTTTTTTACACCAGTTTTAAATTATTTTCTTCAAATTTCAATCATTTTCGTCATTCGTTTTATTATTGTCAAGAATTTATTAATTTTTAATACCTTTTTTAATTATTTTCTACAAATTTCAATTATGATTCTGAAACTTGAATTACTTTCTACATAATTACATTTTTTTTTACAATTTTGAATTATTTTCTTCAAATTTCAATAATTTTTTTCAAACTTCAATTAATCTCTTCAAATTTCAATTATTTTCTTCAAACTTCGAATATTTTTTTTAATTTTTCAATTATCGTATTTAAATTTTTAATTTTTACACCAGCTTTCATTTATTTATGTCATTATTAAAGAATTTTTAGATTTATAAGAAAAAAATGAATTCTTTTTGAAAATTCTTCTGGAATTTCCCCAAAATTTGTTCTGGAAAAC
Organism: Ganaspis brasiliensis; assembly: GCA_037103525.1. Classification (NCBI taxonomy): domain Eukaryota; kingdom Metazoa; phylum Arthropoda; class Insecta; order Hymenoptera; family Figitidae; genus Ganaspis; species Ganaspis brasiliensis. Next base: position 3,045,995 of record JAZKLR010000040.1, on the reverse strand, counting down.
CTGGAAAAGTCATGGAATTTTTAATCCAGACTTCTGAAGCAACCATGAGTCCAGGAAAATTGTAATTTACGATCCGAGAAATCTGAATTTAAAAATAATAATTCTCTAGACCCTCTGTTTTCATATACTTATTAATATTTATTTAATTATTTAAAGTGAATGTGAATTTAATTTTAGAATTAATTTTAATTTTAGAAAAAGTCCAAAACCTGAGAAAGCAGGAAAGAAACCTCGTGTTTGGGAACTGGGAGGTACAAATAAGGATCTTGCTTCATTAGAACGCACTAAAGATAAGCCTGAAGAGGAAGGAAGTTATGTGCCAACTGATAAGACAGTAAATATTAACTTATATTGTAGATAAAAAATATGAATCAATTTATTTATGTATTTAGCTATATATACTAAATTTTTGTAATAATTCCATTTATTATTTTCAGTTAATTGGCATGATGAAAGGCGGAATTAAAGATCTGGAAGTTGACAGTGACTCTGAAGAAGATATTGAAGAAGATGAAGCTGAGGTGAAAGTAAATAAACCGGCAGTACAAAAGAAATCCAGTGGGATGTTATCTATGTTTAAAAGTCTTGTTGGGAACAAGTCTTTAAAACACGACGATATGCTTCCTGTACTTGAAAAATTGAAAGATCATCTCATTTCAAAAAATGTTGCTTCCGATATCGCGAGAAAACTCTGCGATTCTGTCGCTACGAAACTTGAAGGCAAAGTTCTTGGTACGTTTGAAAGTGTTGCAAGCACCGTGAAAACCACTCTGACTGATGCTTTGGTACAAATTCTTTCTCCAAAGATAAGAGTCGATATTTTAAGAGACGCTTATGAAGCAAAGAAGAACAACAGACCATACGTTATGGCATTCTGTGGAGTCAATGGAGTTGGAAAATCCACTAATTTGGCTAAGATTTGCTTCTGGCTGATTGAAAACAATTTTCGCGTTTTAATAGCTGCTTGTGACACATTCAGGTGAGAATTTATTGATTTGACTAATTTAACTGAGGAGCTCTTGAAATTTTGTAATTTTTAATTAATTTGTCGATAGAGCTGGAGCTGTTGAGCAGTTAAGGACACATATGCGTCACTTAAATGCCTTGCATCCTGCTGAAAAGCATGGAAATCAAACGATGGTTCAGCTTTATGAAAAAGGATATGGAAAAGATGCAGCTGGTATTGCAATGGAAGCGATTCGATTCGCTAAAGAATCTAGATTCGACGTTGTTTTAGTAGATACTGCCGGAAGAATGCAAGACAACGAACCTCTGATGCGAGCTTTGACTAAATTGATCAAAGTTAATGATCCTGATCTTGTCCTTTTTGTGGGAGAAGCACTCGTTGGAAATGAAGCTGTGGATCAGTTGGTCAAGTTCAATCAAGCCTTAGCTGATTATAGCAGTACTAGTAATCCCCATATCATCGACGGTATCGTACTGACTAAATTTGACACTATTGATGATAAGGTGAGAAACATTAACATTATAGGGTGTCTGGCGAATTATTATTTTCAAATTTCCAGATTTTATTTTATTCAATACAAAAAAAAATTACAAAAAAGAAAAAAATTATTGCACGATTTAAAAACATTTATCACCTGTGATAAATGTAAAAAATCTTCACGAACAATTTACGTTTCTTTTGAAGCAAGGAATATGATTTTTTTTAAATATTAAGTTAAATTTATAGGTTAAACAATTTTTTTTTAAGAAAGCAAATTTTTCAAGAAATTAAAATTCAATAACAATTTTGTTTAATGGTTATTTTTAAAAACCCTTGGGTTTGATTCTAGATTTTAGTAGTAAAAATAACCATACCAAATTTTATTTAAATCTGTTAAAGCGTTCTCGAGTTATTGTGTTTACAAGAAAAATTATTCACACACACATACAGACAAATACAGACATTTGATCAGGAAATCATATAACACAGTTCTAGGTAAAGGAAAGTTAATTTGAAGCATTTTAAAAAATTTGTTAATTTGAAGGAATACAAAGCTTTCTCTATGAGAAGGCAAAAATAATGAAAAATGGTGAAAATCTTTAATTTAAAAATCAAACAAATTATGACTAGACACACGAGAAAATTATAAAAAATGTTTAAACCTTATAGATTTTGTGAATTCTTTAAAATTAAGAAAAATTGTTGAAATTATTCCAAAAACGAACCATATCATAAAAACAGTTTAGAAATAATGAAAAAATGTGAAAATATAGATAAATAAAAAAATATTAGAAAGTCTATGAAAAAATTAAAAAATCACCGAAAAGTAAGAAAATTAAGGAAAAAGTTTAAAAGTATAAACAAAGGAAATGAGAAAATTTAATTAAAAACAATTTTTAAATTTAAAAAATAAAGAAAATTAGTAAAAAGTCTAACAAATTATGAAAGTTTGAAGGATAAAATTACAAAAAAATATGCATAAGAAAATTGAAGTCATTCTGCTAAAAAATAATATAATTAAAAATTATATTATAAAAATGTAAAAAGATAATTAAACACTTAAAATAGAAATGATTAATTTTGTTTAATAATGAGAAAATTAAAAGATTGTTATTAATTAAAAAAAGGAAATTAAAAAACTATGGAGTAATAATATGGTATCCAATATCCAATAATCTTAAAGTATATAAGAAAGTTTAATAAAAAATATTTTAGAAAATTAATACATGGTTTAAAATATAGAAAAAAAATGATAAAATTAAAAAATGGATCAATTATTCAAAAAATTTAAAAAAAACGTCAAGCTTGAACAAAACGTAAGAATATTTTAAGAAATAAAAATGTCTGTAGGAATAAGAAAACTGAGAAAATTCAATGAAATAAAAATTTTAAATATTTGAAAAATGGAGAAAATTTTCAAGAAAATCTAAAAAAAACTGAGAAAATACAAAAATTAAACAAATTTTTCACGCAATTCTGTTAATTAAAATTTAAAAAACAATTAAGAAAACTAGGAATTTTGTTAAAAATTTAATGAATTTACGATAATGTAGACAAAACATTTTAAAAATTGAATAATTATTTAAAAAAGATAAGCAAATCTAGAATAATTAAAAGGATTTGTAATGAAAATGCCTCCGCCCTCTTCTTCTCAAATAAAAATTTAAAAAACAACACTTAAAAAATCTTTGAAGAAATAAAAATGTTTGCGAAAATTTTTTTGTAAAAATATCAACGAAAGAATTTATGAAATGTTTTAAAAACAAAATTAGATGAAAACGAAACAAAATTAGCGCAAAGATGTTGATTGTTTGGATTTGAAATTGTAGTGAGATGTAAATTAAACTGAAATTATTTACTTAAAAAGAAGAAATTAGAGAAAATCTTGTTTAAAAATAATTGATCAGAAGAGGAAGGACAAAAATTAGGAAATTATTATAATTTATTATAATAAATAAATAAAATTTTGAAGAAGAAAATTATAAAAAACAATTTAAAAAATTAGAAAAAAATTGTAAATTGGTTTATTAAATGAAAATGGGTACTCAAGAGTGAGATAAATTGCAGAGAATATTATTGAAATTTAAATTAATTCAAATTTCTTAAAAATTCCGAATTGTTTTAATACAATTTCCGAATAATTTTACAATTTTTTTTTTAATTTCACGAATTTTCTGGATCGCTAGACACCCTATTTTTAATAATTCTGAATATTCAAGAGACATTATTCTTTGACCCTTTGAGGTATCCAATCTTTATACACAAGAGAATATTTTTTTAAAGATTATTTTTAGAAACTTTGAGATCGAAAAAAAATATTTATCCCTCTTTTTTATGTTCTAATAATAGGAAAAAGAAGTTTACATTTTTATAATTTTGAATTAGAAACAAATCATTTCTAATTTATTTTTTTTTAATTAAGGATGTTCAACCCATTGACATAACCTCAAACTAGAAAATGGACACATAAAATAGAAATATTATTAAATTTTATTTCACCCAATTTTGAAAGAACCAGTTATATATTTTTTAAAAAAATTAGGTTGTTATCAAATCATATTTATTTAACAATTTGTGTTTTTTCTTTTAAGTTTGTGAATAATTCTAATTTTCATTCAATTTTGACTACAAGTCTATCCGTTGGATTTTGTTAAAACATTTTTGTTTAAAAAATATATAATACTAAAATTTTATTTATTCAATATTTTTTTAATAAAATATTATTAACAAAATTCAAGTTACGGACTTGTAGAGAATGTTTCAAAGTTAGTAACAAATTTTTGATTAACCTAATGTTTTTTGAAAAATGTACAACTGGGTAATTCAAAATTGGTTGAAATCAATTTTAATATTATTTTTTTTATGTGAGAAACCATTTTTTAGTTTGAGGTTATGTCAATGGGTTGAACATCCTTAAATCTCAAAATAAAAATTACTTTTATAAAGTAAACATTTAAGACAATTATGAAATAATGTCTCACCTTTTTAAATTATTATTTGAATTATTTATTTATTATTATACATTTTTTACGATTCTAACGTACAAATTTAAGTTAATAATTATTTTTTTTTATTTCAGGTTGGCGCAGCTATTTCGATGACGTATATCACTGGCCAGCCAATTGTTTTTGTTGGAACTGGTCAAACCTATACGGACCTTAAGGCATTAAATGCAAAGGCTGTGGTGCACGCTTTGATGAAGTAAAATCACTTTATCTAAATATTAAATACATTCGCAAGTTGCATGATAATTTGTCGTCGCTAAGAATTTTACTTACTTATAAGTACTTTATTTATAACCCACTTGCTTATAAGTAAGTGAAAAAATTATTGCTTCTATTTTGCGTGGAGGGAATTTATATTTAAAGAAGAATTGCTACGTGGGGGTAAAATTGTTTATTTGTATTTTATACGGATGTTTTATTTATTGTGTAGATAGATTTTAAATTAATATTGAATAGTAAGTTTTCATTAAAGTTGACGAAGAAGTCAAAGTTTTCTCACTACTTCTCAAACTGCCGCATTCCTTGGTTCCAGTGTTTTTTAACTGAATTTCAAATTTGGAATTGGGGCTTCTAGTTGTTAAATATTTTTCTAAAACGTAGCCATCTCTGTATATTTGTGTACATTTTATCTACATTTTAAAAAATATTAATTAGAATAAATGATTGTTAACAATAATCGATGCGTTGATAAATTGCCTTTTATGAAAGAATATACAATGTACATTTGACTAAAATATGAAAAGAATGATATTTGTTTTAAATCTAAGTTAAAATACTGTGTATAAAGTAATAAGTAACTGGAGGGTTAAAGATTAGTAACTATATTTGTAAACTTAAATTAAAGTCCAACAATATAAAATTAAAAATCTCTCTAAAAATGAATATTTTGTAATTTTGATAATTAATCCACTTTAGAGAGTTTATGATTTAAGAAGTTTTAACATTAAAAAGGTTGTTTCTATTTTGAAATAATTGTTTTTTAACCCTGAAGTTACTGTAATTAAAGTTTAATCCTACAGTTAGATTTTTAACATTTGAGATTTTTTAATCTAACGACAGTCTTTTATTAAAAAAAAAAAAGAAAAAATTAATAAGAAAGTAATTTTTTAGTTGTTTTTAAATGCTTGACATGACGAGTAATATTTTTAAATGTGTCCCATTTGCATTTCAGAATGTTTTGAAACCTCGCTCATTGACTCTTCTTCCAATTCCCAATGTATAGCATCGTCAAATTTCTCATCTTCTTTTATTGATCCACAAACTGATGATCGAATTATCAAACCTATATCGAGCAATTTCAAAGATTTTAAAATAATTTTTTCTTTAGTAAGTTTTTAAAAACTATAAAACCTAACAGTTTTAATTACTTTTTATAATTTTAATTTAGCTTTTTCCGCAATTTGGAATTAAGATTTTTGATTTCTTGTGATTATAATTATTAATAAATTGAGGTTTTGATAGCTGATAAATTGAATTATTTACCAGTTATTAATCCGGATACAATAGCAACCACAAACGATATCACGAGGGCTAATAATTGATAAGCTGCTTGTTGACCGGCTGTTCTGTTTAATCCTGGAGATATATTGTAATTGTCTCTCATCTCAGCGAGTTTTCCTTCTTCACTTGGAGCCCGTGCCGGAAAAATCTAAAATTAATTAATTAGTATTAATTACAAATATGTGTAAAATATTATTCATTTTAAACGTTTTTAGATTTACTTGTCTAGAAATTTTTATCAGATATTATACTATAAATTTATCAAATTATTCTACAATAAAATGTTGTTTTTTAATTTAATTAAATTATTATTTACTTCGTAAAGTGAGTAATTGTAGGCATCTTCAGAAGCAATTCCTGACATTAAAGCCCCAAAAATTCCAGCTAGCACTCCAGGCATTCCATGCAGATTATGAACTCCACAGGTGTCGTGAATCCTTAATTTTTTTTGAATTAATGGCTAAAATAAAAAGTAGGTTTAATTAAATTAAAATAATAAAGATTTATTTAAATGGAATTAATTACTTCTACTTTTTTAGATTGTTTAATTTATCCAGAGAGTCCAGCGGCTTTAGAAAAAACAATTCAAGGTCTTCTTTTAGATTATAAGGTCGAAAATAAATGATCCCCTTTTTAATAATTGAAACAATAGCTGAATGTAATTTTCAATTTGAGAAAATAATTAGGAATTTTGAAGAAAATAATTGAACAATAACGTAAATAATGAAAATTAAGAAAATAGTTTAAAATATAGTAGAAGTTACAATATGATTCAAATTAAAAGGAAATATTTGAAAATTGAAGAAATGAAAAGAAAAAACTTGGATGTAACTAGATTTTAAGAAGGAAAAAGAAATTTAATGAAATAATTTACACAAAAAGAGAAACAAAAATGAAAAATATGATTGAAATTTGCAGAAAATAATTAAAAAATTGAAAAAAGGAGAAAATAATTTTAAAATGACGAAAAACAACGGAAAATGAAAGACAATAAATGATGAATGAAGAAATGAATTTAATATTGAAGAAAATAATTGAAAAATTAAGGGATTTAATTGAAAATTAAAGAATAAAATTTGTAAAAAAAAAAATATTTTTTGTAATTAATAGAAATAAATGTTTTAGACATCATTGTAATTTGAGAAATCAATTTAAAATTGAAGAGTACAATTGGACGAATATAATTAAATATATAGAAGAGTAAATGTATAGAAAAAATTTAAGAAATTATGTAATTAAAAAAAGAATTTAATTGCAATTTAAAGAAAATAGTTTAAAATTAAAGAAAAGTTTTTGGAAAATTGAAGAAATAATTGATATTTAAGAAATCATTAGAGATTGAAGAATATAATTAAACATTGCCTAAAATAATTCAAAAATTGAAAAACATAATTGAAAACTATACAAAATATTTGGAAAATAATGAAAATAAATAAATAATTGAAAATATTAAGAGTACATTCGAAACAGAATAAATAATGGAAAAGCAAAGGGAATAATTGAAAAATGAATAAAAATATTGAAAATTGAAAAATAGAATTAGAATTTGAAGAAAATAAATAAAATTTTATTTAAAAAATTAAAATAAAAAAATCATACTATTTTAAAATTAGAAAATAAGGAAAATAATTGAATATGGAAGTTAATAATTGAAAATATTGAATTGAGTTATAGAAATTTTGCAATAAATCAGAAATTGATTAATTTAATTGAAAAAATGACAGAATATGGTTAAAATTTTCTGAAAGTAATATAAAATTTATGGAATTAATTGAAAAATGATGAAAAGAATTAAAATTGAAGAAAATAAATAAAAAATGAGATAACATTTCTAATTTTTAAAAAATGAAATTTTTCAAATGCCGATCATTCTAAAAAAATTTTAATTTTTTTTCAAATGTTTATTTTTTTTTAGTTAATTATTTTTGTCAGTATTTAATTATTTTCGTCATATTCTAATTTTTCTTTTAATTATTAGTTATTTTCTTGAAATTTCCATTAAATTCTTTAATTTCCAATTTGCTTTTTCAATTTTTAAGTGTTTTCTTCAATTCTAAAATATTTTCTTTAATTGCTTCCTCATAGAGGAAGCTTTGTGATGGTTAAGATTTTCGATTTTCCAAAAATAGTCTAAATCGACTCATTTTCATCTAAAAAGCGTAAATTTTCATTCCTTAGCAAATGTCCAGATGTATGTGTGTGTGTGTGTGTGTGTGTGTGTGTATGTGTGTGTGTACGTGTGTGTGTATAGCGTTTTTTGTCGCCAGGATATCTCGAGAACGCTTCAACGGATTTCAATAAAATTTGGATGACTTTTTAAGCTCGTGAGTATCTAAATTTGGACACAGGTATTTTTGAAAATACCCAATCAAATTTTGTTAAGCACCTTTTTTCATCGAAAAAATCGTTTTTTGCCAAAAATTTTTTCAAAGCTAAAAATACAACTTAATGAATGAAAAAATCATATTCCTTATCTCAAAACGAATCGATTGACCTATATAACTTTTATAATTGATCAAAAATTCGTAAATTAATTGATGTTTTTTTATTTTTTTGCACTTAAAATTTCTTTTTTTAAAGAATTTCTCGAATTAAATTTTATAGTATTAATATATTGCTATTTCTATAAGAAAGCGAATTTGTTTGCTAACTTTGAAACGAAATATCCACGAAATGGACATAATTTTCACCTAGTAAAATAATGATAATAATAATAATAATAATAATATTACTAATAATATTAACCCTCAACTGCTAGACTATCGGGATTTAACGTAACTGCTAGATTGGGTCTACGGGACCCGAGCGATTTTCAAACCCTGATTGCTCAGAGCCTAATGAACATATCGGGACGTCTTTTTTTTAAAACTTATTGCCAGAACCTGTAGAAAAAGAATATCTAGCTTTAATTAATGTGTCTTTAATATTTTTTTTAAATATTTCAAGAAATGTAAAGATACTTTTTTAAAAAGTCGTTTTTTCAAATAGCTATAGTAACACCATAAATAGACATAAATAAAATTTCTAAGTGGATTTTTAAAGCTTTAAACATGTACCTTAAGTCTGTTTAAGCCATTTTTTGATTGGCTGAAAAAAACATATTTTTTGGGAGAAATGAAAATCTTCAAATTTGGTTCATTAAGTGGAGTCACCTGAGAAATTTCAACCCATCGAAATATATGTTACTTATCGGTGCCAATTTTTTTTCTGGGACTATTTTTGATGTAAAAGAATGCCATATTATCAAAATTAAATTTTAATTTAATTTTAATTTATTTATGTGTATGTGTCTTTATGTATACGTACATATGTGTGGGTAAATGTGTATGCGTGCATAAAGTTTTTTGTAGAGGATTTTCCATAAAATTTAAATTGGTTATTAAAAACATAAATATCTAAATTTGAACTTAGGGATTTTTGAAATTAACTAATCAAATTGTTTTAGTATCTTTTTAATCAAAATAATTCATGTTTTTTTAATTTTTGTTTTTGTTAACTTAAAATATTTAAAATATTATTAAATTATTGCTTCCTCTATGAGGAAGCAAATTGTTTTGCTTCCTTGGAAGCGAAGTGTACATGAAATGGACAGAATTCACACCTAGTTTTCAATTATTTTTATCGATATTCAATTACTTTCTCAATATTTATTTATTTATTTGTTCATATACGGGCTTAAAAAATCATTGCCCTTTTGTACATAGTACTAAATATAAATGGAAAAAATAAAGAAAACAGTTAATAGAAATTCTAACTAAGAATTAAGAAAATAAAAATATAAAATAAAAGATTATAAAGAATCATAAATTGGCCGTTAATCGTATTTCTTCAATTAATAAATTATCAATTAATTAAAATATAAATTAATATTAAATAATTCTCGGATTTTTTCAATTACTTTTTTTCACTCATAAAAATTGTTTTAACATTTCAATTCAATTATTTAACTCTAGAACTATTCTCTTCAATTCTCAGTTATTTTCTTCAAACTTAAATTCCACTTTTCAATTTTCAATTATTTTCTTTAATATTGAAAAATTATCGCCTTTTCTCTATTGTTTTTTTCGATTATCCTTAAGTTTCTTTAATTTTAAATACAATTATTCAATTATTTTCTTCAATTTTTCATTCCATTCTTTAATTTTTATTTCCATTCTTCAGTTTTCAATTTTTTTCTTCTATATTAATTAATTCTCAGCTTCTTTTAGTTAATTTTTTTTCAATTTTTTAATATATTCTTTAAATTTAAATTTCAGTCTTCAATTTTTAATTGCTTTTTTCAATTTTCAATTACTTTTTTAATTTTAATTATTTTTTTCGATTTTTAATCCAGTTTTTAATTCTGCAATTATTTCCAACAATTATTCCCATCATTTTAATTTGCAATAATTTTCTTTAAATTTAATATTTCTTGAGTAAGTTTTTCAATTATTTTTGTTAGTTGTCTATTAATCTAGTTGTTTTTCGAATTTTGTTTTCAGTTGACAATTATTTTCGTCATTTTTCACATATTTTCTTCAATTTTCCAATTATTCTCGTCATTTTTAAACTATTTCCTTCAATTATTAATTGTTTTCCGCAATTTTCAATTATTTTTTACAGTTTAAAAAATTTTTTATTATTATTTTAATATTTTATAATTATTCTTTGGTTTTTAAATTATTTTTTTCTGTTGTGTATTAATCTAGCCATTTTTGGAATTCTGTTTTCAATTGTCGATTATTTTTGTCATTTTTCAGATATAAAAGTGTAAATTTAAAATTTTAGTATAAAGTTATATTTTAACCCGTAGTGGTCACACCTATAAATGGTCACATGGGGTTTTCCGCATCCCAGGCCGCAAAAGCGCTGTTATTCTACTTCTTTATGATATATCCATATATGCCATGTAATATGCAAAAAGTATATTTATTTTGAAGATTAAAGGTTTTTATGTGTGGTGTCAAAGACATTGAACGCAAAGTAGTCCTGGGGTGTCCTACACCCCGGGTGACCACAACGGGTTAAATATAAAAGCGAATTTTGCAAAATGAAAAATACTTTTTTAAATGTTCAAAAATTTGTGACCGGGAAAAGATCGAGAATTTAATTTCATAAAAGGTAATATTCAATTAAAAATTTTTAAAAAAATTGCGAAAAATCTTAAAATTTCAATAGAAAAATACGTCTAAAATGAGGTAAGATTCAATCCAAAAACTTCAAAAAATTGCTTTCAATAAGATTTTCGTAATGTTAAAAAATCGTCTCTTTTACCTTCTATATAAATATAATGTGTTTTTTATTTATAGTTTTATTTATAGTTTTTATTAATCTAAAATAAAATAATTTTTAACATCGTAGTGTAAATTAAATTCAACTTTCTCATATTCTAGCAAGTTTTAATCTACAATAAAAATGTGCATAAAAATAACAATTTTCTGAACCTTCAAAAATAAAAAATGAATTCTCGATTAAACAATCACATATTTTTCAAAGTTAATGTCAGAAATAAGTTTCCTAAAAAGCATGACTTTTTTGTATATTTCAAAATAAAAAGTTTCAGAAAATAGGTAGCGCGACCGGTTTACAATTTAGTTGATTTTTTTTGTTTTTTTGACTTTTGTGAAGAGGAATAGAGTCCTCAGTTTGAAACAACAAAATATTTAATAATTTGATTACCGTGAGATATTTATAGCCCAGAACACTAAGCACACCAGCAGCACAACCAATGACCAGAGCTCCAATTGGTTCACACATCATACCTGAATCCACGAATAAAGCTTGTTTACTGCAAATAAAATGTGAATTGTTGAACGTAATTCGTTTACGATTCATTTAAAAAGTGTTTCATACCAGCGGCAGTACCGATAGCTACGCCACCAGCCAGAGTAGAATTCTGAACATGGACCATGTTGAACTTGTTTTCTTTAGAAACAAGAGCAGACATGGCAAATGAAATTACACAACTTGCAGTAAGTGATAATAATGTATTTATTATCGCCCTTTGCTGATCATCGCCTTTTAGAGAAGCGCTGTTGAAGGAGGGCCAAAATATCCACAGAAAAACAGTTCCTTTTACAAAAAATGTAAAATTTGTATTAATTCTAGTTTCCAAATGTTGCATAGGGTAAATGCGGGGGTAGTCGGACACTTAAGGATTCGATCTTAAATAATGATATTTTTCTTAAAATTAAAAAGTATTTTAACATATTGCTTTGTATGAACCGTTAAATGAGTCATCCATGATTAATTTTCATATAAATTTGCTACAAACATGTCAATATTTAATAAAATATAGCTATTTTAATAAAAAATCAGAATATCAGCAGTAGTCGGACACTTGCTTGTAAAGTCGGACACAACTGTATCAGTAGTCGGACATTTTTCTTTTTTAAAATAATAAAATATTTCTTGGTTTTATGTTATAAAATCTATCAAATTCAGTTACAGAAATAATCCTCAGGCAGCACGATTTAAATTAGTAAACCCATGTGGTGAATCTTAAATAAAAAAAGAAAGTTTTTTAGTTTTAAAATTTTATACCTCACTATGGCATTTTGAAGACAATCTGTCAAGTTCTGTTGTGATCCTTCAGTGAAAAGGAAGAATTCGTATAAAATCAAATTTTAGGTTATTTTTCTTTTGATGCAGAAAATGTTAGAAAGTTAACAAATTTATAGGTTATAAGTAGTTGTTTTTATGGTATTTACTTTTTCAGCATCTAAAATAATACGAGATATAATACAAGTAATATAGTGTCCGACTATACACAAACACTCTAAAATCTGACAGGTTAGGTCGGACACGTCAATTACGTCAATTATTTGTAAATTTAAAGTCATTTTAATGTTATTTTCACTTTTAAACATAAAATTAGAGTTTTCATAATCACTTTGTAACATTTTCAAACATAATTACAACCTACAAAACCGCTTATTTCGTACTAATAAAAATCTCTACCTCCTTAACGGCTGGAATAAGAAATCAGACAAAATGTCAAAACATCGCGGTTGAGTAAATTATTGTTGAATTTTAACTAATTTACAAATCACCAGAGGGCGTTGACGGTAATTTTTAGATTCTATAATTCTGACAAATTTGATAAAATAACTTTGTGAGAAGATTCCGATAGTAAATAATTATTTATTTAACTTCAAAACTGAAAGTGTCCGACTATCGGTACTGTCCGAAATTACCCGCACTTACCCTATAAAAAATAAAAATTTCATAAAAGACATAAAACTTCATAAACTCATTAGGTAGTTAAAATTGTCATTCTTTAGAATTTCACGGGATAAAATTTTTATTTTTCGAATTTCTTTTCAATAAAATTTCTGTTAATTATATCATTTTTACTGTTTTATCCGAATCTAAAAACGGATGTAACTTGACGAAAAATTCTTTCCGAATCATTACGAATTAATCCGTTTCATTCCGAAGCTAAATTTTAATCCGTTTGAATCACTTTATTTCATTCCGAATCAATCCGTTTCATATTCGAATAAACCCGACTAAAAATGAAACGGATTGATTCGGAATGAAATAACGGGATACAAATAGATTAAAATTTAGCTTCGGAATAAAACAGATTAATTCGGAATGCATTTTTCGTCAAGTTACATTCATTTTTAGATTCGGAGAAAAACTGATTGGACTTCAATCCGATACTTTCCCCAGGGCTGAACAGAATTTTCCGATTATTTGTAACATATTTTTTAAAGCTCTTAAAACACCGAATTTTTAGTTGTCAGAAATTTCAAATGTCGGAATAAAAATTAGGTAATTCGGCTATATTTTTGCTCCGAAAAAAATGAAAACATTTAACAAGAAATAATGAGAGATGGAGAAAACCTTTAATCAAACTCAAATAAATTATAATTAAATCAGAAATTTATAAACAAATATTTAAAACATTATGACCCGGAAAATATGAAAATTGGAGAGAAAAACTAGTAAAGAAAATGAAAATGGAAAAACCAGATATAACAATCTAAAAAGTTTGCAAAAGAGTTTACAAAAGAAATGAAAAAATTATGTTTAAATTATTTAAAGAAAAAAAATTAGGCAGTATTTTATAAAATTGATAACATTTCTAGGAAATATAAAAATGATGATAAAATAAGAAAATTTATTACATTAGTAATTTATTACAAGATTCAAATTACATAAAATAAAATAAAAAAATAAAAATCTCTTAAAAAAATATGTCAAAATGTAGATAGTGAAATACTGAATATCTTAAAAAATTCTAATTAATAGAATAAACATTAAACAATTTCAAAGATAAAGTGAAAGCATTTCTATTTCTATGAATTAAAAAATTGATGATAAAATTTATAGATTGATTAAAAAAATTATGAAAATTAGAAGGTTTGATGCAAAGCTAATAATGTCAAGCTTTTTTTAATTAAATAAATTATGGGTTGTTGAAAAAAAAAAATAAAATCTTGATATAAATTTTCAAAGTATAGTGTATAAATTTAAAACTGGAACTGTTTTGTGTTCCGAAAACAAAATGTTCTTTTTTCTTCCTTTTCTCTTAAATTTAAATGTTTTATTGAAGTTTTCAGTTATTCAAAAAATTCTTTTCTTTATTTCCGAAAAAAAATACATGAAACGGAAAGAAAATCTAGAGATTTTTATGCTTTATTTATATTAAAAACGGAGCTTTATGCGATAGCTTTTTTAAATAAAAAATCCTTCATGATCAAAATTATCAAGTGTGTAGAGTCGAATAAAAAATATTATATTAATCAATTATTGTTATTAATTAATTAAATACGAAATTTAAGTTAAATAAAAAAATAATACAATCTGAATGTAAACATATTTTATATGTTTAAATTGAAATGTATTGAGGATTTTTAAAAAGATTTCAAAGTCTTAGAAAACATTTTTTTTACCAATCATTGCAAAAATGTCTGACTGATAAGTGGAACCTTCCAAGTGATGTTCTTTCGGTTTATCCTTCACTCCGAAAACAAAACTGACTGCTAATCCGAAATAAGCTCCGAATACGTGAACGTACATGCTGTCACCGGCATCAACGGCCTGAAAAGTACAAAGTTTTTTTTAACTTTTGGCATATGCTGAATTTTTTCTATTTTTCTTCCTCATAGAAGGATTTTTAATGTTAAAAAATCGAAGTTATGTAACTGTTAATCTATTATTAACTTTTAATTTCTAAACTTTATAATTATTTGAACAATATTTATATAATAATAATATATATCAATATTTTTAAACATTCCTTTTTTTTGTTTGTTAATTTATTAGTTTTTAAAACTATTTTGAGAGTTTTTCTTATTAAAATTGTTAAAAAATGTAACTTTTTTATAAAAACAATATTTCATGAAATTTGTGTGAATAAGAGAAGAAAATATAAAACTGTATAAAACAGTTTACCGTCAGTCGATTAATTTCCGCGCCAGAAATTTCTTTTTTTAATATTCCTTTCTTTTTTCTTAAATAAATAAATTATTATTATTTCAAGTAATGACAAAATTATTAATTAATAGTAGTAGCGGTAATAATTGTATTATTATAATAATAATTTTCTTATTCTTATTTAAAAAGAAAGAAAAGAATATTTAAAAAAAGAACTGTTTTTGCCAAAATTATCAACGGTCGGTAAACCGTTTGATAACTTATTTCTACTCTTACCGCCAAAAGTTACGCAGAACACATCAATCTGAAAAGAAACGACCAAAAGACCATCAGGTTAAATTAAAAACATCTATATTCTGCAAAAAGTCGTCATCTAAAGGATAATAATTGATCAGAATTGTCACGTAAGTTGATAGTTTATACTTTTTAAAGCCTTACTGCAATACATTTAATAAGGGGACATTTCCGAAAGTTTTCATAAACAAAATCAAAATGGAACAAAGGGAACAAAGGAAATTTCAGATTTCCAGTTATTTATTTATTTTAGAAACGATATTTACAATATTAGGAGGTAGCAGTGATTTCTATTTTGGAATTTGATATTGAAAATATTTAAAAAGAATGTTAAAAGCTAAACAAAAAATCGAAATATGTATATTGGGATTTTTGTACTAAGGTTATGTAGCTTTATTTATAAATTATCATTTTAGTCACTTTATTAAAAATGAACGGATCTTTTATAGAACTAAGTATAGTTGTATCTCAAACAAATATAATTGAAAATTAATATTTTATATGAATAATTCTTATATGTATAATTACGTTTTAGAACACATTTTTCAAGTTTTTCGAATTTCCTTCTGCAGAATTATTTAAAATATTATTTATAAAATTAAAATACTGGTTCCCAAAATGTCTAAGAATGTTAAATTTAAATGATATTCATTGAAAAACGACCCGTAATAAAAAAAAACATCACTGAGAAAAAAGACTTCTTTTAACAAGAATAAAGATATATTTAGACAATGTGCTTGGATTATGAAAAATGGTTCTCAGATCAATAATTATTATTCTTGAATCAAAAATAAATTATTCTCAATCCAATAATAATTATACTTGGTCAGATTCTATAAAAATTATTATTTTTTTTTAATAATTAGCAAATAAGTTTGGCGTCAAAAATTCTGGGAAATTTTGAAATAAAATAATTTCTATGTTTTATCACCCATACATGTATATCAAGATTTTAATGTTAATTTGAAATCTTTTATTTTTTAAAAATCCCCACAATTATAATTATTTATGACTATATTTTTTAATTTTATTATTCTTTAAAAATTAATGTTGTCTATATTTTTTAATTTATATTGAGGTATACATTTTTTGGATTCAAAAAGGTACATCTCGGGATCATTCCTTTCAAATAATTAAACACATTTTTTAATTTTCACGGAAAATGACAATTCCACTGCATTTTAAATGCAAATCAGAAAATCGACCTCAATCTTCGTTAAAACTGGATTTTAATCAGTTCTTTAATGGATAATACTCCTAGTATATTTGTCTGAAGTCATGTCCGTTACATAACTTTAAATGATAATTAAAATTAATTTGTCAAAGTAGACCAGTAGTTTTAAGTTTTTTCTTTTTTCTGGCCTACCCTGGTAGATGGCCGGAACCGTGGGAGTACGAATCTGGGTTCTTTCAGAGTACTCGTTCGTTCCCGTAGGGTTCTTTGTTGAATGTTGGCAAAATATAATAAAAATTGGGCAAAAGGGTTATTATTAGGATAAAGTGTAACTTTCTTAATAAGATTGATAAGGTTTTGGGTGGCAAAATAATGTTTTTAAACAAAAAAATAGAAAATTCTAAAATTGATACTTTAAAGGTGTTTCCACACACGGCACGTGTCAACTTTTGATAGAGTTCGCGGCAGATTTAAATATGTCCATCTGATTTGGAAAATTTAAGAGTTAAAAACGTGTACATTTCTATAGAAATGTGCATTTAATTAAAAATGAAAATGTGTAATTTGACGAAGGAAGATAAAAAAGTGAATTTTTAAGTTAGAAATAATAAAGTGTAGCAACATATCCTGGCAACATAGCCTAAAAACAAATAATGTTTTTTTCCTAAAATAATTGGTATTTAATTAGTTAATTTATTATTTCATAACTATTTTCCTATTTTTTCTTTGAATCTTATCCTTTTTTCCCACTTCAAGTATAATAAGAAAATATACACATTAAATATAACCTCAAAGTGTCACATATTGTTTTTTATATCTCTCCCTAATGTAGATAAAAGTTAATATAAACAAATTAGAATTTTCCAAGTAAAATTAAGAGACATGTGTCTTTTCGATTTATAAAAGAAATCATTTATACACGAAATTTTAAGTATTTCAACTTTTTCTAAAAAAAAAACCATTTTCAATTTGACTTTTGTGACATTTGAGACTTTTGTGTGTCATTTATTGTCAAATTATGAAAATCAATTTTCTTTTCTTGATTCTTGTTAGATACTATAAGGTTCTTTAAAAATCCTTATAAACTTTCTGAACATCTTAAAAATTAAAAAAGTCTCGACTAATTTTCCAAAACTAAAACAAAACAATTTTCTCGTAAACACCACCTACGACTCATTTTGCTCAAGATTTAATATTTCTGGTATATTATCTTTCTCTAGTTTATTATTATTTTTTTGTAATTTACCTGACAAAAAACAAGTGCACAAAATTAAAAAATTCTAAATACAATACTTTGGTCACCAGAAAACAAAAATCTGGTTTTCGAGATTTTTCAATTTTTCTTAAAAAATAATATCATAATAAACTTTAATTAATTTTCATGTTTAATATTTATTTTAAGCTCTACAAAATACAATCAAATTATCGTCATATTATGTTAATTCCAAATATTAAAAATCTCAAATCTTTTTAAAAATTTCGAGTTTTTTATAAATAAGTATTTTTCTAAAAAATTAATTTCTTCAAGTTTCTTATAATTTTCTTGTAATTTACCTGCGAAAAAAACTGTAAATCAAATATTTTGCTCACCAGAAAAGAAGAAACTGGTTTTCAAGATTTTATGATTTTTTAATTTTTTTTCAAAAATATTACCCTAATGAACTTTAATACAAATTTTATTTTTTTTCATTTTTAATATTTATTTTGAGCTCTACAAAATAAAGTCAATTTATCGTCATATTGTGACAATTTTAAAGATCAGAAAGCTCAAATCTTTTAAAAATTTCGAGTTTATTATAAATAATATTTTAGAAAAATACCTATTTATAAAAAACTAGAAATTTTTAAAAGATTTGAGCTTTCTGATCTTTAAAATTGTCACAATATGACGATAATTTGACTTTATTTTGTAGAGCTCGAAACAATTATTAGAAATGAAAACGATAAAATTTGGATTAAAGTTCATTATTGTAACAATTTTGAAGAAAAATTGGAAAATCTTGAAAAAATTTAGAGTTTTTATTTTTGTAAACTTGTTGTTTTTTGTCAGGTAAATTACAAAAAAATAATAATAAACTAGAGAAAGATAATATACCAGAAATATTAAATCTTGAGCAAAATGAGTCGTAGGTGGTGTTTACGAGAAAATTGTTTTGTTTTAGTTTTGGAAAATTAGTCGAGACTTTTTTAATTTTTAAGATGTTCAGAAAGTTTATAAGGATTTTTAAAGAACCTTATAGTATCTAACAAGAATCAAGAAAAGAAAATTGATTTTCATAATTTGACAATAAATGACACACAAAAGTCTCAAATGTCACAAAAGTCAAATTGAAAATGGTTTTTTTTTTAGAAAAAGTTGAAATACTTAAAATTTCGTGTATAAATGATTTCTTTTATAAATCGAAAAGACACATGTCTCTTAATTTTACTTGGAAAATTCTAATTTGTTTATATTAACTTTTATTTACATTAGGGAGAGATATAAAAAACAATATGTGACACTTTGAGGTTATATTTAATGTGTATATTTTCTTATTATACTTGAAGTGGGAAAAAAGGATAAGATTCAAAGAAAAAATAGGAAAATAGTTATGAAATAATAAATTAACTAATTAAATACCAATTATTTTAGGAAAAAAACATTATTTGTTTTTAGGCTATGTTGCCAGGATATGTTGCTACACTTTATTATTTCTAACTTAAAAATTCACTTTTTTATCTTCCTTCGTCAAATTACACATTTTCATTTTTAATTAAATGCACATTTCTATAGAAATGTACACGTTTTTAACTCTTAAATTTTCCAAATCAGATGGACATATTTAAATCTGCCGCGAACTCTATCAAAAGTTGACACGTGCCGTGTGTGGAAACACCTTTAAAGTATCAATTTTAGAATTTTCTATTTTTTTGTTTAAAAACATTATTTTGCCACCCAAAACCTTATCAATCTTATTAAGAAAGTCACACTTTATCCTAATAATAACCCTTTTGCCCAATTTTTATTATATTTTGCCAATATTCAACAAAGAACCCTACGGGAACGAACGAGTACTCTGAAAGAACCCAGATTCGTTCTCCCACGGTTCCGGCCATCTACCAGGGCTACTACAACAATTTAATTTTAATTATTATTTAACGAGTAAATTGAAAAATACAAATTGTCTAAAGTCACGTCATTTCACATATCCTAAAGAGTATTTGACGACCGTTATTTTAGATTAAGATTATCGATGAGATTTTTCGAAAACTGCAAAATAGAATTTATTTTTCATATCAGAGGGAAATTTATTATGTACGCCTTTAGGTCCCTCTGATGTAAAAAAAAAATTCTATTTTGCAGTTTTTGAATAATCTCTTTGAAAATATTTGTTTAAAAATCACGGCCATCATATAATAATAAATGTGTTTTACAATTTAGAAAAGAAGTTCCAAAAAGCGAAATATTCAGATAATAAATTCCAATTAAAAAAAAAATACATGAAACAATTACATATCTTTAAAATTTGGTAAATAAATAACTATAGGTAATAATTATTAGTATTAATATTTAAAAAATATATAAATTTATCATTTTCAAAAATAGTTTAAAATAAAAATGAAGATTAAAATTATAAAAATTACTTTATTTTTTGAAAGTTGAAAACTAATTTTAATATGAACAAAACGCCAAAACGAAGCTGATAATTATATCCCAATATGTCGATATGGAGGTTTTAATTCAGTTCTTTGAAATAGTGTAAAAATAAATCCTATTATAATAGTTGAAATTAGTCTAATTAAAGAATTTAGTTAATTTTTACTTAAAATTGAATAACGTGTTCATGTAATTATTGTATTTTCTGATAATAGTAAAATAATTCCATTAATTATTGGAATTTGATAATGTTTAAAGGAGGTCAAATTTCACCAATTTCAATATTAGAAAATAAGGATGAATGGAAATATATTTAAAAATGATATGAAAAATATTCATTTTGATAAAATAAAAATATTGTTAATTTATGTCCTTTAATTGTAAAAGTATTTATTCCTTGGAAAGTTCTTTCTCGAATAATACCAAGCATAAGATTGAGCATCATACGGAATGAATGAAGAAAAGGAAATAATAGAAACTATAATTCAGAAATTGAATTATTTTTAATGCGCGATTTTTTGACTTCCTAATTGAAAGCAATAGAATTATCTATTTTTATGATATCTATTGCAGACATTTTTAGTTGTCTCTATCGAAGAAATATTCGTTGCAAATTGAAAATAATTGCTTTTTAGATATTTATTGCTTTTAGGCGATGTTCTAAAAATGGAAAAATCGTTCATTCATAATAATTGAATTTTCAGCATTTTCTAAGAAAATATCCAACTTTTTAATTATATTTCATTTCTTCCTTTTTACCGGGATTTAAAAAAAATTCTAAATTTAAATATCTTTGCAGTCAGTTTTATATTTTGTTTATAATGTTAATGTTTATAAGATTTCTTACTCGAACTGTTTGCTTTTTCCTTAAATTGCAAAATCTTTTTAGTAAAATTTGTTGACTATTATCTTTTAATGCGTTGTCAGATGATATAGGTATATGATTTAATTGGACGGATTACTTGAGTAACTACTGTTATTATCCGGAGCGTATAATGGAAGTGAAGGTGTCGAGAACATGCTTACCATCAAGTGATGTTCGCCAATGTATTTGTTTGCCGTGTACATGATTAGCTCAATTATTCCCATGATGATAAGTTGCATATATGTTGTTTTGCCTAGAACGGCTCCCATGGATATTAGAGGTGCTGCAACTGCTACGTCTGCACTAAGTAATCTGTCAGATAAGATTTCCAATCATCTATAAATTATATTCCATTTCCCATAGAAATATTTTAGCAATTTTCACTATTAAAATGAGAATTTATCCTAACAAGTACTATAAGCATCAATAATAATAATATGTTCAAAATTATGTATATATGAAACGAGGTTTAAAATAACACATCCAATGTAAATGTTCCAATTAGTGTATTTACTAAAAATTTTACTAAAGTTAATGAAGGCAATTTTGTTTTATTACTTACCATGAAAATAATTTTTTATTATACATTAAAATGATACCAATAATTTTTTAAATTTAAAGTGATTTGGATTGACATTATATTATCTAATTGTATAAATATTTTAATGTGAAATAGTTTTCTGGTTACTAAAAACATGGAAATTGGATAAGAGATGATGGTTCTAAAAATTGTTTACGATTCTAATAACAATATAAACAAAAATTAAAGAAAATGACAGTAAATGTGTTCGTTCCTATGTTGAGAGAGGCGGAAACACTCGAACCGTTACGGAAATAACCGAACCGATTCGGAAATACCCGAACGGGTCTGGAAACACCCGAATGGGTGCGGAAGTACCCAAACAGAGGCGAAAATACCCGAAAAGTGGAAAACGACCAAACTGAGCCGAAAACAACCGGATTTGGGAGTCGCTGATAACATATCTGGTGAAATATTTTTAAAATTCAAAATGGCGACTCTAATATGGCGGACGCAAAATCAAAAGTTAATTGGATCCTCTTGATACTTGTTTCTCGGGGACTTTCACTAGAAGCTTGCCACATTCTCATTGTTGTTACGCAAAGAGCAGGTAAGAAAAAAACATGAAATTTTTATCTCGCCTATTGAAATTATCAGCGACACCAAGAACCCCCTAGTAACAAGTTTCAAGAGGATCCGATCGATTTTGGATTTTCTATTTTTACTTCGCCATTTTTAATCCGCCATTTTAAAATTTTTTAATCTGATTTAAAAATCGTAATCAGCTTCCCCGAAAATCCCCGAGTAACAAGTTTCAGGAGAATCCGATCGATGTTTGATTTTCTGTTTATTCTTCGACATTTTCAATCCGTCATTTTGGATCAGCCAATTGGTATAATGTTATTATACCAAGGCATGTTCACTGTGAATTTTCACCGCAAATATGTGTTTTCTCTAAATAGCTCTGTTCTTTGTAGATCTAAAGAGGGTTGCAAAATGCAACCGGAACTTCGAAAATAAAATAATGAAAAAATAAACAAAAACGAAATCTTAATTGATTTATGACCAAAAACAAAAAAGAACAACTATCCTATATAATTTTATAAATCTAATTTCAAATTTTTAATCGGTGATCCCAAAAACATCGATAGCATAAGTAACTGAATTCACGTAGAATAACTCTTAAGGGCATGTGATGGAGTATGACGTCACTTGTATAGGCAAAATTTGTCCGTAACTTTTCTCTTAAAATATTGAATATTTTGTAATGAAACTTGGTAGAATTACTTAAAATGTCATTAGAAAGGTCTCTCAGACCCAATTTTGTTTGAATTTTGGCTCATAATTGATTTTTAAAAAATATTTCATTTTTTCGAAAAGTTCTAAAAATTAATTTTTGGCCAAAATTCAAACAAACTTGGGTCTGAGAGACCTTCCTAATGTCATTTTAAGTAATTCTATCAAGTTTCATGACAAAATATTTAATATTTTATGAGAAAAGTTACGGACAAATTTTGTCTATACCAGTGACGTCATAATCCATCACATGCCCTTAAGTAAAGTTTTTAAATAATCTAACACAGAAGTAAAAAACTGCGGTGCGGATAATTACATTTGCTTGCTGTTATTGAATAATTTAATTTATTGATTGAAGAAGTAAAAAACAGACGTTTTAATTATCTGGTTACCTAATTTACGAAATTAAAAACCTGTGCAAATAATGAATTAATTTTTTGAAAAATTTTTCGTTATGCGGGACAAAGAAGATGAATAAAAGATTTAAAACACTTTTCTTAATTTATACATATGAATTATTTTACGGAATGAAGTGCAATTTATAATTTATATGTTCTGAACTGTATGATGTGGGAAATGTAACTGATTATGTTCAGCATGTGTAATTTGTGTTATTTATTATCTCTCTCGTTCAGAAGGGTGTTCGATGTGTGAATATGCAGAACCACGTTATTATTATTATTATTATTATTAAATCAGCATGCAAATCTGACATCAATCAAGAGTAAAATCCATTCATTATGTATAGTTTTTGTGAAAATTATGCAGGAAATAGATGTACGTTATTTACAGCACTTTGCAGAATGATATTAATTTATATTAATTATTTATGAATTACTATTATTTGTAAATTATTATTTACATTTAAATTTTTATTATTTTATTTTTCATTAATTTGTCATTACTTAAATTTAGATAAGTTTTCAGAAAGTAGACGACTTCTTATGCATAAATTCAGATTGAGAGAGTAACATTCAATAGATTTTAAAATTCCGGGTTTTTGAAAAAAATATTTCTCTATTCCAAATGGAATATTGAAAGTTATAGACGCACCTAAGTCATATCGAGCTTTTGCAAAGATGTGCAATAAAGATATAAATATATTGCAGAGTCTTTCGTTCAAGATATTTTCCAAGTTTCTAACTTTCTAGTCTGCCTAGATCACATATCTAAAGTAGAATGATGGTGTGGCTTTTTCAGTGGCACTGTGCTAAAGTTAAGCCCTTTAAAATACGATAAGCCTGATTGAATTTCATCCTTTCCTTTATGTCAGTCTCCGTTTTTAAAACCTCTTACTACCTATAATATTGGCCTTTTGATAACTTTAATGAACTATTTTTCCGCGTATTTTTATATGTACTCTACTTATAACATTTATTTTTAATCATTGCTTTGAATCTAATTTTAGATTCGTAATCAGCAATCTTAAAAATTCCCAGGTTACGAGTTTCAAATGAATCCGATGAATGAAATAGTCCGCCATATTGGATCCATCATTATGAGTTTTTAAAATGTAACTTCAAATTTTAAATCAGCGTATCAGAAATGAGACTAGATAGATTAATTGTAGGTACTTAAGGAGGTTCGACCGGTTGGCATAACCTTAAATTAAAAAGTTGTTTTTAACAGCAAATGAAACCATAATTAAAACGATTTCATCAAATTTTGAAAGATTGAGTTGTGCAATTATCAGAAACAATTAGATTGGACGAAAATTTATTGTCAAATAATAATTATTAAATAAAGGAGGTGGGGACAAGACGGAGTACCTAAGGTTTGAAGCTCAATAAAACTAAAATATCGATTCAGAAACATTGTTTAGTATAATCATAATATTTGATAATAAGTCTTCCATGGCTAAGTCTTATTTGGAATAATTACTTAATTAAATATAAAACTAAGAATAAGTCAAAAAATTCAAATTTTCCATTTTACCAAACGTGGTGGTTTATCTGAAAGTTAGTTTTCTCACCTTTGAAATACATTTCTTTTTATTATTGTACGATAATTTTTGAGAATAATATGGCCTTTTGTTTATCAACAATTGAAAAAATGGCCAATTTTTTAAACAAATTACCGTATTATTCTTAAAAATTATCGTACAATAATAAAAAGAAATGTATTTCAAAGGTGAGAAAACTAATTTTTAGATGATATAAATGCGATGATTTCCTAAAAAATTGTATCAGTTTAAAAAAAGCAAAAAAAATAAAAAGTTTTGTTTTGCGTTAACATTATTTAAACATTAACAAATTTGTTTTAAATTTCTGTTTTATGTAGTATGAAAACTTAGGAAATAAGCTTTTAAATGATACCTTTTCGAGCTTTGTAACTTTAATAATAAACAATATACAAAACTTTTTGTAATGTGTATAATCGCTGTAGGGTGGGCAAAAGTTATTGACTGGCACTGTGTAGGTTATTCAGTTTATATGCAGGTAACAATTATAAACATTTGTTATTTTCAACACTTACAGGTTACTCATTGGTTGAAATGGCATATGGAACAGGAAAATATCATGAACGTCTAGGATACTTTGAAGATGATGATGACTTTAATGAATTTGGTGCTAGTATTTCACGAAGAGATGTAAATACTTCTTTTGCTCCGTCTAGAGGTGCTGAAATGCCTATGATCACAGACCAAATTCAAAAACCTAGATATGGTCACCAAAGCTCACAGATTACATCAGGTGTAACGAATGAGCAAATATTAAATGCTATTCAAGAATTATCGGCAGGAATGTC
Source organism: Ganaspis brasiliensis (assembly GCA_037103525.1). Classification (NCBI taxonomy): domain Eukaryota; kingdom Metazoa; phylum Arthropoda; class Insecta; order Hymenoptera; family Figitidae; genus Ganaspis; species Ganaspis brasiliensis. The sequence goes on along the minus strand of JAZKLR010000040.1, from coordinate 3,020,143 downwards.
AAAAGTTGAAGAACTTGTTAGACATCTGACTGTTGAAATTAGTGAGTTAAAAAAAGCAATGCCTTTTATTCAAGCAGGTATGCATTCACCTAGAATGAACTTTAGACGTCAACCTCAATTTTAAGTAAAAATATGGAAAAACATTGTTTATATATAAAATATATACAATTTTTGTATACATTATAGCTTAACATTTAATTACATGGACTTTCTTGTAAACTATATGAATTATTAAAATTGAAATGATCCAAAAGTATAAATTTTTGGAGTAATGTATTTAAAAAAATCTGACGCGCTCTGTATTCTTCGTGCTTCGCACGATCTTAATTTTGACTTTTTATTCATTTTTTCGTATTACTTTCCGGAGTATGCGACATACCGGAGCGAAAAGAAAAATACCAGTTACTCAAATTCTATAAGGAAAAAATTGTTGCCCCTAAATGCCATTAAAAAATCACTAAAATTTATATTTTAACTTATTGATATCAGTTGTCTCCGCCTCGACACAATTCCATGGTTGTGTAAGACTAGTCATTGAATAAACATATAGTATTAAGGGGGCATAGGCATATATATATGTATATATTCGAATCTCACACTGAGAAATAATTTTGGTAAAAATTCCTGTGCTGTTCACTATAAAAGCGTCATAATTGACGCTTTTATACAATTTTTACCTTACAATTTTTACCGGATTCCCCACAATTTTTACTAGAAAATCCGGTTCAGCAAGGTAAAATTTAGGAGACTGTCAATTATGACGCTTTTATAGTGAACAGCACAGAAATTTTTACCAAAATTTTTTTTCAGTGCATCTGACATAGTGACATAGCAAAATTGTATTAACCTAGAGTACTTGGCTAAAAGAAGTATCTATGTTTTTAGTTACAATGTCGATATTATTTTGCAAAACATTAATTTTACTCACCCTTGAAGAGATAAAGGGGCTTTTCCACTTTTGCCTATGCTTAAAACACCATCGCATAACATTGCTACTTGTACCAAAATAGCACCTATTAGAAAAGTCAATCCCACGGCGCTTTGTCCGTATCTTCGCAAAAATGTCATCAAAAATCCAAAACCAATCCATATCATCACATGCACATCTTGGTACACTGAAAAAGTTATTGAACCAAATATAAATGACAAAGTTTGTGCACGAAGCAAAGTAAAATAATTATTATAGATAAATTTTATATTCAAATTAACTAATATAAAACTGGTACTATACAATTAATCAAAAAAATTTTAGGGTTGTTAAACATGAATCTTAGGTCCCTTTTAAAAAGGGTCTTACAGCAATTTCAAGTTATTTTATTGGTTAATAATTGTACAAGACGCTCTCCCATTGGTTCAAATTGAGACACCCAAAAATGTCTTAAAAATAACAACATAAATATCTTAAAATAGGACACCGCTGTTTTTGCAGTGGGTCGAGTCCATACCAAGTGATCACACCAATTTCAGTCATATTGAGTAATATTTACGAAATTGATATTTTGGGTTCCTTTAGGAGTAAAAAAAAATAAATTTTAATTATTTTTAAAAAATTCAAAATATTTTAGAAAATATTCAAATTCAAAATTTTTAGTACTATTTTTTTTGTTTTATCATAACTTCTGTAATTTTGAAGCAATTGAGATCATTTTTTTTAAATTACTCGTATTTAAATACTCTTTCAAGAAAAATTATAATAATTTAGAAATTGTTTATAATTAAATTTTTATTAAAAAAATTAAATTATTTATTTAAACAAAATCTAAAGTATATCATCGATCTTTTTCAAAAAATTCATAAACATAGCCTATAATGTGCTTAAAAATTTAAGCCAAAGAAAAAGATGGTATGTATTATAGTTTTTGAGAAAAAAATTATTAAGTTATGCTAGCGCGGCGCAGACCGGTGTCACCGCTACTCAACGCGTAGTTCCGTAGTAACCGAAATGTATGTATATTATTACATAATATAAATACAGTTAATCGTCATATTTATTTTTTTATTTTACAAATTGTGCTGTGCACAGAATTTGAAAAAATTTTTGTTTCAATTTTATTCTCAAGGGGTACGAAGGAATGAAATTTTTGTGTAGCTTTAATGGTCATAGCTTGATTAAATCTTTCACTTAACAATTGTTTTTCATCTTCATATTCTGCGTAATTACAAAATTCTACATTAATTTTCTCTTAACTGGATTTTGCCCACTCGTATAAGTCAAGAGGAGTAACAATTTGATTGTTTAATGGTCGTTGTAAACTTGCTTGAGCCGCTAATCTTTTGATAGTGCCACCAATGCCATCACATGGTCCCTTACAATGTGATGTAGCAAAAAAGTGCCATTCTGCTTCAGAAGCAAAGTCCTCAATATGATAAGTCAAATTTATAAAATTTTTTTTATTTTTGTATTGAGCAGCTGCTCCATCTGAAAAATAATAAATTTTCTTCACATTCTGAGATACTTTCTCTTTAATAGAATTCAATAATTTTTTCTGAAATAAGTGGACAGAAATTGTGTTGTGATCTAAAACTTCACTTATTATTGCAAAACTAATATGATTTAATGCTATTAATTTTATCGCTGATCGAGCCATACGATTGGGAGCACCAAAAACTGTTTCTATTTTACTAAGAGACCATGATTTTGGAAGAGTAGTTAAAACTTTCAGTTTAAATGATCGATCTTCAGCATTAGAAAATTTTTCTTTTAGATGACTTATAAATTCACTGGCATCGTCTTTCAAATCTGGCAAATTAAACAATTTATTTTTTAAAATTAAAACAATATTTTGAAAATTTTCTCTTTTTTTAGTCACAGAAGATAGATCATTAAAATCTATAGCAGATTCTCCTAAGACTTGTAAACATTTATTTAAATGCGAAAAAGCAAGCTCCTTATTTATTTTAAAATCACAAAAATCTAAATCATCTTCTGAAGAAGAATCGGACTGATTTAAGTGATTCTGATCAGTAGTTTCATTTTCTTCTCTGAAAACATTATTCTGAATTTCTAGTGTAGAACTAGTTGTTAAATTCAATAATGGAAGTTTCTGGGATAAAACATTTATCCTACATGAGTTGCATATAAAATATTCATTTGTTAATGATGGATATATTTTTATAATAGATGCTGGTACCAATAGCAAATTTTTATTGTAAAACTTATGGTTGGGTTTTTGCAGAGGATTGCAACAAAATTTTAAGGGCATCTTTACGTTTTTCTTGTAAACGAAAAAACGTGAAAAATAAAAAAAAAGATCAGTAATAATACTGGCCCAATTTTTCTAATTTTTAAAAAATTAGAAAAAAGTGAGACTAGTACTAATAATGACCCAAATTCAATCACTTCAACTACAAACGCAAAACGATAAAAAATCAAAGGATACAAACCTGTATATAAGTGAATTTTTAATTAAAGCTTGCTTGCTTATATAGAAAATACTCAACGATCTCTCTTTCGAGAAATACACGCACCTAGCGGCAAGTTAAGAACTACAAATGTTAGCGGCAAATTCGAAATCTTTAAAATATTAAATATTGAATTTAATTATAGATATCAACACAAATTCATATAATTTTTTCTATTATGTGAACTTATAAGATTGATTTGAAATTTTTTTTTACAAACATTGATTAAAAATAGTTATTTATAATAATCTTCAAATTTCATTCATTAATTCAATCTGTCAACACCTGCGAAGTTTGTCAGTACTTCGCAGTACTGACAAATTTTATGTTTCATACTTTATGTTTCAAATTTTTAATCATTTTTCTCCTTATAAAATTTTGTCATCTTTTAAATTTATTATAGTTTTCATTTCTTTCAACTATTTTCAAATTATTTTTATCATTCTTTAAGGGGAGAGATAGGTGAAATTTTAACTCACCAAAATTTTTGATGCTCAGAGGTGTCATTTTTTTTTCTTACATCAATTAAGATGTAGAATTATGGTATTACATAAAAATTAAAAAACAATATTTTTTTGGTCATTTTCGAAATTTTATTTTTCAAAATCCATACGATGGATTGTAGAAAATCATTTAAAAATCCCACAAAAAAATTGTCGATGGAAAAAATGAAAATTGTGAAAGAGGTTTAATTTTTAAAATTTAAGTTTTTCTTAGAATAAATTTCTCAAACTCCGCAAATTATTTGTTTCTCTATTTTTGACATTACCCCATAATTTTAGGTCTAAAATTGCATAAGAAAAAAAATTAACACCCCTGAACATCGCGAATTTTGATAATTTTACCAGTCCATTATTTTTCTTTCTTCAGTTTTAAATTATTTTAATTATTCACTTATTTTCACTTATTTTTACCAGTTTTTAATTATATTAATTATTTTTCAATTGATTTAACAAATTTTCAATTATTATTCTTAAATTTTAATAATTTTCCCAATTTTTAGTTATTTTTATTATTTTTCTATAAATTACCAATTTTTTAATTACTTTTTTTTAATTTAATTATTTTCTCCGATTTTTTTAATTCTAAAGTTTGATGTCCATGTACTATGAAAAGATCAGTGTCACTTTCTGAAGCTTATAATTTAAATATAATACACTAACTATATTTACATTATGTAAAAATATACATACATTTCGGTTACTACGGAACTACGCGTTGAGTAGCGGTGACACCGGTCTGCGCCGCGCTAGCATAACTTAATAATTTTTTTCTCAAAAACTATAATACATACCATCTTTTTCTTTGGCTTAAATTTTTAAGCACATTATAGGCTATGTTTATGAATTTTTTGAAAAAGATCGATGATATACTTTAGATTTTGTTTAAATAAATAATTAAAATTTTTTAATAAAAATTTAATTATAAACAATTTCTTAATTATTATAATTTTTCTTGAAAGAGTATTTAAATACGAGTAATTTAAAAAAAATTATCTCAATTGCTTCAAAATTACAGAAGTTATGATAAAACAAAAAAAATAGTACTCAAAATTTTGAATTTGAATATTTTCGAAAATATTTTGAATTTTTTAAAAATAATTAAAATTTATTTTTTTTACTCCTAAAGGAACCCAAAATATCAATTTCGTAAATATTACTCAATATGACTGAAATTGGTGTGATCACTTGGTATGGACTCGACCAGTGGCAGCAACCTCAAAAACTCTTGGACAAAAAATGACGACAAAATTATTAACTTCTAATAAAACTTGGTATTTAAGATTACGCTTCTGAAGCTAGATTTTTGAAAATAAAATCCTTTTCTTAAAAATTTTATCCACCACATTTGATCCGCCATTTTGAATTTAGAATATCTTACTTCAGATTCGTAATCAGCAACCCTAAAAATGCCAGTATCATTTTGACACAAAACTTATTTTGAAGATTGTTATATTGTCATTGGCGGATACAGGGGGGGGGCCACGGGTGCTTGGCCCCCCCCAAAAGCCTCATATTTAACAATGAGAGTGAGAGAGATAGCACTACACTGAGAGAAAAAAAAGGTTACTACAACGGAGGACACAAGTAGGAATTGCCTGAGTGACTCCGGTAGTAGAACTCGAGTTAACGCAACTTGGGACTCCGGTAAATACTGCTTGGGTCTCCAATTACGTCGACTTGAGACCCAATTACGTCGACTTGAGACCCAAGCAGTATTTACCGGAGTCCCAAGTTGCGTTAACTTGAGTTCTACTACCCGAGTCACTCAGGCAATTCCTACTTGTGTCCTCCGTTGTAGTAACCTTTTTTTTCTCTCAGTGTATAGTGCTATCTCTTTCTCTCTCATGCAATACTCCCTCCAAAAACCTTGTCTGGATCCGCCACTGTATATTGTACAGAATGAGAACGTTATTTTGTACAACTGCTAATGTAAGCAAATAAGAATCGTCTAAACAATAGTAAATAAATTTAGATTAAAAAGTTTTTATTAAATTAAATTCAAAATTTAATATTTTTCTATAGCCATTTGGCGCCGTGTTTCTAAAAAATACAAATTGTAAGCAATAGTTTTCCAAAAAAAATTATATTATGGTTGAAACAAAGAGAATTATTTAATCAAATGAAAATAGCTTTTAAGGAAAGCAAATGTTATTGGTTATAAAAAGTTGAATACCGTTGTAATTTATTAAACAATAATACAAGAAACTAGATGATTCTAGGATTATCAAGTGAACACTAGTTTTTAAACAATTATAAATTGTTTAAACAAATAAAAATTGTTTCAAAGAAAGCAACAAAGTAGTAGATTATATAAAAGTAAATTCCGGTGTAGTTTATTAAAGAATAATGCAATAGAATATACATGAGTTTAGGATTATTAAGTGAAAAGTTGTTTTTAAATAATTATAAATTGTTTATACAAATGAAAGTTGTTAAGAAAGCAAGAAAGGAGTAGATTGTATATAATTAAATTCTAGTGTAGTTTATTTAATAATATTGCAACAAACTAAATCATTCTAAAACTATTAAGTAAAAAATTGTTTTTAAACAATTATAAATTGTTTAAACAAATGAAAGTTGTTTTAAGGAAGTCATCAAAAAAAAAAAAAAAAAAACTTGATGATTCTAACATAAGTCTATTCAGTGAACAGTTGTTTTTAAACAATTACTAATTGTTTAAACAAAATGCTTATTAATGAAATTAACAATTTTCCATTTTCTTATTAGAAAAAGTGCATCATATTATTAACCCTCTGACGGGTGAATTAAGTGTCGAAAAATTGTACCGAAACGGTTAAATTATTCCTGTACAGAAAAATTTTTACTTTCAGGTTCTATTATAGTTTTCGGGGTCGCAGATTACGAATTTGAAGTTAGATTTTAAAAATTCAAAATGGCGGATCCGATATGGCGGACGAAAAATTTAAAGATCAATCGTATTTTAATTGTTTATAATTTGTTTATTTATAAATAAACAAATAGTAAAGATACATTTCAATAACTTTTGACGTAGAAAAACATAATTTTACTTTTATCCCTTCTCCAAGGTTTTATTTCTTTGATTTAGTCTTTGGTGTAAGTTCGATCATGTCATAGAAAGATGCATGTATATTATTAACAAATTTTAACACAGCATAACTTTGTATAAATTAATTTTGATTATCTAAATGATTGGGCACTAGAAAACACATATATTCAGCTTTAATTTAAGCTAATGGGGAAATTAATCTGATGTTCAGTTATTAAAATATAAAGAAAAACGTTACCCTGAGTATACTCGGGGTTAACCGTTCAGGTACAGAAAAGTTACCCCGAGTATACTCGGGTTAAACCGTCAGAGGGTTAATAATGCTAATTAGAAGTAACATTCTTTAGAAAACTTACTTTATAAACTAAATACAAATTATTTAAACATATAACATTTTTTTAACAATTTATTTATGAATAAAAATGCATTAAATATGCATTTTATCAAATAAGAAAAAATTCTTTAATGAAAAGCATAAACATTAGTAGTTTTGACCTAATAACCTTTTAAAGGCTGAATTGTCATTTAGGGCTTGGTGTCTTGAGACACCCTGGAAGGGGGTTAATTTTAAAAAAATTAGGAATTCTTTGTACTTTTTGAAGTTGGGCCTGTTTTCAAAGATTCCTATTGTTCTGAGCCTTTTAGATTAAAATTTAGATTATATGTTTTTTTCATTTTTCAAAAAAGTACGTTTTTTCCACGTATTTCACGTTTTTTGGCATTGGCACCGATCTAGCGATCGGTGCGATTGATGCGCATAAAATAACCTGATGTCTTATAACATGATTATATTGACTACCCTGTTAAAAATTTCTATATTGTGCTTTACATACATGTATATAAAATTCAATTTAACATACAATTATATTAAACTTAGTATAAATTATCCTAAATTTAATGTAACGTATATTAAATTTGCTATACATGAATCTGAGAATTCATAACATTGAATGAATTCTAATATACTGTATATTATTTGTACACCTACAAAATTGTAGGGTATGTTCATGGTCGTTGGGAGCCACTCATAAATATAAGTAAGAATTTTGTTGGAAATTTAATTTTAACGTACGCTGGTATAATATATGTACATTTGTACATGTTCATATTGTATATTAGAAAAGAAATCGCGATAATCTATTGAATTTTTATCATCAGCTTTATTTACTTCTAAGATACGATTTTGTCTAATTATAACGAGGCGCATGAATATTCCCTAAATTTCATTTAGCCTAAATCCCATTAAGCCTAAAATCAAAAAGCCTAAAATGCATTCAGCCAAAATTCCATTTAACCTAAATCGCGTTTAACCTAAATTCCATTAAACCTAAATTTCATTTTACCTAAATCCCATTCAATCTAAATTCCATTTAACCTAAATCTCATTTAACCTAAATCTCATTTTACCGAAATTCCATTTAACCTAAATTACATTTAACCTAAATCCCATTTAACCTAAATCCCATTTAACCTAAATTCCGTTTAACCTAAATCTCATTTAACCTAAATTCTATTTAACCTAAATCCAATTTAACCTAAAACGCATTTAGTATAAATTCCATTTAACCTAAAATGCATTCAGCCTAAATCTCACTTCACCTTAATCCCATTTAACCTAAATCTCATTTAACCTAAATTCTACTTAACCTAAATCCCATTTAACCTAAAACGCATTTAGTCTAAATTCCATTTAACCTAAAATGCATTCAGCCTAAATCCCATTAAACCTAAATTCCGTTTAACCTAAATCTCATTTAACCTAAATTCCACCTGACCTAAATCCCATTTAACCTAAAACGCATTTAGTCTAAATTCCATTTAACCTAAAATGCATTCAGCCTAAATCTCACTTCACCTAAATCCCATTTAACCTAAATCTTATTTAACATAAATTCCACTTAACCTAAATCCTATTTAACCTAAATTCCATTTAAGCTAAATCCCATTTAACCTAAAACGCATTCAGCCTAAATCTCACTTTATCTAAATCCCATTTACCTTAATCTCATTTAACCTAAATTCCATTTAACCTAAATCCCATTTAACCTAAAACGCATTTAGCCTAAATTCCATTGAACCTAAAATGCATTCAGCCTAAATCTCACTTCACCTAAATCCCATTTAACCTAAATCTCATTTAACCTAAATTCCACTTAATCTAAATCCCATTTAACCTAAAACGCATTTAGTCTAAATTCCATTTAACCTAAATTGCATTTAACCTAAATTCCATTTAACCTAAAACGCATTGAGCCTAAATCTTACTTCACCTAAATCCCATTGAACCTAAAATTTTTTTAAATTTAAGGATAAATATAGTTGAATCAAGTAAAGTTTTAGGTTAAATGGGATTTAGATGAAGTGAGATTTAGGCTCAATGCGTTTTAGGTTAAATGGAATTTCGGTTAAATGGAATTTAGACTAAATGCTTTTTAGGTTAAATGGGATTTAGATTAAGTGGAATTTAGGTTAAATGAGATTTAGGTTAAATGGGATTTAGGTGAAGTGAGATTTAGGCTGAATGCATTTTAGGTTAAATGGAATTTAGACTAAATGCGTTTTAGGTTAAATGGGATTTAGGTTAAGTGGAATTTAGGTTGAATGAGATTTAGGTTAAATGGGATTTAGGTGAAGTGAGATTTAGGCTGAATGAGTTTTAGGTTAAATGAAATTTAGGTTAAATGGAATTTAGGGTAAATGGGATTTAGGTTAAGTGGAATTTATGTTAAATGAGATTTAGGTTAAATGGGATTTAGGTTAAATGGGATTTAGGTGAAGTGAGATTTAGGCTGAATGCATTTTAGGTAAAATGGAATTTAGAATAAATGCGTTTTAGGTTAAATGGGATTTAGGTTAAGTGGAATTTAGGTTAAATGAGATTTAGGTTAAACGGAATTTATGTTAAATGGGATTTAGGCTGAATGCATTTTAGGTTAAATGGAATTTAGACTAAATGCGTTTTAGGTTAAATGGGATTTAGGTTAAGTGGAATTTTGGTTAAATGAGATTTAGGTTAAATGGGATTTAGGTGAAGTGAGATTTAGGCTGAATGCATTTTAGGTTAAATGGAATTTATACTAAATGCGTTTTAGGTTAAATGGGATTTAGGTTAAATGGAATTTAGGTTAAATGAGATTTAGGTTAAACGGAATTTAGGTTAAATGGGATTTAGGTTAAATGGGATTTAGGTTAAATGGAATTTAGGTTAAATGGAATTTAGGTTAAATGGAATTTCGGTAAAATGAGATTTAGGTTAAATGAGATTTAGGTTAAATGGAATTTAGATTGAATGGGATTTAGGTAAAATGAAATTTAGGTTTAATGGAATTTAGGTTAAACGCGATTTAGGTTAAATGAAATTTAGGTTAAATGGAATTTTAGCTGAATGCATTTTAGGCTTTTTGATTTTAGGCTTAATGGGATTTAGGCTAAATGAGATTTAGGGAATATTCATGCGCCTCATTATAACTATCTTATACACAAACCTTTTTATACATTACCTTGAATAAAAGCAATTTTATAATCAGAAAAGTACGGAATTCAAACACCCCATGAACTTACGTACATATGAACTATGGTTAATTTGATTTTAATAATATGTTTACGTCCATATGAAAAGGGCCCAGGTTGTCGATTTTATTTATCGAGATATTCGCATTTTTCTAAAGAAGATTCAGATTTTCGAAATTTTTTTTATTGCTGAAAAACAAACTGCGTAATGTCCTTCGTCGAATCATGCATTTACAATAACTTTATAGTAATTAAAAACACAAAGAAATCTTATTTTTAATTTTAAAAATGCATGGGCGCTTATGGAAATCTTGAACTTTAAACTCGTTTTTCTCAAAACTAGGATTTTGATACTTTTAACTTTGAATGCTTATAACTTTGTGAATTTTTCATCTAAAGGGGTCCAAGACCTCTCGAAATGTTCAAAATTTAATAAAGAATATGGTCATATAGATAAGTCCAATAGTGCCAAAGTGGGCCCTTTTCATATGGACGTACACATATAATGGTAAACCTAATATTTAATCCCTTAGCTGTTTTTTAGTTGGAATGTCTTTGAAATATTGGTTTTCAAATTCAAGTATAACCATAAATTATTAAATAATTATATTTTTAATCATTAATAATATGTTCCTATAAAAATTCATGAGTACCCTATTGGAAATAACAAAATAAACGCACCGCCCAAGGGCCAGAATCTTTTCACTGTTGTTGGTTATTTAAAACTATATAAATATTAAACTAAAATAATTTCAAATTAAAAAATTAAGGAAATTGTAGGAATAGTTGTGGGAAATAATTGTAAATTGAATAATTGGATTGAAAATCGAAGAAAATAATTAAAAATTCAAGAAAATCACTGAAAATTGAAAAATGTAATTAAAATTTAAAGATTATAATTAAAAATTTAAAAAAGTTATTGAAAAAAGGCGAGAATTATTAAATGTAATAGAAAATATTTGAAAACTAAAGAACCGAATTAAAAATTGAAGAATTGGTTAGAAAATTAAACGAAATTATTGAACAATTGTATAATTAAAAATAACCTAAAATTATTGAATACTGAAAAAAATAATTAAAAATTGATGCATGAAATTAAGCAATTTAATTCAAATTTAAATGAAATTGAATAAAGCCAAGAATTATTGAATATTGAAGCAAATAATTTGAAATTGAAGGAAATCACTGAAAATTGAAGAATGGAATTGAAAGTTAAAGATTATAATTTCAAGTTCAAAAATTTAATTGAAAAAGGCGAGAATTATTGAATATAGAAGAAACTAATTGAAAACTGAAAAATTAAACAATTGAATTCAAATATTTGCACAATATTTATGATTGAAAAAAGACAGAAATTACTAAATATTGAAGAATTAATTGAAAATTACAAAGAATAATTATAAAATACCGACAATAATTTGATATTAAAGAAAGTAATTGAGATAAGTAGAAAATATTTGACAATATTGAAAAAAATTCGATAATTGTTGAGAATATTTGACAATTGAAAAAAAATCGAAAATTGTTGAGTATATTTGACAATTGAAAACAAATTCTAAAACTATTGAGAATATTAGACAACGGAGCAAGGTAATTTAGAAAATTTAAGAATAATTGCAAAATTTAAGGAGAATAATTGTAAATTGAAAACTGTTTAAAATTTTATAAAAAATTATAGATTTATTGAATAATGAAATTAAAATTACAACTGTTAGTTATAAATTTAAATTTTGATTAATTCAAAGGCATTTTTAAAAAAGTAGTTGACTCATTATTACTCTCTAAATTTTGAATCAGTGAGAATTTAGCCTACAAATCAGTGAAATTTCACTGACTTAAATTAAGAGGGTATAGATAATTTTATTATGTAAATGGGCACCACTGCTTTAAAAACAAATTATTCAAATTTGGTTGAAAATAGTTCAACCAGTATAAAGAAAGACCATAAAAGTTAATCATTACAGACAATAAATAGTATACGGAAAAAAGGTGGGGATTTTTTATTGCGTTATTGGCAAAAGGTAAATTATTACCGGAGGCTGTGCTTTTGCCGGATTTATAGGAAATACACATGAAAAAAGTTAGTTATTATTTTAACTCCGGGTCTAGTATGTATATAAATTTATAAAATAGAATTCTCTCAATTTGAAATTGTACAGATCTAAAAGAGTGCAATTGCTTTGTTTAACTTTTGAATCTGCTCGGAGTAGAGCCAGAGAAGTAAGTAGGAAACTTACGTGTGTACGTGACTGGCAACATACTCGGCTTTCCATTTAAATAAGGTGTAAAACTGTTCTGCGTATTGCCAGCGTTTGCTTCGGGGGCGTAATCGAAGGTGGCCAGAAAACCACAAAGAAGAAAACCTTCCACGAACAATAGAGCTATTCCCAATGCAAGACCCGTACTCATACTTTCTCAAATAATCCTGCTTTCTTTACTAATTTTTCACCCCGATATATTCCTCTCTTTAGAATCTTTATTCCCCTGATTTTAACAGCAATTCAATATAATTTTAAGATGATTCTCCTGAAATATTACCTCTGTATGTTCTCAAGATTTTCTCAATAATTATATAATTATTATAACTTATGGCAATTTATCTCTATACGTCAATAGTTTCCCACTTTTTCTAAAAATCCTGCAAAATAATTTTTTATTTTACCAATTTAAGGTACTTTTTTTTGTAATTTCAACTACTAAAAGTTATCTTTTTAACCTGCTTTACACGGAAGAACTTTTGATTTTAAATAGTTAATATTATAATATTTATGGGCATATCTCTGGAACCTTTAACTTTTCAATAAGAAAAAATATTTTATTTTTTTTTGTAGCACAGTATTGAAACTTTGTCTACATAAACTTCAAGTGCTAAGCTTTCAAATTATACAAATGGACAGATAAATCTAATTGTCTTCAAGAAGTTATAAATTATTTAAAATTACAAATAATTTTTAACCTGTAACATAAAAATATTCAACAGGTGGTTGCTTTTTAGGATGAAAAACAGTTGAAATGAATTGCTTGAGGGGTTATCATTTTTAAAAAACGATAAGTTTGTTCAATATTTTCAATATTTATAAGAATAGTAAAATATTAATAATACTATACACTAGGAATAAAGGAATATAGTTCCATTTTTGTGTGAAAATCAATCTCGAAATAAACATTAAAACTTAACCTTCAGGTTTTAATTAATGACAATTTCTGTTGAAAACATTAGAATCGGCAACTTCAGATTTAAAAATTTCTTTCTAAAAAATTTCGGTCGATTACGGTCGACCGTAATTGATAAATATTTTCACATTATCATTGCAATAAAGTATTTTTTCTCATAGCACATTCACACAATGTTAAATGGTACTGGTAAAAATATATGTAAGTACTTTTTGAATACTTTTATTTCATTTTCGTGAAGTATCACTCGTATTACGGTCGTTGTCAAATTTTGTACACACGTGTTTTCTGTTATTTAAATTAGAATAGTTTTTTGAAGACATGAAGCACATCAATTTAGTATGTCTCAAAATAATTCTAATTATTTAAACTTTTATTTTCCATAAACTATTTTGGTGTGCCGATAGTCTTATTCAAGAAAAATGATAAATAAGACGATTACGGTCGAAAAGGTTAAAAATGAGGGACAACTTTTAAAAACATATAACTTTCTTCACAATAAACAAAATATTAATTTTCATGCACAAATGTGTTCATCGTTTAACTAACTTTAAAAACATGTATCATCTAACTAGTAATTTTTATTAATTACAAAGTTTCAACGCATAAACCATTCGAAAGTATGGTTAGGGACAAGTAAACATTGTTAAAAATCGGATGTTCAAATTGGAATAATTATTTATCTATTTAATAAATTAATGTGTAATCTTTTCGAAATAGTTCATCGTATCAAATGTTAATATTTCCAACAAAAACCAGGTAAAAATTGATTTAAATTATCAAAATATATGCAAGGGACATAAAAGTTAAAGGTTCCAGAGATATGCCCTTATGTATTTTTACAAAATTTCGTTGGTAAATCAGGATAATAACAAAAATAAGTTAAAAATATTACTATAATCAATAGGAATCAACAATAAAATAAGTTCAAGTTGAACATATTACGGTTAAAAAGATTATATCAAAATAATACTTTAGTAAAATTCCGGTAATTATGCAGTTAGGGGTTATACACAAATTATTTAGCCAATTGAGGGTTAGGGGAGAGTTTGATGAAATTAATTAAGAAGGTTCATCCAAAAAAACCAATTTCTAAAGATTCTTATAAAATTTTAATTATATATTAAATGCATTACTTTACATGTACTCAAGTTAACTTATATAAACATGATAAATTATTTTAAGTTCAAGAAAAAATGCTTAATTTCAAATAAAATGTAAAAAATATTGAAATCATCATTCCTCAGGTTGATCGCCATTACTCTGGCTCAAATTAAAAACTAATGTGAATATTTCAATTGTTTATAAACTGTGAACGAAAAATAAACCTAAAAATCTTGACAAGTAATTATTGGTGTTCAAAAGATTTTTTATTTTGGTAAGTGTTTTAAAATCTAAACATTTTTTTAGTTATAATTAATAATAAATTAATAATAGTTAAAAAAATAAATTAAACAATACATTAATTAAAAAATAGAATTAAAAATTAATAAAAATACCAATCTAAGCGAAAAATTTATAATTAAACAAAGTAATTCAATCGATACAGAAAAAAAAAACAACTAATGATTACCTCGAATTCGGGATAATATTTATCTGCGCCCTGAATTATATAGCCTTGGGCAACAAATTTTATATCGTTCTATACACATGCAAAATAAAAAATGAAAAAAATCAATTGCCTTATCTAATTTTGTTTTTTTGTTCTTTCTGTGAAATTGAAAAGAACTAATAAATAAATGAATTAAATGGCAAACAATCGACTATAAAAACTGAAAGTAAACGAAAATTGCATGGATTGAAAAACATTTTTAAAAAAGTTTCATCTGAAATAAAAGCTCTGTAAAGCAAAATTAGCGAGGACAAACTATTCTAAAAATTCAAGTTCTCCAACGAATGTAAATTTTTAACAACAAAATCTCAGAAGAAAAATAAATTTTGCAGTGATTTTATGAAATAGAAACTGTATAGAGGAAACACAAGGTTTTGAGATAAAATGTTCACTGTAAATGAGAAGAATATGTTTTAATTAACTTCAACTTTCTGCTTCTATTCCCTTGTATATGAATTATTCATCTACATTGATGAATCAAACAAAACTTTCAGTTTAATTAAATATTTTGAAATCAAGTTGGTTGTAATCTCAAGAACTATTTACGTTATTTTTAAAATTAACGCTTTCTCAGAAGTTTTTGAAGATTCTTTATGGCAAAAGTACGCGAACTAAGAACCAAGTAGAACTGAATGTTATTTTAACAGTTAGAGGAAACTTTGAAAACATTTCAAATGCAAGATTGCCATCTCAGTATATTTTAAAAGGCGTTAGGTCAAACGTTCTCCATCTCCAAGCTGAGATAAATTTGCAAGTTATATTCTCCTTCTTCGTTCGTTTTTATAGAAGACTATAGAATAAAAATATAAATTATAATGTCCTTTTTGAAATTTCAAGTAAGAAAGTACTATCATTGTCTTAAAATTAATGTCAGAGAAGCTTCTGGTTAAAATTGAAAGAGTTTTTAATTTTTTAGAAAATGTTTGAAAAAGATTTCCGGTAAATTTTTAATTGGGAAAAAAGTGTATCATAATATACGAGAATTAAATATTAGTTTTGCTGTAAAAATGAATCCAATCCTATTCCTACTTTATCCATTTCAATCTACGAATCAGAATTGAATTTATTCAAGTCAGTATTTTATCCAATTCAACTTTTTTCTACGCTTGTGTTAATCTAAAAAGCAGTTTATTCTTTTTAATATATTAGCTTTTTAATTTCATTCTATCCGTAATTAATCTGCATGTGACAAAATCTACAAAATATTATATCCATTTTAAATTCAGTTTTTTCTTCCAAATCTCATGTTTAGGTAATCCTTATGGCGAGACTTTGGTGTCCGTTTGTACGTCCGTAAGCAATAACTGTGCATTTCTGGTTCCGGGCGAAAAAACCCCGAATGTTTCCGAACTAAGCCGATAATTTTTCAACTGTACCGAGCGTTACCGAGTATTTCTGAACCTACCCGAAAGTTTCCAAAAGTTAGGGCTGCGCACGATACGATACGATACGATATTTGACAGGACAGAGTCTCGTCTCGGTATCGCCTTCATAATTGTGGTCTCGTCTAGTCTCGATCTTAAAAACATCGAAAAAATGAAACATAGTAATTGCAGAATACAATTGTTAACTTATTTATTATAAAAATAAGATGTTGTTTAAAATGTGAAGCTGGCAAGCAGAAAAATTAACAATAAGTGAAATTTTGGACAATACTTTTAAACCGATACTTCACTTTCTTCTTCGACAACCTCGACTTCTATACTTGCATCTAAGAAATGATTTTTAGTATTAAATCATCAGTTGAAGAATCTTGTTGAAAAAAGATCAGTAATCTACATTTTCATTTTCCGATATGATTATTTTTTTATAACTTAATTAAATATTTTTGAAAAAAGGTTAGTCGAATTTTACATT
This sequence comes from Ganaspis brasiliensis, assembly GCA_037103525.1. Taxonomy (NCBI): domain Eukaryota; kingdom Metazoa; phylum Arthropoda; class Insecta; order Hymenoptera; family Figitidae; genus Ganaspis; species Ganaspis brasiliensis. The sequence continues at coordinate 3,003,057 of JAZKLR010000040.1, read as the reverse complement.
ATTTAGCTTTTGAAAATAGATATCTGTTATCGGTAATAAAGAAGTTCATAATTACTACCCTATTGCGGTCTCGGCGAGAGTCTCGTCGAGATTCGCTTTTTTCGTGATATCGTCTCGGAAATTTTTTTGCGGTATCGTCTCGATATCGTCTCGATTTCCGAGATGGTCGCCGAGACCGAGACTGGTCTTGGTATCGTGCGCAGCCCTACCAAAAGTAGCCGAAAATTCCCGAACGGTTCCGAATGCTTCCGATCGTATCCGAAAGGTCCCGAGTAAATCCGAAAGCTTTCGATCCTGTCCAAAAGAGTCCGAACGATGTCGAGTGCACGGAGAAAAAAAATTAGCAGCCAAAGCTAAGACTTAGCTAACTTTAATTGCTAATATATGGATAGCTAATTTTTTAGCTAACACAACTGTTAATTAGCTTTCACAGCTAATTTTGTTTGCTGAAACAGCTAAATATTAGCTACCACAGCTAAAAATTAGCTATCCATATAGTAGCTAACTCATTTTTCTCAGTGTGGAATCGATTAAAAAGGTTGAAGGTCTAAAGAATCTATATCTAATGATTACTCGTAAAAATAAACTAACATAAATTTTATGTGGCAAAAATATACAAAAAAGAAATAAGTGATTTTCAGTTAAAGTAAAAAAATAACAAGAATCATTTTTTGAAGTATAGAAACCTGCCTCACAGGATAATAAAATCGCTTTGTAGGATTTAAGAGGCCAGTTTAACGTGAAAGATACTTAAAAAAGGTGAATTTAATAGTTAACTGTTGTAGCTCTAGTGGAGTCATTAAAAAAGTAAATACATATAGGGCATTAAATTAAAAGTAAACAAGCTTGGAGCAAACTCAGCGGAATCAACTAATTTAGTAATACATATAGTGACTGTCAACATTATTCTCCGACAAGAATTCTTTCGCTTCTAACACTAAACATTATAATGGCACAAGTCGTTCAATGTTACTACTTCAATTCATGGCTTCGGTTCTATAAAAAGTCCTACAGGGAGCCAATACTATTAATGTTTCAATGGTCCACTTTGCTTAACAACCAAAAATAAAAGAAGCTTTCATTTTCCAAGTGAAAGTGCAACGTTCTTTGTAGAAAATTGTAAAATCGGATTTTAACTGAAAATCCTTTCAAATAGATTCCAATAAATGTCTTCATTATTTTACTAGTTGTTGTTAAGTTTTTTTTTTTTGCGTTTGGGTGTAATTTAGAAATTTAAAAAAAATCAGAAAATTGTTGAGCATAACGACATATTTGAACCGCCGCGTGCAGAAAACGCCGCAGCGTTCGAATTATTGGTCACGAAAGTAAATGCAACTCACAGTAACAGTTTTAAATACGTTTAAAATTAAATAAATTTACTATAAATTTTAACAATTTAATATAATTTTTATAGTGTTTCTCTTTGGACAGAAACAGTTCTCGGCTTATTCTCAACAAATTTTTGAACCATTAGGAAAATTGGTCCTTTAACTTTAAATTATTAATTATTTCATTTAAAAGAAAGCGTTTAATTTAATAGGTATTTTTTATAAATACTTCACAACTAGAATAATTTTTTCTTTTTTTTTTTGTAAAACAAGGTGCAATGCATTCATCTAAAAAAAATAACGAAATTAGATTTTGCCATAATCTTGTCGTATCTAATAAACATCCTATATATTTTATTAATTTATCGTCACTTCGTAAGCTTTAAGTGCGAAAGGAATCATTTATGTACACGTATATATATATACTGCTTGTACGTTCGGTTTAATAATAGAATAATCGTCGAGAGTTTCGTTAAACCATGGAAGTTTTCACGTAATCGATTTAACTTAAGAGTATTTTCAGTAAAAGTTACGTAATATTCCTGTGATATAATGAATATCAAATCTACTATGTACTTTTCTTCCCGTTAAATTTTAAGGGAGAAGTAAACTTGCTCTTGGCAAAAATGGCGGATCCAATATGGCAGACAAAAATTTTTAATCTTTAAGAAAAATAATGAAACTCAGTATACAAGGGTTTTTTGGGTCGCTGATTACGAATGTATTAATAATTTTTCAAAATTCAAAATAGCGGATCCAATATGGCGGACAAAAATTTTAATTTTTAAGAAAAATAATTAAACTTAGTATACAAGGGTTTTTTTGAGTCGCTGATTACGAATATGTTAATAATTTTTCAAAAATTCAAAATGGCGGATCCGATATGGCGGACAAAATTTTTTAATTTTTAAGCAAAATAATGAAACTTAGTATACAAGGGTTTTTTGGGTCGCTGATTACAAATATGTTAATGATTTTTCAAAATTTTGAATGGCGGATCCAATATGGTGGACAAAATTTTTTATTTTATAGAAAAATAATAAAACTTAGTATACAAGGGTTTTTTGGATCGCTGATTACGAATATGTTAATGATTTTTCAAAATTCAAAATGGTGGATTCAATATGGCAGATAACATTTTTTAATGTTTAAGAAATATAAGGTGGATTTCACAGACATTGTCCTGCCCCAAAAATAAAATATGTCCAATCTATTGTAAATTTTTTTTATGAGTTGTCCTATAGGACAGTAATTTATCCTATAAATATTTTAAAATTTTTTAAAAAATTCGGGCAGTGGGAGGGGAGGAAAGTTTGGCGTTTTTTGGTAATTCACTCTTCTTTTCCTATTTCCACTGTTTTAATGAATGGCTAAAAACATTTTATGTGACATGATTTTTGTAGATTCTTGCATAACCTTTCGATTGAAAAGGTCCATTTTATATTTTTTAAATAATTTGACCTTGATTTTTCAAAATTAAAATAAATTTGAGTTTTTCTCAAAGATGGGCCTTTTTAATTTTTTTAAAAATATTTTTCAACGAAAGCTAAGGTTTTTTCCTATAAGAATTAAAAATTTCAAAAATGTGTTTTTTTTCGTTTTCGAGAAATTAAATGATGAATACCGCGTGACGCCGGATCGACTAAAAGGGCACGCGTCGACGCGGCGATCCGACGTCGATCCGGCTTCGCGCGGTATTCATTTCGAAAACGAAAAAAAACGCATTTTTGAAATTTTAGATTCTTATAGGAAAAAAACCTCAGCTTTCGTTTAAAAATATTTTTAAAAAAATTAAAAAGGCCCATCTTTGAGAAAAACTAATATTTGTTTTTAATTTTGAAAAATCAAGGTCAAATTATTTAAAAAATATAAAATGGACCTTTTCAATCGAAAGGTTATGCAAAAATCTACTAAAATCATGTCACATAAAATTTTTTTATCCATTCATTAAAACAGTGGAAATAGAAAAAGAAGAGTAAATTACCAAAAAAAAGCCAAACTTTTCCCCCCTCCCACTGCCCCAATTTTTTTAAAAAATTTAAAATATTTATAGGATAAATTAATATCCAATAGGACAACTCATAAAAAAAATTTGCAATAGATTGGACATATTTTATTTTTGCGGCAGGACATTTTCCGTGAAATCCACCATAATGAAACTCAGTATACAAGGGTTTTTTTAGGCGCTGACTACGAATATGTTAATAATTTTTCAAAATTCAAAATGGCGGATTTAATATGTCAGACAAAATTTTTTAATTTTTAAGAAAAATAATGAAACTTAATACAGAAGGTTTTTTTTGGTCGCTGATTACGAATATGTTAATGATTTTTCCAAATCAAAAATAGCAGTTCTATTCCTATATGGCGACGAAAAAATAAAATTTAATGCAATTCGTTTGAAACTAGCTACTCGGAGGTTTTCGGGGTCGCCAATAAAGAATCTTAAGTCAAATTTAAAATATTCAAAAACTGCTGAGTAACAGGTCTTGAACAAACTTCATTATTTTTTTGTCTGCCATATTGGATCCACCATTTTGAATTTTAAAAAATTATTAACATATTCGTAATCAGCGACCCAAAAAACCCATGTATACTGAGTCTAATAATTTTTTTTTTAATTAAAAATTTTAGTTCGTTATATTGGATTTTCCACTATGAATTTTTTAAATTTGACTTAAGATTCTTCATCGGCGACCCAAAAAACCACAGAGTAGCAAGTTTCAAACGAATTACATTAAATTTTATTTTTCCTTCCGCAATATCAGATCCGCCATTTTGAATTCTGAAAAATTATTAACATATTCGTAATCAGAGACCCAAAAACCCTTGAATACTGAGTTTCATAATTTTTCTTAAAAATTAAAAATTTTTGTCCGTCATATTGGATACGCCATTTTGAATTTTAAAAAATTATTGACATACTCGTAATCAGCGACCCAAAAGACCCTTGTATACTGAGTTTAATTATTTTTCTTCAAAATTAAAAATTTTTGTCCGTCATATTGGATACGCCATTTTGAATTTTGAAAAATTATTAACATATTCGTAATCAGCGACGCAAATAACCCTTGTATACTGAGTTTTATTATTTTTCTTAAAAAATAAAATTTTTGTCCGTTACATTGGATCCGCCATTTTGAATTTTAAAAATTATTAACATACTCGTAATCAGCGACCCAAAAAACCCTTGTATACTGAGTTTTATTATTTTTCTTAAAAATTAAAAATTTTTGTCCGTCATATTGAATACGCCATTTTGAATTTTGAGAAATTATTAACATATTCGTAATCAGCGACCCAAAAAACCCTTGTATACTGAGTTTAATTATTTTTCTTAAAAATTAAAAATTTTTGTCCGTCATATTGGATACGCCATTTTGAATTTTGAAAAATTATTAACATATTCGTAATCAGCGACGCAAAAAACCCTTGTATACTGAGTTTTATTATTTTTCTTAAAAAATAAAATTTTTGTCCGTTACATTGGATCCGCCATTTTGAATTTAAAAAATTATTAACATACTCGTAATCAGCGACCCAAAAAACCCTTGTATACTGAGTTTCATTATTTTTCTTAAAAATTAAAAATTTTTGTCCGTCATATTGAATACGCCATTTTGAATTTTGAGAAATTATTAACATATTCGTAATCAGCGACCCAAAAAACCCTTGTATACTGAGTTTAATTATTTTTCTTAAAAATTAAAAATTTTTGTCCGTCATATTGGATACGCCATTTTGAATTTTGAAAAATTATTAACATATTCGTAATCAGCGACGCAAAAAACCCTTGTATACTGAGTTTTATTATTTTTCTTAAAAAATAAAATTTTTGTCCGTTACATTGGATCCGCCATTTTGAATTTTAAAAATTATTAACATACTCGTAATCAGCGACCCAAAAAACCCTTGTATACTGAGTTTCATTATTTTTCTTAAAAATTAAAAATTTTTGTCCGTCATATTGAATTCGCCATTTTGAATTTTGAGAAATTATTAACATATTCGTAATCAGCGACCCAAAAAACCCTTGTATACTGAGTTTCATTATTTTTCTTAAAAATTAAAAAATTTTGTCCGGCATATTGGATTCGCCATTTTAAATTTTGAAAAATCATTAACATATTCATAATCTGCGACCCAAAAATCCGTTGTATAGGTACTAAGTTTTATTAATTTTAATAAAAAATATTAGCATTGGTCCAACATGCATTAAATTATTAATGCATGTATTATTGTATTGCAATTATTAATAAAATTATTAATTATTAATTATTTTAAATTTCATGTAATAATTATTGCATGTTTTTAAAGTTTGAATAGTTTGTGCCATTTTGTGACACTTTATTGCATACTGGCATGATGTTTTCCGTTAGATATTGGATTTCCTATTTGTCCAAAATGCAATCTGATTACGGAATCTTGTAGAGCGGTTCCAAAAACATAAGGAGACCCTATTTCCATATTTTAGAAAAAAAATTTCTAAATGCAATACTATTCCAAAAAAAGTCTACTATTTTCGTAATTTTGGGCGTTAATGGGTTAAGTTCTAAAACTCATTATTTATAATTTTCATTTTATAGAATTTTATTAGATATTAACCGACTTATTTAAAAGGTTTTGAAATCGTCAACAATTTACGTAATTTATAGAATTTTTAGATGACAGAATAGATATTTGACGAAATCTTCATTTGTCCGAATTTGTATTTGTACATATTGATCCGACGTTTTAAGTTTTTTTTTTAGTACATGGGGGTTTTCAGGGGCGCTAATTCCGAGTCAGTTTATAATTTTTTAAAATGAAAACTGTCGGATCCAATATGGCGGACGAAAATGTAAAATTTTGCCAGAATTTATTAAACTTGGTTCATAGGGGTTTTTTTAAGTCGCAAATTACGAATCTTTTTCAAAATTCAAAATGGCGAATCCAATATGGCGGCCAAAAAGGCAAAAATGTGCTTTAATCTTTCTAACAATTTTTTTTCGAATGTTTTTGAGGTCACCTATTTCCAAAAGTCCGAATGTGTATTTGCACAATTTGATTCCACGTTTAAAGAAATCTACTAAATGTCAATTTCCGCAAATGTAAATCCGGATTTAAAACCTTTTTACGGCTTAGGCCAAAATTTTTATTTTTCACCCCCATCTACATTCTTATTTATTAAAAAGTAATAAAAAAAATTAGTGGGTACAAAAATAATAATAATAAGATAGTATATAATCGTTTGATAAGCAATAAGTACTTACTGGGATAAATTCGAAGAGGATCGTCTATGTCGTCGAATGAAATCTGTCCATTTTTTATTGGAACTGGAAATTGAAATAGCATATCATTACGCTGAATAAACATAGACAATGTGTTATCCACACATATGAGTGTTTGTTTTGGCTTCATTTGGGTAGGTGCACACTTAGAGCTAGTTTTCATTTGCGGAATGTTTGATCAAACATCATTGTTTCGTCATTGCGGTGAATGTGTGCATGCAAATAAATTATGTATGGTACTCACTTGAATGGTTACTGATCACATTAGCACGTGCCTCAGGTCCATATGTTGTTAATGTGCCCATTAAAACAATTATGATGAGCTGAATCAGGAGTAGCAGAAGGACCTGCTCTTTTCCTCCACATAATGAAAGCATACTCTGTTAAAAAAAAAATTTACATCTCATTACAATTTTTAATTTATTGCCTAATAACAATAAACACTAAATGTTAAGATAACTAATAAAATTATTTAGAATGAATAATTATGAAAAATTAGTTTAATAAGATCAATCAACTAAATTTTGAAGAACTTATTTTTTCACAAAATAGATGTTAGTGTATAATAAAAATTTTAATAAATTGAAGTTAGAATTCGTCGAAATTGTTGGGAGTAAATAAACTTTGGATTTGTTGCAATCCTGATTAAGTAAAATCTGTTTGGGTAGTAAACAGGATCTCTATTTCAATATTGAAATTAATATTACTCTCTCTTTGATTATATAGTAAATGTTTGACTAATTCGAAATTTGAAGTAATTAAAATTGTGATGAAATAAAACTAGAATTTATTTTTCGTAGTTTTTAAATTGGTAAATCAATATTTATTGCTGCGACTTTATTGTTTCCAAATAATTATAAACAAAACTTTAGAACATTTAAGAGAAAGTTTAAAAAGTATATACAAACTTTATCAAATTCGAAAGTTCTTGAAAGTTTAAAAAGCTTGAAAGGAACAGAAACTTTAGAAAGTTCCAAAAGTCAGAAAACGTTGATTAAAAAGTCGAAAAAACTTGAAAAGTGCATAAAGTGAAAACAATTAAAAGCCTTTGAAACAAATATTTATGAGGTTGAATATATCAATTACCCAAGTTTTTCGGCAAGATAAATTTATCGCAAGGAACTGTACTCTGAGCAATGTAAGAATGATGCTTAAATGTCTGATGGAATTACATTAAAACTTTGGCCCAAGAGATTATAGTTTAATGAGTTTACAGTTTATGCACTACTTTATAGTCTATAGAGTAGAATGACTTTGTGTGAGATTCTACGAAGAATAATTACCGAATCTTGGAAAACAGAAATTGCATTATCAGTCATAATTAACCAGATTGATAATTTACATGAAAACAACAATCACTATTACAACAGAAACAATATCTTTTGAGTTTCATCGAAAAATTTAATATAAAAAGTACAATACAAATTACATGATACAATTTTGAACAAATCATATACCATTTGCATTTCAAGTTATATTAAAACTTGATGTTTTAGAAACCATCAAATGATCCTTATGAAAAAAAAGTATTAGATTGTAATATTCTAGTATTAGATTAAATGGTATTGAAAGAAGAAAAAAGTTTACAAGAAAAGTTTAAATTTTTTAAAGATTCAACAAATTAAAGGAGAAAACCTTAAAGTCGAAAAGGAAAGTTTGAAGAACTGATATTTAACATAAGTTTGATAAATTGGAACTTGAGAAGTATGTTTGAAAGATTGAAATTAAAAAAGTTTTGAAGAATGGTCACTATTGGTAACATTATAATATTAGCGTAGACTTCCTACATTTTTTAGACAACAGACTTTTCTATATGCCGCAGAAAATTATGTTGTATAATCTGCGATGTGATGTTACTTTAATCTAATTTTTGATTATTTAAATTCGATTTGATATTAAACAGAGCATCGTAAGTTGACATCAGTCCAAACTAGTTTTTTGTGTGTCCCGTGTAAACTTTCAGTATCAAAGACTTTCCAAAATATTGTAGACAAATACAATAAGTTATAATAATCTCTTAATTAAATTAAACATTTAGGAGACCTGCACTTCAAATTTATAGAATTTAAAAAAAATTTGAAACTGCATCCACAATTTTCACCATTGTACATTTCCAATTCTTTCCACGCCCTTTTAATTACTCTATATCTAGAATATGAATTTCCAATAATCTTTGGGTCAAAAATTAATTTTCCTTTAAAGAGCCTACAGTATAATATTATACAATACAGAATGTAAGAGAGTAAAAATTACATAAAGATCATATATAAAAAAATTCGCAAGATATGTGCATATTTGTACGTTCATACCTCGGCCATGTTTCAAAATTAATGTTCACACTACACTTTCAATAGGGTACTTTTTTTTTTAACCAAATTTTAAATTATTTTTTCTTTTCCACTTTCTAATTTGTCTTGTAGACAATAAAGATTGATCATTCTCGTTCACTGTAAATTATCGATCAGTGCCATTGTAAAGCTCAATTACAACGACTGACCAATCCTTTCGGCACTCACTGACCTCGTACATCTAAATCACCCCAACGGATACATGCCATCATTTGCTTCATGTCGATGCGTTTCGCGTTGAATCACTATATATAAACTAACTTAATTCGAGAACACTGAAGGTTAATAGCAATGCGTTTACACATTAACGCATCTATTCGTATATCTTTTTAATTAACGTATGTACATATTCACGTCTGCTTGAAATTATCAAAATATATATTAAACTAATTTTACGCTAACTGTTGATTATAATACTGATTATAATTCATAACTCACATAGTGAATTTAGGAAAATATTCGAGATTTTGAAAATTAATTCCCTTAGGTTAGGGTGAATCAAGGAGAGACGGATCACTTTTTTTGTTTTCTTTTCTACAGCAGAAGTTTTATGAAAAAAAAAATTTCAGCACGTGTAAGTTTTAGTTCCACTCTTTGTGAAAAAAACCTTGCTTAGAAAAATAAATATTTGTAAATGTTTAAGACCATGAAACACGTTTGAAAAAAGAAAAAAAAGTCGAGGAGAGATGGATCACAAAGTAAAAATGAACTTTACGATCATATTTCATACAAATATTGGCTCTGAATTAAAATTTTAATTATTTTTAAGTTTTATAGAAAATATAATATAGTTTTACACGAGTAAAGTTCAAATACATATTGAATACAATAAATATTATATTTTTGGCTTTTTGTCAGACATTTACGATAGCAGTATTCATTCACCTCGAAATCCTTCTCTTCTCGACTTACTCTATATATTTTCACCTTAGTGTTAAAAAATACAAAAATGATGTGGACACTGGTCACTTGTCGTGAATGGTATTAAAAATCAACCTTAACTAATAGTAATTACCGTTTAGTTAGTAATAATTGGTAAAAATAAAAACTATAGTAACAATTGATCAGTTTTAACTAAAAATTGATAAATTAAAATTAATATTTATATATAATCTCCGTAAACTCCTGAAGTTAGTTAGTGTATATATATATTTATTCATCTTTTTCTGTCCACGTTTTAAGATCCAAAGTGAAATTAGTCCCAGCCTTTTTTCATTAATTTTTATTCTCTTTATCATGAAAATTTAAAATTGTTTTAATTTGCAGATGAGGTAGCCTTAATGACGAGATATCGATTATGACTAACAATAATTTATATATTACACACTTATATGAATTTTAATAATAATTTAGATTAATTTAAAGTGTCGAAAAGTCAAATTTATTAAATATCCAAATGACGTTATTTTACTTTATTGACAAAAATTAAAATTAAAAAATTAAATACAGTTTAAATTATTTTGTAACTTTTTTAACCATTTTTGAAGTTCCGAAGCTTTCATAAAGTTTGCTTCAAGTTTGGAAACTTCCGGAAAGGTTGCGGCAAAGTTTCAATGAAGTAATATTTAGAATCCCTAAATACTTATTTATTTCTTCTTATTGCAGGGCTGCCAGTGACACACTTTTTTACTTTTACTGACTATTTTTAAAATTGCTCACTATTACTCATTTTTTTAAAAAAAACTCACTTTTTTAGTAAAATGTCTATTCCAACTGCGGGGGCGAGGGGTCTTCTGATATTAGGTACCTGATTAAAACTTTACCTTATAAATCAATTAGTTTGTTCATATTCCAATTACATCGTCAATTTTTTAATTACAATTTACAAATACGTAATTTCTACACCTCTTTTCAATTATTTTTGTCATTTTTAAAGTACTTTTGTCAACTCTAAAGTATTATTGTCAATTTTCAAGTATTTTTGCGATTCTGGATTTCATTTTTTCAATTATTCTCTTCAGTTTTTAATTAATTGTCATGAATATTTAAGTTTATTACACAAGTTTTCATTTAATTCTATCATTATAATTTAATATTATAATCATTATAATCATTAATATTTATATATAATCTATTTTTCAATTATTTTCTCAACATTTCAATTAATTTTTTCTATCTTTAAATTATTCCCAGGAATATTTAAATTTTCAACGCCAGTTTCTATTCTACTTTTGTTAATTTTGAATAATTTTCTTCAAATTTCAATTATTTTTGTCATTATTCAAGTATTTTTGTCATTTTAAGATTATTTTCTTCATATTTCTATTATTTTTGCAATTTTAGAATTATTTTCTACAAATTTCAATTATTATTTTATTCTAATTACTAAATGCGACCTATTAATATTTAATATATTAATTATTATTGTTATATCAAATTTTAATTTTATTGTTACTTGAAATAAATTTTTAAATTTTATATTGTATTGAGCTTTTGCCCGTAAATAAATAAATAAATTCAAATTTTTTTATTACCATGAATTTTTATATTTATTATATTAGTTTTCAATTATTTTCTACAAATTTCAATCATTTTCTTCATTATTTTTATTATTGTCATGACTTTATTAAATTTGAATATTTTTTTTTTCAATTAATTTCAACAAATTTCTATTATTTTCTTCAAACTTAAATTATTCTCTATGAATTTTCTATTTATACGCCAGGTTTTAATTATTTATGTCATTATTCAATATCAGTTTCTTAAAATTTCAATTGTTTGGTTAATTTTTCAAGCATTGTCTTTAAATTTTTAATTTTATGCACCAGTCATCAATTATTTTTTCAAATTACAATTTTTTTTTATTGTTCAATTACCTTCTTGTAATTTCAATTATTTTTGAAACTTTTTAATTATTTTGTTTAAATTTCAATTGTGTTCTTCAATCTTCAAATTATTGTCAGGAATATCCAAATTTTCTACACAAGTTCAATTCACTTTCGTTAATTTTCAATTATTTTCTTCAAATTTCAATTACTTTTGTCATTAATAAATTATTTTTGTCATTTTCCAATTATTTTTTTCATATTTTTGTTATTTTTGCCATTTTAGAATTTTTTTTACAAACTGCAATTATTTCATTCAATTTTTTTTATTGTCATGAACTTTTAAATTTCTTATACCTATTTCAATTATTTTCATTATTATTTTTATTATTGTAACGAATTTATTAATTTTTTTACACCTTTTTCAATTATTTTCTTTAAACTTTAATTATTTTTTTTATATTTGAATTTTTTTTGCCATTCTTGAATTATTCTCTTCAAATTTCAATTATTGTTGTCTTCAAACTTCAATTACTTTCTTCAACTTTCAATTATTTTCCTCAAACTTTTAATATTTTTTTTAACTTTACAATTATTGTTTCTTTATTTCAAATTAACGGGCAATGCCCTTTCATACAAAAGTATTTTATTAATTAAATCTAATCCTAGAAAAAAACTAGGAGCTTAATCGAATATAATAATTTCTAATTTCAATTTAAATAATAATTTTAATAATAATTAAATTTCTAATTTAATTATTGTCTATAATTTTTTAATTTCTACTCCAGTTTTAAATTATTTATTTGAATATTTCAATTGTTTTGTCAAGTTTTCAAGTATTTTCTTCAAATTTGAATTTTTTTAAAGTTACCAATTATTTTTGTCATTTCTCAATTATTTTTTTAAATTACAACTATTTTTGTCAATATTCAGATATTTTTGACATTTTGGAATTATTTTCTTTATAAATGTCATTTTCTTCAATCTTTTTATTATTGTCATGAATTTATTAAGTTTTGAAGATCAGTTTTCAATTATTTATGTCATTATTCAATTAGTTTCTTCATATTTTAATTATAGGGGAGAGTGGCTATCAATGTACCGGGTTTTTTTCAAGGTCATAGTACTTATTGAATTTCACCAATTTCAAGCACTTCTTTGCATCAATATAAAACTACAACACTTATCTAGGTAATGCACACATATTTTACACGATTTATTTTGATTAAATAATAAAATTTAGGATTTTTCTAAAGTAACAAGCTATTTTCATTTTCAACAAACTGGGTACACAATGAACCACCTCTATAAAAATACTAAAAATGTTCAACAATAATAATATTGCAATTTTCACTTTGTAAAAAAACTTGTTTTCTATCAAATACTATGAAAAATTGTTACTTAACACTTTTTAATTGATAATGTATAACATAAATATACCTCAAATTTAAGTTAACTAGCTAAAATGGCATTTTAGTTTTGCTATGTTGAGAAAAGTACTGATAACAATCGCTGTAACATGCTGTATGCATGCCTAGTTTTATAATCAAGCATACCACTCTGGAAATCGAAAATACACTGAAATTCCAGGTGGTTCATTGTTCCCCGGTACATTGAATCAACATGACATTTGCAACAAAAATGGTTTTTTATAACTTAATCCAATATTTCAAAATCTTTATCTCATTAGAATATTGTAGTTAAGGCCCAAAACAAAATAAATCGTAAGTACATTTATTTTTAAATGGCCTTATTTCAATTAAAAAACGTGTTCGTATTTTAGGTAAATTTTTTCTTCAGTACATCAAAAACAGTTTTTTCCAGTTTTCTGTGTAAAAAATAAATCCACACGTCTCAAATTTATGGACGTAGTGTGTTTACGCAAACTTCATTTATATTTAAAATTAGGAGAATTTTTATTCAATTGTTTCTGAGAAAATTGAAATGGTTCATTGAAAAAACTGGTACATTGATGGCCACTCTCCCCTATAGTTAATTTTTCAATTATTTTATACACTTTTTCAATTAATGTATTAAATTTTTTATTTTTTTACTTCATTTTTGAATATATTTCTGATTTTTCATTAATTTTTTACTAAATTTCAGTCATTTTTGTCATTATTCAACATTATTCTACACATATACATTTTTTTGATATTTTTTAATTATTTTTTTCGAGTTTCAATTATTTTCTTGAAATTCTATTATTTTTTTCATTTTTTTAACTATTGTCTAAATAGTGTAATTTTTACACCAGCTTTTATGATTATTTATATAATTATTCTATTAGTTTCTTTACATTTTACTTATTTCTTCAATAAAAATTATTTTTGCCAATTTAGAATTATTTTTTACAAATTGCAATTATTGTCTTCAAACTTCATTTAATTTCTTAATTTTTTTTTAAATTTCAGTCATTTTTGTCATTATTCAACTATTTTCTACACATATACATTTTTTTGATATTTTTTAATTATTTTTTTCGAGTTTCAATTATTTTCTTGAAATTCTATTATTTTTGTCATTTTTTTAACCATTGTCTAAAAAGTGTAATTTTTACACCAGCTTTTATAATTATTTTTATCATTATTCAATTAGTTTCTTTACATTTTACTTATTTCTTCAATCTCTCAATTATTGTGCGAAAATTTAAATTTCTTACACCAGTCTCAAACTTTTGTTTAAAATTTTAATTATTTTTGTCATTCTTTAATTATTTTGTTGTAACTTTAATTATTTTTGAAAATTTTCAATTATTTACTTCAAATTCTAATTATTTCGTTTCAATTTTTGTCATCATTTTTTGATTTTTAATCAATTTTTCAATTAGTTTTGTCATTTACAACTTTTTTTTTAAATTGAGTTATTTTTTTCATTATTTAATTATTTTCTCCATATTTCAATTTGCGATTTTCGAAATGTTTTTTTTTTCAAATTTGAATGTCTTTTCCTGCTGGCACCCCCAATTTAATATCAGTAATATTAAACTCTATATTGCCTATTCACTTTTTTTTATTTAAAATCTTAGTATTTAATCACTTTTTTTATTTAAAAGCTCACTATTTACTCACTTTTTTCACTTAAAAACTCATTATTTACTCATATTTATTTTTAATTATTTACGCACTTTTTTAAATTAAAAAGTCTTTTTTTTCACTATTTTCAATCTGCAAGTCCACTGGCAGCCCTCCTTATTGGATATTTTTGTTGTTTTATTTATTATTATAGTTTAATTTCTAAAATGTATGGAAAACTAATCGCGCGCTTGTGTGAGTATATATTTTGCTAGTTTATATAATAATATCAAAACTTTAGTTACATTAATCTAAATTTTCAACTTGATCTTTATGTTCAATCTTCTGATGTCAAAAAATTGTATCTCAAAGTATATATATGGGCTCTAACCTATATCTGTGTAAAAATGGTGACTTAATATTTAAATTATCATATCTCCGAAGTTAAACGGTAAATAAATTTCATATTTTGTAAGAATACGTATATTGAGCATTAAATTTTTGTTGTTGAAAGTTTTATAACATTCTCTACGTTCGCAATTTTTGAATACACTAACCTTAATTACCAGAGTTTTGTTCAGTTTACGTTTTAAATAAGTTATTTGAAAAATTAATCTAATAATTTAATTTAAAATAATTTTACTAATAAAATATGATAAATAGTTTAGTATTATACTAGTACTATACTAATACTAATTTTCACCAGATGACTGTTGTTTAATCCCTAGTCGATCGTTTGAACCAAACCATGACTAGAATACTGTCTCGCTTGAATCACTGTTCGGTCATGCTTCGGTTTAAACGTAAAGACTATATAAAATAAAAAAATTCTAAAACCGTTCAAAACTTAAGTTAATTTTTTGTTTTTAATGTATGTAAGGGTATGGCTTCGTCCAAAAATTACGTAACAGATTTTAGGGGTTGGGGGGTTCAATAAAATGTTACCAATCGTGACAGAATTGGGAGAGGGGGTTTCTTCTTTTGTTACGTAACACTTACTGATTGGCGAATCCTCTAATGCAATTTTATCCAAAGTTATTAGCATTTTAAAAATAGAAAATTTTGAAAAAAAATTAATTTTTTTAGTTTTTTGTTATTTTATATAAATTTTATGAAAAATACTTTCTACCCATTTTGTAGTTAAGTCAAAAACGCATCAATTGGGATATTTAAGATTTCTTTGCGATCTATTAATCAGAACTTAGTGCTGTTTAAAGAATCAACAATATTTTCAATTGTAATTTTTAGGGGTTTTTGTAATTTTATCAGAGAATTTATTCGATTTCTTTATTTTAGTGATTTATATACACAAATTAAGTAGGGGAGAGTGGCCATCAATGTACCGAGTTTTTTTCAAGGTCATAGTATTTATTCAATTTTACCAATTTCAAGTACTTTTTTGCATCAATATAAAACTGGAACACTTCTCTAGGTAATGCACACATATTATACCCGATTTATTTTGTTTAAGTAATAAAATTTAGGATTTTTCTAAACTAACACGCTATTTTCATTTTCAACAACCTGGGTACACAATGAACCACCTCTATAAAAACACTAAAAATGTTCAACAATAATAATATTGCAATTTTCACTTTGTGAAAAAACTTTTTTCTATCAAATACTATAAAAAATTATTACTTAATACTTTTTAATTGATAATGTATAACATAAATATACCTTAAATTGAAGTTAACTAGCTAAAATGGGATTTTCTTTTTGCTATGTTGAGAAGAGTACTGATAACAATCGCGATCACATGCTGTACGCATGCCTAGTTTTATAATCAGGCATACCAATCTGGAAATTGAAAATACACTAAAATTCCAGGTGGTTCATTGTTCCCTGGTACATTGAATCAACATGACATTTGCAACAAAAATGGTTTTTTATAACTTAATCCAATATTTCAAAATCTTTATCTCATTAGAATATTGTAGTTAAGGCCCGATACAAAATAAATCGTAAGTTTATTTATTTTTAAATTACCTTATTTCAATTAAAAAACGTGTTTGTATTTTAGGTAAATTTTTTCTTCAGTGCATCAAAAACAGTTTTTTTTAGTTTTCTCTGTAAAGAATAAATCCACATGTCTTAAACTGATGGACGTAGTGTGTTTACGCAAACTTCATTTATATTTAAAATTAGGAGAATTTTTATTTAATTGTTTCTGAGAAAATTGAAATGGTTCATTGAAAAAACTGGTACATTGATGGCCACTCTCCCCTAATCTCTATGAGGAAACAATGTGTTCAAAAAATGAATACAAATAATTACTCACTCAACATTTTTTATTATTTTCGCTGAGAATTCATTTAATTTCTTAATTTTAATCATATATATACAAATTAAGTAATTTCTGTGAGGAAGCAATGTGTTCAAGAAATGAATACAAATAATAACTCACTAAAAATAAATACCTGTTAGGGTGGCCCAAAAAACTTTTTTCGTGGAAAAGGGCATGACACCCCCGGAATTTGTTCCAATGCGAAAAAAAGTGAATACGTATTTTTGGATTTTTCAAAATTTTGATATTAATTGGTGCCGCCGGGCACCTCAATTTTCCCATGTAAAAAGCATTGGAAAATTTTCAATTTTCGAAAAATCAAAATAATTCTTAAGGGTTTAACAAAAGTTAACATTAAGTTACTGGATCTGAAAGTAGACTCTCTGACGATTAATTTGACCTATATAACTTTTAATTTTGATAACTCTAACCCGGTATAAAACTACCCCCTTTTTTAAATTTTTGCACCTATACGCACTTTGCACAAGTAAAAACCATGTTTGACAGTTTTATCGATAGAAATAGTTATTATTATGTATTGCAAGAGTTAATTAATATTTAATTAATTTTTTTATGAACATTCTTAACTATTTGACAATTGTTTAAACAAATTAATTTGTTTAAACAATTAATTTTTTCTAAAAAACCATACAAATGACTTTTTTATGTATATATTTTTATGTTTTTTATATTTCTTATGTTTTTTATGTTTAAACAAATTATTTAGTTTAAACAAATTAATTAGTTTAAACAATTATTTTTTCTAAAAAATCCTACAAATTACTTTTTTAATGTTTTTTTGTAAGGTTATCGTGAAGCTTTTCTATTAAAAATTTTGAAATTGTTTAAACAATTATTAATTATTTACTATTAAATTAATGTAAAATTAAATTAGAAAAAATATTTTTATATCTCTAATTTATTTCATTACAATAACAAAATTGTTTAATATATTTTATTTAAAATACACTTATATAAAAAAATGTAGGAAATAAAATTTTTGCAGTCATTACTGAATATTTAATGAATATTTTTTATAATATTACGAATTTTTTTCTTACTTATAAGAACAAAAATTTCTCAATTTGGTAAATTACACCGTCCGACAAAAATTAAGGGGAGGGACCGGTGAAATTTTAGCTTATGGAAATTCATGATGTTCAGGGTTATCAATTTTTTTTCTTGTGTAATTTTAGACCTAAATTTATGCCCCCACAGCACCGAAAATTTCCTGAAAATTTATTAAAGATTTATTTGCAAACTTCGGAATATTTAGGTGCAAAGCTTAGCGAAAATTGTATAAAGATTTAAATGTCCCGATTAAATAAATGTGACGCTCCGCGAGAGAAGGGACCTATCGCTGAGAAAGCAAACTTTAAAGGACGGACGGACAAAGAGGAGGAAGAAAAATCGAGACGCTTAACATGCCTATGTTTGAAGCTTCGTAATAAGAAAACTAATTGCAGGAATCAAATTTTAATTTTTGAAACTCAAAAAGCAACTCAAAAACTACCAATTGCCATAAAAAAAACTAAAATAAATAAAATCCAATTTCATAGGGCGGTCGTTCAAAGAAAATCCAAAAAATGCGATACACTTAGTACGTCTAGGTTTGAAGCATTATAACAAAAAGTGTAATTAATAAAAATTTTTTTAGAAACATGGAAATGAAAGAACAACTCAAAAATGATCTTTTAGTGTAAAAAAAATGAAAATTGATTTTTCCACGATAGGTCCCTTCTCTCGCGGAGCGTCACAAATGTTTAGCGTAAAAGTTGACTGAACATTTAAATTTACATTTTCATAAAATTTTCGTCGCGAAAGTTTCCTGAACATTTAAATTTACATTTTCGTGAAATTTTCGTCGCGAAAGTTTCCTGAACATTTAAATTTACATTTTCGTGAAATTTTCGTCGCGAAGGTTTCCTGAACATTTAAATTTACGTTTTCGTGAAATGTTCGTCGTGAAAGTTGACTGAAGATTTAAATTAAATTTTCGTGAAATGTTTGTCGCAAAAGTTGATTCAACATTTAAATTAAATTTTCGTGAAATTTTCGTAGTGAAATTTGACTAAACATTTAAACTGAATATTTGTGAAATGCTTGTCGCAAAAGTGAATTAAACATTTAAGTGAATATTTGCTAAATGTTGAGCGGAAAGTTGACCGAATAAAAAAACTATATTAAATAGAAAGGGAACAAGTAAATTAAACAGTAATTAAATTAATATAAACACATTTATTGAATAAAATTTTGAAGATTCTGTAACGTTTTACAAATCCTTAATCTAATATAATCTTTCAACTTACAATTTCCTGTGTGTTCTATTTAATATAATTTTTTTTATTCGGTCAACTTTCCGCTCAACATTTAGCAAATATTCACTTAAATGTTCAATCCACTTTTGAGACAAACATTTCACAAATATTCAGTTTAAATGTTCAGTCAAATTTCACTACGAAGATTTCACGAAAATTTAATTTAAATGTTGAATCAACTTTTGCGACAAACATTTCACGAAAATTTAATTTAAATGTTGAATCAACTTTTGCGACAAACATTTCACGAAAATTTAATTTAAATGTTGAATCAACTTTTGCGACAAACATTTCACGAAAATTTAATTTAAATCTTCAGTCAACTTTCACGACGAACATTTCACGAAAATGTAAATTTAAATGTTCAGGAAACTTTCGCGACGAAAATTTCACGAAAATGTAAATTTAAATGTTCAGGAAACTTTCGCGACGAAAATTTTACGAAAATGTAAATTTAAATGTTCCGTCAACTTTTACGCTAAACATTTATTTAATCGGGACATTTAAATCTTTACACAATTTTCGCTAAGCTTTGCACCTAAATATTCCGAAGTTTGCAAATAAATCTTTAATAAATTTTCAGGAAATTTTCGGTGCTGTGGGGGTGGGATAATGTCAAAAATATAAAAATAAATATTTTCCGAAACTAGGACCAAAAAAAAATACCCGTATCTGGCCGTTTTGCTAGATCAAGTCGTTTGTGGCTTTTAGGGGTGAAAACAGCCCTTAAATAAAAAGGGACATGATATTTTTGTAAAAAATATTAATTTTTTATAAAACTTGATATCTAGGGGTTTTTTGGCTCGCTGATTACAAATCCAATGTAAGTTTTTCAAAATTCAAAATGACGGATCCAATATGGCGGACAACTTTTTTAAAAATAGATTCAATTTGCCTGAAACTCGTTACTCGTGGTTTTTTGGGGTCGTTGATTACGAATCTGATGTCAGATTTTCAAAGTTTAAAATGGTGGATCCAATGTGGCGAAAATTAAAAAAAAAGAATTACGTTTAGGACAATCCATTTTTATTCAAGAACACTCACAATTCTGATATACAAACAGAAAACAAATGACATTTGTTATATTTTGATATTTAGTTGCATAGCTGAAGAAAATAGTATATATATCAAATTAATGTCAAACGTTGATATTTTTACTTTAAAAAGAAGTGTTAAACAATCACTTTATATTTATTAATTCGTCTAACTTAAGCTTCCTATTATCGAATATACTTACCTACTACAAAGTTTGCTTCGTTATAAAAAAATGTCCAATATTCAAATACACATTTGTAGAAATGTTTAAATTTTTTGTAATCTTCATCTCTATGAGGTCCACCATTTTAAATTTTGAAAATCTGCCATCAGACTCGTAATCAACGACCCCGAAAAACCACGAGTAACGAGTTTCAGGAAAATTAAATCTATTTTTAAAAAAGTTGTCCGCCATATTAGATCAACCATTTTGAATTTTAAAAATCTGACATCAGATTCGTAATCAGCGAGCCCAAAAACCCCTAGATATCAAGTTTTATAAAAAATTAATATTTTTTACAAAAATATCATGATACTTTTTATTTAAGGTTTGTTTTTACCCCTAAAAGCCACAACCGACTTGATCTAGCAAAACGGCTAGATACGGGTATTTTTTCTTTTGGTCCTAGTTTCGGAAAATGTTTGATTTTTTTGTGTGTGAAAAAAAAAGTTGAAAGAAGGGACCGGTGAAATTTTAACCCATCGAAATTTTTGATGCTCAGAGGTGTCAATTTTTTTTCTTACATAATTTTAGATGTAGAATTGTGGTATTACATAAAAATTAAAAAAATATATTTTTTTGTCCATTTTCGAATTTTTATTTTTTCAAAAAATAAAAATTTTGCAAAATCCATACGATTGATTGTAAAGATTCATTAAAATCGCGTGAAAAAAAATTGGCAATTGAAAAAAATGAAAATTGTGGAAGAGGTTTAATTTTCAAAATTTGCATTTTTTCAAGAATATGTATCTTAAACTCCGCAAAATATTTATTTTTATATTTTTGACATTATCCCATAAATTTAGGTCTAAAATTACAAGAAAAAAAATTGATAACCCTGAACATCATGAATTTCCATAAGCTAAAATTTCACCGGTCCCTCCCCTTAATTTTTGTCGGACGGTGTAATTTACCAAATTGAGAAATTTTTGTTCTTATAAGTAAGAAAAAAATTCGTAATATTATAAAAAATATTCATTAAATATTCAGTAATGACTGCAAAAATTTTATTTCCTACATTTTTTTATATAAGTGTATTTTAAATAAAATATATTAAACAATTTTGTTATTGTAATGAAATAAATTAGAGATATAAAAATATTTTTTCTAATTTAATTTTACATTAATTTAATAGTAAATAATTAATAATTGTTTAAACAATTTCAAAATTTTTAATAGAAAAGCTTCACGATAACCTTACAAAAAAACATTAAAAAAGTAATTTGTAGGATTTTTTAGAAAAAATAATTGTTTAAACTAATTAATTTGTTTAAACATAAAAAACATAAGAAATATAAAAAACATAAAAATATATACATAAAAAAATCATTTGGATGGTTTTTTAGAAAAAATTAATTGTTTAAACAAATTAATTTGATAATTTGATTTTTTTATAATTAAAAGTTATCCCGAGTCGAAATTTTGAGGCTACTTTAACGCTACATAGTCCAAAATTTTTAGGAAATAGAGGTTTAAAGTAGAAGCAAATTCAATACAATTTAGCTTCTACTTTGGTGCTATTATTAGAAGAAATTTCCTGTTTTCGCGATGAGAGCGTTAAAGTAGAAGCTAATATTCAACTATATTAAGGCCTCTTTTAACGCTCAAGACCCCCTTTTTATTGATCTTCTAAAGTCTAAACAAAGAAAGAATCTGTTTTTGCGAATAAAACTGAAATTAATATGAATGAAATTATAAAAAAAAATATAAAATAAATATTCAAAATTCATGCGCTTTTAGAATTCGTCACACTTAATACACACAAGCTGGAAGTAGTCTAAACTTACTAAATAAATTATTATAACGCAAGTGGGGATTCGAACCCACGACATAACGACCTACGCACTTATAATCTAACGCACTAACCACTACGCTACCGACGCTTATGAACTTAATATTTAATTTTCTCAGTGTCCTTATGATACAAATTACGAATAGTTTTTTTAGGACTTTTCAACAAAATTGTTACATATCGCCAATTTCTGAATGTTTACGGAGATTTTTATGTATTTTTCATTTGTTTAAACAATTTATTATTGTCAAGTTACAGGCTGATATTGATTTAAATCATT
Organism: Ganaspis brasiliensis; assembly: GCA_037103525.1. NCBI lineage: Eukaryota > Metazoa > Arthropoda > Insecta > Hymenoptera > Figitidae > Ganaspis > Ganaspis brasiliensis. The sequence goes on along the minus strand of JAZKLR010000040.1, from coordinate 2,980,400 downwards.
GAAGCATTTGCATTAAAATCATGATTTAAATAAAAAAAAAACTTTACAATTCTCCGGATGTCTAATACTGCATGTAAAAAATCACAAACCATAAAAAAACCACAAATTTGTGGATAAATCTTTAAAATTTCAATTTTAATATTTTAATCTTTATAAAATTTAAATAATTGGGCTAATATAGATAATCAAAATACCTACGATTTACAAATTTTTGGTATGAAGATAGCAAAAAATAATATTAAATCTTTATATCTTTAGGTCATTATAATTTAAATAAATTCCAAACGTCAATAAACTCATATTCAAATTTTTTCAAGCTTTTAAATGTCAATTAATTCAAATTTAAAGACACATTAGTTAATGCAAAATAATTAAATAATATTAATTATTTTTCATATTCACAATAATCCTTTTTTTAAGTCTTACAATATTTGTAATTCTTCTTTAGTTTCTAATTCAGTTTCTTTTTCGAAACTGTTTAAATTTTATCTTATAATTTCTTATTTTTATAAAATTTAAAGATTTTTTCTCCTTTTACTAATGATATTTTTTGTTGTTGTATTTGTCATTTTATTTTATTGATAAATAAATTATAAATAATAAATAATAATTATTATTTATTATTATTTCGTTGAGTTTCATAAGTTTTTTCATATTTTTAAAAATAAATACGCTTATTTTTTTATTAATGCACTTAATCAATTTGTTTTTAAATCTTGGATAGTTTTTGCGAGGTTTTTTGCAAACTTAGTACTTATTCTTTTATAGAATTTTTAGATTTTCTTTATTTTTCTAAATTTATTGTTGGACTTGCTTTCAGTGTAATATTATAAAAATGTTTTTGGTTTAATTTGCCCAAACTTTTTTTTTCTGAAGGATTTTTAATTTTCTTTTCTGGACTTTTTATATACATTTTTTTAATTTTATTTTCATCAATTTTAATTTTTTAAACAAATTATTGCTAGTAATTACTAATTCTTTACAAATACACCTAGGAAGATACAAATTTTTCCTAATTTTACAAATAAATTACTGGGCTCTGGTTAGAAAAATAAAAATTATTGACCATAAATTATTATTTTTATATTTTAAAACAATTTATTATTGTTAATTTATAACATTTAAAAACACCTAGCAAGTAGTAGTTTTTTAATTTGTTTACTTTTTATATTGAAAAAATAAGATATATTCATCATAATTAACAACAATCACCACTCAAAATTGTTTAAACAAATTATTGTTAATAATTGTTATTTTTTTACAAGTGCATCTAGAAAGATACACATTTTCCCTAATTTTACAAATTATTGGGTTTTGGTTATAGATTAAAATTTTTTCCTCTTAAGGGCTAATCAGAGGAACAATAATAATTGAAGAAAAAGTTAGTTTAACTCCCGTTTTTCTTATATGTTAAATAAAAAAGTATATTTCAATGGAAAAAATGACTGAGTTTCACTTGCAGGTTTAAAGTAGAATAAAAATTTTCATTTCTTTATAACTAGGAATGTGGAGCTTTAAAAGAGCTGCTAATTTTAATGATTGGAAAAATGAAACATGTGTATAGACGTAAAGTAGAAGAAAATATTATTATTAGAAGTAAGGAAGAGGCTAAAAATTAAGAAGTCGTTAAGTAGAAGCTAAAGTTCCTCATGAGCTTCAAAGTAGCTTCAAAATTTCGACTCGGGATATAGGTCAAATTAATCGTCAGAGAGTCTACTTTCAGATCCAGTAACTTAATGTTAACTTTTGTTAAACCCTTAAGAATTATTTTGATTTTTCGAAAATTGAAAATTTTCCAATGCTTTTTACATGGGAAAATTGAGGTGCCCGGCGGCACCAGTTAATATCAAAATTTTGAAAAATCCAAAAATACGTATTCACTTTTTTCGCATTGGAACAAATTCCGGGGGTGTCATGCCCTTTTCCACAAAAAAAAAATTTACAATGCATTTTTGGGCCACCCTAATACCTGTGGTACAACTTAACAGCTGTTTTTTACATTTATATAATTTAAATTTGACCCTCATATTCTACACTTGAGAAACTATTAATAAAATATTTGCAAGATCATTTCCTATTCAAAAATACATAGTTTATGCTTTTAAAATAAATTAATTTATAATTAATTAATTAAATAAGTTAAAAATTATGCTCTTCCTTAAATGTTCTTTTACTGGTTCCGTTACCTTATATAATTAAAAGCAATTTATCTATTTAGTTATTTACTAAAAGTGATTATATGATTAATATAGACCACTTCTAATTCCATATATTTTACTGGTCCAATAAAAATGATAACTAAAAGCGATTTGTAAACGAATCTGCACTTCATTAATAGTAATCTGCTAAATCAGATTTAGAGAGCCTATTCACAAGTTTACATACCAATTATAATTGGTACATTAATTGCGTATTACTATCTGAAGCGAACACTTGATTGATTTAATGTAGGTTTGAGTTGAATGTTCAGAAATAGAGTTTCCAAATGTAATAAACTATTAAAAATTATCACTGCAAACAGAAAATAAACGAGAATGTGGCTCTGAATAGGGTTGTCTACCTATAGAGTTTGTTTAATGCATTTTTTAGTGGACAGATTTGATCAAAATGCAAATACTCAAATGTGAATGAAAATCGATTGTCTCATGTGCCGAGAATGTATATTTATGACAGATCAATAAAATGACAAAGAAGTAGTATCGATCATATAGTTTTCGTCTTTCTACTTGTAGATCACAAATGCATCAACGACACGCCATCCGGAACCAAACATTTGCATTAGTTATTAGAGTCTACAATTTGTCGCGAATGCTCTTGAAAATTTTTAGATTAGAGGACATTAACGTCAAAAATAGGAACTTGGGGAGGACACTTTAATTTGCGTATAGTACGGAATGTAAAAACACTTTAATTATCATTATTGCACCTATAGATAAATTTTTTATTCAAACCAAATATAGGGCGAGAGTGGGTATTACTGCGATCGTTTTAGACCAGTTTGACTTTAAAGTGCTCATTTAGATGAATAAATTAACCAAATTTTGTGCCCTCCGTTTTGGATAAAAGATTCACAAAGAAAAAGAAATTATTGTATTTACTGTCGGATTGTTAACATAGAACAAACTTGAATTGTTATAACGAATTTGTTTTGTTGTATCAACAATTACGTTTGTTGTCATGGCATAATCTGAAATGGTTTTGTTACTACAACAATACCAAATTGGGCATCCGGATCAAATATATATTTTTGAATTTTTATCTAAAATATTGTTCATAAAGAAACAAAGAATATTTTGGCACCCAATAATAAATTAAGAAAATCAATTTAGTAATAATATTTAAAATGCATGAGTTAGGGGTTATTCATAAATTATGTAACACGTTTTTTTGATAATTTTGACCCCCCCCCCCTATTTAACAAGTCGTAACATACTCATTTATCCCCACCCTCTAGACTGTTACGTAACTTTGAAAAATATTGTATCACCTTTGATTTTCAGAAACTTTGCTTATTTCTAACCAAATATCAAATAAATTCAAGGGATATAATTAAAATCGAGATTAAAATACAAAAAGTTTTCGTATTTTTGTACTGAATTGACTTAAAAAAAACAATGTAAAAAGTATTTTAAACAATGGGTAAAAATATTACGTCCCCCCCTCCCCCATGTAACAAGTAGTAACATTTCCTAAAAAAAACCTCCCCCTATATCTGTTACGTAATTTATGGATGTAAATTACTGTAAATGTGTATAAGCTACTGCGAATTAATTACTGCGAAAAATATGACGTTAATTTAGACGTTATATTCTCACAGTAATAGGAACACGTGTATATGTCCCAATTATTGTGATAAATAATAATCTAAACTTAAATAATAAAATAAATAATATTTGAAATAAGTAAGGTTCTCTCTAAATTTGAACTAGTTAAAAAAATAACTAATAATTAGTAAAAACGTGGCTGAGTTTTTATTTCAGCGATTAGTTCAAAATAACTAAATAGTAGTAAAAAAAATGACTAATTGTTAGTAAAAACATGACTAAAAAATAGTTAAAATTTGACTAACTGAATTAGTAAACAGAATTTTACTAAAATATTAGTTATTTTGACATAACCTAAAAATGAATTTGAATAATAATAATAAGTTATTTTTTACTAAATGATTAGTAGAAATACAACTATTTGAATTAGTGACTGAGTTTTTGTTTTCAAATTAGTTATTTTTAAATAATTCAGATTTAGAGAGTTGAAAATAACTTTTTTCATATATTTTAAAATAGGTGGAAATTCTCAAATAATTAAAATAATACTTTTTTGAATATCGCAGTGTACCTAGTTGGAGTTAAAACCCACTCTTACCTTAATTCGATTTAAATATAAAAAATATAGAAACAATAGAAAATTTGCGATCTTGTTATGATTTACTTTTATGACTTCTTTAAATAAAAATATAACTTGAGTAATTTTGATATTAGAAGATTATATGTATGTTATTATAATAGATACACAATCTTCTACTTCCTGCATCGAGAGCAATTTTTATCTACTTGATCTAATAAACTACAGTTCAATTTCCAAATTATCATGCACAACTTTGATTTGGTCTTGAAGAGTGCCATTCACTCAAGAAAAACATTTGCAATTTACGTAGATAAAATTTTTTTTCTTTATTGTTAAAAAATAGTAGATATTTGTTGTTTTTTTTTTTTACTTTTTAATTACATTCTCGTCATAAATGAGAAGTTCTTGAATTTGTGCGATCTTGAACTTTTGCTAATAACTCAAAATTTTTTAAACGTCAAATCTTTTATTTTTAAGTTAATTCGTAGTACAATTTTTTCCATTTTTAAATTTTGAAACGAATATTCCGTAGAAACTTTTTAGTTGATATCTTTCATTAATTTTAATTCAGATTTTATTTTTAATTTTATAAATAAACATCTTGTAGCAATGTGTCCTATATTATATTGTAATAAGATAGAGTTAAATCCACATAATTTTTATATTATACATTTCAATTTCGTTGGTGCTCTTAATAATTAACTTTGTTAACTAGAGACACGTAAATTATTGAAATTTGAGTTGTTTCATCAAAATTAGGACGAATTTGCTTCTTCGGTTCTAATTTCGAATCCATGCAAATTTTGAACTTTAAACATCTGTATATTGTGAACCCACATAAATTCTATACATTAATTTCTCAAGTATTATGTACGATTACATAATAATATCAACTTTTCAAAAACAATATTGATCTGTAACTTTTTGTAAACAAAAATCGCAATAAGCAATTTCAAAAGAATAAACTATTTTAACAAAATTAAATTGAAATAAGTTATAGATTGATATATGTAAATTAATTCCAAAAGTTTTCATTAATGCGAGGAACGAATAGTACATCAATTAGAACAACGCAAAAAATCAAGGCCGGAAATTCTCATAGTTCCATTGTTTCCATTAATTGTTTCTGAGATAAAGCAATTAAATTGAAAAATTAATTTAAAAAAAATAAGTCAATTAAAATGAAAAAATTGCATATTTGACTTTTTGAAATAAAATTGCTTTGAAAAATGATGAAAAAGTAGTAAAGTTACTTGCCATTTTGAAAAGTTGTGAATCCTTTATACAATAAATATAGGTATACACGAGTTTTATAAATGCATTCGTCGACACGGAACGCGGACGATTAAGCCCTTCTGTAGCAAGTCATTTTAATTTATATGAATTGCAAAGCAACATTAGATTAGCGACAATTATTCGACTACTTAAATTATCTCGTTGCATCTTCTAGAAATAGATTCATCACCGTTCAATAGTTTTCTATTTGTATTTTATTAATTTCCAACTTTAAAATTCTACTAAAGTTATTCTATTTCTGTTAATTTCTAAAAATAAAATAAACGAAGCAATATTGACAATGAAGAAAAAAATTACTATAATTTGATTTGAAATGTCAAAAACTTTATGATATTCACCTTTCAATAATACCTATTAATAAACTAGAGATTTTAAAAAAGAGGAAACAAAAAACGACTTTCATTGATACATTTATTTTATTATTGGTAAATTTTGATTTAAACTTGATTCACGTATTGATGTAAAACTATTTTAAATAGTATTTTTACTCTGTCTTGATTAATATGACAGTTCTAGAAAATACTTATTGAAAAAATTAGAAAAATTATCTTTTTTTCTTACATTTAAAGATGTATTTTGTCCAATCTTTTTTACACTTGGTCACTTTAGTCGAGCAGTGATTTTTCAAAAAATAGCAAAATTAAAAAAATTAAAAATTATTTTAAAATATTTGTTACAGAAAATGAGATATTTTATTCAATTTTTGACTTATAAAAATCACTTCATTGAAACTTTTTCAAAATTGAATACATTTTTTTAAATACTTCAATATTGTTTTTAAGATTTTGCATTTGTACACTTTTTTCCGAAATCAACTAAAATATTGAAGAATTTCTTTTCCTGCTTTTTCAGAAAAACTTTATTTTATGGAATTTCTAAAAATTGTGTACTCACTCAGCTCTAATTTGAAAAAAAGTGTGCTCGGTCTGCAAGTCTGTTAAGTTATGTTCTCGTTTGAAGGCTGTTACTGAATGTCTAGCTTTGAAAAATAAACAAGTGAGTTTGCTCTACGACGTAAGTTTGAAATCAATAGTTATCCAATGGATCCAATCTGATTTCAAACTTAAAAAATAACTTAACGCAAAGTAAAGAAGTTAAGACAAAACTTAAAAATATAAGTATAGATGTGCAACTCGGTTCAAATTTTATCATTTTTGTAAACTGATTTTTCTTGGAATTAATTGCAAGAGTACTATGCATATACTTACACTCGTACTAGATTTGTAGAGATAATAAAAAATTTATAAAACAAAATCTTCAATAAATCTCTTTTTTAGGGCAAACAAATAGTAAAATTAAATAAACACATTTTTTAATCAAGGATAAGATAAGGTGAAAAATGTGCTTTTAGAAAATTGACATTCACCTTGTTTTTTTTATCGAAGGTATTTTAACATATACATGCGAGTTTTAGTTGAAAGTTTAACATTTTTTGAAAAATTATAAATGTTCAAATTTAATAGTTCAATAGTTACCTCGTTGACTGGAAAATAAATTTTAATTACAAAGTTTATTCATAATGGTATAAAAAATTAAAAGTAAAAAAAATCTTTCAAAAAGTTTCTGTCAAACATTAAAAGTCAAAATGGCGAATCCAATATGGCAGACAATTTTTAAAAAATCGATTAGTTTTATTTGAAAATTGTTACTTTGAGGGTTTTGGGGTAGCTAATATCAAGAGACTGAATTTCCAATATTTTTATATTCATGAATTTCTATTGAACCGAATTTTTATAAAAAAGAATTTTTGTTTTAATAAATTGTTATTCAACCTTTGGAGGACCGGGGTAGTCACTATAATGTCCATTATGCATATTGTCTTTTAAATTTAAAATATTTTCTGCGTATAGGAATAAATTTTGACATAAAAAAAAGTATTAATTTCTAGGAAAAATTGCTGGTCTTTAATTAGGAAATTCTGAAAGAATTCCTCAAAGTGTTGCAAATATCACGTAAAAAGTGTCTAAAAAACAATATTGAAAAATAAAAATTTAAAATACTGGCTGAAGTTAACAATTTTTTGCAAAATTTCAGCCAAGAATATAAGAATTTTGAAATTGGATGAATTTGGATCTTGGAGATTTTGAGATCGTTGATTCTGAATCTGAAGTCTGATTTTTAAACTTCAAAATGGCGGTTCCAATATATCGGACTAATTTTCGGGGTTGCTAATTTCGAATAACAGCACAGCAGTCGTCATCAAAAGCTAACATTTATGTTTTTAAAATTCTTTTAAGAAAATTAGAAATATATACAGTCAATTACAATCTAAAAAAAAAAACACTTAATATTTACCGATAAAAAAACAAATAGATTTCGAGATAGAAAGCGATTAAAAGATAACTGCGTAGCAACATCTTTAATCGAGTTTGTAGTCAAACTAAAAATTCGAGATACATATCTTTGAAATAATTACAACACCATTAATGACAATATCATTAAAAGTAAATTAAGTATTAGTTACAGTTAGGTACTAAGGGCAAATAAAAATATAGAAAAACAAGATTTGAAAAAAAATTTATTTTATTTTCAAAGAAATATTTATTGTAGAATAATATTTTATTACAGTTCAGCTTTGCTTTAAGCATTTAAATATTAAAAAAAATTAATTCAAACATTAATTTGAAGTAAAAATCCATATATTCAGTTCAGATAAACTATCATATTGATGATTTAAGTAAAGTTTTGTGACAAAATATTTAATATTTTAAGAGAAAGTTTATGAACAAATTTTGCCTATACCCGTGAAGTCGTACACTGTCCATGCCCTTAAGAGTTTGAAATAAGTTAAATTCTCTGTCAGTTGTAGAAAAATTGTCGGATTTAAAATCATGTTTTGAACAAGACTATCAAAAGGATGTATATCGTTGTAGTGCGGATAACAAAAGTTATTATTATTGTAATATTATGAATTTATTTCCATAATATTATGAATTTATCACTCAGTTAATAATTATTGAAAAGATATTATCGATTTCACTGAGTCAAATAAAACGAAAAAATCTTCACTTTTTTAACGTTTCAACAGCTATGCTGCCCTCATCAGAAACTAAAATTTATTAATAACATGTTTAACAAAAAATTAATTTACAAATTATGCATATAATAAAATGAAATGGTGTCAACAATAATTACCGTAAAAAATTAACAATAAATAAATTAAATATAAAGACGATGACAAATTTTTGACAACAAGTGTCTCGTCCGTTTACTAAAATTAAACTGAGGTAATTAGAATATTATTGAACTAATCAATGCGATCGGATTATTATAAGTCATTGTGTACAAAATATAAGGGTACATTCTTGATTGTCGAAAGTTAAAATAAAATTAAATTTAAATTCTACTTTGAAAAAATATTACAAACTTAAAAATTTGTTTATAAATTATATGAAGTAGATTATTTAAAAAAACACATTTTTTACATAAAAAAATATATTACCTAGTCAATCAAAACCTTGAGAAGGAAATCAACAAATTAAAGAAAGTAATAAAAAGATAGTAAAAAAAATTTTTTCCTTAAAATTTATTGTTTTTGATAAAATTATTGTGTTATTTTAAAAGTAATGTTAATATTCATTTCGATATCTATATTTACGTTCATTAAGAAAATGAGTATAGGTCTTACTAAGATTCTTTGTGTCATCTTTTTTGTTAATTGGATTTCTCTGCATGTTGATAATTTTTCAATTCTAGACAAAGAATCTAATCTAGATAAAAGATTAACTTCAGAAATGATTCACATCAACATGCAGAGAAATCCAATTAACAAAAAAGATGACACAAAGAATCTTAGTAAGACCTATACTCATTTTCTTAATGAACGTAAATATAGATATCGAAATGAATATTAACATTACTTTTAAAATAACACAATAATTTTATCAAAAACAATAAATTTTAAGGAAAAAATTTTTTTTACTATCTTTTTATTACTTTCTTTAATTTGTTGATTTCCTTCTCAAGGTTTTGATTGACTAGGTAATATATTTTTTTATGTAAAAAATGTGTTTTTTTAAATAATCTACTTCATATAATTTATAAACAAATTTTTAAGTTTGTAATATTTTTTCAAAGTAGAATTTAAATTTAATTTTATTTTAACTTTCGACAATCAAGAATGTACCCTTATATTTTGTACACAATGACTTATAATAATCCGATCGCATTGATTAGTTCAATAATATTCTAATTACCTCAGTTTAATTTTAGTAAACGGACGAGACACTTGTTGTCAAAAATTTGTCATCGTCTTTATATTTAATTTATTTATTGTTAATTTTTTACGGTAATTATTGTTGACACCATTTCATTTTATTATATGCATAATTTGTAAATTAATTTTTTGTTAAACATGTTATTAATAAATTTTAGTTTCTGATGAGGGCAGCATAGCTGTTGAAACGTTAAAAAAGTGAAGATTTTTTCGTTTTATTTGACTCAGTGAAATCGATAATATCTTTTCAATAATAAAAGTTATTATTATTAATATAAAATTATTAATATCAAATTTATATATAAACTAATCTAATTTGGGAAAGTAATAGTCATTGATGACATCAAGGTTTTAATTAACAAAAAAATAAATATGGCTGATTCTACAAAAAGTTGAAATTGATGTCCTTCATGATTTCTGTAAATCAGGATCGTCAATTATGAAAAGTTATTTTTTTTTAAATAATATTCCTGTTCTAGATATACGAATTTGTAAAACAAATTTATTTCTTACATGATAAACAAACAAGATATTTTCAAGAGAGTACCCTCAAAATCATTCCCTCTCTATATCCCAACTGCTAAATTCGAAAAGAATCATTAACTCAAAACGTAAAATTCTTTACTAATTGTTTCTTATCTTACTTTATATTTATATAAGATAATATTGACTGTAACTACACGAGTTTATAATTTAAAAACAGCGAATGGAAATATTTTTAAATATACTGCAAAATTTGTCCTTGAAAAATTTCAAATAAATTTGAATAATGAGTTAAAAAAATTAATTAACTTGGAAAAGCTATTTTCGACTTTTTTTTAAAAATCAGCCATATATTTTAATAGATGAAGTTATTTGCATACCAGAAATTAGTTAAATATTGTCTTAGTGTAAGAACACAGTTCTAATCAAAGTTAATATTATAAAGAATTGATTGAAATCAAGAAGATTTACCAATAAAATTCACAATAAATCATATAAAGTTTAGCTGAACAATATTTGTCAGTGAATTGAATCTGAACCATAAGAGGCTTCTACAGATTTAATCAGTGGCACCCAATCGGCTGGAGCAGGGGGGGGGGGGGCGGCCGCCCTTCCTGGTCGAGGGGTGGGTGGTGTCAGGAAGATGGTAAAAAATATAAATAAAAAATTTAATTTTACTTAATAAAATAATCAGAAAAGTACAGAATTCAAACACCCCATGAACTTACGAACGTATGAACTATGGTTAATTTGATTTTAATATAATAAATTGTAAACCTAATATTTAATCCAGTAGCTGTTTTTTAGTTAGAATGTCTTTGAAATATTGGTTTTTAAATTCAAGTATAACCATAAATAAAGGGTATCATGACAAAAGGGGTCAAGCGCCAATATCATGTTTTTACAGGAAGCGAAAAACACAAATTTAAAGATTTTACGGGTTATTTGGAACGAAACTAAGAAAACCGTTTCGAGATATTGATGTTTTACTAGAAAAATAATAATTTGTTTAGCTAAATTTGCATATTAACGAGACATATAAAAAAATCATGCTACTTTAAGTTTGCATCAAATTATTATCCACTTTACACTTCTATTGTTTTTCAATTGATTTGTGATTGTAGGTAAAAACTTATGCATTTGTGATTTCAATTTTGTTTAAAAATCGGTTTAAAAACACAATTCAAAAGAAAATTCTTTTCAAAAAATGTGTCAATGAATATGCTTGATTTTTTAATGAAAAAATCTCAAATTCGAAAAATTGGCGCTTGACCCCTTTTGTCATGCTACCCTTCAAATTATTAAATAATTATATTTTTAATCATTAATAATATGTTCCTATAAAAATTCAAGAGTACCCTATTGGAAATAACAAAATGAACGCACCGCCCAAGGGCCAGAATCTTTTCACTGTTGTTGGTTATTTAAAACTATATACTTATATTAAGGGGTTACATGGGTTTTAAAGGCCAAAAAAAAACACTTTTTTAATAATTTTTTTAATGTAATAAACGAATTAATTTATTGAGCCCTTTTACCACATACAAGTACAATATTTAAAGAATAAATTTTATAAATTTTATTAAAAAATTATAAAAATTGAGCCATCGAGGACTGACGTTTTAACACCACTGAGAAAAAAATGTTTTTGCGGTGGACATGATAATTCCATATAGCTTCATCCGAAATCAAAAACCGAACGATTTTCTGTTAGAAGGTGAGTCTGGCTGGTGCCTGAACGAAGGATTTAAAAAATTTTTGATTTTTGAATTTTTGGCAGAGTTTTATGCAGAAACTACCATTTTTTACACACTTTTTGACTACATATATCTTTATAAAATTGGTTGTGATTAAAAAGAATAAAAGTCCTTCGTTCAGGCACAAGTCAATGCTATTGACAAGAAGTGTACCAAATTTTAAGAAGATCGGTGCATTAGTTCTCAAGAAATCGTGTCCACTGTCTTCAAAAATCGAGTTTTGAGAAAAAAGCAATTAAAGTTGAAGGTTCAAAAAGTTGGATTTTTCAAGATATTGGCGGATTTTTTGTTATCCATGAAAAATAATCAATTGATACCTGCTAATTGGAAATATGAAATTATAAATTTCTAAATTTAGAGTGATAGGCACGATGTTTTTCGATTTCAAACCATTGAGTGCCAGTCGAATATAATGAGAGAAAATTCCAAATTCTCTTTCTTTCTCTCTCTCTCACTTAGAGTTTTAATCAGATTAACTTGAAAATTGGGGAAAATATTCTTGACATGTTATACTATTAAATAAAACATTTTTTTAAAGATTGATTTTTTGAAGCTTTAAAACCCATGTAACCCCTTAAACTAAAATAATTTCAAATTAAAAAATTAAGGAAATTGTAGGGATAATTGTGGGAAATAATTGTAAATTGAATAATTGGATTGAAAATCGAAGAATATAATTTAAAATTCAAGAAAATCACTGAAATTTGAAAAATGTAATTGAAATTTAAAGATTATAATTAAAAATTTAAAAAAGTTATTGAAAAAAGGCGAGAATTATTGAATATAAGAGAATATACTTAAAAACAAAAGAACCGAATTAAAAATTATTTAAATTATTGAACAATTGTATTTAATATTAAAGAAACTTATTGATACCTGAAAAAATGATTGAAAAATGGCGAGAATTTTTGAATAGTAAAGAAAATACATATAATTGGAATTTAAAGAAAATAAATAAGGATTGAAGAAAATATTTGTAGAATTAAACAATTGAATTAGGTACAATTTAAAAACTATTTTTTATAATTATGAATAAAATAACTGGAAAAAGCCGAGAATTGTTTAAATTTGAAAAATTAAATAAAAATCGAAAATGTAATTAAAAATTTAAGAAAATAATTGAAAAATTAAGAATGGAATTGAAATTTTATAAAAAATAATTAAAGAAGACGAAAATTATTAAATATGGTAGGAAATTATGTGAAATTGCAGAAAATAATTGAAAATAGAGTAAAATATCGGATTTTTGAAAAAAATATTTGTAAAAAACATGGAATTATTGAATATGGAAGAAATAATTGACAAATGATAATATTTATTGAATATTGTAAAAAATTAAAAAAGGTCAGGATAATGGACACAATTTAAAAGTAATTAAAAAATTAATGAATAATTATACAATTTTAATAGAAAAATAATTAAAAATAACCGAGAATTATTGAATACTGAAGAAAATAATTAAAAATTGATGCATGGAATTAAGCAATTTAATTCAAATTTAAATGAAATTGAATAAACCCAAGAATTATTGAATATTGAAGCAAATATATTGAACTTGAAGGAAATCACTGAAAATTGAAGAATGGAATTAAAAGTTAAAGATTATAATTTCAAGTTCAAAAAATTTATTGAAAAAAGGCGAAAATTATTGAATATAGAAGAAACTAATTGAAAACTGAAAAATTGAATTGAAATTTGAAGCATATAATTAAAAATTGAAAAAAGCCAATAATTATCGATTATTGAAAATTTTATTAAAAATTAAGGTATTTCTCCAATGGACAGTCCCTGTCAAAGGTTAGTATTTCAGTTAATAGCAATAAGTAATTAAAATAATTTATTTCTTGACTTATTATTTAGTGTTAATAGGTTATCGGCTGTCGGCCAATAGGTTTTTAATGAAAATGTTTCAAAAATGAACAAATGTTAAATTTTTAACATTTTTCAAAGATACCTTTTTTACAAGTCTATCTTTTCTTACCATTTTTTTTAAAAATAGTTTAATTTAAGTAAATAATAGCTTATTTTCTTCAGAAAAACAAACTCTACAACTTCACCTCGCCAGATTTTTGAAAAAGTGGATAGTTTTTTAAATAAAGCAGTTTGTTTATAAATATTTATAAATATGTTTTTAAATAAATTACTATATTTAAAAAATGGTTTACTTTTTCAAAAATCTGACGAGGTGAAGTTGTAGAGTTCGTTTTTCTGTAGAAATAAATAAGCTATTATTTACTTAAATTAAACCATTTTTAAAAAAATAGTAAGAAAAGATAGACTTGTAAAAAAAGTATCATTTTTTCAATTTTTTTTTATTACGAGGTTTGGAAAATTCATTTACGCACCATAAAGAACACCTTACCATGAACGATGCACGCATCATTTAATTCAACTGAAATACTAACTTTTGACAGGGACTACCCATCGGGGAAATACCTTAAAGAAAAGAATTGAAATTTAAAAACAATTGAAAATTGAAGAAAATAATTTAAAATTTCATTTAAATAATCGTAAATTACATTTTTAATTAAATTTGAAGGAAATAATTGATAATTCAAAGAAAAATTAGAAATATAATTAAATATTGAAATAAGTAATTGAAAAATTGATAATTGTTGAGAATATTTGACAATTGAAAAAAAATCGAAAATTGTTAAGTATATTTGACAATTGAAAACAAATTCTAAAACTGTTGAGAATATTATACAACGGAGCAAGGTAGTTTAGAAAATTTAAGAATAATTGCATAATTTAAGGAGAATAATTGTAAATTGAAAACTGTTTAAAATTTTATAAAAAATTATAGATTCATTAAATAATGAAATTAAAATTACAACTGTTACTTACAAATTTAAATTTTGATCAATTCAAAGGCATTTTTAAAAAAGTAGTTGACTCATTATATTACTCTCTAAATTTTGAATCAGTGAGAATTTAGCCTACAAATCAGTGAAATTTCACTGACTTAAATTTAGAGAGTATAGATAATTTTATTACGTGAACCTTTTTTTTTTTTTTTGCTTGACAAAATTAGGGTTCGTGAAAGGGGGGTGCACTCTAAAAACAAGTGTCTTATTTTGTCCTCACTTTTAAGACATTTAAGAGTGTCTTAATTTTAAACCATTGAGAAAGTGTCTTAAAAATATCTTTAAGACGCTTTCTAAACGTCTTATGTCTTAAAATAAGACACTTGTAAGACACCTGTTTTTACAGTGTGGTATTCTGGAAACAAGTCTAGCCTCCCTGCTAGAAATTTAATGCATAGTCCCCTCCAACTAGATTTTTTGTCTTAAAAAGAGAATATATAATTCCTAACAAACTAAAGTTTAATACTTTACAAAACATGCAAGGCCATTTGTTTTTAATAGAAGTTCAATCATTTTCCCAGAGGGCAGAAGTGATTATACATAATCCAAAATGGTGTCTAAATAGATGCGCCTATATTTGTGCCTTTTAACAGATTTTTAAAATTCTAGAAAAATAAGTTCCGCATCCTGACAAGTGCATCCGCAGACGACGCATAGCTTCCGGTCCATTTTCCAAAGTACAGAGGGGGGCCTCTAATAATAATTTGTAAAAGAACTGGTCTATTCTTCGCGAATATGATTTCCGGATGAAATGTTCTTGTACACTGTAAAAAATTTTTCGGAAATTTTTCCGAAAAAATTCGGACAGCACGGAACCCCAGACGGTGGAAATTTTTCCGAAAAAAAAATTGGTTTTATTTCCAACTTTTTCGGAAACTTTTCCTACTGATGAAGAGGAATTTTTTCCGAAATTATCGGAAATTTTTCCGCATATGAAGTTGGACATTTTTCCGAATACGTCGGATATTTGTCCTGACATTAAGTTGGAATTTTTTCCAAAATTACCGGAAATTATTCAAATTTTGTACACGGAAAAAAAGGGTTGGGTTTAATAACCAAAAGAAAATTCGTTTCTAACCAAAGTGGGTGGTTGACTATTATATGGTCTGAGTCCTGACCCAACTCATATATGAAACATTACATGTACAGTTGTAATAAAGAAATATGTTTATCAATTGTTGTGTTGTGCTGAAATTACATTTGATTATTAATTAACATTTTATTTATACCTTAAACGCAACTAAACGCATACATACGAAATTTTTGAAAAATCCTAGCGACACTGAGATTCGAACGCACTAACCCTAACGCTAAACGCAAATACGCATATTACGATACGAGCACCTAACCATTGAGCCATCTTGGCTATGAAATTCTCTTTTCAAAGAACTTGGTGATCTCAAGTTTCGTTTGGTCGCCACGTGCAGATGAACCCCCGCAATGGCATCGCCCGTCAACAATAGACTCTCATAAATTTTGGTCCTATGGTTTAGTTAGCATTACTGGCATGTGACACTCACACATATTTTCACCAAAAGGAGAATGGCAATAAATTCCTTTCGACAAATTTTTTGTGAATCCATTATTTTAAAGATTAAGACATTTTTTTGAAGAAGATTTTTAAGAATCTTATCCAAATAAAATTTAAAAATATTTATTTGAAATAAGATAATTTATATTCGGAGAAATTTTCATTTTTTGTATAATCTGTATATCTGTTTATATTATTAAGAAACATTCAAAGATAGAAAACATTTCTAATATTAAAATTTAAAATTTTATTACAATCATTACTAACAATGTTTACTTTTTTTCTGATTGAAATTAACATAAGATTAAATTTATTTGGTAAAAAAATTATTTATCGATACTAAATTACCAATAAATTAAATAAGTAAATATTCTTAACAATATTAACTGGTTCAAACAAAATAGTTTAAAATTAAATTATATGTATTAGGAAAAATAATTGAAAACAATAATTAATCGATATTTAAAAATGATAAAAGAATACAGGCTAAAAAATGAATACAAATAAATTGATTAACGTTTTAAACAATTTCATTTATTTATATTAATAAAAGTAATATTTTTAAAATGCAAACATTGCCCAAAACAATTTTTTTTTTATAAATTAAACAGAAGAATTAAATATTAAAATATAATAGTAATAAATATGTAAAACAAAATTTTTATAACAAAAACATGTTAGATCTATTAGTTCTGTATCAACAATCTTTTAGTAAAATTTTTGTTCTTCACATAAATAAATTTTTCATAATTATAATAAATAAAATAATTAGAAGAAACTAATTAAGTCATTTGTATTTTTTAAAAAATGAAACTAGGAGTTCCTTTTAGTAGGAGTACAAAATAACATTTGTTCTTCACATAAATAAATTTTTCATAATTATAATAAATAAAATAATTATGAGAAACTAATTAAGTGATTTTTATTTTTAAAAAAATAAACCTAGGAGTTTCTTTTAGTAGGAGTACAAAATAAAATTTTCTTAGATTGAGCAATATAATATGCACAAGTTAAAAATCCGTTTAGTTTGGAAATTTTTCTGAAGTTTGAGAAATAATTTCCGGTTTTTTGTGGAAAATGTATTTTTCCGACTGCACTCGGAAATATTTCCTTTTACTATAGGTTAAAAATCCGTTTTGTTTGGAAATTTTTCCGAAGTTTGAGGAATAATTTCCGGTTTTTTGTGGAAAATGTATTTTTCCGACTGCATTAGGAAATATTTCCTTTTACTATAGGTTAAAAACCCGTTTTGTTTGGAAATTTTTCCGAAGTTTGAGGAATAATTTCCGGTTTTTTGTGGAAAATGAATTTTTCCGACTGCATTCGGAAATATTTCCTTTTACTATAGGTTAAAAATCCGTTTTGTTTAGAAATTTTTCCGAAGTTTGTGGAATAATTTCCGGTTTTATGTGAGAAAAGTATTATTCCGACTCCATTCGGAAATATTTCCTACTACCATAGGATAAAAATCCCATTTGATTGGAAATTTTCCCGAAGTATAAGGAATAAATTCCGGTTTTTTGTGGAAAATGTATTTTTCCCATTCCATTCGGAAATATTTCCTACTACTGTAGGTTAAAAATCCGTTTTGCTTGGAAATTTTTCCAAAGTTTGTGGAATAATTTCCGGTTGTATGGGAAAAAAGTATTTTTCCGACTCCATCCGGAAATATTTCCTACTACTATAGGCTAAAAATCCGTGTTGATTGGAAATTTTTCCGAAGTTTGTGGAATAATTTCCGGTTTTCTGTGGATAAAGTATTTTTCCTCCTCTTTTCGGAAATTTTTCCTACAAAATATTCGGAAACCTGTGTTACCTACCAGTTTCGGAATAATTTCCTACTAATTCATCGGAGAAAATTCCGAAATTTTTTACAGTGTAGTCTATTACAGCCTTTCGTTAAGCAGCTCGGTACAATGTAGTTTTTTGGTCGGTGCATCCACTCACGAACCCTCTACTGATATGATGGTAAAACAAATGGTAAAGCAAACCTACTCTAGTAAATTTGAGAAGCATCTGACTTTTTTGAGCAACCTATAGCACGAGAGGGACATGTCCCTCGAGTCTCGTCAACCATGAGAATGAAGAATTGTCGAGCAAGAGTCGTATATATGTGACGCTCCACGGTGAAAGGGACCTTAGTTGCAAAACATTTGATTTTGAATTTATATTATGAATCGATATAATTTGAGTTGCTCTTTCACATACAGAAATAAAAACTTTTTTATGTCTATTAGTTTTTGTGCAATTGGCGATGAAACATAGGCCCATTCTAACAATAACATAGGCAGGCTCAACTTCAAACGCCCGTCCTGTAAAATTCATTTCTTGCAGCTAAGGTCCCTTTCACCGTGGAGCGTCACATATAATGAAACTCTACTCGTCGCTGTAAAGGCATGGAGGAGAACGACTAGATGCGCAAGAGAAGATAAGAAGGAAGAGCTTAAATAGGCTAGATTCAGTAAGGAGTCAACTTTAGTATTGACCATATACCACGCCAGCCTAAGATACGTAAATTCCTTTAAGTAACGCATATAGGATCCTAAGTAGGTAACTACATAAATTCCTATAGACCAACCTATGTAGGATTCAATGTAGAAAACATACAAGAATTTTGCTGCGAAACATACATAGGAGCCGTTCTATAAAGTATAGAATACTATAAAGGACTCCTACAGGATGACATATGTCTTCGTATAGTTATTTCCTGTATAAAAACCTACTTATAGGTTTATATATGGGTGATTCTCCACGAAACCGACAATTTGGTTACTGTGATTAGAAAAAAAAAATTCTGATTAAAATAAAAATTGTGATATAACTTTGAAGTATGATAGTAAAAAATGAAATATCTCTGATGGGCCGGACAAATTGTTTATAATTTTTGTATTTTTTAAACAAATTAGCTGTTACCGCATCCATGTACCATTATCGGTTGCAGTATAACAGAATTGATAGTTAAATTTATAGAAAAGTTAAATAAAAATCATTCGCATTCTAACTTTTATATTTTCTATTTGTTAAACAATATTTGTTTAAAAAAATAATAAAAAAAGTCACATTTAATTAAAATTATGGATCACAATCGATTCTACAAGAAAAATTAGAAAGATTTTGTTATGATCATATTTTATTTTAAGTCATAATTTGTTGATAAAATCGCTTTAAACAAATAAATAAATCTATGGTGGTAATTTATGCGGTAATTTATGAAAATATTGAGGTAATTTATAATAAAAATACAAACGAAATTCATGATTTAAAAAACTGATGTAGGAAATTTATGTAGTAATTTATGGAAATTTATGATAATTTATGCGGTAATTTATAAAAATTTTGAGGAAATTCATAATATTAATACAAAATAAAATTCAAGATTCAAAAAAAACTATTGCAGGAAATTTATTTCGTAATTTATGGAAATTTATGGTAATTTATACGGTAATTTATGAAAATTTTGATGCAATTTATAGTTAATAAAAGAAAATTAATTTTTGAAATTTATGGAAATTTATACGGTAATTTATGGAAATTTATGTAGTAATTTATGGAAATTATATTAAAATTTATAGAAATATATGTTGTAATTTTATAAATTATTTTAAAAACATTTATTGTAATTTATTAACAAATAATTTAAAATTTGCAAATCAGTTGCCAGCAATTTATAGAAATTTATACGATTATTTATGAAAATTTATAAAGTATTTAATGTTAAACATATATTAAAATTATGACAGTTTAGGTAATTTCTATTTGTTTAATTTTATTTGAACACAATCACAAAAATTTTTAAATTGTACATTTGTTTAAACCACAAATTCAATGAAAGACAGCCAAAAAGCTTCACCATGATGCAAAAGGCTTCACCATGACGCTTGATGAATACTGTTTTTTTAAACAAATTATAAGCAATTTTCAATCGGTTTCGCATTCCTGTCATCTATATTCACGGAAATAATACTACTATACATCATTTATTGAAAAAAAATTTTTTTTTTGATATATTGCGAAATATGCAAAGGCTTCACCATGACGATTCTGTGATTCCCTACACGGAAAAAAATCTAGCGTGGCGAACCACTGAATTTAGAAATAAAGTTATAATAAGAAAATGTACAGTTAATTTATATAAACGTTTGTGCTATTTTCAGTAAACTGTTTTAATAAATTGATATTTCTTTTGTTATTGTTAAAATTCGAAATTTCGTATTTTAGTAAATTATGCATTCTTCTTAAATAACCAAAATAATTAAACTTTTTAAATATAACAGTGAAATGCACCTTTAGGTCAGCTATAGGCATAGTCAATTTGTTGATACGAATTTTAGTGATTTAGCGATAGTGAAAATTTTCGAAACAAATAAACAGTCAAAAACTGACAGCTTCAGTCCAAACTTTCACGTGGTTATATTTATTTAACCTGATAATAATAAAAAATTTTAATTTCATTTAACAATTAATTAAATAAAAATATTAATATGATTATCTTGAGACAAATTATAGTGAAAATTATTAAGGTGAAAAGAAGAAAGAAGAAGAAGAAATGAGTTAATAAAATATTATAATTATGTATTTATATTTTCAAAACAATAAATACATTTAAATATTTATTTAATTTTATCAGTTACTATTAATTATTAATTAAAATGTAAATTAATATAATTTTGCATAATGTGATAAATGGCTTTTTTTATTTTAAAAATTATTAAAATAACCTTTAATTTTTGTTTACAATCATAAAAATGTTATTACTTCTATAAACAATAAATCATATGATTTAATATGAAAACATTACATTAATAATAAAATATTTCAAGCTAAATGATTGTTGCATTTAAATTAATTGATAAATTTAATATAAGTTTAAGTGCATTCGTTACTTTTTGTATGCATACAATAATTATTTTATTGAATTTTAAAATCCCTGAAGAAAAAAAAACGTCAAATAAAAATTAAAAATTGAATCTTTAAATGTTAAAAAAACCTTTATTAAATGATAAATATAGTGGTATTGTAAACTTATTAAGTTTATTTACAATTTTAGTAACCCTAATTTTCAATAAAATCTAATTCAAATCAAAAACAATAAGAATATCAAAAACTACTTATCAAAATATTAGAAAATCATGTCAATTGAAACTTAAATTACATATTAATTACAAAACTAAATACATATTTAAATTTATTTATTGTTTTGAAAATCAAAGTACAAATACAAAATTATATTTTTGTCAAATCATTTTATCGTATTCACTTTCCTTCTTCATACTTTTTTATATGTCACTACATTTTACTGAAGATAATTAAAACACTTATATTAATTATAATGAAGGTCTTAGTAAAAATTTTAATACTTATTATGTGATAACATAAAAATAAATAACACCTAACCACGATAATATTTGAAGTTGAAATTGTTGAAACATATATATTCATCTGCTTTTTCTAACTATTCATTAAAATCAAATTTCTAGCTACTCTCTAAAATTGAATAAGTGAAAATTTACTTATTACACTGAGAGAAATAGATATTCAAACTTAATATCCTGGATATTACAAAATAGTAATTTTAATATCTGGATATTAAGTTTGAATATCTAAATACTATGTTTTAATATATCGATGTTAAATTTGAATATCCATTAATTCCATTTTTCTCAGTGTAGATGTCAAAAGTCTTCCACTCTTTCAAAAAGTGCATATGCACTTACAATAAGTGTATATGCACTTATGATAAGTGAAATTTTCACTTATTATAAGTGCATATATACTTTTTGAAAGAGTGGAAGACTTTTGACATCTAATAAGTGAATTTTCACTTATTTAAATTTAGAGAGTATACATTTTGAATATTTAAATTAAAGAATTTTAATATCTTTCTTTTAAAGTGACAAATATATAAATTAATAATACACTTTCCCTAATATAGAAAAATTGAGCGACGATTTTCAATTTCGCCAAAACAGTGATATTGACAATATCGTTCGTTCGTTTTTGGCTAAATGTTTAGCCATTATGGAGAAAAGTTTTACTGATGCAGTTATACTTTTTTCCGTGATACACAAAATTAGCGCTTTAAACGTAAAAAAAAGCAAAAAATCAATTATAAAATTTGTTTCTATCGTAGTGAATCTCTTGAGGGAAGTCAATTGTTGCTTATACTAAAGTATAACTAAATTCTGATCTGATTTTTATGAAATATTTCAATTTTTTAAAAAGGCTTCACCATGACGCAGAAAATTGGGGACAAGAAATAACATCTAGAAAAAAATAAAAATAATAATTATTTTTCTACAACTAATTTTATTCTGAATTCTACACACTTAGACAATAAAAAAATATAAACATTAGTTTGTTTTATTATTAAAGTTTACTAAAAATATTTATTTTTGTGTCGTAACTGACCCTGGGGACAGGCTTCACCATGACGATTTGTCCTAGAAATTTGCATTAAAAAAATATGTGTAGGTACGTCCATATGAAAAGTAGTGATGCATGTCAAGACAATATTTTCTTGATTCTCACATTTTATCGATTGATATTGAATAATCTTGTGAAGTTAATATTGAAACTTCTTTTGTTTAAATCTTGTTAAATCTTATCTTGTTTTTTTATCAAGAAAATCAATAATATTGGTTTCTAAACTGTTATTCACAATTTGTATTGTATTTTTTGAAAATAGAAAATGATTTAATGTTAACGTGTATTATTATTTAATGTCATAAGATGGAAGAATCAAACAGAGAAAACACTTTTGATTCGTCGTCAGAAGGGTAAAAATTTCGAAATAAAAAAATTCTAACCTTTTTCTTATTCAATATAGTTTTATCATTTTATTATACTATAGATTTACTGAAATTAGAGGCGAACGAAGTAAAAGTTTAAAAGGAAACTTTGAAATTAAATCTATCGATCAAAGGAACAAAGAAGGAATATGTTTATTATGTCGGGAAAAAGAAATAGAAAAAATAATAAAAATGAAAAATTGTAACACGACCGGACTTATTCGACACTTAGAAAATTACCACAATGATGTTTACAATAACATTTATGGCAGCAGCTCATCAGAACCTCCTAAAAAAAAGGTTATATTCCCACGGTTGAAGCTTATAAATTGAAAAAAGATAAAAATTACTTTTTGTGCTTTTATAAACCATAATTTGAAATGCTATAGTTGTTTTCAAACAGTCTTACAATAATTATACATATATAATTTTAAAAAGACGTGTTTTTATAGTTTTTTTTTGAAAATTTAAAAATGTAATTATTTCAAAATATTCTGGAATTTACAACAAATTTTAAATCTTTTGATAAGTTTCCTGATTTTTTAAATTTATTGATTATTTGTTTTTATTTGCAATAATTTTGTTTTTAATATAAATTTCTTGAGATAATCAAAGTAATAGAAAAGAAGTTTTTCAAATTCTTTAACGCTTTTTAAATTCATTGATATTGGCTATCGAGAACATGTGGTGGAGAACAATGATGCATAGTAAGAATAGACTTTTTTTTATCTAAATAACTCTTTGTGTCTCAATTTTGGTGCAAATAGAACAAATTTTTTCAAAAAATCTTCGTAATAAAGTTCTTAATCTATTCCTAAACCTTATTTTAAACAGCTTTTTATTTACATTAATTTTTAAATAATAAACTGTATAAAAATCAGAATTTTTCTATTTAAGGGCATGTGGTGGAGTATGACGTCACTGGTATTGGCGAAATTTGACCGTAACTTTTCTCTTAAAATATTGAATATTTTGTCTCGAAATTTAGTAAAGTTAACTAAAATATCATTAGGAAGGTCTCTCCGATCTGATTTTGTTTAGATTTAGGCTCAAAATTACCTTTTAAAAAATCTTTTTTTCGAAAATTTTCCAAAATTAATTTTGAGTCAAAATTTAAACAAACTCGGGTCAGAGAGATCTTCCTAATGGTATTTTACGTAATTCTACCAAGTTTCGTGACAAAATATTCAGTATTTCATGATAGAATTAACTGATAAGTTTTGCCTATACCAGTGACGTCATACTCTATCACATGCTCTCAAAAAGTTAAAAAATACATAAAAATCATATATTAAAATATTTTGGAGTATTTTTAATATATACAAGTTTGCATAATAACATTTTTATTCATAAATTAACTTTTAGGAAAGACAACAAAAGCAGAAAAATTCAGATTACATTATATTCTTTAGAGATTTTTGCTAGAATTTAAATAAACATTTAAAATTTAAATTTAGGTTTTTAATTTTAGACATTTATAAATTGTTTTAATAAATTTTTAAATGTAAATTATCTTAAAAATAAACATACAAACTTAGTTTTTTCTAAAAGTAACAAATTTTTATACCTATAATAACTAAGTATGAAAAGAAAGAATAAGATTTAATTTATGTTTGATTAAATGTTTATCAGTTATGTAAATAACTTATATCAATGTCTAAAATAAAAATGTTAACTATTTCATACAATTTTGGTGGAAATTAACAAGATATGTAGTATAAATTGCTTTTTTTTCTTTTTATGTTACTTTTTCCTAGAAGTTAAATAATTACTTAATTATTAAATTAATAAAACTATTCTTATTCAAACATTTAAAGATTAAAAATACTCCAAAACGGTTTATAGTTATGATTTTTCAAAAACTTCCCTCTTTAAACTTGACCAGAATCCTCAACCCTTTCTCCCTTCTACAATTTTTATTTTAATTTTATAATAATTGGTGGTTTAAGTACTTTCCGACAATACTACATTTTGTGCAAATATTAGCCCTTTTCATTTTTTCGATTGGTACACTTGCGAAATTTTGCTCTGTATATGTATAGTTTTTCTTTTCAAATATTAATTAATTTATAACTGCCCTCTCTTGATTATCACATTATTTAAGTAATGAAGTCGAAGTTCCAAAGCGAAATAAACTGAAGTCGTTATTTTTATCCAACTTTGAAGAGACTCAAAAAGTAGTTTCAGATATATTACAGAAAAACTCTTCCAAAATATCTTTTACCATTGATGGTTGGACTTCAATAAATGGAATGTCGTACTATGGTATTACTGGTCACTTTATGGATGAAGATTGGGTCCTGAGATCTCTGGTTATTGATTTTGTACCATCAAATGGCAAACATACTGGACAAGCTATTGCCAATTTATTTCTAGGAGTACTAAAAGAAAAGGGTTTGGTAAATAAGTTGCAAGGAATTACCGTCGACAATACTTCAGCAAACACTACTTTTATTCAAAAATTGTCAAGGCTTTTAAATACAACTTTAGATGCAGAATTTGATAGCAATGATTTACATTTCCGCTGTTTTGCACATGTAGTTAACCTATCAGCTCAAGATTTTTTGCATCAACTCCAAATTGAAGATCAGCTTGTTGAACCTGAAGAATATGACGATAGTGAATTGGATGAAACTCATGACGAAAACCTAGAAGAGGAAGAAGAAGAAAAAGAAGAAAGAGAAGAAAAGGATGAGGATGAAGAACTTACTTCTGAATCGAAAGTCATGGTTCGATTGTGTACTCTTTTTAAAAAGTTAAAGCGTTCTGAACAATTACGTGGAAAATTAAAATCTGCATGTGATGTTATGGGAGTAAAATTCTTATCACCGATTTTAGATGTTTCTACAAGATGGAACTCATCTCATGATATGATTAACGTAGCTCTTCAGATGCAACCAGCTTTGGAGTTTTTATGCGAAACTGATTTGAAGTTGAAAAAATTTAGCCTTACAACCACTGAGTGGGATCTCTTAACCAAAATTAAAAAGTATTTAATCTACTTTAAAACTTTATCGACAACTCTTTGTGGAGAAAAATACATTACCTACATTACCTTTGGTCGTATTGGGGTTTAACTTGCTGTTAGATAAATTTGAAAGTTCTATAAAAAGTATAAACGCAAATCGCAGACGAACTTCCACTGATATTTGCCTGAAAAATGCTCTTCAGAGTGCTCTGGACAAGCTATTAAAACATTATCAAAAATGTAATTGGATTTATAGCGCAATCTTGATCCTGCATCCTAGGCACAAATATGAAACTTTTCAAAAGACAGAATGGGGTCGAGAGATAGCGTCCGAATCGTTAAAAAAATTTGAAAAAATTTTCCAAAATCTCTATGCACCTTTAAATTTGAATAACCAACCGAACGAAAACTCTCGACTTTCAAATGAAGATGTTAATAACGAAGAAGATAATGAATTTAATATATTATCACTTTTCGAAGAAGAATCTAATTCTAACAAATCTAACTTAGGATGGCGAGAAGAAGTCTCCAGATATTTAAGTGATCAACGAGCTGACAGAAATACAGGCATCGCTCAATGGTGGAAAAAAAAATCAAAACACGTACCCAAATCTTAGTCGTATGGCCAGAGATTTTTTTAGCATTCAAGCGACTTCAGTACCAGCTGAACGTTTTTTCTCAAAAGCTGGATTAATAATTAGAAAACACCGAAATCGTTTAAATCGGGAATCAGCTAGAACATGCATTTGCCTTAATTCTTGGAGTACTTGCAGTTTACATTCGATTATAAAAGAAAAACTTGATCTTGCGAAAGTGTAATGAATGCGGTGCATTTCCGAAGGTTTAGTTCACTGGTTTTTGTATTGTAATACTTTGTTTCATTTTCTCATGTTGTTTTGTAATATTTTATGCATATTAGCTTTAGATAACTAAAAAAAAAGGTTAAACAGTTGTCAATTTCTCTAGAATAAAAACTTGTTAGTTTTTTATTCATGGAATTTTATAAACTAAATAAAAATAAAACTTACATTTTTTTATTCAAAAGTTTATTAATTTTTGTAGCATAAAATTTCTAAAAAATAAAATTTCTATTGAATTTCATTTGTACATTATTATTATTGGAATAAAATAAAATATATATCTCGAATCTCGTTGGTTCTATACATTTAATATTTTACACTTAAAAAATTAATTAACAATTTTAATTCATATCTGACTACTTTTCTTTATTGTTATTATTATTATTATTATTATTTATTATTATTATCATTATTATTCGTTTAATTATTAACAACTTAAAGACTCAAACTTAAAAAGGAACAATAATTAAGAATCTCGATCGATCGCTTGTTTTATTGAAATTATTGATTCAACTGTCAAGAATTTATTGACTCCTATCTCTTGAAGTTCAATACAAGTTATTGATCTTGTTTTTTTCTTGATATTCTCGCTTAAATGCATCACTAATGAAAAGGGCCCACTTTGGCACAATTGGACTTATCTATATGACCATATTCTTTATTAAATTTCGAACATTTCGAGAGGTCTTGGACCCCTTTAGATGAAAAATTCACAAAGTTATAAGCATTCAATGTTAAAAGTATCAAAATCCTAGTTTTGAGAAAAACGAGTTTAAAGTTCAAGATTTCCATTAGCGCCCATGCATTTTTAAAATTAAAAATAAGATTTCTTTGTGTTTTTAATTACTGTAAAGTTTTTGTAAATGCATGATTCGACGAAGGACATTACGTAGTTTGTTTTTCAGCAATAAAAAAAATTTTGGAAATCTGAATCTTCTTTAGAAAAATGCGAATATCTCGATAAATAAAATCGACAACCTGGGCCCTTTTCATATGGACGTACACATATATTTAATCTTATAAATTAAAGTGGCTACAGGCTTTTGTTTATGATCACTGGAGGTACTTTTTTACGTTAGATTCATTACCATATGTGCAATTTGTTTCTTACAAAA
This sequence comes from Ganaspis brasiliensis, assembly GCA_037103525.1. Taxonomy (NCBI): domain Eukaryota; kingdom Metazoa; phylum Arthropoda; class Insecta; order Hymenoptera; family Figitidae; genus Ganaspis; species Ganaspis brasiliensis. Next base: position 2,952,175 of record JAZKLR010000040.1, on the reverse strand, counting down.
CGGAGCGCGATTAAAAACATGACGTAAGTCAACCCCTTCTGACTTTCGTCCCCAGGTGGAGCCAGTATCATTTTGACACATGACTTAATTTTAGATTGTTATATTGTACAGAATGGAAATGTTATTTTGTACAACTGTTAAATGTTATTTTGTACAGTTTTGAAAAATGAATTTGTTATTTTGTACAATTTTTTAAAAAAGCAATAAAACATTGGGAGTACAATATTTTAGCTTTTTTAAAAAATTGTACAAAATAACAAATTCATTATTCAAAATTGTACAAAATATCATTTAGCAGTTGTACAAAATAACATTTCCATTCTGTACATTATAACAATCTAAAATTATGTCATGTGTCAAAATGATACTGGCTCCCCAGGTGTTTTAAATTCTTCTGTACCTCCCATATCTGATAGGCTTATCCTATTCGACATCTGAAAAAAGGTTCATCAGGGTAACCAGGGCCAGATTGGAATTTGAAAACGGTCCGGGAAACACAATGGGGCCGCTTTACAAGCGGCCCTGTTTTGTATAACACGGAGAAAAATCGAGTTTAAAAAAACGGTACTGAGTCCTATTAGCGTAGCAATTCATTTCCATCACGAATTACAGCAAAACAGTGCTGTATATTTGGAACTCATTACAGTTAAAAAGCACTGAATTATATACCACTTGTGATGGAAATGAATTGCTCCACTACTAGGACTCAGTCCAGTATAACAGGAATCATTCTAGTATAACAGTACTGAGTATAGTTAACCAACTATTTACTGCAATTAATTTAGGCTTCAATATAATTCTTGAATTCTCGATTTTTCTACGTGAAGCTCTAAAAAACCGGCCTATAGGGAATTTCCCCATTTTCCCGACCGGCCAATCCGGGCCTGAGGGTATCAGAAACCACACTCCAAACGCTAGTAAAGTACTCCACCAAGTCGGCTTAGAAATGTTGTGATATCCCGTAATGGACAAACAAGTCTCTGACCAACTCGATAAAGCACCTTCACGATGTTCTGTAATGGTCATCTAAGCTAACCTGGTATTATTATTATTATTATTTCTTTCAAATTAGCTGCGTAATTTCGTTCGTAGTATAATAGAAAGTTGAAATAAGAAATGGGCCTATTTTGGGCCTACAAGGTGTCATTTTTAATCAATTCTGACACTTGCAGGCTCAAAATAGGTACAAAATATATAATATTGTAGGTTTGTTAGGCCCAAGGTATTGAATATTGTAGGTTCGGTAGGCTCAAAGTAGGTTCAGAATCTGTAATATTGTAGGCTCGTGGTAAGCTATTGTAGGCCAGGCGAGGACCAAAGTAGGCTCGTGGAGGCTTGACAGAGTAATTCGAGGCTTATAATTTATTGAATATCAAATATGAGAATTGAATTGCTGTCCAAAATAGCCATTAGCGTTAATACTGAGTATTTACCTAAACAGTTACATTCTCCACAGGTAGAAGGATTTCCCGGAAGGAGGTATGAAATCGTTTATTTAGTTTCAATTAAACTCTTTTTCCTTTTGTTCCTTATCAGCTGTTGTAAATAAGCTTCTATTGTCATAAAACATCTGTGAAAGTTTAAAATAAAAATAATAAATATAATATAATGTAAAAATCAATATCTAAATAAGTAATAATAATAAAAAATAATTCATTTAAGGTGCCATATAGCTCAGAGGTAATAGGTAACTAGAAAACATTACCAAACCTTTAAATCTCCTAATTATGAAAGACTTTAATAACGATGTATTGGATTTAATCAAAAATAAATTTGCCCTGATGATAGTACTCAATTGGAGACCTAAACGTAGGCACTAATAAATTAAAATGAAATATTTTCAAATTGTTATTATTTAACCAACATATACAACTATTAATCCATATCCTATTTTGGCAAAATTATCTAAAAAGACTTTAATAACATTTAAAATTCTTAAAAACCTTTTTTTTATTGCATCTAGGGAATACAATCTCTATTTACTAACTGAAACTCAAACCAGTATTGAGAAAAGGTGCAGAATTGACTCTCTAAATCTGAATTAGTGGTTTTCTACTAATGAATTAGCGAAAAGTGAGCTACTATTAAAATAGTAAGAATTCCACTAATTCTTAGTAGAAAACTACTAATTCTTAGTAGAAAACTACTAATTAAATTAGTAAAAAAATCTACTTTTTTGAAAAGTAAAGTTTCACTATTTCAATTAGTAGTTTTCTACTAAGAATTAGTAGTTTTTTACTAAGAACCCTGTACTGGTAAGCCAGTACTGGTTGTATAGTGGTGGTTTAATTAAGGCCATAATAAAAAAGCAGTACTGTGACAGTACTTGCGTGTCAGTACTGGCACTATACTAATTTCACTAATTGATAGTAAGAATTTTTTGCTTGGTTATTTTGTTAACAACTTTTCATTATTTCATTAGTAGCTTTTTACTAATTCAAATTAAAGAGTCCTATTTCTATGACAGTACTGGTGCATTAATGATAGCACTTTACTGCGTCAGTTGACGATTTTCGATTGGGCAGTTATCTCTAACTGATTCAAACAAGGTGAATAATTATAAAAACAATAAAATATAATAAAAAGTGGATTGAAATAATGAAATAGGTCTTGCCATGAAAGATTAAAATCATTAGTTTTTCGGTGCTTCTGAAATTTACAGGATCATCTATCCACTCTAAAACTAGTTCTTCATTAATTTTCCTTTTATTCGATGGTTTTGGTAATCGATTTGTTTCTGTAATAGTCGTCATCTTACTTCTTATCCACCACAAAAAACAAAATTTTTATTTTTTAACACTTTAGATATTTTATTTTTAGCGTAAAATTATTTTAAAACAAACAAAGAGATTAGCTCAGTTGGTTAAATCCTAGACTCTGTGGTCGCGCCAAATCAAGCTTGCTTGGTTCTTGCCTATAGTCTGGGATTTTTGCGGCTCGTGAGAGAATTTCAGTAGAAGGTTTGATGTCGAGGTATAATGATGTGCACTGTCGGTAACTGACCTGTACAGACCATTAGAACTCTATTGTCGATAAACCGATTGTACTCAGCAGATGTTTTTCTACAGTTTTCTCTCTCTTCTGGCAAGTAAACCAAATATTGGGTGGTCCAGGCAAATGCGTGTACTCCTACTTCAAAGTCGTTTTGTAAGCGCGCAATACTTGGTACTTATGCTTAAAGTACTATCTCTCGAAAATTTTTTCGGTGAACACTTGTGAGTGCAAAAAGCCAAAAGACGAATGTATAATTAAAAAAGAATGACTTTAAAACTTTTGCTACTTTTGGCTATAAAACTTGTCAAGGAACTGATAGAAAAATGGAAACTTAGGTTTAGTTTTGACAAATTTGCTATAGTGGCAGTGTTCCCACTGACTCACGCAAAATATCGGTAGATTTACCAAAATTTGTAAAAAATCTGTAGATTTACATGGAAAAAAATTGAAAATAAAAATTATCGATAGATTTTTAAGGCAAAATATCGGTAGATCTACCGATAAATCGGTAGTTGTGGCAACACTGTAAATAGTGGGCAACGGTCACAAATTTATTTTTAATTTTGGAAAATGCCCATAATTTGCATTTTTTATTGTTTCTCGTCAAACTTTTAGAAAAATATAAAGGTGTCCTTAATTCTGTGAATTCTATATCATCCTTTATAAGTAAGAAAAGGTTATATACTTAAGGATTGTAATTAAAAACGTTTGTTTTCTTTTGTCGTAATGTTCGTCATGTATAAATTATTATTATTAGAGTTTATAGCTGTTTTTTAAATAGGAATGAAAAAACTTATAATTCTATTTAAATTAAGGGGTGCACTTTCGAAAGCAACACAATTCCGATTTTTTTTGAAACTTGGTATACTTACGTAATTTGATGCACTGATTACGAAAATCATAGTGAAAATTGGCGACTAGGCCATCTTCATGGTAAAAAACATGTATAAAAAATCACAAAAATGTAGGTTTTTTGAGTTTATCTCTTTAAATATTACAAATATCAAAAATTTCTTTTTACAAAAGCTGTAGATCTCACAAAAATACACATTTTATGTTTAATACATTTTTTACTAAAACTAATTAGTTTACGAGAAAATTGCAAAAAACATAAATCACCATAAATACGACCAAATATCCACATAACGTTAACATTAAATTACACTAAGTCGTAATTACGTAATTAAATTACGTAAGAATTGTTGGCCATATTCCACTGTCAGTGGGCACCCCAACCCCCCCTTAGTAAATCCCGGTGGGGGGGTTCGGGGGGCGGAGCCCCCCGAAACGAGAAAACCGACTAAAGATTTAATATATTGATCTCCCATATTTTTTAAATTTTTCTCGAAAAATATTAATTTTTGTTAAAAAATGTATACTTTCTAAAATATGTACCTTAAGGTCCTCTACGACTTAGGGGCCATCCATAAACCACGTGGACAGTTTTGGGGGGGCGGGGGGTCCATCAAAAGTCCACGATTGTCCACGAGGGGGGGAGGGGGAGTTGGAGCAAATGTCCACGTGAACATGCATTTAAGCATGTAAATAAATATTTCTAGCATGTCAAATTCTTGACTTATGTTTGATCAAAAATGATCAAAACCAGGGGTTTCTGAGTTTCTGAGCCCTGTTTTTCAGAATCTTGACCTCATGGACCAGTTTTGGTCATGGTCAGATTCGTGTTTAGTAATAAAAAATCTACAAGAAAAACTTAGTCCGATGCTTAAATAAAAAAAAGTCATTTTTGTCGACCAGGGTAATTTATAATGTTAACAATTTAGGAATTCATGTTATTTTCCGTAATCAGTACTTAATAAATTATAAGATGTTCAATAGAGTGGTCCAAAAATTTTTTTGGATTTTTTTATGCTCTTACCCCCTAGGATTTTTTATCGAAAAAAATACCCCTATGATATTTTGTTAAAATTATATAGTAATGAGAGATAGCTCAAAGCTGATGAAGTTTCCCACGTATTTTTGATAAAATAAAGCTATAAACTTTTAATACAGCTTTATAAGGTTTACAACCTTTTATGCTTGAAATAATTAAAAATAAACTATAACATTAAAATTTATTTATAAAAATGTTTAAACAATTTATTTTTGTTATTTATCAGCTCAAAAAAAATTAGAAGAGCATTTTTTAATAAAGTTTTCAACTTTTTATATTTTACATAACTCAAAATATATAGCAACTTTAAAATTTATTTACAACAATTGTTGAAGAAAATTATTAAAGCATTGTTAATTATCATCTTTTGATAAAATAAAGATAGTAACTTGCAATTTTTTCTTATGTACTATGAATTTGTAAGATAAAGTTATAATTTTAGTCATTGTTTAAGTTATTAAATAATTTTAACTTGATAATATTTTCAGACTGAAGCTAATAGAGCGGTTTAGTTTTTTTTCTAAATTTATCAACTTTAGATATAATAAAGCATTAGAATTGTAGTTTTACTAGAAAATAAATTTTAAAAGAAGATTATCTTCAATTTGTACTTCTAGATCTCACAATAACAGTGTCCTTTCATTAATTTTAATTCAAAATTTAAAAACATTATTAATAAACTTTAATAGATAACTTACTGGACATTTTAAATGTCTAGAGCTATTATTTTATCCTTCATATTCATAATAAATAATTTATTCTGTTTCTGTAATAGTTGCAATACCGTCCCAAGCATAAAAGTTGTAATATTGAGAAAAAATGGCAAGTCTCTAGCTTCATTGTATCATAAGACGATAAATAACAACAATAAATTGTTTAAACAATTGTTAAAAATAAAATCTGGTATTACTGTTTACTTTCAGATACTTGAAACATAAAAAGTTGCAATGTTGAGAAAAAATCGCAAGTCGTTATATTTATTTTATCAAAAGTTCATAAATGACAACAATAATTTCTTTAAACAATTGTTAAGAATAAATTTTCAAATTATTGTTAATTGTTAGTTACTTCAAACGAAAAAAACTGCAAGTTTCAGAAAAAATTGTAAGTCTCTATAGCTTTATTTTATCGAAAGTTGATAAATAACAACAATAATTTGTTTTAACAATAATTGTTATAAATAAAAATTTTAATTATTCATTACTTTTAATTACATATCACACATAAAAGTTGCAAAAATTAAAAAAATTGCAAGTGTTAAGCTTTATTTTATCAAAAGTTAGTAAATAACAACAATAAGTTTAAACAAATTAACAATTACGTGAATTAAATAGTAAAAGCTTATAAGTTATTTTTGTAAAATATTGCAAAAAACTCCCAATAAAATAGTAAAAGTTATTTTTTAACGCTTTTTCCATAATTTTACAATTTTAGTGAAGGTTTTACGACCCTGTACAAAATATTAAACCACAAAAAATTTTTAATAAATTTTCGGATGTTATTTTTTAAACGTTTCTAAGAAGATGCAGAGTTGTCCGATTAAAAAATATTGATTTTCGTGAATTCTATACTAAATCTACGAATAAGTATTTTTTCCTGATGCAAAATTCATTTATAAAACTTCATCGGCTTTTAGCTACTACGTCTAAAATTTAGAGTCTAAATATTATTTAACTTAAAAAAAATAGAGGTATTTTTTTCGATAAATAAGAAAAATCCTAGTGGGTGAGAGCATGAAAAAAAAAAACTAATATTTTTTTTTTTTAAATTAAAATGCAAAAAACACAGATTTCTGCTGTTTTTGAATTTTTTTCATACCTGTCCCAGAAGTTGTAAAAAATTTCATTTGTTTAATTAATTAACAATTTATTTTGCATAAATAATTACGAATTTTTAAAATTCTGATCGTGATTAATAGAGGCACTATTTTTTTATGTCTCTACCAAATATTATTCAATTTTATCAAAAAACAGCTGAGCAATTGACAATTTCGTAAAAAGGTGCTTTAAACTTTAATTGTTTATAACTAATTGAAAAATTAAAATTTTTAAAAAAGCTTTCCAAGAATGTTTTTGTACCACCTGGCTGTAATAAATTATATATAGAAGTAAAGCAAATTTGAAAAGTCAGTTTTAGGTGGCCCAGTTCAGAAAATTTGACTCAGATTGTTTAAAAATGTATTTGCTAGTAGTGAAAATTGTCTTTAAAAAGAGGATAGTGATTTTCTTATTGTTACAAACCACTTCTTAGGTTTACGATATCTTATAGTATATTTATGCGTATATTTTAATTTTCCTTTTAAGAATAATGTAAATTGTGTTTATTTATTATTTTTTCATAAACTTCTTTATTCCAGCAGTTTTTTTTGAAAAATATTCAGAATTAAGCTTTATAATTATATTAACTTATTGGTTTATAATATACAAAGAATTTTTTTGCAATGTCCACGTGGACAATTTTGTAAGGGGGGTGGGGGGTTTGTAAAATGTCCACGATTGTCCACGAGGGGGGGCGGGGGGGTCAAAAATCAGCAAAAAAATGTCCACGTGGTTTATGGATGGCCCCTTTAGAGTGTTCCATTGTTTTTGGTGCACTTGGTAATGAGATGAAACTGATTTTATGAATTCAAAACGGGTTATTTTACTTTGTTTGTAATCGAGTACTCGACTTTCAATACACTGCAAAAAGTAAGCATCTTAATTTAAGATACATTTGTAGTCACTTTTAAGATGTTTCCGAAAAGTTAGCAAAAGTATCTTAAAATGCATTAGTTTTCTAAGATGAAAATTGAAATATAAGATACTTTAAACGTCTTAAAAGTGTCTACAATGCATTTTAAGATGTTTCTTTTTATAGTGTATAAGCTTGCTTTTTTTAGATTAAGTGCCTTGGTTTTTGCATGATGTACCAACACTGTTACATTAAAAAACTAGGTGTGAATTCTGTCCATTTGATGGACACTTTGCTTCCTCATAGAGGAAGCAATAAATTTATTTATAATATAAAAAATAATAATTTAATTTTAAATTAATTATTATTGAAAAAAAAATCATGAATTATTACGTGGGTTTTTTGTCAATTATATACTTTATATAGGTCAATCGATTCGTTTTGAGACAAGGAATATGATTTTGTAATTCGTTTAGTTGAATTTTTAGCATGAAAAAAATTTCCAAAAACGAGATTTTTTGAGCCAGTATTATTTTGACACATGACTTAATTCGTAGATTGTTATATTGTACAGAATGGAAATGTTATTTTGTACAACTGCTAAATGTTATTTTGTACAATTTCGAAAAATGAATTTGTTATTTTGTACAATTATTTAAAAAATGAACTTAATTGTAATCCCAAAGTTTTTTAGCTTTTTTAAAAAATTGTACAAAATAACAAATTCATTTTTTAAAATTGTACAAAATAACATTTAGCAGTTGTATAAAATAACATTCATATTCTGTACAATATAACAATCTTTAAAAATAGTTTTGTGTCAAAATGATACTGGCTCGATTTTTTGATGAACAAAACTGAAAAATCATGAATTATTACGTGAGTTTTTGGTCAATTATATACTTTATATAGGTCAATCGATTCGTTTTGAAACAAGGAATATGATTTTTTCATTCATTTGTCTGAATTTTTAGCATGAAAATTTTTTTTGCCAAAAAACGATATTTTCGATGAAAAAAGGTGCTAAAAAAAATTTGATTGGGTATTTTCAAAAATCCCTGTGTCCAAATTTAGATATTTGTGAGCTTCATATGTCATCCAAATTTTATTAAAATCCGTTGAAGCGTTCTCGAGATATCCTGGCGACAAAAAATTTACCACATACACACACACATACACACACACACACACACACATCCGGACATTTTCTCAGGAATGAAAATTTGAACTTTTCAGATGAAACTGAGTCGATTTACACTATTTTTGGAAAATCGAAAATCTTAACGATCACAACGCTTCCTCTATGAGGAAGCAAAAATAATAATTTAATTTTAAATTAATTATTATTTATTTTTATGCAAATAAGTAATAATAATAAAATAATAATAAATCAATATTTAGTAAATTATTTTAAGTCAATTCATTTTGAGACAAGGAATATGATTCTTTTAATTCATTTGTTTTAATTTTTACCAAGAAACTTTTTTTTGTCAAAACACGAGATTTTTCAATAAAAAAAAAATTTTAATTATGAATTAATACGTGAGTTTTTAGTCAAATATAAAAGTTATGTAGGTCACTCGATTTGTTTTGAGACAAGGAATATGATTTTGCAATTCGTTTGGTTGGATTTTTAGCATAAAAATTTTTTTTGGCAAATCGCGAGATTTTTCGATGAAAAAAATGAAAAATCATGAATTATTACGTGGGTTTTTAGTCAATTATATACTTTATATAGGTCAATCGATTCATTTTGAAACAAGGAATATGATTTTATCATTTATTTGTCTGAATTTTTAGCATGAAAAATTCTTTTGCCAAAAAACGATATTTTTCGATGAAAAAAGGTGCTCAAAAAAATTTGATTGGGTATTTTCAAAAATCCCTGTGTCCAAATTTAGATATTTGTGAGCTCCATATGTCATCCAAATTTTATTAAAATCCGTTGAAGCGTTCTTGAGATATCCTGGCGACAAAAAAATTACCACATACACACACACATACACACACACACACACACACATCCGGACATTTTCTCAGGAATGAAAATTTGAACTTTTCAGATGAAACTGAGTCAATTTACACTATTTTTGGAAAATCGAAAATCTTAACGATCACAACGCTTCCTCTATGAGGAAGCAATAGAAGTGAGTGTTTGAAGAGAGATTAAATTTTTTATGAAATGACATATTGAGGGTTGTGTGTGTGTGTGTAAATAAATTTTTTAATTGTGAATGAAATAATTTACAGGCATTTGTTGTCCGCACCAGAGTAGAACTATTTTCAACCCTCTGTTGGTGTATATTGTGCATCATCGTGCATATATTATTTCAGAATCACTTGAATTATAATCATTAAAAAATCCAAACTTTTGTATTTTTCGATACCACGCTTGTGATAAATGAAATCTACAACCTATTGTTTCAATATCAGACCAAACTGTTTGAATAGCACTCTGAATTGATACTTTAAAATCAAGGATAAATTTTTTTGTGTTTAAGAAAAATCCTTTCTCTTCGCATAAATCTCTTAACTTATTAAAACAATATGTATAACTATTTTCTTTTGTCTTTAAGTAGGCAAAATGCAAGCGGAAAATAAATAATAGACATTTATAAAACCATGGACTGAGAAAAGTTGCTTAAAATACTTTGGCCCATAATCAAAAGTTCTATCATAAGTAAAATTTCTGATTTTGACAAAAATTCATAAAGTTTTTTTTGCAAATCGTTTATATCTGTGGGTAATTAAGTTGCAATTTCCTACGAGCATTGTAAATATTTCGATTAATATATTTAATATTAGTGAAAAGAAGCATCACGCTTTTTTATGGGACATTTCCATCCAATATTTCCGTTAGACAAATATTTATCAAAAATAAAATTTAAATTGTTTACGATTAACATTGCTTTACCTTTTGAAGATGTACTCTTGTGCACAGTTAACTGCTTTGATTCCATTTTTCCAATTTCTCAGACTTTGCTTTAACTCACGTTTTAGCCCCTCAAAGAGAACCTTTCGCTCTAAGGAATAAAAAAACTGATTGAAAATGATGAAATTCTGAAATATATACCTACTTTTTGAATCATAAATATATGTTCTAATAAATTATAATGACATTTATCCATGTCTTCGAACATAAACAAAGCATAATATAATTTTCATTTAAAGAATAATAAGAGATTAAAAAACAACACCAGGAAATGTTTCTTAGAAATGAAGAAGCTCTTTCTTTAAACTGTTCAGAATATTAACAGTTGTCAAATCATAATTATACCAAAGACAAAACATTTAAGATTATTGTATTTGATTGTTTTGCGAAAGAACCAAAAATTTATGGATTTTTATGCACAAATCTTTAGACATTTCTAAAGCAATGGGTTATTTAGCCCTAAGCAAAATTTTATGAGTTCTCAAACACGGATTTTTACGAAGGGTCTTCCCGCTCACCTTTCGAGTCCAAAAAATTGACAGCTTTTACCCATATTTGGTTGTGAAATTTATATCTGTTAAATTCAAAATTATTAAGTAAAAAATAAAAAAATGCATCAAAACAGTTATTAGACAATTTGAAACGCATCAATATTGAACTTCTATGGTTCATGTTGAAACATACCTACCAACAGTATAATAGAGCAAACTGTCTAAATCTGAATTAGTAATTTTTTGCTAACGAATTTAAAAAAAATCGGTTACTATTAAATAGTAAAACATTTTACTAATATGTAGTAAAAGAGTACTAATGTAAAAATGAAATATCTACTAATTAACAAAGTAAACTGTAACTCTTTTAATTAGTAGTTATTTCACTTTTAAATTAGTTAAGAAATTAGTAGTTTTCTACTAATAATTATTTCTTTTCTATTAAATATTAGTGAAATATTCACTATTAAATAGTAATCCATTTTTCTCTAATTCATAAATGTAAAATCACTAATCAGATTTAGAAAGATAGATTTAAATATTGTAATAATTTGAGGGCTTAGTATAAAACTTAGCTGAAAACGTATTAGAAGCAGGGATCGGAACGTAAATTACTTAAGGTAATCTACATAGTTGTTTACATGTAAATTACCCAGTAATTTACCGGAGAAGTATTCTACGTAATTTACGTCCCTTATAAATATCACGTGATCTACAAAAATACGTATACAACATAACCTAAAAGTAAAATCTAAAACCAAAATAATTGCATAATTTATTTTAAAACTAGCCGAAATATATAATAACACGCTTAAAAATTAATAAAAAACATTCATAGAATCTAAACATTATAAAAAAAATTTTTTTTCTATTGCCACCATGTTGAAATTGTAAATTACCTAGGTTGTTTACAGTTTTCTACGTATTTTACGTATTCTACGTATTTTACCTCAAAATATAAAATGACATGTCAATTTCCGATCTCTGATTGGAAATGCAAAGCATGGAATATTTATATATAATCTTCATGAAAAATTCTTTGTGTAGGTACTAAGTACATTTTTTTAAAAATTTAAAATCTGTGAAAAAATATAGAACAATTAGCTCCGCCGGGATTTGAACTCGGGTCTTTCAATTTTCAGTTGACTGCTCTAAACCAACTAAGCTACAGAGGTCCATGTCAAATATAATTTCACAGATTAATGTGAAAAAAGAAGACTAATAGCGAGCGTGGTAAACTCGAGACTGCTTTATGCAGCTCCAGTGTGGGCATCAGCCCTAGAAAAACACGCCATCTCTATGAGACTACCTTCAGCTCAAAGAATAGTACTGCTAAGAATAGTCTCAGCCTACCGGACTATACCTATAGGTATACTGTGCACAGAGCTTGCACAGAGTTAGCACTCTGCGATGTTGGTTGCTTAGCTCAATCGTCCCGCTAAAGGGTTAAATACTCTTGTAAAGCGAGGAAGGTTTAGTGGGTATTACCCAGAGACAAACTTACGGGGGAATATTTATATTCCCAAGTAAAGTATTCTCTGGACTGAGTCCCACACACGGGAGGCGCCTTTTTTAAATGATGCCTGCATCATTCATTGTAAGGTGCTTCTTATGGTGCGTAAATGCATTTTCCAAACCTCGTAAGAAAAAAAAAGAATGGGGGCTAACTATCCTCGTCAGCTGTGGATGACATGGGTTCTGGGAGGAATATGACACTCCTGCCTTCTTGGTACCCCAAGTTGGTGTGAAGTAGCCTAGATCTAGGGTCGGCGCCGGATAGACCGTTTGTCTGTCCGGTCTGACCAACGACATCGACCCATTCTAAGGTTCTTACACCATTGGCCCATTGATGATAAGCACTAGTGTCACCAAATCCGCCGTGAAGCTGCCGAGGATGGCACAAACCTCGATTTACTTAAGTGCTTTTTAATTGGGCGTCTGTAAATTGCAGGCGTCGATTCCTGATACCGGGGGAATGACCGGCGAACGCGATGTCGTCGTCATTGACACGCTCGAAGGAGTCGCAAGCGGTGGTCCTAGGAAACCGGGCGTCTTCTTAGTGATTTAATGCCTTGTCCACATATCAGAGCTCTGTGTGGATCGACCGTTTTTATCCAAGGCTAGTGGGATTCTTATGAAAGATAACGATTTAAACTAGACGATGTGAGGCGCCCTGTGGGTAGTGGGATGGCACAGACAGAGACAAGTGCCAGAGGACAAGGTTCAGTAGGGACCAATCCATCGCTTTTGACGGTGGATGGTCACAGTAGGTCGCGTCGCTATAGTGTGGCAAATGTTGGCAGTTTTGCCAGTGCTTTTAGCAACGGTACTGCTGCTGACATGGCCTCATGCGAGGAGGATAAGGCAGAGTGACTAAAGTTGCGTGAGGAAGAGAGAGTTATCTTTTTAGAAATGGAAACGGAACTGAACCTGATGCTCGCAGGGCTGACAGTTCAGAAAAACGTTGCGGCCGACATCCAGAGTGGTTTGATGAAATTCAAGTTCTTCTTGCCCCCACTAATAGCAAAGCACGCGGAAGCAAATAACGCAAACAAAAAATTTTATAAAGATCTGTAAGATATGGAGGACGGACGGCAGTATAGGCGGAAAGTTAGGGAACGCTTCCAGGCCAAGGCGGCGAGAGTCAAAAGCGTGCTGCAGAGGAGCGTTCTCGTCCGCAACAGGAGTTCAAAAAAAGAAAGCCGGTGAAGACCTTGGCCGAGAAAGTAAGGGTCTTGGTCCGAGTTTGTCAAGGACAGACATATGCTTCTGTCTTGGGCAAGCTTAGAAAAGAAGTAGATCCTGGCTCTTGCCAGACAATGGTGGTCGGTGCAAGGCCGAAAAAAGATGGGAACATCCTCCTTAGTGATGCCGTTGAGCGAGGAAATCGAGGAATGAGACGAGATGAAAAAATTTGAGAAATATCGAGAAAAGTGAAAGGTTAAACCGAGGAACCTATGAGGAATCAACGAGAAAAAGTGAGAAATTCTCATTTTTCCTCGTCTCGACTGGCATCACTAATCCTCCTGGAACTGGAAGGAGGTTCAGACGGAAGAGCTTTCTCGGCCAAGGTTTCAGAGGTCATGGAAGGGTTTGGAACCGTTATGGCGACGGAGGACAAGAGGGTGACTCTGGACATCCGAGACCTTGGCGGTTTGACGGAAAAAGAGGAGTTCGTAGCTGCTCTCGGGGAGATTTGACAGACCACTCGAAAGAACAGAAAGGTTGTGATCTTAGGGACGAATAGAAGGGGCGATAAGTTGGCTATTGTAGTCATAGACCGTGATGAAGCAGCAACGCTAGAGAGCGTGGGTAGGGTTAAAGTGGGTTTTCTTATTTGCCGAATAAGGAAGCGTTTAATGGTCACCAGGTGCCATAGGTGTCTGGATTATGGCCATAAGAAGAGTGGGTGCAAGGGAGTGGATAGGTCCACCGCATGCTTTAAGTGAGGAGAGTCTTGCCACACTCATTGGCGGATCCAGGGGGGTGATCCACGGGTGCTTGGCCCCTCCCTAAAAGCCTCATATTTAACAATGAGAGTGAGAGAGATAGCAGTATAGTGCTATCTGTTTCTCTCTCATGCAATACCCCCTCCAAAAACCTTGTCTGGATCCGCAACTGGCCACACGCTTGCACAGTGCACGAACGAGGCGTTTTGTTTCTTGTGCGGGTTACAGAATAACACACCATATAGCAGGCATCATATAGTAGGCTCCGGAAACTGCGCCTGCTTCAGGAAAGTCCTGGAACAGGCAAAAATGGAAGAAGCGCGAAGGCGCAACCGGCGAGGAGCGACGTGAGTCGCGAGCATGGAGCACAGACAGAAGAAATCCGTATGGAAACTTCCACCTGGCATCACTTTGAGGTCCGCCAGTAATCAGAGGGGGTACTTATCTCCATCCATTTGTCGGTTGATCAAGATCTGGTGCTGGGCTGAGGGATCTATGGGTATGGGTGGAGTAAACACTCGGCAATGTGGGTCGCCTAGTCGAACGTTCGGCTGAGTGTTAAATACTCCTATAAAGCGAGGAAGATTTAATGGGTATTACCCAGAGTCAACTTACGGGGGAATATTTATATTCCCAAATAATCTCTTCTCTGGGCCCTATTTTCACACACGAGGAGCACCCACTTTAAATGATGCTTGCATCATTCATTGTAAGGTGTTCCTTATGGTACGTAAATGCATTTGCCAAACCTCGTAGAAAAAACAAACAAAAGGCTAGATTTATAACATTCGCACAACATGAGGCCTAACAGCGTTTTCAGCAAGTAAGTTGGCCTCAGTAAAGAGGCCAAAGTCTGCAGGTACAAATTCCTTTCTTGTCGAGCAAATTATTTCTGATCGTCGACACAACCAACAATAAATGTAAGATTTATAGTAGAAACAATAAAATATAAAAAAAATACTATAGCGTTAAAAGACCAAAGATCCAATGACTTAAAAAGCATAAAGAGATTTATTTTGACTTTAAAACTTTTTCTCAATTCACTCTAAAAATATCCGTGTACGAAATTTGAAGTAATGTCTGAATTCGTACAGTGCCGCTCAAAAGGATTTGCCCACCCTACGGCATGCAAGGGCTTTACAAAAAGTTTTGTATCTTCATTAATAATAAAGATAAATCCTTCATCAAATATTTATTTTAAAGTTTAAGTATTTGACTTAAAATGACACCTAAACAAAATTAAAATAAAAAAAATTTTTATTGTTTAACTGCTTAAATTAAAAAAAAAATTTTTTTTCACTTTTTTTTAAAAATTTCAAATTGATACCATTTTTGAAGAAATCATCACATTTTAATTCTACAAATGTCATTTGAAAGCATTTTTTGTCACCTTCAAAACGATTTTTTAGAAATTGTTCTACGATAATTTTTAAGGAAGATATGATCATTTGTTTATAAAAATAGCCCCTTTTTTCAATTGTTGGTAACTTGAGAACAACTGACTTTTGGAAAAAATTGTTAAGGAAAAAAATGTGCCTTTTTGTCCATAGAATTAGGAAAAAATTATTTGAACATTAAAAAAAAAATTTTTTTTTATCGATATGTATTGGCCATGTATATGTTGTCCGCCTTAAAACTTATTATACAGTAGGAAAAATGGAATAAATTTTTTTTTTTTTTAATGTTCAAATATTTTTTTCCTAATTCTACGTACAAAAAGGCACATATTTTTCCTTGAGAATTTTTTCCAAAAGTCAGTTGTTCTCAAGTTACCAACAATTGAAAAAAGGGGCTATTTTTATAAACAAATGATCATATCTTCCTTAAAAATTATCGTAGAACAATTTCTAAAAAATCGTTTTGAAGGTGACAAAAAATGCTTTCAAATGACATTTGTAGAATTAAAATGTGATGATTTCTTCAAAAATGGTATCAATTTGAAATTTTTAAAAAAAAGTGAAAAAATTTTTTTTTTTTAATTTAAGCAGTTAAACAATAAAATTTTTTTTTATTTTAATTTTGTTTAGGTGTCATTTTAAGTCAAATACTTAAACTTTAAAATAAATATTTGATGAAGGATTTATCTTTATTATTAATGAAGATACAAAACTTTTTGTAAAGCCCTTGCATGCCGTAGGGTGGGCAAATCCTTTTGAGCGGCATTGTATATAAGTTCTTCATATACGATACTATTTTCTCATAATTGCCTGTTAGTTGAAAAAATTGCGTCAAGACTAAGACTAAAGGTATAAACGCTGCAAATACAGAGATTTTTAAAAAAAGCAGTACTCTATTTTCTGCCTGAAATTCGTCTCTTTCGCCTAGCTTTTCTTAAACAGAAGGAATTTACCTTTTCAAAATGTTCAAAACGCACATATTCTGAGTGTAACCCATTAAATAAGAATTTGTAAACGTTTTAAAGTTGTTTGTATATGGAAATTTTTTTGTGGATTTTCTTCTAATTCTTCCAAACGATTAATTATGTGATTTTAACAAATTTCAAATGCTATCCTATAAAAAAACCTGGAATAGTTACGAATGACATATTATACTCTAGATATCTAGGAACTTCTTCATAAGATATCTATCCTCCTTATCACAAGAAGCGTTATATGATACTACATTTTTATCTGCATTATTTGTAACGTCGGAAACATGTTCATTTTAATCTTTTTAATTTATTTCATTTTCATGTTTACTGTGTCTGTGTTTGAAAAATGAATTGTACGTTGGATAATTATGGTTGCAACCAAGATCTTGACATCGATACTCAGTCAGATGTATGTAAAAATTTTATTGATAGTATGATTTATTGCAATTAAAATTTTCTCTGCAAACAAAGCAACATTATTAAAAAATGCAGCCGCGCGTTTAAAATATAATTTGATGCCTTATTTTTCTCCTCCTTTGTGCCTCCATTTGTGCTCTTCATTGTGGCCACATTTGTGTCCACATAAATAAATAATTATTATTTATCTTATTATTTTTTTTATTTCTCCATGTATCCTTTTTGAGTTTTTACATTTCTGGCCCCCACATTAGTGTAGCTCAAATAACTTTGCCATGTAAAATGCATGAAAACATTTTTAATTTTTAAAAAATCAAAATCATTCGCAAGGGTTTAACAAAAGTTAACATTAAGTTACTGGATCTTAAAGTAGAATCTCTGACTATTTATTTGACCTGTATAACCTCAAAGTGGCCCCCCCTTTTTTAAATTTTTCACCTATACGTACTTTGCCCAAGTAAAATCCATGTTTGACAGTTTTACCGATAGAAATAGTTATTATTATTTATCGCAAGTGTTAATTAATGTTTAATTCATTTTTTAATGAATATTTGTAACTATTTGACAATTGTTTAAACAAATTAATTTGTTTAAACAATTACTTTTGTCTAATTGTCGATGATAGTCATATCTTTCTCTCACTAGATGTGACTTCTCTGTTTACAAATGTTCCGTGCAAGCTTCTCTTGCAAAGTCTACATCGTCGATTTCAGAGTATTAATAATAATAATTGCAAAATCCCGTTTGATGATTTAATTAAATGTACAAAATTTTCGTTCGAAAATACTTTCTTTTCTTTTCATAAAAAATTTTACCAGCAGGTTTTTGGTACTCTTATGGGTTCTCCCATATCACCTCTTTTTGCTGACATTGTTATGACTGATTTAGAAAATGATTGCTTAAAAATTCTTAAAGAGAAACATAATTATGTTCCTCTTTTTTGCTGTCGCTATGTTAATCATACACTTAATTCAATTCTTGAAACTTTCAATTCTTATAAGAATAGATTGCAATTGACATTTGAGTTGGATACGATTTTCGACAGTCTTTCCAATAGGGTTCCGTGCGTACACCTGTGGTGTACGGAACCCTAAAAATAACGATTACCCTTGGGATTTTACTGAAAAACATATTAAACTCAGATTACATAAAATTACATTTAACAATAATTCAGTCAAGAATAACAATTGTCGAGCGATGATGTATAGTCGAATTCCAAAGTTTTGTTTACCAACTAATGCTGCGTACCAAAAACTTAGCAACGTATTGGTTAGTAAACATTGCATAGATGATTGTCATGCCTTTGACTGAGAAAACATTAAAATTTTGAATTATAAACCTAATAATAATAAAAGATTAATTTCTGAGATGATCTTATTGTAATATAAATTCAGGGAATAAACCAAATAAAAGAGAACAGTTTAATTTAATACATATATTTAAACAGTTAAATAAAAACAAAACTTGGGAACATAGACAATTTTAGAAAAATCTCTCTAAACACGATGAGACCTATTCAACCCGACGCTTTGAATAGCAATGCCTTACAATACAGTGAATTGACCTCAGGTACCTAGGATTGGCACACGGAGAAAAAAATAATGTTGCATTTACCTGAGTAGCAGATTGAAACAACATGAAAGACTCAAGTAAAAGCGTTTAACAGTCTTTTAGTAAATGCTACATGTGTCTCCTGTACACGGAGAAAAGTGGATAGTAATGGCGACTTTCATATGATTAGTGGATACGCAACAGTCTAGTAGATATTCGACGGACAAAATTAATAGTGAGACTTACTAAACAGCCGTTGTGTAGTTGTGACGTAAACAGTAAAGTAATGGTTACTTCTACATCAGTCAAAAAGAGTATATGTTAGTACTTATAAAATTAAAACAGTCACATTTGTTATTTTTGTCAATAAAAAATATAACCTATTCTATGGATTGTATTTACTTCTTTTTGCAGATGAATCTAAATATATAAAAAATTATTAAATTCTAAAGAAATTATTATCATGAAATATTTAAATAAAAATTAATGTTCAAACTCTAAGGTATATACCGTTCAAAAATTTAGGAACAAAATATTGACAATATTATAAATATAAATAAATAAATCATTAAAGCGTTCTACTTTAAGAAAACTTAACTATTTAATTAAAACTAAAAGTAATAATAAAGAATTAATTAAACTTTTAAAATAGTTTAGTGCTAAGACTTCTTATATTCAAATAATATTTATATTGAATATATATTTTTTACAGATAACTATCTACTATTTTAATGTTATCAGATATTTGTTTTAAAATATCATAAAATATCATAAATATCATAAATATTATGTCTAAAATTTTAGAATCAGAAATTCGTGAAAGATATTTTATACATTTATAATTATTAATTATTATTTTTAATTTTAGAATCAGAAATTCGTAAAAGATATTTTATACATTTATAATTATTAAAGAAGTTTTACTCAACATAATTCAAAAACTACATTTTAATTTGTGTAATCTTTTTTTTATTTTTAGAATGTTAACAAATCTGTGTATTTATATTTTTTATATGTTTTTAATAATAAAAGACACAACACCTCTGTAGAAAAAGTATATTTTTTATTCACTCAAGCAGCATCAATGAACTTGAAAGGACCAATTTAAAAGCACACCAGGTTAATCATAAGTCAAAATAAAAGTTTCCTGAAGTTCCACGTTTTTCATAACATAAAACTGTCAAAAGTAAACAATATACTCAAAAGGTGGTAGTATCTATTATACTGTTGGGTAACGTAAACGATAAGGAACTGCACGCTGTCGCGTAACAGTTACAGAATTGAAAGTATTTATGACTAAATTTTTACCTACTAAACACGTTTAGTAATAAAAACACTATCTCTTTTCTCCGTGTAGTTTTAATTTGTCAAATTTAAGCAGTTAACACAGCGCCCTGTCAAAACTACACGAAACCAATGTAGTTATAAGGTGAGTGACATGTAGGAATTACATGAGTCTTCGATTGGAACTACCTAACTGAATACAGTAAAAGTAACGAAATATAATAAAGTAGATTTTGCTTTATTTTTCTCTCGGTGTAAGTGTCCTTTGGTCATTACCTTGCAATACCTATACCTAAATTTAATTTTATGATTCGGCAGAACCTTCTGCAAACCAGATGATCCGCAAGTATCTATGAATCATGAACTTTTAGCCTTTCAAATATTTCCAGAAAGCTGGACAGTTTTAACTTTATTTTTCTAAACGTATTTTATTGGCTACAATCTTTATAAAAGTACACAATTTGACTATTAATAAAAAAGAATATATATTGTTTTTTAGAAAATCTTATTTCCCTTTAATTAGAAAATTAAATTCATAATCGTATTCTCATTTCTTATTTCTCGTCGATTTAATTTAGTCAAATTTAAATGTCTTTTATGGTAAATACAGAGTTCATCGACCTACAATTCTATATAAATTTTATCGCTATCAAAATTTGCGATAAGTCAGTTTTGAAATGCTTGACTTTCAGTTTAGTTTTTTTTGAAAAAAGTTGTTTGACGAAAAATTGTAATTATGAACTTTTTATTGTTTTAAAAGGTAACTTTATAAATAGTTATAATTTTTATTATCAAATGTTCTTACTAGTGACTGTGGTTGTATGTTGGTTTTTAAATTTTATTACTACTAATTTATAATAAATATTTTAGCTTGATGAGGTTGGTAAATTTGACCAAAAAAACGTCGCTATAACATAAACTTGAAAAAATGAATTATTTTTTAACTTGACCTTCCTATGATAGTTCTTTCCTATTAGAATTTCTTTTAAATATACAACAATGGAAAGGTTCACCAACCTTGCTGAAAAACTCTACGGAGGTTCATAGAAGGGGGGAGGTGGTTAATAAAGTAAAAAAATGGTATACGTAGTTTATAGACGAGCCCTAACTTGGTTTCTGTTAATTTAAAAAAGCTTTATTACGAATCATTTTACGCAGGATTTAATCAACTTTTCATCCTTTTTTTGTAAAATTTTTTTAGCTTTCTTTTTAACTAGAATATTAACAAACAAAAAGTTGGAGATGATTTAATACGATTTTTAAAAGTGAACTATGACAATTTCTGGCGGTACTATAATCCTATTCCCACAGCACCTAAAGTTGCCTCAACCTTACCAATCTTTCCTCAAGTGTCGTCAACTTTCAGAAACTTTGCTGCCAGTTTAGAAACTTAAGGAAAGTTTGGCAATGTTGAGGCAAGTTTAGGTGCTATGGGGGTTAGGGTGGTCCAAAAAAGGTCGATTTTTAAAAATTATAAAAACTGTCGCAGCTTTATATTCTGCAACAAAATACAAGGCATAACTCTTTTTTTATAATTTTTTAAATTAATAATTGGCTTGTCCCTGCGACTTTTTGTCTCTTATGGGAATTAACACGTAAAACAAGCAATTTATTTTCAATCTTATTTTTTCCTGCTTTGTTGATTTCCTATTGCAATGTATTTCCGTAAACTGTTAGGTGACAATTAAAATATTTTATTGAAACAAAAAAAATTTCCAAAATGATATATTTATAGTTGTTATTCAGTTAGAAAAAACCTGAAAAATCATTAAATAGGCAGTTTTTAGAGGCAATTTTTTACCAGTAAATATAAATTAATTTATTTAAAATTTACATGAAATAAAAGTTTATTCTATTGACAATAGTACATGAAAAAATAAAATTGATTTATAAATATTAAAGGGACACATTCTGACCATTTCTACCTACTCAGAAGCAAGTCTATTGTATTTTTTTTACTCACAAACCCTTTCCAGGATACGATTTAGATTATTACCCATAAGTGAAATACGACGGATAAGTAGAAGAAGCACTGAGAACCTTTCAAACCCTAGGGACAAGTCAATTATTAATTTAAAAAGTTATAAAAAAAGAGTTATGCCTTGTATTTTTTGCAGAATATAAAACTGCGACAGTATTTTTAATTTTCAAAAATCGACCTTTTTTGGACCACCCTAATGGGGGTATATAAGAAATTAGTTAGTTATTTTCTGTATACCCTGGTAACGCGAAAGAGACAAATGCATTTAGTTGCTTAAAGATTGAGAGAGACAAAGAAGTGACTGTTAGGGCGAGAGAGAGTAGTGATGGCTGGTAGTAGAGAAGGTAGAATGTATTACGTAGCTTAAGATTGAGAGAGACAAGAAGTATTGTCATTGGATATTCTCATCTTCAACTTGTTATGCTTACATTAGTTTGACAGAGGCAAGTAGCATTATCCGGTATTGTGAGAGAGAAAGATCTAGCGCAGCCTGTCGGCCGTAGTTGTGAGTTAGTTATGCAAAAGAGACAGAAAACATTAGTGAGCTTAAGTTTGAATGAGACAAGTATATAGTGATGGCTGTCAGTGCGAGAGAGACATGGATATGGCTATGGATATTCTCCTCTTTTTCGACATTGCATTTACTTAGAAGGAAATTTTGTTTCGTAACATTAGTTTAGTTTTTTAAAAAATTTTTTGAAATTGATTTTTTTGCATTTAGTAATTGGTTTTTTTCCTATTTTTTTAATTGGCTTCATTTTTATTAATTGAATCTGTGTTTGGTTAGTTTATTCCTTATTTTTGGTTTAATTGAATGTTTTTTTTTAATTTCAATTTTCAAAGAATATACCTAGTAATTTGTTTTTGAGTTTAATTGGTTAATTGTTTTTTTTAAATCTTTTTTAGGACCGAAATGATAAAATGAGATGTAAAAAATGATATATAAAATGATATAAATGATTATAAAAATGATAATAATAATGTTAAAAATGATAATGAAGTGAAAGATGACATAAAATTATGACAAAATGAATCAATAAAAAATAAAATAATTATTACCGTTAAAAAGAAAGAAACTGAGCAGTTTAAGGATATTAAATAAATAATTTGAAGACATACTTCTTTGAAAAATATAACTTTTAGAATTTCGGTAAAGATTTGGAGTTCGTTGCTCGCTTTTTCAAGGTCTAGTTGTATAAGAAGATACCTACATGGAATTTTCTCTTTTAAAAATTATCATTTGTTGTTCATATAGAGACATTGATTGATAGCGCACTCGGTAAAAAAAATTCTTTTCTAAATTATTACCAAATGAGAACTAAATGTACCGATAATGTTTTAAGCCATATGCAGTAAAAGCTTTGTGAAAATATATATGGGCGATTCTTACTTAACTGCCCTACTTGGCGGCGTTGAAAAAATACACCTAAATTAAAAATATATTCTGAAGTGCATTAGTGAATTTTAAAGGTATATATGAGAGTAACTGAAAACCAAATATACATAAATATATATATTATAACTTCTATTTTATTGCACTATAACTGCTGAAATTTCAGCTCCGTGGCGTGTCCCTTTTACAAAATGTTAACTTTAATTTAATAATTTTCGGTGAAAATATCATTATTATAACTCAGCCTTTTTCAAGCATAAAGTGTCTATATTTATGAACAATTTAGGTTTATATTGCACTTCATAATAACTTTTTCATACTTAAAAATCTGTAAAAATATTTTGTCCCTCAATTTTTCCAATTTTTGAACGCAATCTGTAGACTTATAATTAAGGTGTCATGTGTTTAGTTATTACGCCTTCTAATAAGTTAAATCTCAGTTTTGATCCATTAGCACTAAATCACATGTAAAAAAGTTTTTAAAAAAGAAAAATTTTTACTTAAAAAAAAATTATTTTTGTGAAAATCGCATGGGTACAAAAAAAGCGTTCAGTTTCATGTCATTAATATTATATTACTGTAACAACTATTTGATAGTATTGTTACCATTTTCTTTAAGTTTTCATATGAAAAAAGCGATCTGCAGAAGGAATAGATTTATTTTGCAATATTGTAGAAGTGAGGTTAGAATAAATGTCAAATTTCAGCTCCATGGTATCACGTAAAATTTCAGCTCCATGGCCTATATGAAGTGTTCAGTGTGCTTCATGAAGAGAAACTTTTTTATCTGTGGTGGTTATTTTAAAATATTATTCTATAAAGTAGTTTAGCAATGCCGGATTACTCTGCTCGATCTCGATTTTAAATTATCCAAAAAATAAAACAAAATATTCATTATTAAATATTGTATTTGCTGTTCTTTTATAAAATTTTATATATGTTAACTAATATCTAAATTACTGTTAGAATATTAAATAATTTATGAATTTATTATTTATTTTCGTTTTAGCAAAATATCAAAAAGAAATTTTTATTTTGTACAATATATTTGCAATAAAAGGATGCGGTTCAGCTCCACATGGCTGCCAATTTTCAAAAATTTGCTATTATTTTCGTATAAATATAGTTGTAGTAAAATCGTTTAAAATATACTTATATTACACCCTAATAAGAAAAATAAGTGCAGAGAAACATTGAATAAAAAATTTTTTTTTTACCAAAACTTATCTTGAAATCGGGCAGTTACGCAAGAATCGACCATATATATCAGACTTATTTATATCGGATTCCTGCCTACATCGGATATTTTTTCCAGTCTGTTGAAGTTTTATATGCTTACTTTTACCTGGGTACAACGGATTCTTGCTTATATAGAAAAATTATCTTGGTCCTTTGGAATCTTATATATATAGGTTTCACAATGTATGTATATTACAAGACATATTGACCTATGAGAATCGATTCTAAATAAAATGGAAATTGATAGAAACTTTCGTAAAATTTAGAACCAATATTTGGTTTAATACTAATAATGAACGTTGTTAACGTAAGAAAACAAATTTTTTTGCAATATGCAGAAAAGTACAAAAATATAATCTGTCAAAATAATAAAGTATTGTAAAGTTAAATTATTGAAAAACAATTTTTAATTATTTATTTGAAATTCACCGCGAGAGAATGCAACCCGACGTACATAGGAGCAACGAGTAGTCTCCTTTGCTAAGAAGAAACGAGACAGAAGATTTGAAAAAAAACAAAGTTATCCAACTTTTTAATTAGTTATCTTAAAAATTAAAAATTATTTTTGCATTATAATACATTTTAGAATCGTAAATTTACTGGATTGGAAGAAAAATAATGTCACATATCCTAATTTTAAAAACTAAAAGAGTTATTCACAAAAAAATCAAAATCATAAATGCAAACACAAATTGTATTTTTAAAAAAAACTTTTGTACCTTCAAAATTTGGGATATTTATTCTAAGGTTCACGTATAAGTGTCGTGTAGAATTGCATTAAAACTTTAGAGTGTTATAGTTTAATGAGTTTACAGTTTATGTACTACTCTATGGTTAATATAGTTTTAAAGCGCCTTCTTGTATGGGTCTCACGTAACTTATGCTAATAAAGAACCTTTCTTATTCAAAGGCTACACATTTTTGAGAGAAATGGAATTTTCAGTTTATTGCACATTTTTTAAAAAAATTAGACATGTGCTTTACGAAAAAGAGTTCTTTTTTTAAAACAAATATGAATTTATAGTTAACAGCATTTTTTAATTGTTTAACATGTCAATTCGGGTCCTCTGCATTTACACCAAAACCTAGACCAAAACTCAATTGACAAAACTAAAGCAATTGCCCGAAATCTAATTGTCCGAATTTGTAATTCTCCGCGAAAATACATTTGTCCGAACGTTTAAATCACCGAACTCGCAATTGCCAGAACATCAAAAAACCCGAACTTGCATCTGTCCTAACTTAAAATTATCTAACAAACATTTGTCAAAACATTCAACTTTATCCGAACTTTGAATTAACCAAACTTGCATTTGTTCAAACTTTGAAATCACCGAACTTGTATTTGACCTAATTTAAAATCATCTGACACACATTTTTCAAAACATTCGAGTTCGGTGATTTAAAAGTTCGGATAAATACAAATTAGGTGATTTTAAAGTTCGGACAAATGCAAGATCGGTGATTTTAAAGTTTAGACAACTACAAGTTCGGTGATTTCAAAGTTTGGACAAATGCAAATTCGGGGATTTGGAAGTTCTGACATTGCAAATTTAGTGAGTTGAATATTCTGCTTAATGCGAGTTCGATGATTTCAAAGTTAGGACTAATGCAAGTTCGGTGATTTTAAAGTTCGGACAAATGCAAATTAGGTGATTTTAAAGTTCAGACAAATACAAGTTCGGTGATTTTAAAGTTCGGACAAATACAAGTTTGGGGATTTCAAAGTTCGGACAAATGCAAGTTCGGTGATTTTTAAGTACAGACAAATACAAATTAAGTGATTTTAATTTCGGACAAATGTAAGTTAGGTGGTTTTAAAGTCCAGACAAATGTAAGTTCGGAGAATTACAAATTCGGAAAATTAAATTTCGGGCAATTGCAAGTTTGGTCAATTGGGTTTAATATTAAATGTTAATTCTCTTAAATGATAATTCTGTAAAACATTAATTCAATTATATAAAAAATTCAGACATTTGTAAATTCGGTTAAATATATAAAAATTCTATTAAGAGATAATTCGAAAAAAATGACAATTCCATTACAGAATAATTAATTTTGACAGATTTCCACAGAATTATAAATTCGGTATTACAAATTTCAAATTATTCTCGGAATTAATATTGACATTTCAGTTTATGTTTTTAAATTTGCCTGACAATAAAAAGATAATAGAATCTTGGAATTGCAGAGCAAAAAATATGTCTTTTTGTTAAAATGTTAACTAATTTAGATTTACAGAGCAGTGTTTTATTTAAATCTTTGATAAACTTTCGCAAAAGTTTGTAAAACTTTTGAATATAAATTGTGCTAAAGTGACATTTCCCTGAAAGTTTCATTCTTGGCACTTTTTTCTACGCTGTGAACTATTTTAACAAAAATGTTTCGCCATTTGGTTTTAGTATGTTGTGCAAAAATACTTTTTATACAATTTTAGCGTTTCAAGTTTCTTCCTAGACTGAATATGTCGAATTCCATTTGGTCTTCTTTGAGTGGATTCGCTCGAAAGCATCCACTTTCGCGAACTTTACTCAAATATTTGACTTTTTTCGTTTCATCTATCAGTGACCTAACAACAAAGGGCAATCGCTCTTTTTCAGTGAAAATTATCGATCTGCGAGAGCCAAATTACGAATGACCGATCCTTTCGGAATTCACTGACCTCCAACTACAGTCTCCACATATCCCAAGGGATACAGGTAATTTACCTGCTGTCGATGCGTTTTTTATCTTATCACTCTAAATTAACTTGATTCGTGATCGTTGCAAGATAATGTCTCTGTGTTTACATCGATGTCCCGAAAATGCATTGTCAATTTTTTGCTTTTCATAGGAAAACATCATGATTTATTTCAATGCATTAAAAAAAAGTTTCTAGTCACAACACGGATAATAAATAATAAGTCCCGTGATAAACCGTCAACAAAAAACTACAATTTAATATTGCATTTTGGAAACATATTTAGGGGGAATCCGCCTAATAAGACGGGTATTTCGCTAAAAATTGTTTAGTTAGTGAATTAAAAAGGAAACCTTAAAAATAATGCACCTATATAATTATTTTTAGCATTTCCTCTGAATAATTGAACAGATGAAAACCTTAATAATTTTGAAAGACAATTAATTTTGGTTTTTAAAAAAAGTTCATTCTAACTTTTAACCCGTCTAGACTGCCTAACAGGGTAAGACAGACCCTTTTTAAATTGCCCTGAATTTACTTACTGAACAAATTATATTGTTCAGTTAAAAATTTTTAAGGTAATTTACGGAAAATATAAGACTTTTTAAAGACCTACATTAGGAAATTTTCTGAAATAAAAGCAAAAAGATAACAAATAAGAGTTTTATACAAAATATATGATTTTGATGAAATTAAAATAATAAATGTGTGACGTCCCGAGATGTCCAGGGTTCAAACTTCTTTCTTATTGAATTTATCATAGGACAGAGGATGCAGAATGTCCCTTTCGATTTTATTTAATTATCCTTCAATTGTATGTGTATTTTTATTGTATGTTGTGAATGTATTTTAATGTATTAATAATTAGTCGTCTATTTCTATTTTTTTTAATTTCAGTTACTTTATTTTCAATATTATGATATTTATATATTTTCATACAAAAGGATAAAGGATCGACAATCAATTTAGGGATCTTAATCCTTAAAATAACATATGTATGAACTGAAAGAAAGTACAATAAAATCATCTTTCTGGGGAAGATCGACACTCGTCGAAACGGCAAGAGTTAACCCTGCAATAAAATGCAATTAGGATTAGTCCTAGGGTCTCAACTTAGTGCGGGTGGCACCCCCCCCCCCCCATTATCATACCTGGTCCACGTGGACCACGACTAAAATTTTCGAGTTTTAAAGGCGTCATTCTATTTCTTTTCTCGACAAATTGGAAACCCTAATTTCCCTCTTTTCCAATTTTTTTTTCGCTTCCTAAAATTTTCGCAAATCTTCTTGGAGAGTGGGAACGAACGACGTGGGTACCCGGAGTGTCGTCCACCATCAAAAAGTCAGTTCCTTTTCGGTCCCTGTTCGGGAAATTTGGAAGCTGGTTCCTTCCTTGTTTTCAAATTCTTCCTTCGAGGTTCGACTTTAAAATTTCGCAGTCTTAATTGCTGAAAACGCGACTTTTTATAACTGTATAATTTCCTCAGGATAATTGATTTCAAATTAGGAACCAGGGACCATTTTTCTTGAACATACCGTTTTAACAAATAATTTTCGTAAACTATTGTAACGTGTTTTCTAAAGTTCTTTTATAATTTGCCAATTGTAAACTCTTAAATAATCATTTTAACCGTGTTAATAAATAGAAGTTAAATTTTAAATTATCTCCTATTTCTTTTCCTTTCAAATTTTCCAAAATAACAATAAGGGATCATTCACATATCACGTGATACAAATTTGAGCTAATTTGAACCCCCTCCCCCCTCCTCGTGATACTTTTTCTATTGTTAAAAAATTAAATTTCCATGGACCGTGATATTTTGCCGACCCCCCTCCCACCCCTGAAGATATCACGTGATATGTGGACGACCCCTAAGGTGAATTTCAATTCTTTAAAAGTTAACAAGATCCCACAACATCTATTTTCTTAGCCGCTCGGGAAAATAGATAAAAATATAAATTTTATTATAGTATAATTTCACTGGTTTTTCTTCATTAAATTAGTACTTATATTTATTATTTATATTCTTGTTTTTCGTTATTTCTCATGACGTAACAAATGTATGAAAAAATTGTACAATCTGAAATAATTTTACCTTTAATTTCAGAATTTAACTGTTTCACAGCATAAAAATAGCTTTTGTTTAATATTCTGTTTATTCTATGAAAGTAATTTTTGAGGTTAGAAAAAGAATCAATAAATTTGAATCTGTGATATTTTTTTTGCATTACAGGTTATGATCACTGTTGGCACCGTACCTTCATACAGAGCCGTAACTTAGGTTTTTCGCGCCCGGTGTAAGATAAATATTTTGGCGCCCCCTCCCCCTCCCCCCTATATTCCTAAGAAAATAGAAATTAAAAAATATGTTTAATCAGGGGCAGAGACTTGTAAATTTTTGTCATCTGCACACTTAATATTGACCGGAGGAGGGAGGGGGGAGAAGAGAAATAAAACAATATTAACTTAAAGAGTTACTTAATTACCGTAATTATTGTAACGCAAAAGTTGACAATTTATTTCATTTCGAGTAAATTTTCGGAATTAATAAACAAATAATCACAATAATATAAAATTTGTGAAAATCATTACAAATTAAAAAAAAAAATTAAAAACTGACGAACTTGATTGAAATTTGAGAAAAATAATTAAAAAATGATCAAAGCATTGAAAAGTGTATACAATAACTTAGATTTGACATAATAAATGAAAATTGAGGATATAAATTAAAACAAAATAAATATATCTAATTAAAAGATGGCCAAAATAAATGCAAAAAGATAAAAGAAAATTAAAATTAAAAAAACTAATTGAAAAATCAGATAAATAATTGAAAATTTAGGAATTCAATTGTAGAATGAAATTTAAGAATAACTAAAATTTAAAGAAATTGATTGCAAATGATAACAATAATAATTGAAAATCGAAGAAAATTATTAAAATTTGAGAAAAATATTTTAAAATCTAGGGGATTAATTGAAGAATAATGAAAGTAATAAAAACTCCAAGAAAATATTTGCAAAGTAATAAAAATAATCAAAAATTGAAGACAATAATTTTAGTTTGTTAAAAATAATTGAAAAAATTACAACATATAGTTATAATAAAAGAAAATTATTGCAGAATAATAAAAATAAATGTGAATTGAAAAAATAACTGAGATTAGAAATAAATAATAAAAAAAATGTAGAGAATTTATTAAAAAATATTTGAAAATGACAAAAACTAATTTAAAAATGATAAAAATAATTGAAAATTGAAGAATTTAATAAAAATTTGTGAAAAAATAATTGTAAAAATTACAGAATCTATTTGAGATAAACAAGACTACTTGAAAAAGGATAAAAATAATTGGAAACTAAAGTTAATTATGGAAATTTAAGAACACAAATTGAGAAAATTACAAAATTTATTTGATGTAAAAGAATGTGACTCAAAATCCAAGAACATCATTGAAATATTAAAAAAATACAAAAAACAAAACTCATATTTTGTAAAAATAATTGAAAAATGACAAAAGAAATTGAAAGTTAGTTAATAAATAATGAAACTAATTTGATATTGAAGGAAATAATTTAAACTGAAAAAGTTTTATTTGAAAAAGTTAAAGAAAATAATTGAAACTTGTAGAAATTTGGAATTTAAAAATTATGGTAAAAATTGAAAAATAATGGGAATCATTGAAGAAAATTTTTGAAAAATGATAAAAATAGTTGAAATTTGTAGATATTAATTGCAATCATAAAAAAATAATTTTAAAAAATACAGAATATTTGTAAAGTAAAAGTATTACAAAATGATTTCAAGAATTTTAAATTCAGGTAAACCATTACAACATTATAGAACTAATCGAAAATTTATTAAAGAAAATGAAAATTTTAGATATATTAATGAAATTTTCGGAATTAATCAACAAAGATTCGAAATAATATAAAAATTGTGAAAATAATGCAAATGAGAAAAAATAATTAAAAATTGCAGAAGTATTTGAAATTTGAGAAAAAAAATTTAAGAATGATTAACACGCATTAAAAAGTGGCTGCAATAACTTAATCTACTAAAAGTGAAAATTTAGGAAATTTATTGAAAAATAATTAATATATCTAATTAAAAGGTGGAGAAAATAATTGCGAAAATATAAAAGAAAATAAAAATTGAAAAAATATTTGAAAAATAAGATAAATAACACTAGTTTACAAAAAAAAAAAATTTATGTACATTCAATGTCACTATTTTTTTTATGTACTAAGCTTCTCGTTACTTAAAAATGGCATTAAGAAATTTTTCTATGGATAGGATTTCGAAATATGAATTTTTAAAATTTTTTTACGTTTTTTTCGGAGGTGACTTCACGTTTTAGGCCGTATCTCGAGTTACAGAAGTCCGATTGAGTTTTTATAAGTGTCAAATTAAAGGCAATCAAATTCCAAACAATCGCCTTTAACATTATTTTTTAATCGGTTAAATATTTTAAGTGATATAGTCCAAAAAAAAATAGAAAATTTGAGTTTTTGGCCCAAAATCTGAAAAACAAATTCATTCTACCGCCATGCAAAAAGAGAAAACGTCACATTATGTCCAGTTTTAAATTTTTTACATATATGGCTCACTTTTAGGAAGAAAAAAATGTATGGATGAAAAAAATCTATGGGTAACTATTGAAGTTATAAGACAGGGTACTGAAATTCTCGTTTTACGCCATTTCGGTATTTTACCTCCTTTTATAGTGATTATGTTGATTAATTTAATGAATACAATATCTAATTAGAAAATGGACTTTTTTCACAGATTTCAAATAATTTTCAGTGCTTTACTAAATCAAATTTGACTGAAAAATTTTTTGGAGTTTTTGACAAAAATTTCTGAAGAGGCATAAATTGATTAAAATCTGCCTATTTGACAAGTTGAATCAGATGCGCAGAGGTTCAATTTTTGTTGAATTTTGTTAGTTAATAGATGAAAAAGTTTCAAATTAGATATAGAAATATAGAAATTAAAGATATTTGTCTGGGAATTTTTTTGGAGTTTTTAACAAAAATTTCTGAAGAGGCATAAATTGATTAAAATCTGCTTCTTTGACAAGTTGAATCAGATGCGCAGAGGTTCAATTTTTGTTGAATTTTGTTCGTTAATAGATGAAAAAGTTTGAAATTAGATATAGAAATATAAAAAATAAATGATATTTGACTGAAAATTTTTTTGGAGTTTTTTAACAAAAATTTCCGGAGAGGCATAAATTGAATAAAATCTGCTTCTTTGACAAGTTGAATTAGATGCGCAAAGGTTCAATTCTTTTTTAATTTTGTTCGTTATTAGATGAAAAAGTTTGGAATTATATATAGAAATATAAAAAATAAATGATGTTTGACTGAAAAATTTTTTGGTGTTTCTGACAAAAATTTCTGAAGAGGCATAAATTGATTAAAATTTGCTTTTTGGAAAAGTTGAGTCAGATGCGCAGAGGTTCAATTTTTGTTGAATTTTGTTAGTTAATAGATGAAAAAGTTTCAAATTAGATATAGAAATATAGAAATTAAAAGATATTTGTCTGGGAATTTTTTTGGAGTTTTTGACAAAAATTTCTGAAGAGGCATAAATTGATTAAAATCTGCTATTTGACAAGTTGAATCAGATGCGCAGAGGTTCAATTTTTGTTGAATTTTGTTCGTTAATAGATGAAAAAGTTTAAAATTAGATATCGAAATATGAAAAATAAATTATATTTGACTGAAAATTTTTTTGGAGTTTTTAACAAAAATTCCTGAAGAGGCATAAATTGATTGAAATCTGCTTCTTTGACAAGTTGAATCAGATGCGCAGAGGTTCAATTTTTGTTAAATTTTGTTCGTTAATAGATGAAAAAGTTTGAAATTAGATATAGAAATATAAAAAAAAAATGATATTTGACTGAAAAATTTTTTGGAGTTTTTGACAAAAATTTCTGAACAGGCATAAATTGATTAAAATCTGCTTTTTTGACAAGTTGAATCAGACGCGCAGAGGTTCAATTTTTGTTGAATTTTGTTCGTTAATAGATGAAAAAGTTTGTAATTATATATCGGAATATAAAAAATAAATGATATTTGAATGAAAATTTTTTTGGAGTTTTTGACAAAAATTTCTGCAGAGGCATACATTGATTAAAATCTGATTTTTGACAAGTTGAATCAAATGCGCAGAGGTTTAATTTTTGTTAAATTTTGTTCGTTAATAGATGAAAAAGTTTGAAATATGATATAGAAATATGAAAAATAAATGATATTTGACTGAAAAATGTTTTGGAGTTTTTGACAAAAATTTCTGAAGAGGCATAAAT
The DNA here is from genome assembly GCA_037103525.1 of Ganaspis brasiliensis. Lineage (NCBI taxonomy): Eukaryota > Metazoa > Arthropoda > Insecta > Hymenoptera > Figitidae > Ganaspis > Ganaspis brasiliensis. Next base: position 2,918,516 of record JAZKLR010000040.1, on the reverse strand, counting down.
TGATTAAAATCTGCTTTTTTGACAAGTTGAAACAGATTTGTTGAATTTTGTTCGTTAAAAAAAAAATAGTGGCATTAAATGTAAGTGTTTGCTGTAAACAAGTGTTATTTTTCATATTTCGAAATCTAATTTTAAACTTTTTCATCTATTAACGAACAAAATTCAACAAAAATTAAACCTCTGCGCATCTGATTCAACTTGTCAAATAGCAGATTTTAATCAATGTATGCCTCTGCAGAAATTTTTGTCAAAAACTCCAAAAAAATTTTCATTCAAATATCATTTATTTTTTATATTCCGATATATAATTACAAACTTTTTCATCTATTAACTAACAAAATTTAACAAAAATTGAACCTCTGCGCATCTGACTCAACTTTTCCAAAAAGCAAATTTTAATCAATTTATGCCTCTTCAGAAATTTTTGTCAGAAACACCAAAAAATTTTTCAGTCAAACATCATTTATTTTTTATATTTCTATATATAATTCCAAACTTTTTCATCTAATAACGAACAAAATTCAACAAAAATTGAACCTCTGCGCATCTGATTCAACTTGTCAAAGAAGCAGATTTTATTCAATTTATGCCTCTCCGGAAATTTTTGTTAAAAAACTCCAAAAAAATTTTCAGTCAAATATCATTTATTTTTTATATTTCTATATCTAATTTCAAACTTTTTCATCTATTAACGAACAAAATTCAACAAAAATTGAACCTCTGCGCATCTGATTCAACTTGTCAAAGAAGCAGATTTTAATCAATTTATGCCTCTTCAGAAATTTTTGTTAAAAACTCCAAAAAAATTCCCAGACAAATATCTTTAATTTCTATATTTCTATATCTAATTTGAAACTTTTTCATCTATTAACTAACAAAATTCAACAAAAATTGAACCTCTGCGCATCTGATTCAACTTGTCAAATAGGCAGATTTTAATCAATTTATGCCTCTTCAGAAATTTTTGTCAAAAAAAAATCGGACATCTGTAACTCGAGATACGGCCTTAAACGTGAAGTCACCTCCGAAAAAAACGTAAAAAAATTTTAAAAATTCATATTTCGGAAACCTATCCATAGAAAAATTTCTTAATGTCATTTTTAAGTTTAGAGAACCATAGTACATAAAAAAAAATTGTGGCATTAAATGTACATTTTGGCTGTAAACTAGTGTAATTGAAAATTTAGGAATTTAATTGAGGAATGAAATTTGAGAATAACTAAAATTTGAAGAAATTGCTTGCAAAATGATAAAAATATTTTAAAATCTAAAAAATTAATTGAAGAATAATGAAAGTAATAAAAGATCCGAAAAAATATTTGCAAAGTAATAAAAATAATGAAAACATTGAGGACAGTAATTTTAGTTTTTTTAAAAATAATTGAAAAAATTACAACATATAGTTATAAATAATAAAAGAAAATAATTGCAGAATGATGAAAATAATTGTAAATTGAAAAAATAACTAGAATTTGAGATAAATAATAAAAAAAATTCGAAAATAAATCAAAAAATAATTTAAAAAGACAAAAATAATTGAAAAATAAATTCAATAAAAAAATAATTGATAGAAATAATTGTTAATTAAAGAAAATAATAAAAATTTGTAAAAAATAATTGGAAGAATTACAGAATATATCTGAGACAATAAGACTACAATTACAATTATAGGTATGGGTGATTCTCCGCGTAGAGCACAAATTCACTTTCCCCATGTTTTGAAAGAATAATCCCAAATAATGTTTGTCTTCTTCTATTATTTCAACGTGAAAAGGTAACTTTTATATTTTTAAACAAAAACCAACAGATACTTTTGTATATAATATAATATTTTTTCGTTTAAACGGTTTAAAAGGCTAAACCTTTTAGACCTGTCCCCACAAGAAATTAAAAAAGAAAAATTAATATTTGTACCAATATTCACTAATAAGTACAATAAATATTGGCATATAGTATTGTTTAATTTATTATAATTAAATAAAAAAAACGTTTAATACAAAAAAAATTTTTTTGGATTTTTTTTTGCTATTTATCTTTGACTACAGTTTTTTCTATTATCCTCTATTTTATTAATAAAAATAAAATTTCATAAATAAAAATAAATGAAATTATTTTTAATAATAATTAAAATAATTATTATTATTTTAATTATTAATTAATTATTAATTATTTTAATTAATTATTAATTAATTATTAATTATTTTAACATAGTTCTACTTTGGAATAAGTAACAATCAATTTCCTTAAGTTGATACATGAAAAAAGCAATCAATTTCCTAATTGATTTATTCATTTTTTTCAATTCAAATTTTAAATTTGTTCAGGGTCTCATAAAATCGTCTCCACCAACCTCGACCGGTCGTTGAATATTTTACAATAAATTCGAAAATTATTTATAATAAAAGTTGAATAAAGTGTATTTGTATTATTTTTGACCATATAAAAGTAATCCATGCGAGAGAAATTAAAAATTAATGATGATTTTCTAAAGAACAAGGGAATTAATAATGCCGGTCGAAATAGTTTCAACCGTCTCCACCGTCTCCACCAACCTCAAATTTTCGACCGGCATTGGTATAACATGAACAAATTTGTGTAAGTTCGGCGTGTGGTGTATTAAACATTAAAATTGAAAGTTCTTATAAACTGCCATAGTACAAGTAAGTTTACCATAAATTACCAAACAAATTACCATAAATTACCGCTAGAATTTCTATAAATTACCGCGAAAATTTCCATAAATTACCAAAATCAAAATTTTAAATTGTGATTTGTGCTTTAAATTTTTTTTTATAAATTACCGAAATAAAAAGTTTAAATTATGGTGTGTTGCTTACACATTTTTATAAATTACATCGACATTTTTATAAATTAACTCTAAAATTTCTATAAATTACCAAACTTAAAATTTTGAATCGTGGTTTGTACATTACACAAATTTGTATAAATCACCTAAAAAATTTCCATAAATTACCAAAATAATTTTATTAAATCGTGGTTTGTGCCTTACATATTTTGATAAATTACCGCCAAAATTTCATAAATTTCCATAAATTACCAAAATCAATTTTTTGAATCGTGGTTTATGCCTTACACATTTTTATATATTACCGCGAAAATTTCCATAAATTACCGCATAAATTTCCATAAATTACCAAACTCAAATTTTGGAATCGTGGTTTATGTTTTACACATTTTTATAGATTACTGCGAAACTTTCCATAAATTACAGTGTAAATTCCCACAAATTTCCATAAATTTCCATAAATTACCGAAAAAAATATTTTTAACAGAAAGCGTTTTTAATTTTTGTGAAAATGAATTCATCACTCGGTTTTTAATTTTCATTATAGAATCTATTTGCATACACAGTTTTTAACGTAAGGTACATATAAGTGCTTACAAGTAATTTGTTTAAAAAAAATACCAAAATTATAAATATTTTGTCCGGCCCATCATGGACACTTCATTTCAGACACTTTAACTTGAAGAATTTATATTAACTTTTATGATATTGATAAACAAATTTTTGACAATTGTTTTCAACAATTTGTGCGCTACGTGGAGAATTACCCGTATACAATTATAATTATTCGAACTTCAATTAATTGGAAATTTCATTGATTAAAAATTTAATTAATCCTCGCTTTGATAATAATAAATTTAAAATTATTTAAAATTTTCTTCATTTAGTAAAATTCAGTTAAATTTTACTCATTGAATTAATAGTTGCAGTTTTATCTATAGTATAAATGAGTATTTTTCTACTGATCTATAATTTCGAAAGTACTTTATTATTTAATATTAAATATTGATGAGAAATTAAAACGTTCTTTTATGTTTAAAAATTATTGGAAAATATCCAAATTAAAATACTTACGCCCGACAGGATTTGAACTCGAGACCCTTAGCTTTAAAGTCCGATGCTCTGACCACTGTACTAAGCTTGCTTGCTTAAAAATAATTTTAAATTTGGCCTTTTTAAATTACGTCTACCATACATTTCATTAAAAATGAAATGAAATTAAATTAAATTAGTAGTTTTTTTTTAATAATATTGACTTAGAAAGAGACTAATATTGAAGGTTAAATTTAACTAATTTGAATTAGTAGAACAGTTTTAGCTAAGAATGACTATAATAGAATCCTTCTGATTAAAAAATCAGAAATTACCACTTTGTATATAGGTGTACTACACGGAAAAAAATAATTCTTCGAATCTTACAAAACTTTTTCGTACTCTTGGATAAAGCCATTTACAAAATTTAGTTTTGAGTGATATGTAGAACAGTTTTGTAAAATGTTTTAAACTTTCAGCACTATTACGGAATTCTTAACTACAAATAATTTTGCATTCTGTGCTGAAATTTCAGCATGTTTTACAAAGCCGTTTTGCACATCACCAGAAAGTGAGTTTTGTAAATGGCTTTATCCAAAAGTACAAAAAAGTTTTGTAAAATTGTAGAAATGATTTTTTTCCGTGTAAAAACATTTTAAACCTCTGTAATAAACTAGAGACTGGTTAGAAAAAAAGCACATACATAAGAAAATAAAAGATTGCAGTATTACTAAAATTGTACAGTGGTTTTTATCTAGTGATAATTTTTTAAAATAAATCTGTCAATATTTGATCAGGACCATGGACCTTGGGTTAGAACTGGTCATTATTATCTCAAACTCCATCTTATCTCATTTTCAGTGTTCTCTCAAAGTTTACTTGAAATGTACATTTTTCTGAAACTGCTATTCTTTTATGCTATACAAGATACATACCTTCCATTTGTATTCATATATCATGTCAGAAATTTCATAATTTTCACTTTTCCTTACATTCAATTGTCAAAAACTGAGAATACTATTTTTCCATTATAGAAGAAAGTAATAAAAATTGTTTCCAGTTGTACAAATTGAATATTATAATAGTTTGAAAATTTCTTCCCGAGTCGAAATTCCGATACTGAAAAAGTTATGAAAATACTGTAATAGTCCTAAATTTGACTTAAAAGTTTTAAAAGTCTTCATTTTTGTTTCTGATTTTTAATTATATTCAGGGTTCCTCAAGTTTTATGACCTCTGTAGACCCTCTTCCGTGACTTTGAATATATTAATAATGTACCCATGAAAAATTTGTTCCTTAACAAAATAAATTGTTTAAATTTTAATGTTAGAACTCTGTTTCTTTTAAATTCAAAATCCGTATATTCTAACAATTACGTACATAATAAACTTTCCGCGGAAGCCCTAAATTGAACAGTGGCGGATCCAGACATGGTTTTTGGAGGGGGTATTGCATGAGAGAGAAAGAGATAGCACTATAGTGCTATCTCTTTCACTCTCATTGTTAAATATGAAGCTTTTAGGGGGGGCCAAGCACCCGTGCCCCCCCCCCTGGATCCGCCAATGAAATTGAAAAGAATAATATCATATCTCATAAACGGTAGCAGATATAAAAAAACTAATATCATTTTTGAATTTTTGACTAGAAATATATATGTGACGCTCCGCGAGAGAAGGGACCTATCGCTGAGAAAGCAAATTTTAAAGAATGGACGGGCAAAGAAGAGGAAGAAAAATCGAGACGCTTAACATGCCCGTGTTTAAAGCTTCATAACAAAAAACTAGATGTAGGAATCAAATTTTTATTTTTGGAACTCAAAAAGCAACTCACAAACTATCAATTACCATGAAAAAATCAAACTAATTAATTGTTAATTTCACGGGACGGTCGTTCAAAGAAAAATCAAAAAATGCGATATACTTAGTATGTCTAGGTTTGAAGCATTATAACAAAAAGTGTAATTACAAAGAAGAATTTTTGAAACATGGAACTGAAAGAATAACTCAAAAATTATCTTTTAGCATAAAAAAATTAAAATTGATTTTTTCGGCGATAGGTCCCTTCTCTCGCGGAGCGTCACATATTGTGTTAATAAGAATGGCATATATTTACTAATTTAATAAATAACGATTATAATGTTATAAAAATAAATAATTTAAACTACAGTTAACAAATTCTAAATGACCCTTCCTATACCTGCGGAACCCCTAAAACTCGGTGGGAGAAAGAACTGAAAAAAGTTTCAAAACATACTGAATTCGGAAATTTTAAGATATTTCAGGACTTTTTCATCACTTCTTAATGCATTGCTCGCATTTCGACTCGGGTTATTATTAAAAAGCAATAAAATATTCCAATATGCTAACAGTTAAAATAGGATTCTGTTTAAATGAAGCAATTCAAAAATACATTTTCGAAGTTTTTGACAAGAATTCGGTTTATAGAAAATGATTGTATTCTATTTTTCAAGATATTGGAGAAATGTCTCAACAAAACTGAATCAAATAAGTTAAGAATAGATAAATATAGATTCTTATAAAATTAATCAGAAGGTCCAACAGACCACAAGATCACTTTTAGAAGCATTTTGAGAAATCATCTTCATATAATGTATTTTATTTCAAGTCAAATAATCGGGTATAGTGCAGGCGCTGGGTGGACTTGAGTATGCAAAATATGAGGGCGGGTATTTGACAATTGGAATATGTAGAGGACCTTCCCCCGAGTCAGAAAAGCCATGTTGCCCCTAAAAATTTTGGTCGGGTTAGCCGCCATTTTGATTTAAAGTTTGAAATTTGTTTTTTAAAATATTGCAGTAATTAACAATGTAACAAAATTTTTGTAGAGACATTTTTCATAGAAAATAGTATGATCTACAACTTTTATTAAAAACTTTTTTTCATAACTCGAATAATAAAAAAGTTATAAACAAAAAACAGGTTAAAAAAAAGGGATGAAATTGTTTAAACTTATTTTACGCTTTTATTAATAATTTTTATAGAAAAATAGTTCAGATAAACTTTAAAGAGTATTTTCTAACGATTCATTTGAGTGATATAGTTTTTAAATATCTTTATTTTTGTAGATTTTACAGAGCCGCAAAGGCAGTTAAGTTTGAAAAAAAAGGCTATCAAAGGCTCGCTTGCCCTGAAAGTCTGACAATACACAACGCTAAACGTACGAATATATTTTAATCAAAATATGAGGGCGGATATTTGACAATTGGAATATGTAGAGGACCTTCCCCTGAGTCAAAAAAGCCATGTTGCCCCAAAAAATTTTGGTCTGGTTCGCCGCCATTTTGATTTAAAGTTTGAAGTTTGTTTTTTAAAATATTTCAGTAATTAACAATATAACAAAATATTTGTACAAACATTTTATGTAGATAATAATGTAATCTACAACTTTTATTTAAAACTTTTTTTCATAACTCGAATAATAAAAAAGTTATAAACAAAAAACAGGTAAAAAAGAGGGATGAAAATTTTTAAACTTATTTTACGCATTTATTAATAATTTTAAAGAAAAAAAGTTTATATGAACTTTAAAGAGCATTTTCTAACGATTCATTTGAGTAGTATGGTTTTTATATATCTTTACTTTGGTACATTTTACAGAGCCGCATAGGCAGGTAAGTTTTCAAAAAACGGCTTTCAAAGACCCGTTTACACTGTAGTGTAAACTATATACAGAGTAAACGGGCCTTTGAAAGCCGTTTTTTGAAAACTTACCTGCCTATGCGGCTCTGTAAAATGTACCAAAGTAAAGATATATAAAAACCATACTACTCAAATGAATCGTTAGAAAATGCTCTTTAAAGTTCATCTAAACTATTTTTCTTTAAAATTATTAATAAATGCGTAAAATAAGTTTAAAAATTTTCATCCCTCTTTTTTTACCTGTTTTTTGTTTATAACTTTTTTATTATTCAAGTTATGAAAAAAAAGTTTTAAATAAAAGTTGTAGATTACATTATTATCTACATAAAATGTTTGTACAAAAATTTTGTTTTATTGTTAATTACTGAAATATTTTAAAAAACAAACTTCAAACTTTAAATCAAAATGGCGGCGAACCAGACCAAAATTTTTTGGGGCAACATGGCTTTTTTGACTCAGGGGAAGGTCCTCTACATATTCCAATTGTCAAATATCCGCCCTCATATTTTGATTAAAATATATTCGTACGTTTAGCGTTGTGTATTGTCAGACTTTCAAGGCAAGCGAGCCTTTGATAGCCTTTTTTTTCAAACTTAACTGCCTTTGCGGCTCTGTAAAATCTACAAAAATAAAGATATTTAAAAACTATATCACTCAAATGAATCGTTAGAAAATACTCTTTAAAGTTTATCTGAACTATTTTTCTATAAAAATTATTAATAAAAGCGTAAAATAAGTTTAAACAATTTCATCCCTTTTTTTTAACCTGTTTTTTGTTTATAACTTTTTTATTATTCGAGTTATGAAAAAAAGTTTTTAATAAAAGTTGTAGATCATACTATTTTCTATGAAAAATGTCTCTACAAAAATTTTGTTACATTGTTAATTACTGCAATATTTTAAAAAACAAATTTCAAACTTTAAATCAAAATGGCGGCTAACCCGACCAAAATTTTTAGGGGCAACATGCAGGGTTGTGCACGTAAAATACATCAGGTAAATTACATGGGTTTTCTACGTATATTACATATGTAATTTACATGTTTAGTTTTCTACATAATGTAATATACATCAGTACACACAGATTTAATCACGTGACAGGGCGCGAAAATTTAAAAATTATATATATATAGATATACCTTATAGATTTGGGATGTAAATTACATAGTTTTCTACATTTTATACGTATATTACGTCGAAAATGTATTATACGTCGAAAACCTCGAGTGACGCGTCACTGCACAACCCTGGCAACATGGCTTTTCTGACTCGGGGGAAGGTCCTCTACATATTCCAATTGTCAAATACCCGCCCTCATATTTTGCATACACAGTAAAAAATTTTGTGTTAAATTTAACATTTTTCACATGTCCCAAACGGTCCACTCAAAACTTATGTGTTAATTCAACACAAAAATTATGTTGAATTTTGTACACAAATTTTAACCTCTTATTTTACGCATTATAATAATTTAAAACGTGTATATTTTATGCAATTACTATTGTATTTTATCTTTTGCAAGTTAAAATGAATTTTCAATAAGGAATTTATGCTTTTGCAACAAAAAAATAAACATAAATTACAGAGATACTACTAAAAAATTTGAGGTTATGTTCAAGAATCAAATGACATTTGAAGAATGTGTAAAATCAACACACGAAAAATGTTAAATTTTAACACAAAAAATTTAACAAGGACTGTTTTCTACACAAATACACAAAATTTTTAACTGTGTACTCAAGTCCACCCAGCGCCTCGTCTAGTAACAAGATTTGAATATTTATACTTTGGCATATTAAATTTGGCGTTCATTTCCTAATTTAAAAGCGCATTAATTCTTGAATTTATTATCTGTAAACTTTTATCTTCCCTATACAACTGCCTCCGAAATGGCTTAGGTACCTGCCGATGAAAAGGGACTTTCCTTTATGTGCCTCAAATTTTCTTGTTTCCCTCCACTGTAGTATTCTCACAACGTTCTGAAAGTTTGAGTACACGTGGTAGGTAGTCTTTTCACTTTTCTAAAGTTGATTCAGGGCTGAATGATTATTTTTACGATAATGGCGCCTCATGGGGGCCCACACGAATATTTCCAAAATTCTGTGTACCGAATAACTAAACGTGATAATTTTTTTTATTCGCCAATTTACACACTTTTCTTATTATAATTAGCATGAGTTTAAATAATTTATTTTTATTTAATAAAATAATGTAAACTTCTGAAATTTTATTATATCTACGCAATCGTTTATGTCCAGGGTCACTATGAAATTTCGTGACAAAAATTAATATTTATTTGACCATGAATTCTTGTGTATAGTGAAATGTGATACACAGCTTGCAAATCGCAATTTTTAACGGGCAGAATAAATAATGTTCATTTCGATTATCGTTGTTATTCATGATATTTTAGTGAAAGCGAGATATTATTCAAAAATGTCGAGCTAAAAATACATTCAAAAAGAACTCACTAATTGAAACTGCTTTTTTAAAAGTTGTAAGTGAATTAAAACCACTGAAACAACATTTTTCTGTTGTTTAATAACTTTCACAGTGTAGTGAAGTTTTAAGCTTTTGCAAAAATATCCATTTTTAATACAAAACTTTTTTTTCCGTTGAAATATATACTTTATGCGTAGACCAATTATTAGTTTGTTTTTTAATCTGAAATATTTTTTCCAAACGAACTGTAGTTGAAAAATAAAAATGAAAGTAGTTATGAAGGGAAAAAACTTTTAAATGAGAAAAAAAAAACTGCAAAATCATGAATTATTATGCGATTTTTTGGTGAATTATATATTTTATTTCGGTCAATCGATTCGTTTTGAGACTGGGAATATGATTTTTTATACATTTAGTTGCATTCTTAACATGAAGAAATTTTTGACGTAAAACTATTTCTTTTAAGAAAACAGGGGCTTAAAAAAATTTGATAGGTTATTTTTACAAAAAACCTGTGTTCAAATTTAGATATTTATGAGCTTAAAAAGCCTTCTAAATTGTATTGAAATTCAATAAAGCATTCTCGAGATATCTTTTTAGATGGAAATTGGTCGTTTTAAACTAAGAATTTATATATTCTTAGATCAAAACTAAATACTTTTAGTTTACCAATAATTATTCTTGGAGCGAGAATAATTTTCTTGAACTCGGAATAAAAATTATTGAACTAAGAATAATTATTCTTGATCCAAAAATATTGTCAATTATTGGTAAAAGAAACATGTGGAATTAATTAGCATACTAATTATAATTTAATGAACAAACAATTGCTGCTAAATTAGTCAAGTTAACTTATTCGAATACATTCAGTTGATATTTAAACATTTAACAATTATAATATGTATAAAAATAAATACACATAATATGCATTTTTAGAAAATGATGAACTAAATTTTTGTTTCCTCATAGAAAATAAAATTAAAAAAACAAAAAGTTGGAAATGTTATGCTCTCACCCATTAGAATTTTCTATATCAAAAAAATATTAAATTTTTTAAAATCAAAAAATATTTAGAGGTCGCTCAAACTCCAACTATTCCATGTATTTTAAATGTGAAAAAACCAATTTTTCCTAGACATGGTATAAAATCCTCAAAATTCAATATTTTTCAATCGGAAAACACTGTTTCTCTTCAAAAGACTTCAAATAATAATACAAAAATTGTTTATTCAGCCATTTTTTTAAATTAACTTTTTTTTATGGGTCCTCCAAGAACTCTCAGAAAAGATAAAAACAAAAAAAAAGTTAAAAATATTTCTTACTATTTTCTAGACAATTATTAAACTACTTTAATGAAATATTACAATATGATATCACTGTGATATTCACGTAATTTTCCCCCTTAAAATTATTAATATTACAATATGATATCACTGTGAATTCACGTAATATTACATCGTAATATTACTAATATTACAATATGATATTACTGTGCTATTCACGTAATATTTCCCCGTAATATTACTAATATTACAATATGATATCACTGTGATATTCACGTAATTTTACCCAGGGCCGGATTGGGAATTAAAAGCGGCCCGGGAAAGATATTCAAAGCGGCCCCTTTCTATATAATTGAAAATTTTTATTAACATTTAAAACTAAAATATAAAAATATTGAATTATTAAATTATTTTATTTAAACTTATCAATAATTTAATTATTTGGAATTTCTTGAACAGTAGCATTCTCTACTGCCATTTGTACGAAAGCAGCAGTAATTTCTTAGTTTAATGAACACATCAATCTGGTTTTAACCAATTTTAAAGGACAAAAAATGGACAACTTCTATTAAACAAATATAATAAAAAAATTTTGAGAGAATTTCCTGGCTTTAAAAATTGCTCTGAATGTATTCCTATCTACACTAAAAAAATTTTGGTGCAGCATCTGTACTTTAAAGTACAGTATCCGTCCCAAATGAAAAATTACGTTATTCAGTTAACTTCACTACGTTGAAAATCAATGCAAAATATTTAATCTGAAATTAACAGAATAATGAAATATTTCCATGGGACGGATACTGTACCAAAATTTTTTCAGTGTACCTTAACCCCTTCAGCATCAAAAACAACCCTTTAAAATCATTCCCTAATCTTCAATTAGGAAATGGACAATTTTTATTAAATAAATATAATAAAAAGTTTTTTAGCGAATTCCCCGGCTTTAATAATTGCTCAGAATGAATTTCTATCTACTTTGCCCCCTTTAGCATAAAAAAAGTCGGCTTTCATTCACCTGAAAATCATTTTTTCAATATTTGAATACCCAATTACTTTCTTTAATTTACAATTACTTTTTCTTCAAATCTCAATTATTTTCTTCTATTCACAATTATTTTAATTAATTTTTAATCATGTTTTTCAATTTTCAAATATTCTCTTTAATATTCAATAATTTTCGGCTTCTTTCAATATTTTTATCAATTTTCAATTGTTTTCTTCAATATTCAATAATTCTCATTTTTTCAATTGTTTTTCCAGTTTTCAACTATTTTCTTCAATTTTCAAATATTTTCGGTTTTTTTCAATTATTCTTTTCAGTTTTCAAATATTCTCGTTTTTTCAATTATTTTTTCAGTTTTCAATTATTTTCTTCGATTTTCAAATATTGTCGGTTTTTCAATTATTTTTTTCAGTTTTCAATTACTTTTTCAGTTTTCAAATATTCTCATTTTTTCAATTATTTTTCAGTTTTCAAATATTCTCATTTTTTCAATTATTTTTCAGTTTTCAATTATTTACTTGAATTTTTAATTATTTCAGTCGATATTCAATAATTCTCGATTTTTTTTCAATTATTTTTTCAATTTTTACTTGTTTCCTTCAATAGGCAATTATTTTCCAAGAATTTCAATCCAGTTCAATTTTTTATAATCCAATTAAATTTACAATTATTTTCTACAATTACTACAGTAATTTTCTTTCAATTTTTATTCTTAGTTATTTCTGTTCTAAATTTTAATTTACATTCTTAACTTTTAAGATAATTCTGTTGAAATGTAAACTTTTTAATGTTGCAATTTTTCGAATTTTTTGCAATTGTCCTTTATTTTCGTCTTTTTTCAATTATTTTCTTTCATATTATTCAATTATTAATCATTTTCTTGAAATTTCAATTCAGTTCTTTAATTCTTTAATTATTTGTATCCAATCACAATTCTTGTCTTTTATTGATACTTTTTTTCATTTTCAATTATTCTCTCAATTTGGAAGTATTTTCTTCAAATTTTAATAAAGTTTAATTTTTCAAAAAGCAATTAAACTTTCAATTGTTTCTAGAACTATTCCTATCATTTTCTTTCTTTTTTAGTTTTTTTTTAATTTCATGTTTATCTTTTTCTGTTTAAAATTATTTCTGTCAGTTTTTAATTTAATAATCTTGCCATGTTTAGAATTTTTTCCAATTGGCAATTATTTTCTTCAATATTTAATAATTCTCGGCTTTTTTCGATGATTTTTTCAATTAACAATATTTTTCTTGAACTTTCAATTCAATTTTTCAACTATCCTCTTAAATTCACAATTATTATTTTCTTTAATGTTGAATTTTTTTTTTCAATTTTCAACTATTTCTTCTAATTTCAAATTATTTTCTTCGATTTTCAACCAACTTTAACTTTTTGAAATCTCATTCAATTTTCAATTATTTGTTATAATTATTCCTACAGTTTTCTTCAGTTTTTAATTGTCAATTATTTTCTTAAATATTCACCAATCCTGGGCTTTTTCACTCTTTTATACTATTTATTTATTTATTGATATAGTAATTTGTAAATTATTTATTATCAATAATTTTTTTGAAATCTCAATTTAACTCCTTAATTCCTCAATTTTTCTGTCTAATTCACAATTATTTTCTTCATTTTTTAATTATTTTGCCAATTTTTAATATTATTTTCTTCTCATCAATTTGTGATTATTTCTTCAAATTTCAATCCAGGTCAATTTTTTAAAATTAAAATTTTTTTCAATTATTATTATTTCTGTAATTTTTTTCCTTTTTTAATTTCCAATTGTTTTTTTAAAATATTATATTTGTTCTTTAATTTTTTAAATTATTTTTGTCAATTGTCGATTTATTAATCTTGTCATTATTCCAATTTTTTTCATTTGTCAATTATTTTCGTCATTTTTTAGTTATTTTAGGTCGATATTATCAACTCGAGAACATTTTTGGATGGTCAAGAGATTTTGAGATCAATATCAATATTGCTCAAATATGATATCGTCTTGATATCGTAAAGCACTAAGAAATAATGGTCAAGAGAACAAAATAATTTAAAAAGTTAAAGATTAGTTATAAAATTTTTTGAGAATTATTGAGGATTGAAAAAATTGAAGGAGGTCATTGAAAATCGAGGAATGTAATGGAAATTTAAAAAATGTAATTAAAAATTGAAAGAAGTAATTGAAAAAGTCTAGAATTCTTGAATATAGAAAAAAATAATAATTGAAAACTGAAGAATGGAATTGAAAATTGAAGAATGGAATTGAAAGTTAAAGATAATAATAAATAAGAATTGTAAAAAATAGTTGTAGAATTGAACAATTTAATTGAAATTCTACAATTTCTGTGATTGAAAAGAACATAGAAAGAAGCCGAAAATGATTGAATGTTGTAAAATTAATGGAAAATAGAAAAGAGTAATTGAAAGTTAAATGAAATTTAATTACATAAATTAAATTATTAATTAGTCCTACAAAAATACCGGCCCGCCTGGCGTCGGCCCACCGGGATTTTTCCCGGTATCCTGAATGGCCAATCCGGTTTTTACCTCGTAATAATATTAATATTACAAGATTATATCAATATGATACAGTAGAGACCCCATTATCCGGACTAATGAATGCAGGCACTCATCCGGATAATCGAAAATCCGGATAATCGAAAAAAGTACGAAATAAATGAATTTTCAATTTATAATTTTAGGTATTTATTTCCAATGAATTTAAATAAGACTGAAACAATCTAAAACTCTTAAAATTAACAGTAATAAATGTTTAGTTTGAAATATTTCGAAATATTTACATAAACATTTTCTTAAAAATATAAAAATAGATAAAAACATATGTGAAAATTCAAAATTCACAGCTATGAAATTTTACCCTAAGGATATAAATTTTTCACGTACTTCATGGTTTCTTGTACTTTAAATATCAAAATACTAACTTTTAAAATATTCATGGTATTAAATGCTAATAAACTTTACAATTAAAAAAAAAAAAAAAAAAAATTGAAATTTATCCGGATAATCGAAAATCCGGATAATAGGGGTCCGGATAATGGGGTCTCCACTGTATTACCTCAATATCACCTTGAAGCGGACATTGTAATATCACGTCAATATCACTGTAATACTATCCTGCAATATTATGAATATTACAATAAGATATCACTTTGATTTTCACGTAATATTACTCAGTAATATTCGTAATATTACTAATATTGCAATATGATATCACTGTAATATTACCTCAATATAACCTTGAAGCGGACATTTCAATATCACGTCAATATCACTGTAATATTACCTCGTAATATTACTAATATTACAATATGATAACACTGTAATATTCACGTAATATTGCCCTGTAATATTCGTAATATTACTAATATTGCAATATGATATCACTGTAATATTAGCTTAATATCAACTTGAGGCGGAGATTTCAATATTACGTCAATTTCACTGTAATATTACAATATGATATCACTATGATATTCATGTAATTTTACCTTGTAATATTATTGATGTTACAATACAATATCACTGTTATATTCACGTAATTTTACCCCGTAATAATATTAATATTACAATATGATATCACTGTGATATTCACGTAAAATTACCCCTTAATATTACTAATAATACTTTTATTACTATTAATATTACTATCAATATTACAATATGATATCACTGTGGTATTCTCGTAATTTTACCTCATAATAATATTAATATTACAATATGATATCAATATGATATTACCTCAATATCACCTTGAAACGGACATTCCAATTCCAATATCACGTCAATATCACTGTAATATTACCCTGTAATGTTATTAATATTACAATAAGATATTACTGTGATATTGATGTAATTTTACCTCATTATATTATTAATATTACAGTATGATATCAATATGATATTACCTCAATATCACCTTGAAGCGGACATTCCAATATCACCTCAATATCACTGTAATATTACCCCGTAATATTACCTCATATTACTAATATTACAATATGATGTCACTGTAATATTACCCTGTAATATTACCTCATAATATTACGAATATTACAATATGATGTCACTGTAATATTACCCCGTAATATTACCTCATAATATTACTAATATTACAATATGTCACTGTAATATTACATTAATATTACCTTGAATCGGACATTTCAATATTACGTCAATATCACTGTAATATTAACTCGAAATATTACTAATATTACAATACGATACCACTGTGATATTCACGTAATATTACTTGCTGCTTGGGAACGATATTAAAATTTTTTTTTTGTATTTTTTTAATGCATTGTTTCCTCTGTGATGAAAAAAAATTATTTTAAGGAATATTCCAAAAATAAAATTTAAAATATTAAATTTTTTTTATCAAAAGTTACAAAATTTTTTATATTATTTGTTTTTTTTCTGTATTATTTTAATCTATTGCTTCTTCTAAGAAAAAGCAAATTATTTTGTCTACAAGAAATATTACAAGAATAAATTTTAAAATATTAAATTTTTTTTAACCAAAAGTTTACAAAATTTGTTTGTCCTTCTTTTTTTGTGAAAAATACAAAATTTTTAGGAATGTGTTTAAAACCGCATGAATTTTCACTGGAAACTTGAGATCGAAACCAGTTAAAATGATGGTATTTTGCCAGCTTGGCAACTGCTAGGAAAGTCAGTCCGCCATGCCCATATGCCCCATAGATACTCAGCAGTGGTCAAAATGCCGGCCCTGAAGCTCAATCCTGATTGGCGAATATTTTATACCTTAGAGTGGCGTGACTTCAGGCAGCTGTATGCTTGTGTGTATCAATGAGCATACTACCCTGAACACTTCTTTAAATTATTCTAACCCATGTGTAGTCGCAAGCTTAACGCTGCTGGGGCTGCCAGGGTCAATTAAGATTCGCTTTCGTTTGACGACTGTAGGATTATTAATTTAATTCAGATATCTCCAAGAATTATCTGAATCTCTTCACAAGTAAGTTATAATATTTTAACTATCAAATGTTTATAATCCTTTTACGTACACTTCCAATCATTTTATTTTCCATTATATAAGAAATTGAAATAATCGGCGAATACCCCTCTTCATTATTGAATCTAATTTGATAAATTGTTAAGTTTGTCTAATCAAATATCAAGTTTAATCGTAACCAGAAAATTTTAATGCAAATTTGATAACTGATCACAGGGAAGTTCAATTCAAATATAATTATTATAAATTGTACCTTCTTCTTTAAGATAAATTCGTTTCAAGTAATAGAATATGAGAATTTAATTGAACAGAAAGATAAATAGTTGAAATTATATTATTTTTTTTAATTAATTCAAAGATCATTCTCTGTTCATTTTAACACACACATTCTCAAGCCATTTTATATCAGAATTTGATCAAGAAGCTATGATATCAAAGAAGAAGGTGTTGCAATGTCCTCAAATATTTACACACTTTTCAAATATAAACACAAATAACTGTTTCTAGTATTTCTTTTGTCTCTCGCATTCTCATATTTTGTATTACTCGTGTGTAAAACTTGACTCGACTTCTTCTGTGGAGCTCGACATTTTGGAGCCGAAGAGAAGCAGTTTCGTGGAAAATAATTTTCATAAAATTCAACTGAAATTTTAGTACTAGAACTATTCAGGTATTTATTTATAAAATGGGCTTATATTTCCATTATAAAATAAGTATAAACTAAAAAAAAAAGTCTATTTCTTCCTCACGCGGTTCAGGAAGGCGGCTTCCAGAAATGATGTCACACACTCTAGGAACAGTGGCGGGGGGAGGGGGTTCTATCAATCTGTAAAAGCCTATGTAATTTTTTTATTTTGACCATGTAAATAATGTGAAGTAGAAAGGGTAGAGGGGGGAGATTAAAAATTCTCAAAAAAATTGTTCGCTTGTGAGGAATATTGGGCGCTAAATTTGCATGAAAATGTCGTGGAATTTTCCAAGGAAATCTCATGACATTTTCATGATTTTAGCTGTAAAATTCTAAAAAAATGTCTTATGAAAATTTGAGAAAAAGTTATAACTAAAATTGTAGAAATTCTCTCTAAATCTGAATTAGTTAAAATAATCTAATTTGACAGCAAAAAATCGGCTAATAATTAAAATATTTATATTTCTACTAAGCATTTAGTAAAAACTAAACTAACTAACTAAATTAGTCAAATTTTAATTATTTTTTAATTATCTTTTTACTAATAATTAGTTATTTTTAACTAATTCAGATTTAGAGACTATCTTCTGTGCAAATTGATGAAAAATTTATTAAAATAGAGAAAAAGTGATAAATCTATGAAGCTACGAAGTAGAAATCAGGCCCGTATCCAGAAATTTTTTTTCGGGGTAGGGGCCAAATTTTCCATGCCCGTAGGTAAATATTTTTTCGGGAGAGAGGGGGGATTTTTTTTACCATGTAAAAAATTTTTCGGGGGTGGGGTGGGGGAGCTGGGCCCCTTGGCTAAGTGCCTGGCAGGAATAAATTTGTAAGAATAAAATTGTAAATTTAATTTTATTCTTTTATAATAAGAAGAATAGACATATTACGTAAAACACGTGAAAAAAATAAGATAATGTAAGAGAAAAAATTGGTATTCATTTGTGACGCGATATGAAGAAAGGGAACTATAATATGTAATTAATGAAAATTCAGGGGAATAAAAAATATATTAAATAGAAATTTAACAAAATTATTCTCAATAAATATATAGCTTGATGAGTGTCATATTGAATAAGAATTATGTGAAGAAAAAAATCTAATTTAGTCTAGTAAACATTCAGAAGAGTAAAAAATATATAAAAATTCTGCAAGGTTAAATTATGACAGATGAAAATTCGGTAGAATAAACATTATCTCAAATAAGTATTCGTGGACCTAATATTCTTATGTGATAATTCAATTTATTCATTTAAATGAAAATTATGTTTATATTGTAAATATAGAATTGAGAGAGGATTCATGCAGCACGTAAAATTCACATGAAATCAACCGTAAAAAAAAGAAGAAAATATTTAATATTTTTTTGCAGTTTTGGCTTCTGATTGCTTTTCCGTGTAAAATTTTATACCGCCTTTTTTTTAAAAGTGAATTTTTCATACATGTATTTTTCAAAAACATCTCTTTTTTCTTCTCTAATTGCTCGTAATGTGAGACAAAAATTTAAACAACAGAATCCAATTTTTGTTTAGGGTTTTGTTTAAATTCTATTGTTACGAATTCAATCATGCATAAAGATAGCAACATCAAAAAACTAAAAAAACATATTTTACTCAGTAATTGACGGTATCAGTAATAAAAATTGATTTTCTAGTAACATGATATAAATAATGAAATGTACACGTGGAATCATCAATTAAGAACAGTGGCGTAACTAAGAACGAATAGGAATTATTGTAAAATTTCTGAACGGGACGCTTCTCGTCAAAATGATAAAGAAAAAGAAGAAAATTTTTTTAATACCAATCTTCTTAATTAAAAAGAAATTTTACTCAAAATATTCTCCCTGCAATGCAGAAATAGATTCAAAATTATGAATTTCTTTTATCTTCAGTAATTACTTGAAATGGGTAATTAATATAATTGGACTCTTAAGAGATCGCAATTATCTCCAGGTTCTATCAGAATTATCTAATAGCCAATGAAATTACAATAATTTCACCACACACAAGTACTATATTAGGGATTTAATTCAAGGAAAGTAAAAGAAACTAATTTACAGAGCCAAATTTATTTTTACAAAGACTGAAGATTCGTTTAAGTGAATGAATTGTTTATTCATTTTATATGATTATCGGAACGTAATATAAATAAACATAAATTTCATATTTATATCAATTTTTTAAATTAAGCTATTAATTCGTTGAAATAAATTCTCTCTTATACAGATTTAAAATTAATTTTTAATTCATAATATACCGCAAAATTATGTTTGGCAAATTTTAGATTCATTTAATTATAGATGCCTATGCAGAGGGAATTAATATGTTAATTATTTATCTAATTATACGTAGTTCAACAAATAATAAAAGAACGATGGAAATAACTAATGTAACAATTACAATATTGTTATGTAAATAAAATGTTTTCAAAATTGTTTACTAAGGTAGAATGAAATATTGGTTATTTATTGAACGACAATGATGTTGTGAATTTTTTTCATATACCAATTTGTATAAAGTTTTGAAAGAAAGTGTTGTGAAAAAGTTTTTAACATCAGAAGCATCTACTTTCACATACTTATCAGTTTTGAAGTTAACTAAATTTTGCAACTTGCTCGAAGATAATTCAAGTTTGACGTTTTGTATCAAATTTGTCAAATAATTTGCAAATTTGTCAAATAATTTACAAATTTGTATTATTTTAAACAGACGAATTTTCATCATGCAGAATTTATATTTTACGGAATATTCCTTTATTCAAATTTTATTTCATTAATTTCATTTATTACCATTTTTTTGGGGATGAGTTCAATTTTGGCGACTCTGTTATTAAACTAAATATAAATTTGTTTAAATCTCTAATTTTTGTTAAAAATCCATTCTTCTGAGTAAAAATTATGTTTAAGTAAATTTCTCCCAAGTTAAATGGCTGCTAAGTAAAATTTCACTATTACTTTAACAACAGAATCGGAAAATAACAAATTTTGTCTCAACTAAATTTTTTTTAAAAAATGTACAACTGGGTCTTTCAAAATTGGGTGAAATCAAATTAAAATTTTAAAAAGACAATTTACGGTATATGCAATTTAATTTTCAAAAAATCAATTTCTATTTCATAAAATAATGAAGTTGGGTAATTTTTTATTAAATTCGTCGAGTAGTGTGTATATAGCTATTGTATTTAAATTATTTTATTTTCAACTTGATCAATTTTTTCCTCACAGCGTTAAATTGCATTTATTTTTTTTCTTTTTTACCCTCGGTGTACAGGTTTCAAATGAACAATGCAAAAATAACCTCCATTCTGAATATATGAATTTAATAAACAATTCCAAAGTACAAATAACTAATTATCGAACAATTAATTATTGTATATTCTTTTAAATACAAAACAATCTTATCTAACAGCTGCCTTTTAATGAAAAAGTTACAATTTAAAACCATTTTATTATAACAGTACAAAATTAGAAGAAAATTTCTCTCTCTAAAACTAAATTAGTGAAAAGTCCTCCACTAATTCAAATTATAACGAATTTAAACCAAAAAGTTAAAAAACTCTTTGTTAATTTTTTTTCATAGTTTTAGAACGCTTATTTTAGAAAGTTTGAGAAATCCTTTATGAAATACTTGTTTGGAAAAACTTTGTTAATGAAATTTATTAAAAAATGAAAAAATAGTTTCAACAAACTTTTTTATAAAATGTGAAACGAGACAAAGTTTTTATATACTATATTTTTTATTCAACTTGGAAAAATTTTCAAGTTGCTGGATAATTCATTAGTTTTATTATATTCAACGTGGAAATAAAAAAAAGTTAGTTTCACGTCATCTGTAGTGAAATTTTTTGCTCTTCTTTTGCTTGAAGAATTCTTTTTCTCTTTTAGACTCTGGCTTTTTGCATTTGGTGAGAAATAATTTCTTGAAAAGTAAAAGCTACTGTAGTTTTATTAAGCATGTCGATTTTATGAGTGGTTGCTTCATTAGCCAACCAACTCGTATATCACGAGAATTGAGATTAATCTATCAACCAATGGACCGAATCAGCTCACGTACTTTAAATGAAACTTTGAGCTTTGTCTGTCTATTTTTAATTTAAAGAGTGCCAATCAACTTAAGTCGGGAAATTAAAACATTAAATAAATAACATTTTTTTAATTACTAAAATATAATTAACCATGTTTCAGGGATACTTAATTTCATTTACACATACACCGAAAGAAAATTATCATGATATCTTAGAAAGTGCTTTACATAAACTAAAGAAATATTGTTTTAATTTATAAAATAATTTTTATTTATTTATTAATGTAACTATAAATTTTCAAGAGTTTTTAATCAGAAACAAATAAACGAGTGATATTTGTATTTAAATTTTCGCGCACATAACGGAGCGATATCTATATTCTACCATAGACTTGATGAGAGATAGGAAACTAGCTTGAAAATAAAGACGTTTAAATTTCTGACTTACTAGATTTCTTGGTAATGATCTTTCTGAAAAATGAGGTTTCAAAATAATAAGCGTATGCAACTGTGTGTAGTTAGTATTAATCAGTTACTTTTTTTGTCATCAGGATAACTCGGAGATGTTGAGATTTCAATAAAATTTGACAGGTTTATTAAACTCATAAATATCACAAATCGAACATCTATCTTATCTAAAAACGTATTTTTTGTCAAACCTTTTTTTCATGCTAAAAATGTAAGTAAATTTATAAAAATCATATCCCTCACTTCAAAGAGAATCAATTAACTTGTATAAAGTATACAATATACCGTAAATTCGTTCAATAATTTAATTTCAGTTTTTTGACATTCAAAAGTCTTTTTCATTCAATAACTTCTAGAATCTCAATTCAATAACCCTAATAATTAATGTAGAAAAAATATTTAAGATTATTTATGACGTAAACTATCATGACAAAGGATCAAGTTTCTATGATCACCAGACAATTCCTTCAGGATTGTATTGTTCATTGTATTAATGATAAGATATAAAAATAATTTAGAAATGATAAAGTAAAGACAATCTTTTTAGTTTTTTTTATAAATGAAGAAACTCTTTTCTTGGATAAAAATGTTTTTTAATACCAATATTATGAAGAAAGGAACCTGAGAAGCAAAAAATGTTAGGTTATGTTTGTGAATTTTGGAATAAAAATACACAAAGAGGATCAATTCTCAATAAAAACCATTTTGATGTTAAGTTCTTCGTTCCATTCAAATGATTCAATAAAAACTGATTTTGATTTTTCAACATTAAAACGGAACTTATAATCAAAGTAAAACTATCACAGAACAGAACCTATAATTTTTTGGCTTATTAGGTCCCTTTCTTCGTAGCGCGACACATATGTATACAAATTGGACATTTTTGTAAAAACAGAAAATTTTCATTTAAAAAAAATATATTTTTCTGCAAAGTAGAAAAAAAAATAAACTGGCTACTTTTACCAATTAAAGTTAGTTGTCATTTTTTAACTACTTACATAGAAAAATTCTAATTAGAATATATTTAAAGTTTAATTGGTGATTTTCAGCTCTGGCAACAATGTACTATTTCTTCCCTATAAATTAACTAATTTGCTTATAGTGGTAATAAACGAATAAATTATTTTATGACTAAAAAAAGATGTTATTTAGCCAATATATCAAATGCTATTTCTTATCATTTGAAAGTTGTTGAAAAGAAATATAATTTATATAATGTGAATAAATGGCGACTAGAAATAATTTTCTACAATACATATTGAAGCAATTGAAAGATAAAGCAATGATTGAAGTAGTTTTAAGATAGATGTACGTATACAGTGTATAATGTCCATGTATCTTTTCAATTTAAATTGCAGTGCGGTTGGTTACCATTCCAATTTTTGCGTTAAAGTAAGCATTTGAAAATTATAATAAGACTCCAGAAGTTTTTTTAAAAAATTGGGTTTGTAAATTGAAGTGAAAATTCGTAGTTTTGAATTTACTGATCTTGCCTGATTACTCAAACATCACTTTATATAACAATTTTATATGACCAAAATTTGAGATCCAGAATGACAATTAACGCAATATAAAAATATTAGAATTTTAAATCGATATAACCTATTTATTTTGCATAGTTTTCATTTCAACTCATTTAAATTTAAATTCAATTTCTCATAGAAAAAACTTAAACTCAAATACAAATTCCTCGTTTGAAATAGCCAAAATGTATCAAATGAAAATTATTGCTAAATAATAAATAGTTATATAAAAATGCAAGAAATATAATATAATAACATTTTAGAATAGATAGTTTGTTTAATTTTAACGATAATTGCTTGTAGTCGCGCATTTAAGTGTCACTTACTTTGAGGTTATAAACAAAAACAATTGTTAGGTTTGTCGTTTCCATCTTGAGAATCGATTCTTTCGGAATCGATACTTTTTTTTTATAAGAATCGAAATTACCGAAATATGGGAATTTCCACATTTTTTTAAGTAATAAACATTTTGTCTTCTATAAACATATTTTTTTAGAAATGTCCAGTTCCACAAACAGAGGTTTTAATTTGGCCTGGCAAGCATATTATCAGCCAGCAATCCTTATTGACAAATTAATTTTTTTTTTTAAACTTAACATTTTAAAATAACATTGTAATTAATTGGAAAATAAATGTGTAATATTAAAATAAAATTACAAAATAACTTTTAAAAAAATTATTATCATGTAATAGTATTAATGAAATAATATTTGATTTTGAAAAACCCGCCAAATTTGATTGTACTCGATTCTCCGATTTCTTATTCTTGGTATCAGATTTTTTTTTAATCGTCTATTTAGGCTACAACTTCATAATACGGAAATTATTAAAACAATTGGCGACACTATCAAAATTGCGCTAAATTTGAAAACTTATTAATTATTTTATTATTATTTGTGTTTATTATATGATTTATTTTACATTAAAACTATTTTCATGCAAAGCTTGAATTATAATTAAATTTGAACTATTTTTGCATTTTTTTCAGTAAACAATGTTTATAAATTAATGTTAATGTTTTTGTTTAAAAATTAATAAAATCAAAATTTATATAAAGTGTAAGAGAAATGTTTATTTACCTCATAAAAATTATGCAAAGGTAAATTTTGGATATATTGAAAAATAACGATGTTAAATAAATATTCAAGTTATTAAAATTTTTTATTAATAGTAATTTATAGAAAAAATTTAGTATAAAATTCTATCACATGATGTCATTTTTAAACTAAAGCAAATTATTTTAAGATTTGAAAATTTTTCTAAGAAAAAGTATTTTCACAGAAAAAAATGAAGGTTAGTTACTTGCTGTTTGTAAATTTGAGCCATAAAATCATAAGTTTTCAAAAATAGGAAAATCAAGATCTGGGTTTATTAAGTCAAAGAACATGATTATGCTACAATAGGCGAGGTAAAGCGATATTCATTCGTATCAGAGATCGTTGAATTGTAAAAAGAAAAATCTTAAATGTTCTTAAAATGTTGTTTTATATAAAATAAAATAAAATAAATATAAAATAAATACATTTTTCATATCTTAAATTCTCGTAAAAAATTATTGTGAATTGTTTCAATAAAACAAATTGTTGTTTTTATGAAATTAATCAAAGTTATTTATAACAACTATATAATAGTCCAAGATGATTTATAAAATAGTAATAGAAAATCGTTTAAACAAATAAATAAATTAGCTGCGTGTTTTTTTCTTTTACATTTTTTTTCTTCAAATAGAGTTTAAAGTTATTAGATAATGACTTTGGGGTCAATGTAAGTCGAAACTCGTTTTGTATCTTTCTTTTTTAGACATTTTGTTCAGTATTTCTTACAAATAGTACAAATTATGATTTTATATTAATATGAATCTGTGCACGAAACGTAAAATAATGTTCAAGTTAACATTTTGTTTATATGAATTATTTATAATAATTTATTTATACTAATAAAAATAGTTATTCTAATTGAAAATAATAATTGGACTTAATCCTCGGCTTCGTCAACTTCTTACAATAAGGATTCATTTTTATTTTTAATATTTTTTTGTGTACAACACATGCAACTTTAAAAATATAAAGTTTTTCATTCTTCTGAAATCTTCTGGCAATAAGTATTACTCCCTGAATTTTATAGTAGAACTATTCTTCTGAGAATAGTTGAATGGAGTATAAAATGATTTTAGTTTCAGAAATAAAGTTTAAGAGAAAATGGAAAATTTTAAAAACAGATAAATCATTGGAAAATTTATATATACAACATTATATAGAATATATAATCTTATACTCGAAATTAAATAAAAACCTCTCTATTTTAAAATTATAAAATCATTTCAACTTTTACAAGATTAATCTACATTTTAAAACTAAAAGAATGCGGTAAAAAAGTTTTTGCTTTGAAAACTGTTTCAAAGAATATAAGATTGTAGAAAAATGATAATTGATAAAATTTGATAAAAACTATAATCACTGAAGAGTTTTATAGATTTCAAAACTTGAAGTTATCTTCTAGACCTTAGACCTTGCTGCGAATAGAGAGGTACTATTGGCCATTTAAAATAATAATTTTTGGATTCCATGACCTTTATTACATTGTAATTTTTACACTTCTTATTAGTAAATCTTTGCAATAATAAAGTAAAAATATTGATATTGTTTCACGTGAATGAGTGACATTACTCATAAATTTTGTGCAATCTTTCATAGTACACACTTTAATAGAATTTTCTGTCTATTGGCGCATTCATCTCGTTAAACGCTATCATTAAATTATTAAATAAAATCCAATGAACCATGCATAGACCTTTTACGTGATCTGACCTCATGATTCGTATCGAAGCCTTTGATCTGAGAAAATCACTTCACTTAATAGTTATTGGATTTTACATCCGATGAGAAATATCTTATTTTTATATGAAGAGAGACAGGTATACTCTCTAAATATGAATTAGTCAAAAATGACTGATTATTAGTAAAATCGTGGCTGAGTTTTTGTTACTGCAATAAGTGAAAAATAACTAGGGTAAATGTATCAATTACTGCGGTGTGAAATCGAAGTCCCGTGAAAAAATTGAAAAAAAAAGGTAAATACTAATGAAAGATTAATATTTGGCTGATTTTAAAAGCACTATTGTTATCTATTAAAATAGAAATCACTAATTAAAATATAAAAAGAAATGATGTATTCTTAAAAATAACGAATTTATAAAAAAATACTCTGTACTCTAGAAATGTGTTATATGAGTTCCTGATCAAATGACTAGATGTGTGTGTATGTGTGTGGATGTACTTTTTTCTTGTGAACACGAGAACGCTTTAACGGATTTAAATAAAATTTGGTATGGTTATTTTTACTACTTAAATCTGCAATCAGACACAAGGATTTTTAAAAATAACCATTACAAAAATTTTATTTTTTTATTTTTTGACAAATTCGTTTTTTTTTTAATTTTTACCTATAAATTCAACTTAATATATAAAAAAATCATATTCCTTCAAATCAAATCGATTGACCTATATGAAGTTTATATTTTGTCAAAATTTTAAAGAATAAATCGCGTTTTTCAAATTTCTAAAAAATTACTTTATTGCTTCCTCATGAAGCAAATATTTTTGCTGACGTGGAAGCAAAATTTTCATAAAATAAACATAATCATCTGCTTGTTTTATTAATAATTAGTCATTTTTAACTAATTTAGATTTAGAGAGCACACGAGTGTAGAAAGTTTACATGTATACATTCTTTTACGAGAAAAGTAGTTTAAAAATAAAAAAAAATGTATAAAATAAGAAGAAAGAACATTTTAAATTGAGAGAAAAACTATTAAGAGAAAGATAGTGAACCGTATAGCAGAATTTTTACTATCCTCTTTTTAGACTTCTGTATATTTTCCACCAGATGGTGTCCGTGAATTTATAAATGCTCAAGTATACCTGTTCAGTTGCTTTTATGAATACACACACGCATATATATATGTATGTGTATAGTAGTTTCCATTCGATAACCGAATTTATCGATTGATATCAGGTAACTTTTGTTTCTTAAAGTTTCTTGTATGATCTTTAGTATTAAATTTTATATTAATATAAACCTTTATTATTTGTTTTTATTATTTATCATTCAGATAATGTTGTTGTTGTTCATTTTAATTAATAATTATATTTATATACTATTTGTCACATGGTTTTTCTTTATTATTTTTTTTTATTCTCTTTGAAGTAACATAATCTTTCTTTTTTCAATGAAATGATAAAGTTACGTTAAGTGACAATTATTTCTAAAAGCTCCATGAAAATTGTGTTAAATAAAGAATTTGAATGTTAATAAGCCGTGCGTGGAAAAGGGATCTAAGTTAAATATCGGTTAGATCCCTCTTCCACTAAAAGAAATGTTTATTTGAATTTCTTTTTTTTTTTTTTTCAAGAAAAGTTTGAATATATTCTTTTGTGATTCACATTTCCTTCAAAAATCGAAATATTTATAGAAATAAATTATACTCTGAAATATATTTCACAAAGAATTAATGAACTTCCAATTTTACATATTGAAGCATTTATACATTCGCTGTACTTTAGCGACGTAATTTATTAACGGTATTCATGCTCTCGTAATATTTTATTAAATCAGCAAAAATGTCATCAAATAGATGAAAATTTTCAAATCAGCATTTCTATATATATTAAATTCTTTACATAGAGAATTTATCGAGGAATTTATTAATTTATGGAGACTTTAAAAATCGAGATTTTAAAAAGTATTTAAATTTTCTATATTCCCGTTTCTTATTTTCTTATACCAATGTTTCCTCGCGTTTTTAAATTTTGTCACCTTTTCTTTTTTTATAAGTATCTATTTAAAATTAAATTTTTGTCTTTATACAAGAGACATTCTCGACACAAAATCAACTTTTTTTCTAGTTGTGCTTACTTAATCTATCAAATTTTTTCTAACAAACAATCAGCATCAAAATTTTTAAAAGTCCCAATAAATAACATTATTTTTAACAATAATTTTTGCAGGAAGTTGAAATGGTTTCAAAATTAAGGGGGTTCTATCTATTCATATAACCTCAAACTAGAAAGTAGTTTTTCACATTAAATAAAAATACTAAAATTAATTTCACTGGATTTTGAAAAATTCAGTCGTACATTTTTTTTTTAGAAGAAAGTTCTGTCATATGCAAAATTGTTTAAATAAATCATTGTCGTATGTTTAAAAATTTTTTCTTGTTTATTCTCTCGAAAAATACTATTAACAATAATAATTCAATTTTTAAAATGCCAATTAATTTTTTTTCTAGATGTGTTCATGTCGTGGTATGAACGTCCTTAATATCTCTGCCGTGCAAAAATAAAATGCCGGGAATTATTATTCTTCATTTAAGTTATGTTGATTATTACATTGCTTCATTTTTAAAAATATATACAGATTGGAATTATTAAAAATTTTATACATGCAAGGCACAAATTTTACTTTCTATAAGGAAGCATTCTAATATATGTCTGATTAGAGAACCACTTTCCGCGTAAATTTTAGGACTGATTTCGTCACCTTAATCAACCCACTGACATAACCTCAAATTAAAAAATAATTTTCCACATGAAATAAAAATATTATTAAAATTCATTTCATCTAATTTTGCAAGACCCAGTTGTACATAAAAAAAATTAGTATCTTTAAAACAATTTCTACAAGTCGGTTCATTAGGTTTTGTGAAACATTTAATAAAAACAATATATAATACATAAGTTTTATTTGTTTAATAATTTTTTAACAAAATATTATTAACAGAATCCAACGAACAGATTCAAAGAGAATGTTTCGATGAGAACTATTATTCGTCAAAATACAAAAATCACAATTGTTCACAAACTTTAAAGAAAAAGCAGTGTTAAATTATTATTTTTTCATGACAAATTTTGTATCAACCTAATTTTTGTTTCAATAATGTACAACTATATCTTTTAAAACTGTGTGAAATCAATTTTAATAGTATTCTTATTTTATGTGAAAAACCATTTTTTTGTTTGAGGTTATGACAATGGGTTCTACATCCTTAATTTGTGATTTATTCTTCACTAATTTTAATCTAGAGAGAATATGTTTTTTCAATATTTAAATATTCGCTTATGTAGATAAAATTGTCACGTGATATGTAAATTTTTTTCCATTGATAATCAAATAAAAATCGGTCCATGCATATATAGTATATTTGCGACTATCCAGAGAAGGGATATTCATCACATCGGATGTTTTTTGTGACGTAGTTAGTCTAACAGTTTTAATCAGTTAAATGACACCAAGTAAAGTAAGTTCTCTTCAGTCCGTCCTGAGAGTCTCTTCATATCGTCTTCACATTCATTGTAATTCATAGTCCCCCTAAAATTACACACTGTGATCAGGTGAATTTACATATTAAAAAAAACTCCTCTTCAGTTGTCATTTCTGTATTAAATAGTTTTATTTTATTTCGCGTTAGACATTTTTTGTAATTTTTCATTTTTTTAAACGAATTTTTTCTTTTGTTAACAAAAAATTACTTTGAAAATTATTAGAGTTCAGATAAAGTATGCAGTAATTTCATGTTCATTTTTTGATTAGAATGATCAATGAAAAAAAAAAATTATTTATATTAATGTAAAATTATTAAATTTTATTTCTTAATTTGTGATATTTTCTCAACAGAAATGCCCCATAATACTTTAAGTTCATCTGTTGGGGTCGAGAACAAGACTGAAAAAGATTCATCAATTAAAGATGAAATCAAGGGAAAAAGTGATAACAAATCAGGATACTATGATACTATACCACCTCAAGTGCCGTCGAAATTAGGACCCTTCGAATTTCAACACCAATTGCTGTGGAATTATATTATTTTCTTCGCAGTTTGGCACGCCGTAGCAATTTATGCTCTCTTAACTTTCCCGTTTTTCACACACAAGTTGACATTCTTCTGGAGTAAGTAATAAAAAAATATTTCATATACTATTTAATAACTTTTTTGAAATTTATTTTGTTTCAAAACCCGTTTTGTTGCTAATTATTTAAACTATTATTCAAAATTATTATAATAAAAACATTATTTTTTCTTATAATTTTCATTATTTATTTGAATTATATTATAATAATTTATACAATTTTGTTGTACTCTTAACCACCTCGCTGGTATAGTGCTGAAAAAAGGAGAAATTTACTGTTCATAAAAATCCAGTCATTTTTTAGCCGAATTTATTTTATTTTTTTAATGAAATATATAATAAAATGAAGACGGATTTTCAAAATATTTTGTTTTTATTTATTTTTTAATGTAGAGTTTAAGAAAAGTAGAAATTTTGAAAAAAAATTCGTTATTCTGTTTTGCTAAAGCGACTGTTAGTGAAAGGTCAAATATTGTTAGGGCGCATTCCCTGAAAAAACAAAAAATTCCGAAGAGGAGCTACCCTAACAATTTTTCTTTAAATTAGTTTTAACTATCTTTCATTTAAAACGAAAATAAAATAAATTTGTTAAAAAATTTATTTCTGAAGAACAGTACATTTTTCTTTTATTCCACTGTGAGGAGTTCCAAATATTGGCGTCACGCGCGACTGTCAGGACAAAAATATGTTATTAACAAATGTTTAAACATTTTTTAGTATTTTTTTAAAACTTTGAATATTGTCAATTTTACATAAATTTCTAATAAGTTTTCTTCTAACAATGATACTTTTCTTCAACGTGTTAAACAGGGACTTGACAATTTTTTAGGTTAGGGCTCGCCCATAAAAAACAAAATCAGACAATTTATTTTTGTATAAGTCGGAAAAAACTTGCTAATTTTTGTCATTATTTATTAATTAAAAAGCATCTTTCATTGGCTTAAATAGATAAAATTTATAGAATTACTCTTTTGGAAAGTCGAAATTTTGATCAAAATTTAATTGACAGAATATGCAGGAAATTTAGCAGAAATTGTATTTATCAGATTTACCATTTGTCCGAAGATTTAACCTCTCAAAACTCCATTTCTCAGAATGCTCAGAATATTTAACCTCTTGAATTTCCATTTGTCAGAATGTTTAAATTATCGAATATATATATTTCTCAGAAGTTGTATTTATCAGAGTCTTAAACTTCCCGAATACAAAAATTCCAGAATGTGCATTTGCTCTATACACTGAATGTAGAATTTTTAAAAGAGCTCGCTGATTGGAACTCTACATTCCGTGTGTCGGAGAAATGCACATTCTGGAGTTTTTGTATTCGGGAAAGATTTTGATAAATAAAGTTTCGTTTAATTTAATGTTTGGACAAATAATGAAACTAATAAATACAATTTCTGAGAAATACATATTCGAGAATTCAAACATTCCGACAAATGAAAATTTGAGAAGTTAAATATTCTAAGAAATAGGGTTTTTAGGGGTTAACTATTTGGACAAAAAGTAAATCTGATAAAAACAGTTTCTAAATATTCTAAATATTCAGGAAATAAAATATTTCGACAAATAAAGTTTCGTGAGGTTAAATATTCTGATAAATGAAGTTTCGAAAATTTAAATATTCGGATAAATAAATTTCGGTCTATTGTACATTCGGTCAATTAAGTTTTGGTCAAAATATAGGCTTCCCAATTTTTTTTTTAATTTTTAGCCCACTTTACTTTGATAGGTGAGGAGGGATTTATAAAAATCGAAAAATTGGTAATGTAGTTTATGGATGAGCCTTTAGGAGAAATGTCAAATTTTTTGTTAGTTGGCGTGGCATAAAATATGTAAAATGTTATAATTTATTTGAGATGTTTTAAAGTTATTTACTTATATTGATTTATACTATATATAATTATTTATTTATAATTTTATTTTATTATTTTGTTATATTTTATCTCTTTTATAATTTTATAGTTTACTAAAATATTGTCTAAAATTGATTTATATTTGCATGTAAGTTATTAGCTAACTAATGAATTATTGATTATTTTCTTTCAAGTGTTCGCGGTTTACTCATACACTAAAATTGGAGAAACAGCCGGTGCTCATCGTTTGTTTTCACACAGGGCCTATAAAGCTAAGGCGCCTTTGAAAGCTTTGTTGCTCTTATTTTATTATTCAAACGGCACGGTAAGCTACCATTTTTCCTTATTTTTCATTTTATAAAGTTTTTATTATAATTCCAAAGAAACATGTTTCAGAATTTTTAAAAATATATCATACAAATTATTGTAAATTAAAAATTCTTCATAATCTGGACAACATTTTTTTTAAAACAATTCACTATTTGATGAAAACTGACATTTTGTCTGAATTGAAAGAAAAAACACAAAAAATTAATTATTTTACGACAAATTTTGGATTGATATTAATTTTCTCTGAAAATTGTAGAACTAGATGTTCCAAAAAAGTTAGAAATTCATTTTGATTAAATTGTTGTTCGAGTTAAAAAGTACTTTTTAATTTGAGGTTATGTTACGGCAACAACCCTCCTTAAAGAATAATATTGATTAATATAATTAATTAGTTTCTGCTATTTGAATATTAATTATTATTTATAATTATGCAATATTAGAAAAAATATTAGTTTAGTAAATTTATAACTAGTAAAAAATAGTTTTATTATGTACATTTGTTCATAATTCATTTTTTACTAAATCAATTATTGCAGAAATATTTTTATTTCATCATCCGTTAATATTTTAATAACGATATTAGAAAAAGCTTTTATTTCACTTTATTTTTAAACTAGATAGTTATTATGAATTTATCTTTCTTCTTTCCTCTTTTTTTAATCTATAAACAGAATTTAACTTGAGAAGGATGTCTAGTTTAATTTTGTCTTTTTGCTATAAATGATAAATTATAATTTATTATTCAACGTTTTTAAAGACATAAAAATGTGTACTTTTTCTTTATTAAAATATTAACAGAGAAATCTTATTTTAGAATATTTTAAATTAATAATTACCCACTTCGTAAATCCATTGGATACTTTTCAATATTCTGAACAGAAAATCAATTACTTGAACGATTTTTTTTTAAATTCTGAAAAGAATATTTTCTTTATTTAATAGTTATAATGTACTAATAAATTATGATAATCTAAATTATTACTACTAAAAAACAGCTTATAGAGTTTCATTTACTTTTTTTTTGAAAATCTCTTCAATTTAATCTTTTAAATTTAATTTAATTACAGTTCACAATTAAGGATTGGGTAAGGCATCATCGCATTCACCATAAATTTGCAGAGACAGATGCTGATCCAACAAATTCAAAACGTGGATTTTTCTTCGCTCACATTGGTTGGTTGATGCTTAAAAAGCATCCAGAGATGATCAGACGTAGACGACAAGTTGATCTTAGTGATATTAAAGCTGATCCCTTCGTTCGTTTTGGAGATAAGTAAGTTCAAATCTCAATTAAATCTACACGTAACAACATTTTTGAATAAATTTTAATTTATAAAAAATAAAATGTCGTTCATTTCAATATTTCAAAACTAAATTTATTGCGAATACAAAATTATAATTTTTGTTTAGTTTCTATTTCACGCTTAGGAGAAAGTATAAACATCAATGGGAATACTTTTTTTTCAATATCATATTTCAATTTTCTGAAAAATTACTTTTAAAAACTTTAGTCAACTCTAGATAAGATGGTGCGCCAATTATCGTTATCCCATGCTTCAGTAATCGGCAGTTGCTTAAGCTTGAGTTTTTATACACTTATTTAATTTTAAACACTTTTAAATTAATTTTTAGCTAAAATAATTTGATTTAAACTAGCAAATCCAAAAAAACCCAGTTTTTAAAAAATATTTAGTAAATTTTTTTAAAAAGTGTAACTAAAGAAGGGACGATAGCCGATATATTTATTTTAGATATAAATTAAAAAAAGTGTAAAAAACCACAATTTGCCACACTTTGATTCAATATTTTTTGCAATAATTTTTCAAAAAATTGAAATGTCTCATTGACGCCAAATCTCCCTTATTTTTAGTTTCACGAAAATCATATATTTAATGTTTATTTTTTTTGCCAACAGGCATTTTAGAGTTTGGAAATATTTGCTGTGCTTTATTTTCCCAACTGTGGTGCCTGTTTTAGCATGGAATGAGAGCTGGTACTGGGCAATTTTGTCCCAATGCTTCATTCGTTACATTCTTCAACTACACGTAACATTCAGCGCTAACAGCTTTGCCCACTTAAGGGGCCATAAAAAACCTTACGATAAGTAAGTTACCACAATTTACATTTGGTTATTCAACTAGTAATTTAATGTTTCAGTTATAATCACCTAAAATAATGGCGCTCTTAAGGGTTTCAAATTCCCTTTAAAATTTAACAACAGCCAAAGTAATTGACCCTAAAGTTCATACCACTAACGATTCGATGCAGCTAAGACCTTCCTTAGTAAATCGAACATTTAATTTTCCAATTAAATCTAGAACGTTAAATATAAGCTCATTTTACTATAAAAAAAAAGTGATTAAATTTTATGAAATTAAATTTCTTTATTGATTAAACACAGTTTCTCGTTAAGTATTTGTTGAACGAAAATTCAAAAATGTTTTATTTTGTGAGGTGCATGAATAAACGTTAAAATTGATCATTCAGAATGTTCATTTTACCGAATTTTATTAGATAGCATTGTCTTTTAGCCGAATTTTCATTTCCCGAATTGTTTTTAATCGAATTTAAATGAAACTGAATTTTTACTGAATTTGATTTATTATTATTATTTTTTTTTTTTTTCTGTAAAATAAATTGAAAATGACTGAATCAATTACATTGATCTTTATATTTTTTGGTTGGTCAACTTTAAAATTCCTGTCAAATTCTTTCTATCGGATGTTATTTCAGACAAATAAAAATTCTAAGTTTTTAAAAATGCTATCAAAAATCAATTCTCGTAAATGAAAATTCGGATAAATGATAAATGTCATTCGACTGATTTAAAATTGATAAATATTAGTTTAAAAAATTTGTATAAAATAAAAATGTTGTTAAATAGGAATTAGATGGTTAAACATTCGCATTTATTCCAAATTCGATTGAAAACAATTCGGGAAATAAAAATTCGACTAAAGGAAAATTTTATCTAATGAAATTCTGTAAAATAAAACTTCTAACTACTGAATTTTAAGGCTTATTCATGCACCTCGCAATTTATAATATTATTTTTCAATGAAAGTTTGAAATAAAATTAATTCTAAAATTTTAGAATCTTAAAATTATTTTTAGTTTTTTTCACAACTGACTTTTTAAACCATCGAAGTTGAAACAAAATACGTTAATATTGATTCAAAATAGCCTGGATTGAAACTCAGCAATTATTCAGAAATTCAATCCGGATTTGCGCTGTATGGAAATTCAGATTGAATGAAGAATTCTGACTTAAAAATCAATTGAATTGAAACCATACATACTGGAAAGTGATTCCGTGTTCATTAGTTTTTCAGATTCTCTTATTTGTTTTGTTTTTATTAAACATTACAGGTTTCTTTTTTAATGCGTTCATTTTCTAACAATAAATATGTAATAGAGGGATTCTTCCTGTTTATGTTTCAAATAAATAGAATATTGATGAATTTAAAAATTTATTTCTAAATGAAAGTTGTTTTTACTAAATTGTTATTTTAAAACTTTTCATTCAAAAATTAACCTATTTGTCAATTTTTATATTTTCACTTAAAAGATTTATTTGCGCCATTTTCAGAAAAAAAATGTTAAGCTAAATTTTCTTGTCAAATAATAATTATTTAACATTTTGAGTTTTTTCTTACAGCTGAGACAAAAATCGAATTTTTAATCAACTTTTATAAGCAATAGCTTTTATTTTGCTTTTTAAAATAATTCTCTACAATTTTAATCATTTTAAAACCTTTAAAATTATTAATAACAACAAACTTTTAACAATTTAAGATGGTTACGATTATAGACAATATTTTTAATTAAGATTAAAATAAGTAATTGTTTATAAAAGTTCTCGGCTGCCACTGACTCATTTTTTCACTTTTTTTAATTACGTTTTTCAATCTTTAAGTTATTGTCAGGAATATTTAAATTTTCTACACCATTTTCCATTTAATTTTGTTATTTTTCAATTATTTTCTTTAAATTTCAATTATTTTAGTCATTCAAGGTTTTTGTCATTTTCCAATTATTCTTTTCGTATTTCTATTATTTTTGCCATTTTAAAATTATTTTCTTTAAACTTGAATTACTTTGTTAAATCTTTTTTTTTTATTGTGATGAAAGTCTAAATTTTTTACAAATTTTCTTCAAATTTAAATGAAATTCTTCAATATTTTTATTAATTGTCATGAATTTATTAATTTTTACACCAGCTTTCAATTATTTATATCATTATTCAATTAGTTTCTATTATAAATTGTTTTTGCCGTTTTTTAATTATTTTCTACATTTTTTAATTAATGTCTTACATTTTTTATCTTTTACTCCATTTTGGAATTAGTTTTCCCATTTTTCATTAGTCTTTTTTTAAAATTTAAGTTATTTTTGTCATTTTTTTTTTGTCTTAAACTTCTATTTTTTTCAATAATTGTCGAAAAATGTTAATATTTACACTAGCTTTCGATTATTTATGTCATTATTGAAATAATTACTTCACATTTCAATTATTTCGCTAATATCTTAATTATTGTATACAAATTTTTAATTTTTTACATCAGTCTCCAATAATTTTCTTTCAATTTTTAATTATTTTTGTAATTTTTCAATTATTTTTTTCAAAATCAATAATTTTCTTCAATCTTTTTATTAATTGTCATGAATTTATTAATTTTTACACCAGCTTTCAATTATTTATGTCATTATTCAATTAGTTTCTTCACATCTCAATTATATCGTTAATTTTTCAATACTTCTTTCAAAATTAAATTATTTTTGTCATTTTTTAAATCCAATTTTTTTTTAAATTTTAATTATTTTTGTAATTTTTCAATTATTTTCTTGTAATTTTAATTATTTTTAAAACTTTTCAAATATTTTCTTTTCATTTTTTATTGTTTACTCCATTTTTCAATTAATTTTGTCATTTTACAATTTTTGTATCAAATTTGAATTATTTTTGATATTTTTTATTTATTGTCTTTGATTTTTAAATTGTTATTAAATTTTTAATTTTTTACTCCAAATTTTTTTATTTTTGTCCTTGTTCAATTATTTTTACCATTTTTGAATTATTTTTTTCAAATTTAAATAACTTTCCTGAATCTTTACATTATTGTCATGGATTTTTGAATTCTTTACACACGTTCAGTGGGCGTAACACAAACTGTTGAGGTTACTCACTTTTTTAACTTTGAATCTCACTATTTACTCACTTTTTTAAATAAAGTCACGTTTTTTTTTACTATTTTGCAATCTGAAAGTCCGCTGGCAGCGTTGAATGTTTGATAAAAATAACGATTTTGGTCTGTGTTGAAAGAAGAATTTATTTGACAAAATTTTTTTTTCCTAAAAATTTTAGAGCTATAGATGTTTAAAAATTGTTTGCATTAAAAGACGCATTTCTGAATTTAAGGTTATGTTACGTTCATAAACCTTTTTAAGGATGTTCAACCCATTGACATAACCTCAAACTAGAAAATGGTTTTTCACATAAAATAAAAACATTATTAAAATTTATTTCTCCCAATTTTGAAAGATCCAGTTATACATTTTTCAAAATAAATTAGGTTGAGACCAAATTTGTTATCAAATAATAATAATTATTCAACATTTCGTGTTTTTGCTTTAAAATTTGTGAAGAATTCTAATTTTCATCCAATTTTGACAAATAATAGCTCATTTTAATCTTTGAAACATTCACTACAAGCCTGTTCGTTGGATCTTGTTAAAAAATTGTTATTTAAAATATAGATAATAGTAAAATTTTATTTATTTAATAATTTCTTAACAAAATTCAACGAACAAACTCGTAGAGAATGTTTCAAAAATTAGAATGAATTATTATTTGTCAAAATTGGATAAAAATTACAATTGTTCACAAACTTTAAAGAAAAAACACAAAATGTTAAATAATTATTATTTAGTAACAAATTTTGGATCAACCTAATTTTTTTAAAAAAAAATTTCAACTGTGTCTTTTAAAATTGGATGAAATCAGTTTTAATAATGTTTCTTTTATTTGAAAAACCATTTTTTAGTTTGAGGTTATGTCAATGGGTTGAACATCCTTAAGATTCAGATTTCTTTTTCCAATTAAATATCGATTTGAATTTGGGTACAAGAGAATTTAATTGAATTGTCTAAACAAGACTCTTGGGAAATTCATAAATTCACTGAAAATTTTCTTTCTTTTTTTTTTCTTGATAAAATTCAATTGACTAAAATGAAACTTAATTATGTCTGTAGGAACATTGCTCCAACGGAACACAAAGCAGTCTCCATTATAACCATGGGTGAAGGGTGGCATAATTACCATCACACATTTCCATGGGATTATAAGGCAGCGGAACTTGGCGACTATGGAATGAATGTAACGACTGGCTTTATCGATCTATGTGCAAAACTTGGATTGGCATACGATTTAAAGCAGCCCTCCGCGGATTTAGTCAAATCAGTCTGTAAGAACAAAGGAGATGGGAGTCACCCTGAGTGGAAAGAGATACCAGAACCCATTGCATCTCACTGAAATTTACCAAAACTTCCAACTACAAGTTCATCATCACTTGTCTAAAATTTAATTCTACAATAATATTTAGCATCTCTAAGATAATTTAGCCGAGTATTTTTTTCTTTTTGTAACAATTGCTTCGTTTATTATTCAAATGCTGTCTTCGTAAAGCGTTTAAATAGAATTGAAGAAATTATAATATTTAGATGAAATCTTCGCGTAATCTATTCTCAGTGAGAATTTTCGAAATCTTTAGTTTTTCCAAAGTATGAAATAAGACTAGAGATTTACTGCCATTATCATGTTGATACGTTTAAATACATTCTGACAATAAATTTAAAAATCCGCAAAATGGTTGTTTTCTTTTAACCTCAATACAATCATTTTATTATGTTAGATTGTAAGAATTTTTAGGAGATTGTTTTAAAGGGATTTTTTTTATCCAAAATTACAAATTTTCCGTTTATGACCGTAAATTCTAAATAGTTTTCAACAAGTGTTAAATTGTTTTAAACAGTTTTAGGTAATTTAAAGATTTCTTTATAGTTCTAATTAGTTACAAATAATTAGCAAAGAAAATTACCACCGTGGGCAGTGAGGTGCCTTTTATTCCAAAACAAATATGGCCGACATAAGAGTGTTTTTCAGACAGTGCAATAAATAAGTGTTATAAATTAAAAGCATTTTAGCTTAAACCGTTCGTTTTCTTTCTGCAAAGTTACTCCGTCATCTAGAAATATGATGAAAGGTGAATTCGGAATTTTGGTTTAAATTCCATTATTTTCATACAAAATAAATAATTATCAATATTATAAAATTTTTATTCAGTTCTGAAAACACCTTAAAATCTTGTATAAAAAAAATACTAATAATTCAATCTGATGTCACTCTTATGTCGGCCATATTTGATAGTTCCTAGAGTAACCTATAGGGGCATTTTTTATCCTTTTTTATCGAGACACTACACTAGTGTATTCTTGCGTATTTTTCTTCGCTGAATCCGAATCCAGAGTCAGAATAACCAAATTGGCTAAAATTTTTGAGATAATCTTAAAAAACTGCTCAAAAGCATGAAAAAATTTTTTTTGTCTGGGACACTATACTAGTGTATAACTTCGGATTCGGATTCAGCGGAGAAAAATACGTAGAGATAGACTAAAATATCGTTACGGACAAAAAAAATCGTATTTTTTATTTTTTGGGGTTTTCAAGCAGTTTTTTGAAATTATCTAAAAAATGTTAGCCAATTTTATTATTCTAACTTTGGATTCGGATTCAGCTGAAAGAAATACGTAGGAATACACTAGCGTAGTGTCTTGTCAAAAAAATTTTTTTTTCGTCTTTTTAAATTTTTTTTTGAGGTTATTTCAAAAAGTAGACTTCTGATTCGGATTCAGGGAAGAAAAATACGTAGGAATACACATGTAGTGTCTCGGATAAGAAATTATTTTTTTGTGGGGCTGTGTTATAAACAGTTCTAGACTAGTTTCAAACAGGTTTAAATTAGTTCTTGATAGTTTTGAGCAATTTTTAAACAATTATAAGTATATAATTTTAAACCAGTTTTAAAGTGCTATTAGCAAATTTATCAATTTCTAAAAAGTTTTGAAACAATTATAAACATTTTAAAACTAGTTCAGAACAGTTTTAAATTTGTTATTAACCGCATTAGACTAGTTGTAATTAATTTGGAAACATCAGAGTTAACAAATTCTAAGCATTTTTAAGTAGCCGTAAATAGTTCTAAGTAGTCTTAAACAAGTTCTGAACTATTTCAAACAGGTATTCAACAGTTTAAGGTGAGTTCTAATCAGTCTTAATCAATTTTTAAATAGTTTTAGGTTAATTTAAGCGGGTTTAAAAAGTTTTTATTGTTAATAAACAATTTTAAAGTAGTTTTGAACAGTTTTAAGAAGTTATAAACAGTTTAAAACAATTTTAACTAAGTCTGAAATAAATTTGAACTACACGGGGAAAACGTTTGAGGTAATCTTTCCCATATTATATGCAGGACCTCGGATCAAAGTTACAATTGAGATATTGTGTTCAAAATTCTGATAGTTATTTTCAAAAAATAAGAAAAATTTTCCCATATACGTGGTACTTGAGAGTCAAAAGTAGACTGAAAAAGACTACTCGCTTAAAGCTGTAAAATGTGCATTAAAGTTGAAAAGAGTTTGCCGAGAAATGTGCAGAAGTTTACCATGCTACGGGTAATCGGAGTTCGGGCTCAGCGTCAAGTCCAATGACTCTCCAGCATGGTAAACTCTCCTCAAAACTCGCAATTTATTCCTATCGCATGATAAATCAAACTTTCTCCCTCTTTTTCCATTTTTAATTTGCAGATGCGATCACATATTATTTGTCTGTTAATTCCACAAGAACTCTTTCTATTAAAAGGAAAAAGAATGATCTTTAAATTATTAATTTTAATACTTATATTAGAGGCTAGCCTAGCTTACGTTGAATTATATAACATGCAACTATGACAAACAAATTTTAAACGAAAACTTGTTAGATATTTCATATTTTACTGACTACTCTTTCAATTAGTTTATTTTTTAAATTCTTATAATATTTTAATTCATTAATTGTGTATTTCTGTAAATAGTTTAATTCTTAATATTTATTTACATTTAATACTAAAATAATAAATTTTATAATAAATTAAACAATATTTGTATTTTACATTAATTAAAAAGAAAATTACCTAAAATATTTCAGATATGATGCTTTTCTTGGTTTTTTTATCATTGTAAAATTAAACTATCAAACATATATTTTACAACTTCTAAACTTCTATGTTTGTAAATTTTTTTAAATAAAAATTTCTTGTAATTTAAAGGTAGATTTTTTATATTTTAAAGTTTCTTTCTTGCTTTGAAAATTTTCAATTATGGTAATTTTTACTCTTTACTATTTTTAAATAGCTAAATGTCATTTTTTAAAATTATTATTTTTCTTACTTTTCATTTATTATACCTTTATAAGATCTACTTAATTCATTACTTTCAATTTTTAGTTGTAATAACTTTAATTTATTCAAATTCTTATTCAAAATAATATTTATTTTCGTAAATAACGTTTAACAAATTCTCTAAATCTGAGTTAGTTAAAAATAACTAGCTTGAAATCAAAAAGTTAGCTGTTAATTCAAATAGCTATATTTCTACTAATCATTTAGTAAAAAATAAATAATTATTAGTTTAGTTTATTTTTAAGTTATATCAAAATAGATAATATTTTAGTAAAATTCTGATTATTATTAATAATTAATTATTTTTAACTAATTCAGATTAAAAGAACAGATAGGATTTTCTAGGTTATTAAACTTTTAATGCAGAAAATACAAATTTGTTTCTATAAAAATTATTATATTAAATAACATTTATATTAATATTTTAATATATAATACATATAATATATTTTTAATAAATGAATATTTGGTTTTTTAAACATTGTAAGAATTAAAATTTCAATAAATAAGAATTTTCTGTCTAATTATTAAATTACTTTATTTAAAAATTATATAATACAGGAGTCTCGGAAATCGAAATTAACACAAGTGAAATTGATCTAAAGTGAATAAAAGATAAAGTCAAAGATTTTGTTAATTACACCTATTTTCAATATTTAGATAATTGTTAAATTTGTACACATTATAAAAAATATTTTTTAAAATATCTACAAGTTATTTTTATAACAAGACCTTTAAGTTTTATTTAATTAATGAACTGCATAATTATAACTTTATACATTAAATAAAACTTTTTTTTAAATTAAAAAACTATTTGACATTAATATAATATTTTGGTCGTACTTTTTAGAATTTAAAATACAAAATAAGTTCTAAATTAACATTTTGAATTTGATTCACAGATTATTGCAAGACAAAAAAGAAAGATTTAATAGAAATTACCAAAATTTTGAAACTTGATTTATATAAAAAATTGATCAAGGAAGGAAGCAATAATTAACACATAATCGAGGGGCTACTCACTCTCGAATCAGTCCGAATCAGTTGAACACTAACAGATGATTTCAACTGATTCCTGCTGATTGCATTCACTATTTAAGTTAAATAAGTTAAATAACTTATCTTGCACAGACGACACTCTTTGCGTTGAGCGTGCGTTATTTTCACTGTTCGATCCTTATTTCCACTAACCTCTCACTATTCCCACTATCCACTTACTAAATACAGTATTTGCAGTATTTACAGTATTTACACTATTCGCTCCTTATTTTCGTTATTCGTGCTGTATTTCTTTTGTCTCTGCTGTCTCATTAAATATCAATTACACAAAATTTTTGTAGAAATACTTTTTGTAGAGAATAATAGAATCTACAATTT
The DNA here is from genome assembly GCA_037103525.1 of Ganaspis brasiliensis. Taxonomy (NCBI): domain Eukaryota; kingdom Metazoa; phylum Arthropoda; class Insecta; order Hymenoptera; family Figitidae; genus Ganaspis; species Ganaspis brasiliensis. The sequence continues at coordinate 2,874,628 of JAZKLR010000040.1, read as the reverse complement.
GTATTAAAAACTTTTTTTTCTAACTAAAATAATAAAAAAGTTATAAACAAAAAACTGATAAAAGTGAAGTAAGTGAAGAAAGGAAAATCTTTGATATTAATTAACTCACTTATTATTAACTTTAGGACTAAAATAGTTTAAATATATTTTAAATTGTACTCCTTAACAAATTTTTTAAATGGCAATACTTAACAAATTTTAATTATCTTTATTTAATATTTTATTTAATTACTTTTACATAACATAAAAATGAATTCCACTAATAATTAATTATTTTCAAGTAAATGATTAAAAAAATCTTACTATTGAATCAAACTGACTTTTTGTTACATAGTTAGTTATTTTTAATTAATATATATATGGGGCAAAATTTCTTAACTGTACCAATCGAAAAAATAAAAAGGGCTAATATTTGCACAAAATGTAGTATTGTAGGTCAGTACTTTAAGCACCGATTATTATAAAATTCTAATAAAAATTGTAGAAGGGGGAGGGGGTTGAAGATTCTGGTCCAGTGTGAAAAGGCTATTTTTTGAAAAATCATAACCATTATGCAAAAAGGTGAACAAAAATTTGGCCTATATGTTTTCGAAAGTCTTTATCCTCCTCTTTTGAATGGTAAAAAATTTTTTTTTTAAATTTTAACCTATTTTTTTAAAGAAAAAACATTTTTTTATACATTTTTTAATAAAAATTTGTAAAAAATAAAATATTTTACAAACAAATAAACTTTTGGTAATTTTAAGCTTACTAACGTAAAGTTTATTAAATTCCGGACCCAACAAGCATAATTTGAAGGAATTTTGATAAAGGAATGATAATTTTTCATCATTTTTCGTTAACAGCAATGAGGCAAATTGTAACTATAATGTAATTGTGTATTTTATCTTGTAGGAACTGAGTACAGCATCCCACTGTATTATAAAACATTTTACAATCTTTTAACTTTTCAGTCAATGCTAATATATCATAAAATGGAAACTGTCAAAATAATGATTTTTATTTTCTTATGAATTCTTAATTATTTGAAACTATTTCTTATCTATGTGTGGAAAATTGACTCTCTAAATCTGAATTAGTGGTTTTCTACTAATGAATTAGCGAAAAGTGAGCTACTATTAAAATAGTAAGAATTTTACTAATTCTTAGTAGAAAACTACTAATTTTGTAGTAGAAAACTACTAATTCAATTAGTAAAAAAATCTACTTTTTTTAAAAGTAAAGTTTCACTATTTCAATTAGTAGTTTTCTACTAAGAATTAGTAGTTTTTTACTAAGAATTAGTAGTTTTCTACTAAGAATTAGTAGTTTTCTACTATATGAATTAGAGAAAAATGAGCCATGAATTTGACTAATTCATAGTAGAAAACTACTAATTCAGATCTAGAGAGGATGAATTAAAATCTTCAAATAACATTTATTTTATCGTTTAACATTGCAAGGAATAATTGTATGACAAAAAAATATCAATAACAAATGTTATAGCTATATTTTTTCAACTTATGTTTAACAGATAGAAAAAGCTGCAAAAAAATGTATTGAAATGAATTTCACTTTTTATTTCTTACGTGGATTTTATAAAATTCATCGTCAGGAAATTACAATTACAGAGATATAATTTAAAATATGAAATACATATTATTCCAACGTTAAACAAAATGTTTAAAATTACAGGATTATAATTATAGAAATTAATTTTAAAGCTAATAGAATCAAACTTTATTTCGTTAATATTAACCGATTTTTATCAATTTTTTTTTATTTTTCTTCATTTTTCATAACCTACTTAATTGACTTACAAATTTTTTAAATAAATTATTTATTATTAATTTCTATTTTTCGTTTACGAAATTTAAACATAACAATAAAAAGGGTCTTCCAGGTCAACTTTTTTTATTGCATTCCTGGGTCAGGCCGGCAAGAATCGCTGCACTAGCCTCGTCACTATTTACACTATTTACACTATTTCGACACTATTCGTACGTTATTTTCACTGTTCGTTCACTAACTGCTGATTCGTACCTTATTCAACACTGCCAATACTGTAAATACTGTAAATACCTTAAATACTGAGTTTAACTTAGTGACACTAAATCGAGAACTAAATTACTGTAAATACGTAAACTATTCGTTATTCGAACGTTAAAATTGATTGATTCGAGAGTGAGTAGCCCCTCGCACATAATTGTTTTAAATTAAAATTATTCAGTCTAAAGATATAAGAATTAAAACCGTTTCTCATAAAGGGATACAATTCTACTCAGTTAGTATATAAGGAAAGTTTGAATCTCTAATTCCAAATGTATTCGAGCGTGTTCGGTGTGCGTGAATGTGTATTTAGATATTTGTATATTGCGGCGTAAGTTTAGTTTAGGTAAATCGCGTCTTGTATATAGTTGAAAAGAATATTAAATTAATCTTAAGGTTAAAACTATGATCGTGATTGTATCGTTAAATGTAATTATAATTAGCGAAATAAGTAATCTCTATAGGAAATAAATCTGTAATTAATATGAAGGAAATCTTTTTATTTTTTGGTTGAATAGAAAAGATCATCTAGTTGGCAAAACTTTACCATGCTGGTGAGCAGGAGCCTTGACAAGAACATTGTCGAGGCGCGCTGAGCTCAAGAATTCGAGCCCATCGCCTTGTCATCCAGCATGGTAAAGTTTTCCCACGTGCTGTGTATAATACTACTCAACTTTCTGGCAATCGAGGAATCGCCCTCCGACCATCAAATTACCATGCTGGAGAGTGATGTGTATCCATATTTTTGTATAAAACATTTCTAATTCTTGAATAATTTCTATTATAAATTGAATGGTAAAGTTTTCTAAAAATCACTTTCATCCGAGGTGTATCATGCTAACATGGTAAACTTTATCTGAAACATTTTCTCCGTGTAGTTATAAAATGATAATAACTTGTTCTGAACAGTTTTGAATAAATTCTAGGCCGTTTTAAAATAGTTCTAAAACTTGAGTAGAATTTTAAACAGTGCAATTCTTGCATTTATTAGAAATTAATTCTTAACAATTATTTTAATTTGAAATTTAGAATGATAGTTTAACATTTTTTTAATTTTAAAAATATACCATTACGTGCAAAATCAGATATCTTAAAAAAAATTAACTTATATTTAAACTGTAAGCGAATTGATAAATTCATTTTTTGTAATTTCGAATTTTTCACACGACTAAAGTTACTTTTAAGATAAAAAAATTGTAATGAATTAATTGTAAAAGACAAAATAATTAATTATTTGACTAGTACGATTTTCAGAAAAAATAGGTTAAACAATAATTATATCACATTTTGTGTTTTATCTTTCAGTTCAGACAAAAATCGTAATTCATATCAAATTTTTGTAAACTTCAAAATATTCTGTACAATCATCATTTTGATATTGTTAAAAAATTATAAACAATATGAATTTTTTTTTTAAATAATTTCTTAACAGCAAACATTTAACAAATAAATTACGATAGTAGAAAACATTTCAAAAAGTGAAATATTTTGGAAGAAAAAATATAAAATGTTAAATAGTTTATTATTATTTGACAACAAATTTTGGCTCAACAAATTTTTTTCTAAAAATTGTAGAACTAGATTTTTCAAAATTGTTTACAATTAATGTTGTTATTTGTTTGCATTAGAAAGCATTTCTAAATTATATTTATAGGTTTTGTTACAATTGCCATCTTCCTTAATTTAATTTAAGAACTTGTTCTGATTAAAATTACTTTCAATACTCTTTTACAAACCAAAAATGTAATCTAACTGAAAATTAAATTACTTTATAAATAAGTTATTGATGTAATTAAGACTTAGTTAAAAATTAAAGTTAAAGCTTTAATTAAATAAAATTTTAATGTATTTCAATTTTTTAAATGAAAGTTCACAGAGATGGAAGTGAGGAGATAATATTGATGTTTTCCGTCAATTTATTAATTATTAATGCTAATTTTACAAAAGAACATATAATACATAGTACAGCAGTCGATAATCTCGTATGCGGTAATCGACTTAATTAATATAATTAATTAATAAGATTCTTAAGCATATCTTAAATTATATTGATGCAAATAGAAATGAAAAGCGAAGCGTTTTTTTTTTTTTTTTTGTAAAAATAAATACTCGATCGGACGTAGAGGGACGGGAGTTTAATAATTATTTTTAATACAATTGCAGTGTACAATTACAATCGTCGTTCTTACAATAAAAGCAAAACAATTTTAAGAAAAGGAATTATTAAAAAATCGTCTATTTATTTACCTATCGATTCACATTTATTTGTCGAACTATACACATTAGTAAAAAAAACACCAAGTTCAATGAACAATCAATTATTTCGGTATTTTACGAGTTTATAGATTCAAAATGTGAAAAATTTATTACTGCTTCTAGCTGGAAAATCTCGCTCTTAATTTCTATTTTCTAAATAGGATATAAATAAAATTCCGGTCTTAATTATATAACGTACGATAAATATAATAAATGGACGTTAAAATTTGTTACAAAACTCCGTTGTGTAAATAGTTTAGAATTTGAAATGAGCTTTCCTTTTTTTTTCTTTTTTTTGCGAAAAAAGGAAAAGAGATAAAATTATAAAGCGCGAGAAATTGATTTCTCGGCAGTATAACATTATTTGTAGGTTTTCTTTGGTTTGTCATTTCTGTAATTAAGAGTAAATTGTTCAATTCCTGTTTAACTATATATCAGTCTGCAATTCAAAATTTCAGAGTAATTTTGAAAGAGCCTCGTTTTAGCGGCATATCGTTTACTTCAACAATGACAATTCGAGATTCAAGTAAATGGTAGACAACTTTTGTAAATGGCACTACAGAAGCGAAATTTACTGTAGGTAACGGTGCGTGTTGCCACGAAATATCATGATATTCGGTAATATAATACAATGACACGATTCCTAAAATCGGAATGACATTTTGTTTTCTCCCTTTTAACTATAGCAGATATTCTGTAATTTATTACTATATTTAATTTAATATATTTAATAGTTTAACATCGTTAACGTATTCTAAATTCATCTTCGACTTTTTATTCCCTGGATTGTCTGACTTGACGTCGCGTAGTAATGAGCCATAACATGTACAATAGTTCATAAATACATTACGTGGAACAAAGTGGGAAAACCTTCATCCAGGAACGATCCCGCTGATTCTCGAGCGAATAGTACTACACTCCATTTCAATAGTGAAAAATTGACTAAGCTCCTGCTCTTAAAAGACATTCAGCTTTCTTTTAATTCTACAGAGTTTGCACAAAATGAAAAACCTCTTATTTATATATATATAATTACAATTTCATAAAAAAGTGATATTTCACAAATCAGCCTCTAGTTTTTTAATTCATCACTTAACATTAGACTTAGAAGTTAAATTGAATGAGAATCAAGCTGAAAAACGATCTAAGAGCTGAAAACATTTCCCTATCTACTAAACTTGTGCTATTTTTTTATTATAATTACTTTTTTTTTCTTTTTTTTGGTGCTCACTTCTAGTTTCTGTATAGTTTTCATTTTTCAATCACAAATAATCTTTCTAAAATTGTAAACATTCACAAATTGTTTGTATAGGGGAAATTTTTCGTGTTTATAGTTATTTTTAATATTCTTGTTATTCAATCAATCAAAATGATTTTTTATTTATGTGCGTACATTTTCCAATCTCATTTGCATTTTAACTTCTTTACAAATCTCAATAAAGTGTACATTATATTAATCTAATGTATATTTTTCATTTTGTGCTTCGATTCTAAACTATCCCTAACTGTCGTACGTCGAGAAGCATTAAAAAATTACAAAACAAGTAAAAAAGAAGCTTAAGGACAGGTACCTTAATACAATTATACAATTCAATTATAAATTACACAATATAATTATACAGTGTCTAACTAACAGAGTGAAAAATTCTCAGAAAAATGTTACCAATTTTGCTTTTTTCTTTTTGTTTCATTTTCAAGTGACTTTATAGTTCCTTTCAATCACTCTTTTTCTCGAAATCTTTAGCTCGTGTCTTAGAAGAAATTCTTAATTCAATTTCCCGCGGGGAATTGGAGTAATTCAAGTCACACGAACCTTTCTTGTTGAAATTAGAACAATTATCGAGAAATTTGGAGATTGATAAGCGGCTTTTAAATGCTTCAAAGATTTCTTTGTTTCGGAAGCAGCTGCTTTCAATGATCGTTGAGTAAATCTTTATTCTGTGAACCCAAAGGTCAAAGATTCTATCTTCTACGTGAAAAATCGCGAAGCGACGAGGAAAGATAGTGTGAGAACGGATTGACTGACGTAGTGAATCTTCCCCGAAGAGAAGAAAAATATACCTGCTGAGCCCACGGCGGCGTTCGCGTGGCGACTTGACGGTTGCTCGGATGCCATTAGATCCTCCCTCGAGGGCTCAGGACATGGAAGCTCCTCGAATTTCAGTTCCGAAAGTTGCTTTATGTAACCCACTTTTCCGTCCACGATCTCCATCTACAAACAAATTCAGACACTTTATTTATTTTCAAAAAATGTTGTTGGTTTTATTCATCATTGGCTATAAAAGATGTTGTTAAATGATGCCAATGAAAAAGAAAGACTGGAAAAAAAGTAACAGAAATGTAATTCCAATCTAAACAACAATAAATAACATTATTTTTAAATTATCATTTTCGGCACTTGTGAGTAAAGTTACCTTTTTCATCATTCGTGGGAAAAATTACAATTTTTCACACTAGATCAGAGTGTAGGGTAAATGTATCTATTCACAAAAATTCCAGGTCCAAATAAAATTATTTTAATAACTTTTTTGGCAGGTGCAACGAAAAAATTATAAAATATTCAAATTAAATGAATAATAAAATACAGGGTGTCTACCGAAACATGATTTTCAAATTCCCGGTTTTCCCGGATCTAAAATCACATTTTTCCCGGTTTTCTTTTATGTATGATTAATAGCTACAATATTAAAATAGTGAAAAAATTAAGTGCGTAATATATAAGTATTTAAGGTAAAATTGATCTTTGAAGAAAATAATTCCAAAATGGCAAAAATAATAGAAATTTGAAGAAAATAATTCGGAAATGACAAAAATAATTAAAATTTGAAGAAACAAAATGAAAGATGACAAAACTAATTAAAAATTAAGTAAATAATTAAATTTTTGAAGAAAACACTTGGAAAATGACGAAAATAATTAAGAAATGGAAAAACAAAATAAAAATTTGATATCAATACATAATTAAAAAATTGGAGAAAAAAAATTGACGTTTAAAGAAAATAATTAAAAAATGACAAAATAATTGCAAAATCCCAAAAAATTTGAAGAAAATACTTGAAAAATGATCAAAATAGGGTAAAACCAGACAGTTGTCGGCCACCTCACCGAAAATTGTGAATACTGTTGTAAATTTTAAAACAAAAATTTTTTTTCTTTAAGATTCTGGATAGTACATGATTTGTCGTTAGAAATACGTTGGATTTATTATTGGTTCTTAAACAGGGGAGAGTTTATAGTAAAAACAAAAAGTAGAGTTAAATTCGAGTGGAAAAGAGGGTTGAAGTTACAAGCACTCTTTAGAAAGATATTGAAATTTATTTTTAATATTTAAATTCTTAACATCTTAATGGATTAATTCAAGATTGAGTAATAAGAGAAAATAATTTTGAATAGATTTTTTAAGGTGGCCGACTACTGACTAGAGGGTGGCCGATAACTATGTTTGCTGGCCGACAACTGTCTCTTTTGTTACTTGTAAACAACCCAATGTTTTAAGTAGTTAAAAATATTTTTTTTCATAATGTTTTTGACTAAACTGTTCAAGGCAGTCCTAAAAAAAAAAGTGTGTTTTTTAAAAATGAATGTACAATGCTCAGTACAATTTTTATACCATTTTTAGCGAAACGATACGCTTAACTGGCCGACAACTGTCTGGTATACCCTAATTAAAATTAAAAATAAAAAGCAATTGACAAATGACAAAAATAATTGAAAAATGAAAAAATTAAATGTAAATTAAAGTAAGAAATTAAAGAATCCATGACAATAATTTAAAGAAGTAAGAAAATAAGTTAAATTTTGAGAAAGTAATAAAAAAATGTCGAAAATATTGATAATACTTGAGAAATGACTAAATTATTTGAGAATTTTAAAAGCAATTAAAAAATGAGAAAAATAATTATAACAGGAAAAAAAAATCGAGAAATAACAAAAAGAACAGAAATTTGAAGAAAATAATTGAGAAATCACAAAAAATTTAAATTTGAAGGTAATATGTGAAAAATAACAAACATAATAAAAATTTGAAACAAATAATTGAAGAGTGACAAAACTAATTAAAAATTAAGTAAAAAATAAAAAATTTGAAAAAAAGACTTGAAAAATGTTAAAAATAATTAAAATTTGAAAAGAAATTGAAAATTGACAAAAATAAATGAAAATAGAAGTAAGAAATTAAAAAATTCATGACAATAATTTAAAGATATAAGAAAATAAATACAAAATTTGGAGAAAGTAAGAAAACAACCTCGAAAATATTGACAATAATTGGGAAATTACTAAATTAATTGAAAATTTTTAAAAAACAATTAAAAAATGACAAAAATAATTGAAAATAGGAAAAAATAGTCGAGAAATGACCGAAATAATTGAAATTTAAAGAAAATAAATTGAGAAATTACAAAAAATTTTAATTTGAAGACAATACATGAAAAATAACAAAAATGATAAAAATTTGAGATAAATAAATGAATAACGGCATGAATGATTGATAACTGGTGTAAATAATTAAAAGAATGTAAAATTGAAAAAAAAGTTGAAATTTGAAAACAAAATAATTGTTAATTCGTGTAAAGTATTTAAAAATTATTGATACATAATAATAAAATTATTGAAGAAAATTGCTGAAATTTGAAGAAAAAAATTGAAAACTGTGTAATAAATTGAGAAATTGATGACCATAAAAAAAGATTGAAAATAATTATTGAAATTTGATAAAAATAATTTTTAAATGTTAAAACTAATAGAAATATGCAAAAAATAATTGAAATTTGATGGAAAAATTGAAAGACGACGAAAGTAATTGACAATACTGGTTTAAAAATTACAAATTTGTAGACATTAATTAAAAAATTGAAAAAGTAATTAAAATTAGAGGAATCTAATTAAACAATGTCAAAATCTATTGAAATTTGAAGAACAAATTTGGAGTATGTAATAATAATCGATAATTATTATTTTACTAAGAAAGTGAGAAAAGTGATTTTTTTAAAAGTAAGTAATAGTGAGTGATTTTCAAAAAAATGAATAAAAATGAGAAAAGTAAGTCACTGCCAGCCCTGAAAATGCTCAAATTCGCTTGAAACTTGTTACACTTTTACTATTTTGAAAATCTAACTTCAGATTAGTAACCAGGAACATATATTACCACCGAGTAAAAGGTTTGAAGTGAATTTGAGCAATTTTGCAAAATATGTCTGCCATATTAGATCCGCCATTTTGAATTTTAAAAAATTGGTAAATCTGACATTGTTTTCACAATCAGAGACTTCGAAAACGAGAAATAAGTTTCAAGCGAATTTGAAAAATTCTGAAAACGAATTATCTGAAATTTTTAGAAATCCCCGGATATAATTTTTTTTTTCCGTCAATTTCCCGGGTTTTTCCCGGTCGAACTAAAATCCCGGCAAATTCCCGGTTTTCCCGGAATTCCCGGTGAGTAGACACCCTGAAAATATCAATCAGGGTATCGAGTGACTTTTGAAGAAAATTGAAGGCATTTTAAAAAGGTTTTAAGGTCAAAAATAATTTTTTTTAAGTTTACTTTTGATGTAATATTTTTAATTTTGAGATTAAAGTTCATCAACAATTTCGTACTTAAAACGCAAAAATAATTGAAGAAATTAAACGAGAAATATTAAATAAGAAAATTTAGAAACAAGAAAAATTATAGGAATAATTGTTGTAAATAATTACAAATTGAACAACTGGATTGAAAATCGAAAAAAAATTGAAAATTGAAGAATGAAATTTAAATTTAAAGAATATATAATTAAAAATTTAAAAAAGTATTTAAAAAAGCTAATAATTATGGAATATAGAAGATTTTATTTATTTTATTATTTTCCAGCAGGAAAAGCCGAAAAAAATAATTCAAAAATTTCAAAAACAATTGAAATATGAAAAGGATAATGATTGAATAATGACAGAAATAATTGAATTTGAAAAAGAAGTTGTAAATGACAAAACTAATTGAAAAATTGATTAAAAATCAAAAACTGAAGACAAAGATTAAAACGAAATAATTGGAATATGAAGTAAATAATTGAAAAGTTTTAAAAATAATTAAAGTTACAAGAAAATAATTGAAAAAGACGTAAAAATTACTGAATATTGAATAAAATAGTTAAAATTTGAAGACTACAATTTCAAATTGAAATTAGGGGAAAGTCGGGCAGCCCCGGCCCCTTAAGGAATTTCAGTTATTATTTCTAAAATAAACACAAAAATGTATGTTTTAAATTGTAAATATAATTTTCAATCCTTAATCTACACTTAGAATTTAATTATTTATGAAAAAAGTTCTTAATGTTTAAAATATAAGAAAATTAAAATATAGTGTAATATTGGTTATTCAAAAAAGTGTCGGGTACCTCCGGCCACAATTAAAAACCAATTAAAACCTAATTATTTAGTACACAAAATTGTATTAGGTACTCTATAATAATAATATAAATATTTTCATATTTGCAATAAAAGAAAAGAAACTTACCCATATCGTGAAAATCCGAAAATTAAATAACGTCAAATTTGGTTAGATTAACTGTTTATATTTCAAAATAAATGAAAAACAAATGAAGATTACATAGAAATATTAAACTGGCCGGCGCTGGACGATAAGTTATTTTTTAGAAAAAGTTAATTTATACACAAATTATTAAAAAATTAAATAAGTAAATTGTAATTATGTATAAAATAATAGTTCAGCTTTATGAAACAGTAAAATATTTAATTCAAAAGCTTGTAAAGCTTTTTATTCAAGCATTTTTCTTATGTAAATTGATCAATTGAGCATATATTTTGGAATTTATATCACGAATCCATACACAATCAAAACCTTCAATCCAAATTTTTATAAGTGACGTAGTTTTTTAAATAGTACGTGTGGCCGTGGCTACCCCATGGCCATGGCTACCCGACTTTCCCCTAATAATTGAGAAGTGAAGAAAATAATTAAAAATTGAAAAATTAAATTAAAGATTAAGGAATTAAATTAAAATTTTATGAAAATAATTGACAAATGAAAAAAAAATTGTAAAACTGTCGAGAGTAATCGACAACAGAATAAAATAATTTTAAAAATTAAAGAATTATAAAATTTAAGAAAAATAATTGTACATTGGAAAATTTGTAGAAAATAATTGAAAATTGCCAAAAAAAACTAATAATTTAAAGAAATAATTGAAAAACAAGCAGAATAAATGAAAAATTGAAGAAAATAGTTGAGAAATGACGAAAATAATAGACAATAATTGAAAAATTGTGGAAAATAATTATAAATTGTAGAAAATAATTAATAATTAAAAGAAATAATTGATAATTAAAAGAAAAATTACTAAATGGCGAGGTTAATCGACAAAAGAACAAAATTATTGAAAAAATTAAAGAATAATTATAAAATTAAAGGAGAATATTAAGTTGTCAATTAAAAACTAAAGAAAATTATAGAAAAAATTTTAGATAATATATGAAAATTGAAGAAGATAATTAAAGAAGTGTATTGAAATTTCAAAAAAAGAATTGATAATTGGAAAAAGACGAAAATTATTGAATATTGAATAAAATAATTCAGAATTCAGAATAAAATAAATAATTAAATCTAAATAATTCAGAATTCAAGAAAATAAATAATTGAAAATGGATAAAATAAATTGAAAATTAAAAAATTAAATTGAAATGTGAAGTAAATAATTGATAATTGAAAGAAAAATTACAAAATGAGGAAAATAATTGACAATTGCCAAAAACATTCGAAATCTGTCGAGAATAATCGTCAACAGAACAAAATAATTAAAAAAATTAATGAATAATTATAAAATTTAAAGAGAATATTTTTAAATTGAAAATCACTTTCTATTCATGATTTCAAGCAATGAAACTCCACAGGAAATCAGTTTAAAATGACTAAATTGTCATTAATTTTTTACTGATTGATAGATGGAAATAATTTTCAATTTTAATAACAGAATTGAAAGTTTGAATTATTTTCTATTGATCAATCAGGTAAAAGTCACCGACAATTCAGCAGTTTTCAACTTATATGAAATAAAATATCACTGATTGAAATTATAAAAATAGACATTAATTAAATTAATTTTTTAAAACAACATTTTATAAAATTCCCTGACTTTTCCAGGTATTTTCAGGTTTTCCCTGACTTCAAAAAAATCCATGACAATTCCAGGTTTCCCAGGTTTTCCAGAACAATGGTATTACTGCGAATGCCTCAATTACTGCAGTTTTTTTAAAGAAAGTTATTACGCACTATTTTAAGAGTATCGTCAAGTTGTACATTTTTTTGAAAAAATTGAATTGAACCAAAATTGATTGACCATAAATCGAATAATCAAACATATTTTGATAAAACTTGGTGTACTGATAGATAAAGTTTCTAAAATTTTGTAGTTAAATATTTGAGACCTGTAGGTTCTTGGGGAAAAAGTTATGATCGATATATTTTTTCACTGTTTAACCTGTTTAACATTGATTCTTATGAGAATTCATTACTCTGTCACATATATTTTCGTACTAAAAATTATTAAATGACCAGATAGTGATCAAAGTTTGTATAGTTAAACACAGGTATCTAATGAGCCGATATTGTATTTAAAAAAGGACAATGGGTTCTTGTGAGAGTTGCAATAAATTAATTTGTAAAAATATTTCACGTTTTACACGATACAGTTCAGACGTTCTGACATTTTAAAATGTTGATTTTGATCGCACATGAAAAATAGTCATATTTAAAAAGTAAATAAAGTTAAAAAAGTTAATAAATATACAATTATTTAATTATATATTAGTAAAATTAAATTTAAACCTAGCCTCAAAATAATGGTCTCTGTTTTGACTAGTATTGTCATACGATAGAACTTCCTTAATAACAGATTCGGGCTCAATCCACATTTTTCTGCAAAATGGACAAAATTTTATAAAATCAGTTTTAATAATACTTTTATTTTGCGTGAAAAATCACTTCCTAGTTTGAGGTTATGTTAATGGTGAGAACTTTCTTAAAACCCTTGCAAATAATAAAATGATATTAATATAAGTGGATGTTAAGGTTATGATGCACCCTTTGTCAAGTTATAATATTGTCTTATTTCCAATTTTCTGACACAAAATAAAACTTTTATGTAAAAAAAAAAACAATGAAACCAAAGCACAGAAACCTTCTTCACTGTTTTACTAAACGAATTTTCATAAACTTTCAGTTTTTATTTAATTTAACCATTTTTTTCATAAATTTTTAATTAACATAAATATTTTAAAAATAAAAAACTAGCTTATACCATAATAGCCCCGTTCGGCGGTATACAATACAAATTGTGTGAAAAATAATTTAAAACTTAACTTGATACAATTGCCGATAAAGATGTACATTTCAATTATCAAAAATTTAATTCTTCAAGTTTAAATTACACCTTTCAGCAGTAATTGGAACATGCATGTGTTTTTATTACTGCTGATACAAAAGCAACCTAAGCTCCAAATACACGTTATTCTCGCCGCAGTAATTGAGGCACAGTAATTCAAGCATGTCCGTAGTAATACCAGCACATAGTATTTTTTTATAAATTCGTTATTTTTAAGAATATATAATTTCTTTTTATAATTTAATTAGTGATTTTTACTTCAATATATAACAATAGTAATTTTAAAATCAGTCAAATATTTGTTTTTAATTTGTATTTATCTTTTTTCTAAATCTTTTTACCGGACTTCGATTTCACGCCGCAGTAATTGGTACATTTTAAGTCTAGAACGAATGATCATTTTCAAATTATATGATAAAATATAAGTTAGATCCCTCTTTCACACGATCTTTCAATTTCACAATACTCTTTAATCCTGAACTTCTTTTCGGGAAGAACTAATTATTTAAATATTACTTGGTATTTTGAAAGAAATATTAAAAAGATCAGTTTTAAACATTCAAAATACTTCATTTTTATTTAGGAAAAAAAAGATTATAAATTTTGTTTGAAAAAGAACTACAAGAAAAAATATAAGTTATTATAAAATTATTTTTAAAAATTTAAAAAGATTTAAAAAGATCAAAAAACTATTTAAAAATAAAAAAAATCTCTGCAATGAAAGAAATGTTTATAAAGAAATCAAAAAGTCCTAAGGAATAAGAAACAATTACAACATTTAAGGAGGTTCTCTTCATTGACTTAACCTCAAACTAGAAAGTCGTTTTCAACATCAAATAAAAATATTAAAATTGATTTCACCAAATTCTGAAAGATCCAGCTTTACATTTTTCGGAAAAGATTAGGTTAAGTAAAAATTTGTTTAATAATTATTTATCATTTCTTTTGCTCGTTTTTTTTCTACATTCCCATTTTTTTGTAAATCTAGTGAACATTTGTAATTTTGATCTAGTTTTAACAAATAATAATAATTTTTAAATAATAATCTTTTTTGGTTGTTTTATTTACTAAAGAGAAAGAAAAATTAATAACTTATTTTAGAAATTTATGAGAAAAACAATGATAAATTGTTCAAAAACTTCAATAAAAGAAAACATCAAGAAAAAAATCAGTACTAGATTAAAAATCGCTAAACACCCTGGACTCTAGTGGGAGAAGTTACCATCTTCCTCACTAGTCTGAAAACAGCCACTTCCATCATTACAGAAAGAACATTTTTGTCGGTAGTGGGAAAAACGAACGTTTTTGTCACTAGTATGAAAAAGGAATATTTGTGTCTCTAGTGGGTAAAACGATCATTTACGTTACTAGTTGGAAAAATGACCAGACTCTTCTTTAATAGTGGGAAAAATCTCAATTTCCGTTACTAGTTAGAAAAATGACCATTTTCATCACTAGTGTGAAAAATGACCATTTTCATCACTAGTATGAAAAATGATCATTTTCATCACTAGTGTGAAAAATGATCATTTTCTCAACCTGATGGATTATAAGGATGAAAATTGACATTCATTATTATTTACCAGTTATCAATAATTCATAATTTGTTTATATAAATCGTACATAAAAATTAACTAATAATAATAATTCGTATATTTCAATTCCTTCTACTTTAAAATAAAAATTAATAATGCTGTTTTCGCTACGTAATGTTTTGTAATTGTTAAATATAATTTTATGTAGAAACTGAGATAAAGACAGTGTATATTCCATTTATATATATATACACTTTTTACGTCTTTAGATAATAAATATAGTTAGAAATTTTCCATTGATAAGGACTTATCAAAGAGAATTTCTGCAAGGAAACACAGGATTCATGATCATAATTAAGATACACTCTTAAATGGAAATATATTCATTCCTTTATGACTGTTTTATCTATATATACGTCTATAAACTATATATTGTTTCATCTTTTGTTTAAAGCATACTATTATGCAACAATCGTTTCATTGCGAGTAATGAACTTACAGTACAAATGAGACATTCATTGCATATCTGCAAACAGGTAAATAAAATAATATGTTCATTATTTTCTTCGTAATGACAAATAACAAAATATATACTAGTTTCCCTAAAGTGCTAAATATAAATAAAAATTAATGATAAAAAAATAACATGAGAAATCGTTTGAAAGTTTTAAATAATGAAAATTAGTAATTTCAGAAATTAAAAATTACATTATTAAAAATGTCAAACAATAATTAAACTGATAGAAAATTTCAAACGTTAAAAAAATTAAAAATAACAGATTTACTAGAAATATTTGAGTTTGTTTTTTAATCTAATTAATAAACAATTTTCATTTAATCATGTACTGTTGAACTTTTACAAATTTAAAGTATAAAAAACGTAGGTACATTTTTAATTTCTGTTACAAAAGTAATTAACGAAAATACTTGATTCGCCAGTAAAAGTTTCGTTTAAATTAACTTTCAGAACTTCAAGAACATTAATTATTCGAATAAAATTTGCTTTGAAGGAAAGGTTAAATTATAAATTTTTGTTTGTACTTGTAGAAAATAATTAATTGCGTTTCAACGTAATACAACTTTTATCAGATATTTTTAACTAATTTTGTATAATTTCTAAAATTATAAAACGAAATATTTTCTTAATAAAATAAGAGGATTTGAAAATTGTATTTCGTTCTTAAAATATTATAAATTGTAACTAGCAACATTAACGCGCGCCCAAGCGCGCGAGAAACTTTCCATTGTTGTTGGTCATTTAAAATTATCAATTTTTGCAAATACAAATAATGGGAATTACGAAATTGAAGAACATATCTGAACTAGGTGAGAATTATGTCCATTTCATGGACATTTCGCTTCCAAGTAAGCAAAATAATTTGCTTCCTCATAGAGGAAGCAAGAAATTAATAATGTATAAGTTAATTGGGGAAGTTGTTAAAAAAAATTTTTAATGCAAAAAAATGTCAAAATATGAATTATTTTACGAATTCTTGATCAATTATAAAAGTTATATAGGTCAATCGATTCGTTTTGAGATAAGGAATATGATTTTTGTATTCATTAAGTTGTATTTTTAGCATAAAAAATTTTTTTGGCAAAAAACAATTTTTTTCGATGAAAAAAGGTGGTCAAAAAAATTTGGTTGGGTATTTTCAAAAATCCTTGTGTCCAAATTTAGATATTCATGAGCTTAATAAGTCATCCAAATTTTATTGGAATCCGTTAAAGCGTTCTCAAGATATCTTGTACACAAAAAACGCTACACACACACACACACACACACACATACACACACACACACACACACACACACATACATCTGGACATTTGCTTAGGAATGAAAATTTTCGCTTTTTAGATAAAAATGAGTCGATTTAGACTATTTTTGGAAAATCGAAAATTTTAACGATCACAAAGCTTCCTCTATGAGGAAGCAAAAATGACGAAAATAATTAACGGATGAAAAAAAATTCGAAAAATGTCTATATAATTACACAAATGAAATAAATGGTTTAAAAAATTAAAAAATGAATATTAAATTTAAACAAATTAGTTGAAAAATTACAAGAATAACTGTTCGAAATAAGTGCAAATTGAATAACTGGATTGGAAATCGAAAAAAATAATTAAAATTGAAAAAAAATAATAAAAAAGTCGAGGAAATAAACTAACAATTTAAGAATTAAATTAAAATTTGAATAAAATAATTGATAACTGGAACAAAAATTACAAAAAGACAAAAATATTCAACAATTAAAAACAAAATTAAAAAAATGTCTAGATTAATATACAACCGAACAAAATAATTTAAATAATCAAAGACTAATTATAAAATTTTAAGATAATAATCGAACATTGAAAAAATTGTAGAAAATAATTGAAAATTGCGGAAAATAATTAATAATAATTGAAAGAAATAGTTTAAAAACGACGAGATTAATTAAAAAATTCATGAAAATATGTGAAAAATAACGAAAATAACTGTCATTTGAAAACAAAATTCGAAAAATGACTAAATTTATAGACAAGAAAATTTAAAACAAAAAAAAAAATTTTTAAATTTAAACAAGAAAGATTAAATTTAAAGAAAATAATTGCAAATTGAGAAATTAAGAAAATTGAAAGAATTATTGTTGGAAATAAATTGCACATTTATCAACTGGATTAAAAATCGAAAAAAATAATTCAAAATTGAAGAATTGAAAAAAAAATTTGTGGAATATACTTAAAAATTGAAGAATGGAATTAACAATTAAAGAAAACAATTGAACAATCAATTTTAAAATTAAAGAATTTTAATGACAATCAAAATAATAATAGAAAGTAGGCGATAATATTAATAATAATAACAAGAATTGAATTGATATTTAAAACGATTTTGATGAGTGAAAAAAGTAATTGAGAAAATCTGAGAATTGTTGAATAATTAGGAATTAATGGAAAATCGATAAAAATAATTGAAAATTAAAGAAAATATTTGAGAATTGAAGAAAATTATTAAAAATTGAAGAAATAAATTAAAAATTAAAGAATTAAATGAAAATATCAAGAAAATAAATGATAATTAAAAAATAAAATTACAATATGACGAAAATATATAACTATTAAAAAAAATAATTATTAATTGAAAAAAAATTGAAGAATGGTGAGAATAATCGGGATTAGAAAATGTTTTTTTTTAATTAATGAATAATCATAAAATTGGAGGTGAATAATAAATTGTAAATTAAAAACTGATGATAATTATACATAAAATTGTAGAAAATAAATAAAAATTAAAGAATTATATTGAAATTTCAATAAAATAATTGATAATTGAAAAAAAGTTAACAAAATGATTAAAATGATTAAATATTAAAAACAATCATTTAGAAATGAGGAAAATAATTATAATTGAAAGACAAATTTTTAATCTGTCGAGAATAATCGACAGCAGAACAAAATATTTAAAGAAATTAAAGAATAATTATAAAATTTAAAATAAAATTACAATATGACGAAAGTACTAACTTAACTATTAAAAAAAATAATTATTAATTGAAAAAAAAACCAAAAAATAATCGGGATTAGAATTTTTTTTTTAATTTAATGAATAATCATAAAATTGAAGGAGAATAATAAATTGTCAATTATAACTGATGAAAATTATGGATAAAATTGTAAAATTTAAATATAAATATAAAATTTAAAGAGAATAATTGTATATTGAAAACTGTTGAAAATAATGGCAACATAAGAATTTAAAAACATTGAATTGTTTCTGGTCATTTACAACTATAAATTTTTGCAAGTTCAAATAAGATAAATAATTTAATGACATTTGTAATTCAAATAAACTTAATATTCTACATAAATATAACTTTTATTCTATGCAAATTAAAATTGCTGCCGACTTCAAGAATTAAACAAATGAGTGAAAGTAAATAAAAAATATTTTGAAAGAGCACGAATTTTCCAATTTTATATTTAGAAAAAAAAAAAATTTAGTTCCAAATTTCTATTGAGGATTATTTCTATTCTTCAAAAGTTCTAACAATTCAAGTTTTAATTTTTCCAAATTTAAAATAGTTCCAAACTTAAAACCGTTTTAACAAAATGTTGACTCAAATTTATTTAAACTTTAATTAATTCAAATTTTTATTTGTTAAAGTCTTAAGAATGATATTTAATTTAATTTAAATTCCTTTAAATTTTAAATAAAAATTTGAATTAATTCAAATTTGAACTGTTATAAACTTTACATATTTTCAAAATCTAATAATGCATATTTAAATTATTTTTAACATTAAACATTGTATAAAAACTTCTAATTATACAAAAAAATGTCATTGTATATTAAAGCTTTAATCAGTCAAAATTTTGAAAATAATAATTTAGACTATAATTTGAATCAATGAAAATTGTGTCTAATGGAATTTGAAATTAAGTAAAATTTATATTTACAAAAAAAATTAAAACTGTGAAAAGTTTAATTGTTTAGTTATTAATAATCAGAATAATAAAAACGCAATAATTGATTAAAATTTAGATAATTTAAAGCGTAATAACCAATAAAAATTTAGATGAATTCAAACTTCAATAAATTAAAACTTAAATATATATTGATTCTTAATTACTGATTTAGATTTTCGTTAAAAATAATTATTTCAAAATTTTAATGATCGCAATTTTCAATGATCTAAATATCAATTAATTTAATCACAAGAACATTTCAAGTTAATTTATATTGATAGAATTAAATTTTAATTTACTAAAAATTTGAGTGTATGGAAATTTCAGTTCAATATTTTAGGGTAAACTGTATTTTAATTAATTTATTTTCTGTCAATGCATCAGTTAAATTAACTCTTATGAAAGTAGACTCTAATTTTAATTTAAAGATACATTTTTTCAAACGTAACTGATTTAAAACAAAAAAATATCTAAGTGACAAACTTCAGGTGCGGACAGACAAGAATGAATGAATGAATGAATGAATCTTGCGGATTATTATTATAGATTTACAATAGTCTCTTGCTTTAAATGGTGAAAAATTTAAGTTTTCGATATAAATATTATAAAATATTTATTTCTACCTTTGCTGACAATTTTTGAACATCTTTGGTGTCTAAATCCTCATAATTGCTGTAGCTGTCATAGTCAGTTGCATCTTCCAAATAATCTTTACCATTTCTATTTCCCTCTTTCAAGTTATCAAGCACGTATTCATCTGAAAGTAAAAGCAATAAATTATTTTTTAAAATTTAAATTTACAAAATGATTGGAATTATTTTAGAATCGCACCTAATTGCATGAGAAAATTTGAAACACATTTTTTTTTCATGTGCGATCATATTTTTGTGGAAAATTAGCGCTTTTAAAAATATATAGTATAAATCCGAGAAAATGTTACGTGCGTCTTCACGGTAAATTATTCATATTTTTAATTGAATTCTGGATTATATAAAGAAAAATGACTAATTACAGGACAATTACAATATTTAATTAAATGTCATTAACCTAGATAAAATCGTGCTGAACTAAAATCTTTATTTAACAAAGTTCGTATTGGATTTACTAATTAAATATTTAATCCAACACTTAAGGCTCATGTTAAAATAAAACATTACCTGAAATCTTTACTTAAAATTTCGTGACAAATGTGGTCATGTGGACAAGACGCAAAAACCTAGTTTGATGAATCCTTTATTTTAAAAAAAAAATTGTTAGAAACATACCTAAATCTAATCATTTCAAATCTAATTAATTCTTGACATACATTTTCATAAGAGAGGGTTCATCAATCTAGGTTTCTGCATTTCAGCAGTATTTGTCGCGATAATTTAAGATGAGTTTTTAGGTTATGTTTTACTTTAAGAGCCTTTATCCAATTCTCAAATTAATACCTAATCCAATTTAATATACAAGAAGTATACATCTATTAGTACATATTTCAATATTTCCTTTTCATACAGGAAAGTTTGAATCAATAGAAATTTACATTTATTAATATGTATTACCACGAAGTGGTATAAGGAGACTCCACTTTCTTGAAAAGTTGAAGCCGATTTCCCCGTTTCTCTTACAAATTAGCAGAAGTGTAGAACCTAGCGGAAAAGTTGATAACTTCGAAATTTCAACCAGGGTTGCCAGCATTGGCGATTTTGCGCCAAACTGGCGATTTTTTTTTGGAAATGGCGACTGATTTTTTGACTTGGCGCATGGCGCTTTTTTTGGCGATCTTGAAATTTTAAATATTAAACATATTTTTCAATGATAAACTGAGTTCAAAAATAATTTCCTGCATCCTGTAAATATTTTGATTGACCTGCTTTTAATAATAGTAATTATATTCGAATAAAAGATTAATAATATTCATTTTCCATCAATATTAAATTATTGGGTAACTAGATAAATATTTGTCATTTTGAATTCCCCGTGTTTGGCGATATTTGGCGATTTTTTTTCGACAGATGGCGCCGAACTATCGAGGTTTGCTGGCAACCCTGATTTCAACTGCTACAAGTGAATTTTGTCTGCTAAACTAGTCACATGATCCACGTGACCGCTCAGCTGATTATTATGAGCAGCCATTTGCAAAAAGAATTTCACGCTGCACTTATACATAAAAACGACAGGTTTTAAACTTTTCCACTAGTTTTCTTTCTACTAATTAACTTTTCCTCTGTTAATTTGCAAGAGAAACAAGAAAATCGACTACAAACAAAAAGAGAGTTATTTAAGGAGGTTAGTTCAAAATCATGAATCATAGAGATTCGTTTGAAATTTACAGCAAAATTAAATGACATATTAATGCATATTATTGTTAAATCTGAGCCAATTTGACTGTATAGTTTTCGAGATATTGACGGCCAAAGTTCACTATTTTTCTCAGTATTTAGCATTGAGCTAATGGCCGCAAAAAAAAATGAAAAAAAAATAACAACTTGGTTAATAACTTTTGACACAGCGGAGAGATTCAACTCAAAATTAGAACAAAATTAATTCAATGTTTAAGGAACATAATACTTCAAAGAGAACGAAATCGACTGTTTAGTTGCAGAGTATTATTTATCCAAAACTTAAAGTTACTTGTAATTTTTTTTTTGACGTGAGTGACGCGGAGTGCGTGGCAACATCGCAACTGTTGACAGCGGTGGGAAGAGAACGGCGGGAGAAGCGGAGTAGCGCGGTAATTCAAATAAAGCTGAGTACTGAAAAATACACTATTTCAAAAAGTGAAAAAAAAAACAATTTATTAAATTGTCTCTTCATTTTACGTAAAATTATTAATGCATTTAGTATCTTATATTTATCTTTAAAATAAATAAGTTATTAATTAAATAATATGAAATATTACATTATGATTACACATTGAAGTATATATTTTATTATTAAAAGTTTTGAAAAGCTCTGTGTATCCAATAATTATTGCATAATATTTCGGATTAAGAAAACATTTTTAAAAAAGTTGGATTTCAAAACTTTATTATGACAGAATTTTTTGGAAATGAGTAAACTGTAGTTTATGAATTGAAAATATAATAATACCTTTTAGTTAATAATTCTTTTATTCAAAAATAATTTTGCTAATATTTGGATTTAACAGCCGAAATTTTAGTTAATAATTCTTTTATTCAAAAATAATTTTGCTAATGTTTGGATTTAACAGCCGAAATTTTAATTCAAAATCACATATTTTTAATTTTTTAGCCTAATCGCTAAAATAAAGATTTAAACATAAAATAAAGTTTATTAAGAGTACGCTTGAATTAACAACTAGACATAAAAGTTTTTAATACATAAAACAACGCTTATATTTAAAGTAAAGTTTGATTTTTTTTTGCTTTTATAACATGAACATACAAAATCGTATATTTTAATTTTTTTAGCGTAATCACTTTCTTAATGGTTTTTAACACAAAACAAAGTTTATTAAAAATGCGCTTTAATTGAAAGCTATACATAAAACTTTTTAACAAATAAAACGCAACGCTTATATTAGTTTAAATTAACGTTTGATTTTTCTTGTTTATACAACCTGAACTAAGTCCTGTATTTAAATCACATATTTCAATTTGTTTAGCATAATCGCTTTAACAAAAAACTTTTTAAACTTTAATAATTACTTTAATTAAAGCTTCAATGAAAAGTTATACTTAAAACTTTTAAATATATAAAACAACGGTTATGTTATAAATAACGTTTGACCAAAACAACACTAACTCGCATGCGCTCGCATCAGCTGTTCATGCCATGTTGCCAGATCTCTAACTGCAAAGCACTACGTTCTTCAAAATATTACTGTTTTTTCTTAAAATTTTAATTATTTACAGATTTTTACATAAAAATGTACACAACATTATTTTAAAAAATGATCTTTTAATTTACATATTACAATTTATTTCATATTTCAACATTTAAAAAAAAATAGTTATCTTGACTACCGTCGTGAACCTATCCTCCTTAAATAAAGTACTTTTTTAATTGCGAATATTTACGAAAATTTTGTGCCAGGAAATTAATGATAGGTATGTTACTTTTTTCCTTTAATTTTTTCGTGACAGGAAAAAATAAGATATAATTAAATAAAATTATTTTTATTCTCAATATTATAATAATACGAAGTTTATTGAAATTATTCACAATCCTATTCTGGGTCGCCCGCATTTTCTCCAAAACTCAATTGTCAGAATATCCATTTGACCGAATTTTATTTAAGGTAGAATCGAATACCGAATCTGGCAAAAAGTTAATGACATTTAGAGAAATCTTCTATTTTTAAATTTACGTAGTTCAGGAAAGTTTAAATAGAGAAAAACAAATTGTGGTAACTAATTATGACTAAAAACTATTAATTATATTTAAATCATAATGTTTTTTAATAGATATTAACGTTTTTTATTAATACGGAACAAAACTTTTAGAAGTGACTGTACGAAGTTGTAACCTAAGAAAAAAAACTGCTGAAAAATAATTTCTCATCTATCAGGAAATATGATATGAATATACTCTCTTTAATTAATGTCTCCCCTTAATTACCTTTCTTTGGCAGTAGAAATTTTATTCCATTAAAAAAAATTCGTACTATTTACTTATTGTTAATTTTTTTATTAGAAAAATATTATCTTTCATTTCTACCACTGTTTATGAGAAATTTATATTTTTAAATTTAGCGCTCTTTAATTCAATGATTTGATGAAGTAGCAATCTTCTTTACCGACAATCTGTATTTTATCTGCCATGATTTCACAAACAAGTGTCAAAACATATCTATTATTAGATTCGGATATAAACTGATTGGCTCGGAAACAAATTTCGGATTGCCTCGAAAAAATACAGATTAAAACTTATTCAAACGGAATAAAATTCAATCCGGTACTTTCGTCAGGGTTGCGAATCTGAGATTTGAAGAAAGCGGATTGAAGAATTGACGTTCTGAATAGTCTTGAACAAGTCTTGATTAGGAATTGTCTTTAATATGTAACTGTCTATTGATGAGAAATTTACTGAATCAATTTTGATAATGATGAGTCAATTTGGAAATTTTGATGTTAGATTGTCATATTGAACACAAAATTTGAAAAATTTAAATAATTGAGCTACTTAAATAAATTATATGCAGAGGTGTTAGTTTTGATAACACTTTTTTAAATTGAACAAATAGGTACATAACATTGTTGTTGAGCAATGAGCATACTTTCCGAGGAAGGCATCAGGTTAGTTTACGCGCATAAAAAATCAGTGGAAAAAGATGCGCAGAAACTAACTTGATGTTGTATAATGACCATGACCGAGTATCCGCTACTTTTCTTTTAATTATCTTGTTAAAAATTTAATATGATATTGTTAGACACAGCTCAGTTCCTTGTCTGAAGTTTCGGCGAGGTTATGGAATATTGCATCAGAAA
Organism: Ganaspis brasiliensis; assembly: GCA_037103525.1. Classification (NCBI taxonomy): domain Eukaryota; kingdom Metazoa; phylum Arthropoda; class Insecta; order Hymenoptera; family Figitidae; genus Ganaspis; species Ganaspis brasiliensis. The sequence goes on along the minus strand of JAZKLR010000040.1, from coordinate 2,849,542 downwards.
TTTATGAAAACTTGACCTAACCACTAAAGTGTCCGCTTGTGCAGAAAGCATGACGGTGCAACTTGAGATGTAACGAAAAACTTTCCTCGCATATTTCAGAAAAAGTTCTGGAAAAGTTTGAATTGAGAGTAAATACATTTTTTGTAAATCCTATGAATTTGTAACTCATCATTGTTACCGCTGTGGAAGGTTTAAAAAAATATATTTCGCTGTCGCAACTATCCTAGATAGCACCAGAATTTCTAGGAAGTTTCTCGGAAGTTTCCGTATGCTTATTCCTTTGGAGGTTATAAATTATAAATAGCGTAACCACTTAGTTTTGTTAAAATTATTCCCCACACAGCACAAGATATTTTCTGAAACTTGCTTGACCCTAACTACGCAGTAATTTTTAATTTCTTAGAGTCCTTTGGGTGTCAAACATAACATAAAACTTTTAATTGATTGCAAATAAAATGCAATAAAATTGCCTGAACATTTATTTGAATATTCCGAAACTTGAAGTGTTAGGGTCAGTCAAGTTTCAGGAAATATTTTGTGCTGTGTGGGTATGCGCCGCAACAGAAACCATACTCAGTGAAAATTATTTATCGTTTTGAGAAGATGGTCAAGAATCACCACAGAAACTTTGTTGTCTGCGGTTAACTTGGGATTTGACCAAGTTTCAGCAGGAGGAATTGTCAGATCCGAAGACACAGCTGGATCAGAGAAAACAAAAGAGAGAAAAAACATCAGGCTTACTTGCCTGATAACATTTGTCGTACTGTAAAAGTTATGCCGGTACAAACAGGTGTTTAGGTTCTTGCCTAACTATATGCTAACAATTATATAAATTTCATTTTATCATAATACCAATGAATTTCAATTTCTATTGATTAAAACTGTCCCTTATGGAGAGGGCGTAAGGCGATCAACCATGATAGCAATTTTTAAAATAATTTTTCATTTATAGAAGATGTAGCTCTTACAAATTTACTCCTTTTGCAAAATTGCTTTTACGTAAACGCACCGAAAGTACACTATTTATTGCCTTCACAGAAAAAAATAATTTATTGGAACTCGGACAAGGAAAACTGAAACTTTAAAAGTTCCATTTCCTTTCGTTGCATTTAAGGAATTGGAACTTTCAGAATTTTTGTTCCTGAAAAACAAGTTAAAGGAGGGTTTAAAACGTAAAAAAAAAAAAACAACTTACGTGCTGATATTTGTCAATTATTGTCCCTTAGCTGATGTTATATACTATATAGTTTTTTGAATGAAAAACTAATTTATTAAATAAATTGTGTGAGACGTAGGATTGTTTACCGACAGTCGGTAAATTTGAATATGAAATTACGAAACATGTTTATTTTAGAAGATAAATAGTTTTCTAATTTATTAAAAAAACGTAGGAAAATTATAAAAATTACTAAAATTTATAATAATGATAAGTATTGTTTTAAAGTAAGAACACTTTTGTCGTAGTTTTAGAATTATTGGAAACTTGTATGCGCGCCTAAATCATAGCTGTGAACCCCTATTTAATATCTTTTTCCGTTTCATGCGTGTCTCATAGGTTGTGTTATGTAAAATTTACTTTTAAAAAATTGTTTCATTATTTATGAATAAAAATAAGAAACATAATAATTTAGCATTAAAAAAAAATTATTTAAATTTTTGAATAAGTAAAACATTTTTTCTCGTTTTAATAAGTATAAAAAAAAATTTATTTTGAGAAATTTATGTAAAATTTCTAATTTTTTTTATAATTAAATTTATAAATATTTCTAACAATTCAATATTATCTTTTTTTATTATGAAAAACATATATACAATTTAATTTCTACTGCATCTAAATTATTTTAATTTGAAAATAAAAGAAAAAAATTTGAATTTAAAAAAAGATTTTTTTTATTTAAACATTTTTTGTTACGCTTACAACTGAGCATTTAAAAAGAAAAACATTATTATTTTAAATACTTGCAAATTATTATAAATATTTTAAACGTCCGGTTAAAGAACTGAAATATATAATTTTAAAATTAAATTAAATATTTTTATTTTCATAATAAATTATTTTTGTACACTTGTTTTTAAAATACCTAAAAAATTATGTTAAAAATAATCCACATTATTTTGTTATATATTACGAACACGACAATTCATACGGAAATGTCAACTACTTTTTAGGTAATTATGTGACCATTTTCTTTTAATAAATTACAAATTTCAATTCTAGAGAAGTTAAACGATTAAAATTTTTCTTTCTACTACTTTTTTAAATGAATTACAATTTTTAATTAAATGTAATTTTTTTTTAATACAAGTCGTCAAAATGAAGTAAAATAAAGTGTCAACTGTTACAAAATAAATTAAAAAACCTTTTTCTACTCTCCTATTTTTTAAACATTTATAATTATTGTCAAATTATAATAGAAAAAGAGTTTTGAATATTTTTGTTAAAAAAATTTATTTATTATTACTGATTGAGAAAAAAATATTATTGGTTATTTTTTACAGCAATGTTGAAAACATATGTATAAAGAATATAGTCCATATTTTAAAATGCTTTTTAAATGCAGTTGTAAGCGTAACAAAAAATGTTTAAATAAAAAAAATCTTTTTTTAAATTCAAATTTTTTTCTTTATTTTCAAATTAAAATAATTTAGATGCAGTAGAAATTAAATTGTAGATATGTTTTTCATATTAAAAAAAGATAATATTGAATTGTTAGAAATATTTATAAATTTAATTATAAAAAAAATTGGAAATTTTACATAAATTTCTCAAAATAAATTTTTTTTTATATTTATTAAAACGAGAAAAAATGTTTTACTTATTCAATAATTTAAATAATTTTTTTTTAATGCTAAATTAATATGTTTCTTATTTTTATTCATAAATAATGAAACCATTTTTTAAAAGTAAATTTTACATAACACAACCTATGAGACACGCATGAAACGGAAAAAGATATTAAATAGGGGTTCACAGCTATGATTTAGGAGCGCATACAAGTTTCCAATAATTCTAAAACTACGACAAAAGTGTTCTTACTTTAAAACAATACTTATCATTATTATAAATTTTAGTAATTTTTATAATTTTCCTACGTTTTTTTTATAAATTAGAAAACTATCTTCTAAAATAAACATGTTTCGTAATTTTATATTCAAATTTACCGACTGTCGGTAAACAATCCTACGTCTCACACAATTTATTTAATAAATTAGTTTTTTCCCTCAAAAAACTACATAACATCAGCTAAGGGACAATAATTGACAAATATCAGCACGTAAGTTGTTTTTTTTTTGCGTTTTAAACCCTCCTTTAACTTAATTTGCAGGAACAAAAATTCTGAATGTTCCAATTCCTTAAATGCAACAAAAGGAAATGGAACCTTTAAAGTTCCAGTTTCCTTTGGCCGAGTTCCAATAAATTATTTTTTACTGGGTTTGTAAAAATTCAAAAGTAAATCTTTTCGGCTACTACACTGAAAAGCTTTTGATTACAGTATTTGCTTTATTGAATTTCTATATTTATAATAAAACGTAAGAATTTTGGAATAATCAAGGTACGATCATAATTGTTCTTTTAAAAAAAAAAAGATTGTGTTACCTTTTTTTCTAATATTGTAATTTCGAGAGACAAAAAATTAATACACATAAATTTTGAATTATTATTATTTGAGGTTAGAAAAGCGTAAATGTAAAAAAGCGATATTCATTTTAACACATTTCGATATTATTTATAATGGCATGTCTAAAACTTTATTAGAAAAATTTTTTTCGAGCAGCCATATATGTCACATGAGTCTTTTCCATTTCATAATATTTTTTCAAAATATAATTGAAAAAATCGATCTCTGGTAAAATTTTGTATCATCCGGAATACTGAACACAGACGTTAATTATTATTATCATTTTCACTTCAATATACTAAAAAGCCACTTCTCAAATAACATGTAAACTTTTGCTAGTTATAGTATATAAGAACAGCTGAAACATTCTATTCCAAAGCGTGCGATTATTATTCGACGTCATCGAAATGTTATATATTTGTAGTTTAGGATTAAGTGTGCGTAATAAATATGTCATAGTATAGGTTGTTCGATACATAAATTTCGTCAAATACCACTAGAGATAGAGAATACTTGTAAAATTATATATATATATTTATCAAAGACAAACTTTAATCTGTATCTCTGACCTGTCAAACAAATACTGCCATCTTCCTTTTTGCTGCGCGCGCACCTACAGCGTCACGTGATCTCAATTTTTATAATAAAGTTTTAGAATGCTTAATATTATTTATTTTCATCTTTCTAAAATTCTTTAGAAGTAATATTATTAAGTGTCTGATGAAATTATAACACTTTTACGACTTCTTATAAAAAAGACAGCTGCTACGTTTAAAACGTCTTTTCTTATAATCAATATAATAATTTTGATAACCATACCTCGATTATCCCTAAATTCTTAAATTTTATTTTACATAATGATCAGCAATAAAACAGATATTAAGGTATTTCTTCGGCAAATCGATTTTCGTTAGAATTTTCTTAAACTTTGGATAAATGTTCTTTTTTGTATGCTTTACGTGTGGTAAAAATCTCAGGGCCCCTTGCGATGCTAAAAATTGAGATATTTACCTTCAAAGTTTCAACATTTACATGGGAATCATACACTAAACGTATAAAAGTGGCACACTATTATTAATATGTGGAAAACTACTAGCTAAATTTTTTTCAAAAACTAGTATGTTATAGGGACAAATAAAAGAAATAATATAAAAAACCAAAAAACCAATGTGATTTTCCATTGAATTTACAAGCGAAAGGAAATCCAACGGTCGCAAATTGCCAAAATTCTTTCGTTTGAAGCACATGTGAAGTGTCACGAGACTAACATATTGCTTTAAATTACGTTTTCAGATTTAATTTATTAGTTTTTTATTTATTTGTTTTTATTATTTTTTTTATAGTATTTGTGCGGCCCTGAAGCCGGAGAACTACCTTAAAATCAAAAGTTTATGAGTGTAGGAGGAATAATTACTTTTTTTCCCTGTGAAGTCAAAACGGGAATGGAAAGTAAAATTTCCCTTACTTTTTGACATTATTCCCTGTAGTCGTGAAAAGGAAAAAAAAATTCCGAAATAATATTTTTCATTAGTGAGAAATAAAAAATATAAAACTAATTGACTCTATAAAATATAATGATAATTTCGTGAGTAAAGTATGAAACAGTTTTCAACCAAGACACCATAAACGAAGTAAAACCAACTTGACAAATATTAATAGTAAATCAAAATAGAAATGAATAATAATTAATAATGATAATATTATAGTAATAAGTAATAATGTAATATAATAATAAGAATTCTAGTGAAATTACGATAGGAAAATATGTTTTATGTATGAAAAGTGATATAAATCCAAGATGAAGTAAGTTTGTTGGAGTAGAGAGTAGAATATAGCATCAAAACTTGTGCAGTTTACTATTCTTACCTGGATTGCGTGCAATTGCCAAAGCACTATTCCTTTCAGCATCCTTAACAGACTTAAGAGACGCGTTCTTGCTTTCAAGGAAGCAAGTGAGTACTTCCAAGTCTTCCCTGAGTTTACTGTTTTTCGTCTCATTCCTAAGACCCCAGGTCCAATTGAGCTTACAGTCGCAAATCAGTTTGTTTCCTGAAACAGAAAAACTTTGTCAGAGGATATACTAATTAGGAACTTATGACAGTGCAACTTAAATTTCTTTGTACTTCACACAGTTTACTTTTCACTCGTTGCAAACTTTCATTCATCACATTTATTTGTTTGTATTCTGCAGAAATTTATGTGTACTTTTGTGCTTTTATTTATGTTTTATACATTATGTGTTTTCTTTGATTAAGTAAGTGAAGATCAGATTAGATTTTCAAGTAACATTTCAGGAGATTTTACAACCCTATCTGGAATGGAACATTACGAAATATCTGACGAAATATCCTATCTCTAGGGACCTATAATCGATATATCTAACATAGGAATCGATAAATAATCGATATATTAATTCAATAGTAAAATAGTAATAATTAAATATAATGACGAATTGAAATAATTCGGAATCTCGGAAATTAGATTCTTTTATGAAAAAAAAACCGCAATTCCAATAATATTTCCGTCTATGGAAAAAAATTCCCAAACTTCATGCATTTTTCACCATTGAGAACGGTAACCTCCCCTTAAATATTGAAAATAAATTTCACTATCTTTTAAAATTTCTTTTTTACAACTGCATACGTGGAAGACTATTCCGAGGACAATTCTAAAGAGTGTTCTTAATAACTTTTACTTTTAACTCTTTTCCACTTAAATTTAAAGCTACTTTAAGTTTTCACTATTAACTCTCTACTGCTTGAGCACCAATAATAAAACCAACGTATTTCTGACGACAAATGATAATCTTTCCAGTATCTTTAAAAAAAAAAAATTTGTTTTAAAATTTACAACAGTATTCATATTTTTCGGTGAGGTGGCCGAGAACTGTCTGGTTTTCTGTTTTGCGAGAGCCTTCATTATTCAATAAAAATTCCTAATTTATACTTTTATACGGTAAGTGTAACAACAGTGGATCATGTACCAGCAACGGATCAACCTACATTGAAAAATTGTTAATATAAACCAGGAAGTAGGAAAAAAGGCCCAAAAAATGAAATGAAATTAGGGGAGAGTCAGCCAAAATGCCTATAGTAAAGTTTGGAGCCAAAAAAAAGTATTTAATTATAGTTTTGAAAAATATAAACCATCAAATATTTAGAAAACATCCTTTAAGAATATAATGAGATAGTAATTTTAAGTATTTATTTCAGAAAAAATAGACAAAATAATTATTTAAATATTGATGTCAAAATTCGCCATTTTGACTCACGACTGGGTAAACCGCCTGTGCACAAAAATATGAAACAATATGAATAAAAGTAAAAAATTTTTTTGCATATGTTTTCTATAATCAATTATCTTGTTAATATTAAAAAAAGAACTAGCTTTGAATACAAAAATATAATCTTTTCATCATAAAACTAAAGTTTCAAGCCAAAGCAGTCCGACAAAAAATGGAAATAAAGTCTATAACAAATAAATAAAGCTTCTGCAATTATAAAATAACTTGCAAAAGTAAATTAAACACTGCAATAAATTACAAAAATACCTGCTTGCTTCAAAACAGCGTGAGTTTTAGAAAGAAATCGAAAATTTTGACATTCAATGCCAAATGTGACAGGTTAATCCGCCATGATTATTTATAGTCACGTGACAACACGTATCTCTCGTAATCTTATGTATTTTTTCTGCGCATGCGCATTTCTTTTTATTTATCCCGCTATTATTTAAAATCATGTTTTAAAAATATATTAAAAATGATTCTTCAATGCATAATTATTATAATTATTATTAATATAAATGCAATAATTAATATAATTAATTTGTTTAAACACTGGTTTTTTATACAGAAGCAGTAATAACTTGATATTTAGTTTCTACATCAAAATATACGTAACCTGAGAAAAAATGAAAAAATTATTGTTGGAAAGCATCATTTTCACAATTCTTTAATAAATTTTTTAATAATAAACTGATAAACATGAAACTTTATAGAAATCATCTTTACCTTAATATACATCATTAATAAAAACAATTATGATTAATATTTATTTTTGGCCAAGCTATTAACGATTGCCAATTTATTCAATTAAGCATTTTGGCCGACTCTCCCCTACATAAGTTTATAAAAAAAACTCTTTTTTTTTTGTAAAGAATAAAGTTTTGAACCAAAAGATATTTCATCTAAATAATGAAGTATCCTTTCTTAATTTGAAATAGGTTGGAAAAGTAAATTAATTAAATTTTTGATAGCTTTATGATGAAAGTTTAATAAGATTTTAGACAATATTCAAAAAACCAGCACACTTATTTCAAATCAATTTTCTCTCCTGCAATATGAAGCATAACCAAGTCTTCTAAGAAACTCTCATCTTACGGATGATTTGTCGAACTTGTAGGAAACAAGCTTGCAATATTTTCTGTTCTATCTTTCGTTAAATTGCTTCTTTCTTCCTTCTCGAATCACAGATATCGTTCGATCGTTCTTCTCCTTTTGTTCTCGTTTCTTCTTTTACTTCTCCAAGAAGGCATTTCTTCCATCTGAGCTGGAGTAACGTCGTATATTTGACGGTGAAGGTAAGCTTTTCTAAAAAAGTTTCTCATAAAGGTGGAATAATGCAAACGTAAAGAGAAGTTTCGTTGACGCCCTATATAAAAGTGCAAACTAATAAATTTGCTTTTATTTTACGCTTAGCGAGAAACATGTAATCCATTTGTTTTCTAGTATTTATTCACCTGCGAAAAGGCCTGTCCGCTACACTGATCCATTGATGCTGACAAGGTTTCAGTTCAACGTCTATACTATATATTGCATGAAAATTCCGCTCGTATTTCGAACCGAAAGGTATTTTAGGCTGTGACATAAAATGTACAGATGTAGATTCGAGTACTTTTTATCAAGCGAAAACAGAAAAAAGAAACGAATAAAAAGAAAAAAACTTTTCTGCTCTAAAATCAAAATGTAAGTGCACAATGTACGCAGTTATTGAAATTCTAAAGCTGGCTTGCATTTCTATCAATTGATTTTAAAAAGAATGTGAAATATTCAAGTAAAGTACCGTCAAGTGGGGCTATTTTGTGCACGCGAGGTTTTTAATGAATAAAATCTTTATATTCAGTTGCTTAAGTTTGATACTTGGTATAAATATTTTTTGATAGCTAGACTACAGAGAGTACTTAATGAATTTACCTAATTCTTTATCAGAAATCAGAAAAAAAATCGTAAAGTCGTGAAAATCAAGCTGAAAAATTTCAAAGTTCTCAAAATTTTGTTCAGATCTCCGGTAGCTTAAAAGTGTTTCTAATAGGTATTAATAATACTTGTTGACAATTTAGTTGTGATGATGTATACGTGATATATAAATTTCAGTTTTACACATGGTGCCTTAAAAACCTCAAAAATGTAACATTAATATTTACATGCTTTTCAAGTTAATTTTGAAACTTTTTCTCTTAAAATAACTCAAGAAATGTAATAGAAGTTATTTTAAGTAAAATTTTCTTAAAGAAATAACTTTTTTTGTAAATCTACATTTTTGTGAAATTTTAGTGTTTTACTTTTAAATTAGTTAAATAATTCATAGAAAAAAAATATTTCTGGCTTTGTTTTTCTTTATTGTACTCTAGAATATCTAGAAATAATACTTCATACAGCAAAAACGTTCAAAAAATTTTTTTACACAACTTTATAAATAAGCAAACTTTGATGCACAAAATAGCCCCACCATAAGGTTTATTTTGTGCACAACTTTGAGTTTGTATAACTCAGACAAAAAATTTTTTCTTGTCGGCTAACTCATAGGACACCTTTAGAAGGATATCTACAACATAACTGAAGAAATAAATTTTTTATTTTTTCAAATTCTGAATTTTAATAAAGCATAGAGTGAAAAAAAGAGCGGTTTTGTGCACAAAATAGCCCCACTTGACGGTAGTTAAAAGCAGGTTTTAAAAAATTATTTATAAAAGTGAAAAGTTTGGAAAATATTTACAACTTTTAACCAATGGTATTTTTAATATTAAATTTTCGATAAGTAATTAAAAAAATTTGGTTCTGTAAAATAACGAATATTAATATAGAGCAGTGGATTAATAGTTTCAAATATGCTTTTGAATGACAATAATATTGAAATTTATTGGAAATATTTTCCGACACAAATAAGAGGGCGTAATAATTTGTAAAAAATTAATTATTCAAGAATCTCACTGATAATAATGAAATAGAAACTTTATACATTCGAATCTTTTTTAATCTCAAAGACAAAAAAGGATAAACTGAATTATTTCTATTCATGTCTATCTTTTTCTATTCCCTACTCTTTGCGCCCATCAATCCATTTTAATCCCTTCTACTATTTATCATTTCTAATCCCAGAAACTTTATCCAAACCAATTCCAATTTTCTTCTATTCATTTCTGTTTTTTTCTATTCTCCGTATAATTCCACCAATCCATGTTAATCCCTACTTTTATCCATCACAAAGTCTATCTCTTTTAATCCCAGAAACTTTATCCAAATCAATTTCAATTTTATTATATTCTTTTTTATTTTGTTCTATTCTCCGTTTAATTCCACCAATTCATTTTAATTCCTACTTTTATCCATCACAATGTCTATCTTTTTTAATCCCAGAAACTTTATCTAAACCAATTTAAATTTTATTATATTCATTTCTATTTTTTTCTATTCTCCGTTTAATTCCACCAATTCAATTTAATTCCTACTTTTTCCCATCACAATGTCTATCTTTTTTCATCCCATAAACTTAATCCAAACCAATCCCCTCTTTATCTACTTTAACCTCTATTTATCTATCTCTATTTTTAAAGTGAATTTATTCACTTTTATCGTTTTAACTTAAATTTACTATCTAAATTTATCTTCCATGAATGCAGATTAATCTTTTTCTATTCATAATGAATCAGAATGACAAGTAACCTTCTTCAATTTCTCCTTTTCATACCTAAATAAATAAGTTTCAATCCTATTTTAATTTTTTTTAATTCCATTTAAAACTCCGAAGCAGTGTGTATCGACTTTTGGCCCTGATTTATCTTCTCTTTATTCACTTTAATCTTCTTTTCATCCATTCCAAATATAAATAGGAACCAATCTTTTTCAATCTCTCCTTTTATATCCAAATAATTTTGAATCCCATTTAAATCATTTTTATCCTATTCAAAACTACGACGCAGTATACTCTTTTTTATCCCTAATTTTTTATCCAAATTTATATTTTTTTTATCCACTTTAATCTTTTTTTATCCGTTCCAAATATGAACAAATCTTTTTCAATCCCGCCTTTTCATAACCAAATAAATAATTTTAAATTCCAATTAAATCTTTTTTATCTTATTTAAATTTACGAATCAATAAATCCATTTTTATCCTTGCATTTTGATTCACATTTATCTTCTTTTTATTCATTTTAATCAATTTTTATCCCTTCCAAATCTGAATAAGAACCAATCTTTCTCAATCCCTCTTTTTCATATCCAAATAAATCATTCTGAATTCAACCTAAATCTTGTTAATCATCTTTAAAACAACGAAGAAGTAAATCCATTTTTATCCCTGATTTTTAATTTATACTTATCTTCTCTTTATACATTTTAATCGCTTTTTATCCTATCCAAATCTGAGTGATAACCAATTTTTTTAATACTTCCCTTTATTCGAATAAATAAATCTAAATCAAACTATCGCTTTTTCTGTGCATAATTTTTTAATTTCTTGTTTTATAATTTGAATCCCTAGTAAGAAAAGAATAATTGAAAAGTATTAAAATATTCCAATGCTTTTGAATACCTCTTTTTAACAAGACGTTTGTATTCTAAGATCTAGCTTACTTTTACCTTCAAATTTATTTTTATAAATACCAGTTTTCAATAGAAACTGATTTTGATTATGCAACATTAAAAAGGAATTTATAATCAAGCGAAAACTATCACTGAAGATAACCTAACATTTTTTTCCTCTTTCAGTATAGGAATAAAAAGATGATAATAACTCAACTTTATTATTTTGGGATTAAAAATGATTATAAAATAATTGGGATTCATTTAAATAGTAAAACTATGCGCTTTAGCTGGATATAAGCGAATATAGGCAAAGAACGATACTACAAAAGATTAAATGGATAGAGAGGGAGAGATATATTTTTGAAAAAGATTCAAAAATTGAAATATATCGTAAATAGAAAGAGATAAACATATTTTTGAAAGTTTCAAAGAACGTCAAAATCGGCAAAATGACGATTGAATTTGTTCATAAAATATGGAAAGATGATAATAGATTTTTCAGTAAATTTCTTTACATTCAAATGGTGTAAAATATCCTGCGAGGAAATTGTAAATTGATCACATACGATGGAAAATTTAAAATTCTGAAGGGAGGGTGAATTGTTTTGAAAATAGAAAGGATAAAGGAAGAGAAATAGCCTTCATACTCAATATTGGATCTAGAATTACAATAGCTTACAGAATACTGGTAAAAAATGTGAATAAATTTGCATGCGCTGTCGAAATTAAAATCCTTCTCAATCTAAACAAAATAATGGAAAGCAATGCGCAATAAGCATTGATTTATATAAAATCAACTTTTCAATTTTTGTTTTTCACATCTTTGATAATTTCAAATTACCAAATTAGAAATCAATATTTCTTCATCGATAAATTTTAAGTTGTTATTATTTTAAGTTTATAATAATTCCTAGTTTCTCAATGTTTACGAATATATAAATATTTAGGTGTTTGTATAGAATTACAAGTGATTACGGAATGTCTCCTGTATCAGGCAAAAAAGTAAATGACAAAGTTCGAGAAGAAAAGGAAGCTATTTGATCTTCTTGAAAGAACTCTTTACACCGAGCAGATGAACTATGTTTTCTTTTCATTCTCATCGCTTTCTTTATTCAATGCATTTCCATTTTTCGACTCGAGTCTGTCAGACTTTTTCCATTATGCTTATCTTTAGAAAATATATATGAATTTATAGATTTCATCTTCACTTGTGGGCGCCTAGGCTCGTTTTTATTTCCAACTATTTGCCCAAGCTGACAGATACGCGAGATTTCAATGGCAATGTGATTGAAAAGAAACGAGTTGGGTCACGATAAAATTTCAAATCGAAGATTATGAGAAAATTGTGGATAAATCAAGTCGTAAATTTTACATGACATTCCTTACATTTAAAGTACGAAATAAAAAGTAATATCTCGAAGAATTGTCAATTTTATTTATTGATTCAAATGAGAAGAATGCCACGTAAGTTCTTAAATTTTTTACATTTCCGAATTAAAGCAGAAAAAAAATGTTACTAAATATTAATAGAATCATTTAATTCTCCGGCACAAATTCTATATTAAATTCTTGTACAAACTGCACAAATTAATTAAAGAATTAACTTTTACTATTTTCTTGTTTCTTTAAATAAAACGTTCAGAAATCGATTATGTTAATTGAAATAAATTGTGTTCCATTCATTCCGAGTTTCGAAAATTGCGACTTTTGTGCAACTTTCTTAAATGTTAAAAATAAAATAAATTCTTATAAAAATATCAATTTCTACTCTATTTTCACAGAAAAAAGTATCTATATAAAAATTGCTAAGATAGAGACAAGCATACGAAGTTCAATTCAATTACTACGTGTACCCATTTACAGAAATGGCTTTAGAGAAAACTGCAACGTATTTTGTACGAGATTCGAAGTTCCTGTCCACTGCCTTCTCGTTTAATACAAAAATTACGGTTAAAGTTTAAAAGTTAATACCAAGCTAAATTCAAACAAAAGATGTTTATTTTTAATGCAGATTTTTCATCAAACTAAACAGTTGAGCAAAATTAAAAATTAAATTCTCAATAAATATCACAAATTCTCGAAAATGGCAAAAGATGAAAACAAAATTTTCATAAGATTTTAGATTTAGATTCAATGTGACGGAAGTAGTGATTTTTCTCACTAATGATGGAAATGGCTATTTTTTCATTAGTGATTGAATAAATGACCAGGGGTGGCGCTTAAATTCTTAAAATTTCTAGGAATTGATTAGATAAAAATAAGATTAATTAAAATTGAGTGAAATAATTGAAAAATGTTGTTATTTATTTTGCCATAATAGGATCTGGTATCTGACGTTGGTTTTTTCAAAAAATAATAATTATAATTCATTGATGCTTTTGAAAACTCCTCATCTACCTTGACATTTTATATCAGGTCATTTAGCTGGTTTTTATCTCAAGGATTTTTCTAAAAAGAATAGAAAAAAAATTTTTGTCCAATTTTTGAATAATAGATGTTATGATAAAAATAGTAGAAAATTAAAAATAATTATTGCAATTTTAGAAAAATAATTGAAAAAAATAAAGAAAATATGTGAAGTAAAAAAAAGTACCTAGTTACAAAATGATTTCAAGAATTTTAAATTAAGTAAAATAATTACAACATTACACTGAAAAAAATATGTTTGTCAAAATCAACTATTTGTCTATAGTTGAAGCCATTTTAGTTAAAATGACAAGGATTCCAAGTTAAGCTTGCAATCGAAGCAAAGTTAGTTCTAATACACATCAAACTTGTTTGTTTGTAATTCTTAAAAACGGGGGAAAAAATTGTCAATCAGCTAAAAATTTACAGTTTTCTATAGTGCAAATGAGTAAAGTTGTATTACATAATCTTAAAATAATACAAAAGTATACATTAAACTTTTAATAATGTTTTTTGAAAATGTCAAATCAACATAACCTTCAAATATATGACGGCCACAACTAAGTCATTTACCGTAACCACTAATGTTTTAGAGATAGAAAATATTAATATTTTATAAAATAATAGACTTTCTGAGTAATAAAAACAGTCGGTCCTACAATTTCTGATGTTCAATATAATATAATTTCTAATTTCTTAGACTGAAAATTATCCTTGTATTTTAACTAGGCTTCCCTAGTTGGCGCCTTAACTAACAAGGAAAACTGGTTGATTCCTTGTGTACGGGTGCAAGGGATTTTTTTCAGTGTATAGAAATAATCAAAAATTAAAGAAAACAATGGAAATTTGAGATAAATAATTGATATTTTCGGAATTAATTAACAAATAATAAAAATAATATAAATTTTGCGAAAATCATTGCAAACTAAAAAAAAAAAATAATTAAAAATTGACGAAAGAAATTGAAATTTGAGAAAAAATATTTAGGAATGATTAAAACATTGAAAAGTGGATACAATAACTTACGATTTGAGAAAATAAATAAAAATTAAGGAAATTTATTGAAAAATAATTACTTTATCCAATTAAAAGGTGAAGAAAATAATTTCAAAAAGATAAAATAAAATAAAAATTGGAAAATGAGGTAAATAATTGAAAATTTATCAATTTAATTAAGGAATAGTAAAAATAATTAAAAATAGAAGAAAACGATTGCAAATAAATAACAATAATGTTTGAGAATTGAAGAAAATTATTAAAATTTAAGAAAATTATTTAAAAAACTCAGGAGAATAATTGCAGAAAAATGAAAATAATAAAAAATTAGAGTAAATATTTGCAAAGTAATAAAAATAATAAAAGTTTGACGAAAATAATTTTAATTTCTGAAAAATAATTGAAAAAATTAAAACATCTATTTGTAATGAAAGAAAATAATTCAGCATAATAAAAATAATTAAAATTTGAAAAAATAACTAGAATTTGATATAAATAATTGAAATTTTCGGAATTAATTAACAAAAAATTAAAATAATATAAAATTTGTGAAAATCATTGCAAAATAAAAAATAATAGGTAATTAAAAATTTATGAACGTTATTGGAATTTAAAAAATTTTAAAATGATTAAAACATTGAAAAGTGGATACAATAACTTAGATTTGAGATATTCAATAAAAATTTAGGAAATTAATTGAAAAAAAAAATTTATGTCCAATTAAAAGGTGTAGAAAATAATTGCAAAAAGATAAAACAAAATGAAAACTAAAAATGGAGATAAATAATTGATAATTTAGGAATTTAACTGAGGAATAGTAAACATAATTAAAAATAGGAGAAATCGACTGCAAATAGATAACAATAATAATTGAAAATTGAAAAAAATTATTAAAATTTAAGAAAATTATTTTAAAGTCTCAGGATATTAGTTGAAAAATAATGAAAACAATGAAAAATTCGAGTAAATATTTGCACAGTAATAAAAATAATAAAAAATTGAAGAAAATCATTTTAATTTTTGAAAAATAATTGAAAAAATTACATCTATTTGTAATGAAAGAAAATAATTGCAGAATGATAAAAATAATTTTAAATTGTAAAAATAACTAGAATTCGAGATAAATAATTGAAATTTTCGGAATTAATGAACAAAAAGTTAAAATAATAATATAAAGTTTGTGAAAATCATTACAAATTAAAAAATAATAATTAAAAATTGATGAAAGAAATTGAAATTTGAGAAAAATTATTTAGGAATGATTAAAACATTGGAAAGTGGATACAATAACTTAGATTTGAGAAAATAAATGAAAACTTAGGAAATTCATTGGAAAATAATTACTCTATCTAATTAAAAGGTGAAGAAAATAATGGCAAAAGATAAAAGAAAATAAAAATTGCAAAATGAGATAAATAATTGAAAATATAGCATTTTATTTGAGGAATAGTAAAAATAGATAAAAATTGGAGAAATTGATTACAAAATGATAACAATAATAATTAAAAATGAAAGAGAATTATTTAAATTTAAGAAAAATATTTTAAAATCCTAGGAAATTAATTTAATTTATGAAAAATAATTGAAAAAATTACAACATATATTTGTAATAAAAGAAAATAATTGCAGAATGATAAAAATAATTTTAAATTGTAAAAATAACTGGAATTTGAGATAAATAATAAAAAAAGTTAGAAAATTAATTAAAATTTATTGAAAATGATAGAAAGTAATTGAAAAATAATAGAAACAATTGGAAATTTAAAATAATATTATGGAAATTTAAGAAAAAAAATTGAGAATATTACAGAATTTATTTGATATAAAAGAAAGTGATTCGAAAATTGAAAAACATCATTTAAATACTTCAAAAATACAACTAAAATTTAAAAACAATAAATTTAAAGTTTAATAATTTAGTTTTTTTTAATATTGAAAAATATTTGAAAAATGCTTATAGACTATAGATTATAGATTATAGTTCTGTTTTTCCATTATTTAATTGACATTACAAATTGATATTAATAATTTGAAATTGAAGAAATTAATTGTAATTTAAAGAAAAAAATTCCAATTTGAAAAAAAATCATATTTTGTTAAAGTCATTGAAAAATAACGAATGAAATTAAAAATTAATTGATAAATAATGAAATATTGAAGGAAATTATTAAAACTGAAAAAGTTTTATTTGAAAAAATTAAAGAAAATAATTGAAACTCGCGGAAATTGAGTTTAAAATTTAGGGGAAAGATTGGAAAATAATTAAAATAATTTGAAATTGAAGAAAATTGAATAATTGAAATTGTTAAAAATTGAAGAAAATTTTAAATAATTTCAAATTTACGATTCTCAAAGCGTAGATTAATTAAATTTTTAATCTATGAAATTTCAAATTAATTGAATTCCGAAGAAATTAAAATCGTTATAAATTATAAACTTGACAAAATTGTATGTAAGTGGTATATGATTTAAAATTAAAAAGAAAATTTATTTTTTCTCACTTGTGACGAAAATGGACAAGTTCCAGTGAAATTGTAATTAAATTTACGCAAATAATGAAAATAATGAATTAAAATATTTAAAAATCAATAAAAGGAGATAATTGATGAGAAAATGTCGAAAATTTTCACTAGTTATTGAAATAGATATTTGCCACTAGTGGTTGAAATTTCTGTTTTTTTTACTAGTGATTAAAACGGCTATTTTTGCCACTAGTGATTTAACAGGCTGTTTTTCTAACTTGTCACGAAAATCTACAATTTCGAGTGAAAAAAAAATTTTTTTACTTCTCGTGTTCAAAGCAAAAAAAGGTGCTAGAAGAATATCTCGCTCTGTCTGTAAATTTTAATTAAATTTACGCAAATAAAGAAAATAATAAATTTGAAATTAATAAATAGTGACAATAAATTGATGAGGAAATGTCGACGTGGTTGACGACTTTTGGTCAACATGATTTGTGTGATTAATAGATTCTCGATTGCAACTTTGTTCACTTTTACCTCTATTCCCTGAAATTCAATTGAAACCAATTAAAAGTAGATTATCGGTGATTGAACGTAAGGTTCTTAACTATCTCAACTTTTTCATCACGAGCTGACGCTGTCGATAGGTTTACCAGTTATTTGAGGCCTCTATGTTCTCCTGACAACGAATTATATTGGTCGAAAAAAAAACCAATATCGATGTCGAACGTTGAAAATCATCCGATATTCTATCCAGCGCTTCTGGAATCTAGATGTACGTTGAAAACAAAAGGCAAAAATCAACGACTATAGAAAATGCTGTGACATAATGATAACAGAAGGTGCACGTAGATATAATCTGTTGTATGGTTTTTTTTTCAATTTTTTCTTTCCTATACTTTCTAGGTCAAATCAGCACTTGCAATATATATGGTAAAATGTGTATAATACAGTAATTACCAAAACATTTATTCAGTTGCTTGAAAAATTGTTCAAACTGATTCAAAATAATGCAAAATCCCGGGAGTTATTGTAAATTAATTAAATAATAATTTGGCTTATTATGAGATGGGAATAAATCAATAGTTAGTTTAATTAAACATGTGAAATTTTTCGCATATTTAAACTTTAATTAAAATTTTAATAAGGGGAATTATATTTTGAGGGAAAATTTGATAAAATTTTAAATTTATAGGCCGCGATACCTGATGCTGGAAAATGTTACCTTTTAAACAGACGTTTTAATTAAACAAAATTTGAAGAATTTGTTTCAAAATATTCCTTTTGTTAAAATAAAAATTAAAACATCAATGCAAGAATTGAAATAGAGTCAATTTAAAAAAAAAACATTTCATTTGGTTTGCCTTTACTTAAAGTTCAAAGAAAGAGTTGAAAGTAAATGTAATTGGAAAAACGTCACTTTCAGAGCGTCAAGTATTTTACAAAAAATTGTTTAGCTTGTCTTTGGTCTCACAACCATAAAACCCTAGAGATCGTCTGAGTTCGCTTCATTCATACGGGAAAAGTTTTAGCAGCAAGAATGTTCTAGAATGCATGGAATTTTTCAATACGTATAAATTATTTTTGTAGTACTGAAAGATTTAGTAATAGATGAAAACTTTTGATTAAGAGTAATATTTACTATCGAGAATTCAAAAACAATCGTAAAAACAACGATCCTCACAATAAACTTGTATTTGTTACTTGTATAATAATTAATTTGCATTCTATGAAATTTATTAGCTGAATCGTCAAATCAAATTAAATTTCTCTCTGTGAGTCGATAGAGAACAACAAAAAATACTCAAAATCGTAAATCCTTTTTTATTTTTAGCGTTTGGAGGTAAAGGGCGAAATCTTTATAAGAAAACTTTAGGGTCCGTGTGTCCTAGCAAATCTTTGGAAAATTCCTGGGAAATCTTGGGAAAACCCTAGAAAATCCGGAGAAATTCTAAAAATGTTTCTAGCAAAACCCCTAGGAAATTCTTGAGAAACTCATGGAGGAACCCTAAATATCTCCGGAAATTTCTGTCAAGACGCTGGGAAATTACTGAGAAACTTCTGGGGAAACCCTAGAGATCCCTGGAAATACCTGAGAATACCTGAGAGTTCCTGAAAAATTCCTGAGAGTCCCTGGAAAATCCCTGAAAAATCCTAAGAAATTTTATAAAATTACTAGTAAAACCCTATAGGGAATTACTGAGAAACTCCTGAAAAATCTTTAAGTATCCCTGGAAATTCATGGACAAACCCTGGAAAAATACTGAAAAACTACTGGGGAAATCCTAGGAACCATGAAAATTCCTGAGAATAGTTGGGATTTCCTAGGAAATCCCTCAGAAATACCTGGAAAATCCTTGGCAATTCTTTGGAAGATCCTGAGGAATTTCTTGAAATTTTCTGTTAAAACACTCGGAAGTTTCGAAAAAAAATTTTAGGGAAATAACTAGGGATCCCTGGGAATTTCTAGAAATTTTAGGAAAATCCTGGAAAATCCTCGAAAAACCCCTAAGAAAGTTCTGGGTCCTTGAAAAATCCTGAGAAATTCTATAAAAACACTGAGGACTCTGAAAATTTCTGAGAATAGTTTAAAGTTCCTGGGGAATACTTGAGAGTTCCTGGGAAATCCCTGCGAGTCCCTAGAAAATCCCCTAGAATTCTTGGAAAATACCTTGGGAAATACCTTGGAAAATTCTGAAAAATTCTTGAAAATAGTTTGAAGTTCCTGGAAAATTCCTGGAAAATTCCTGAGAAATAACTGGAAAATCCATAGCAATCTTTTAGAAAATCTTGAGAAATTTCTTGAAAAGTTCTAGTAAAACACTCGAAAGTTTCTGAAAAACTTGGGGGAATAACTAACGGTCCCTGGAAATTCCTCGAAATCCCTGGAAAATCCTTAAGAAATTCCTAAAAAACTTTTGGGGAAACACTCGGAATTCCTGACAATACCTTAGAATACCTGGGAGTTCTTGAAAAATCCCAGAGAGTTACTAGAAAATCCCCAGGATATTTCTAGAAAATTACTAAGGATTGGTGAGAAATCCCTCGGAAATTCCTGGGAAATCCTTAGAAATTCCTTTAAATATGCTTGTAAAAAAATTGTGTATAAATAAATAAATAAAACTTTGGAAAATTTCTAATAAACTTAGGGGAATCCCTGCCATCTTTGGAAATACCTGAAAAAAATTTGAGTTCCCGGGGAATCTCTAAGAGTTACTAGAAAGTTCTTGAGAGTTTCTGGGAAATTACAGAGAGTCCCTGGAAAATTCCCTAGAATTCCTGGAAAATACCTCAGAAAATCCTAGAAAATCCTTGAGAAATTCCTGAGAATGTTCTAGGGTAATCCCTAAAATTTACTAGGAAATCTCTAGAAGATTCCTAGAAAATTACTGAGAAATCCTGGGAAATCCCTCGGGAATTCCTGGAAAATCTAACGATATTCCTGGGAAATCCTGATAGTTCCTGGGAAATACCTGTGAGTCCTAGGAAGTTCTGGTAAAATGCCTATCATTCGTGGAAAATATCTCGGAAAATTTTGGAAAATCGCTGGAAATTCCTTGAGAAATTCCTAAGAAATTTCTGGGTAACCCTAGGAATCCCTGGAAATTTCTAAGAATATCTGAAGGTTCTTAAATTCCTGGGAAATCCCTCGGAAATTCTTTAAAAAATCTTGGTTAGGCCCTCGGTTATTTCTAAAAATCTTAGGGCAAACTCCAGAGATCTCTGGAAATCTCTGTAAAATCCTTGGGAAATACCTAAGAATCTTCTGGGAAATCACCCGAGATCCCTGAAAACTCCTAAGAATACCTGATGGAAGTTCATGGAAAATTCCTGAAAAATTCTTGGAAATACCTGGTTAATTCCTTAGAAATCCTGGAAGTCCTAAAAAACTCTTCGGAAATTTCTGGAAAATCCATGGAAATTCCTGGAAAACCCTAGGAGAGGAAATTGATAGAAATTCCTGGCAGTTCTGAGAAATTCATGGAAAACCCTTGGAGATTTTTGAGAAACTCCTTCTAAATTCCTGAGAATTCCATGGAAACTTCCTGGGGAAACCCTAGGGATCCCTGAAAAATACTTTGAAAATTTCTGGAAAATCCATGGAAATTCCTGGAAAACCCTAGGAGATTTTTGAGAAACTCTTTGGAAATTCCTGAGGTCTGGAAATTCTTAGTTACCTGGGAGGGTCTAGTGGAATTTCGAGGAAATCGCTAGGAATTCCTGGGAGTTCTGAGAAATTCCTGGTAAACCCCTGGGACATTGCTGAGAAACTTTTGGGAAATCCCTAGGGATCCCTGAGAAATATTTTGAAAATTTCTGGAACATCCATGGAAATTCCTGGAAAACCCTAGGAGATTTTTGAGAAACTCCTTGGAAATTTCTGAGTTCTGAAAATTCATAGTTCCCTGGGAGGTATAGTGGAATTCCTGGAAAATCGCTGGGAATTCCTGGGAATTCCTGGGAGTTCTGAAAAATTCTTGGTAAACCCATGGGAAATTGCTGAGAAACTTTTGGGGATACCCTAGGGATCCCTGAGAAATATTTTGAAAATTTCTGGAAAATCCATGGAAATTCCTGGAAAACCCTTGGAGATTTTTGAGAAACTCCTTGGAAATTCCTGAGAATTCCTTAGAATCTTACTGGGGAAACCCTAGGGATCTCGGGAAATAACTCGAAAATTTCTGGAAAATACATGGAAATTCCTGGAAAACCCTAGGAGATTTTTGAGAAACTCCTTGGAAATTCCTGAGTTCTGGAAATTCTTAGTTACCTGGGATGGTCTAGTGGAATTCCTAGGAAATCGCTAGGAATTCCTGTGAGTTTTGAGAAATTCCTGGTAAAACCCTGGGAAATTTCTGTAAAATTCTTGGGGAAACCCTAGGGTTCCCTGAAAAATTTTTGAGCAACTTCTTGGAAATTGGTGAGAATTCCCTAAAAACTTCCTGGGCAAACCCTAGGGAACCCTGGGAAATGCCTCGAAAATTTCTAAAAAATTCTTCGTAATTTTTTTTTAAACCGAATGATGATTTAAAGAAACTCCTGGGAAATTCCTGGAAAATACCTTGGAATTCCTGGAAAATTCGTTGAAGATTCCTGGTAAAACCCTAGAAAATTTCTGAGAAACTTCTAGGGAATCCCTAAGGATCCCTGCGAGGTCCAGGGGAATTCTTGGGGAGCATTTGTCGAATGGAAAATCGATATATGAAATCGATAATAGGTATATAGAATCCAAAATAGATATATCGAGACGATAATCGATATACCGAATTGATTAATCGAAACGATAATCAACATGTGAAACCAGGGACAATTAATAAATCAATGTAGCAGCTACGAAACCCTCGATTGTTTGCCTTTCGTTCTGCTCTTTTTTTTAAACAGAAGCTTAGTTTTTCAATGCTGGAGGCTGTCATCAAGCCGTTTTACAAAAAATCGAACTCGGATTTTTTTGTTTATGTTTTACGAATACCCATATTACTAATTGGGACTTGATACGCTCGTGTCTATACCAAGGTTCTTTGAACTCACAAAGATCAAAGAAAAATTCCGTTCATTTAAACGTTCATAACTTTTAAGTGCATCACGAAATGGATAAAAATTATTTATCCTTCCTTTGATACGGATATTACCATAACATTTCTCTAAAATCTTGGGATTAATTTTACAAGTCTGCAAAAAGCGTTCATTCAAAATCCCGGCATCCTAATTTTATAATAAAAATATCACATCAGTTACTTGCAATAAGCTTCACTTAAGAAAACCTGTCAAGTGCTTTATTCATCAAAACTATTTATAGAAGTCTCTAAAATTTCAATGAAATACTTTTCAGGATTTTCTGGAGAAATTCACCGATGAAGGAGAATTCTGTCTGGTTCCTTTATCAGAAGGCGACACGATGACACTTGTAAGGTCCAATTTGACGTGGCTGAGACAAACTAGTGTAAGTAGATTGCTTCTTCTGATAAGAAGTTGGATTTGAGACAAGTTCCGTAGTAGAAGGATTTGGTGGCTTTGCCGGGAACGCAACGCAGGACCAAAATGAGGAAAGTGGCAGCAACAGGATGAAGGTGAAGCAGGAAGGGGTGTTGCCGGCAGAGAAGCAGACTACCACGCCCCTGTCCCTAAAATTTCATCCCTTGAATGATTAAAACCTAATATAGGGACACGCCTACCCCTAGGGTAGGCAACCCTGCGTGCAGGCTTCGGCTAAAACCGAGTTGCAGGTTCACAGAGGAAAAGACCCCTCTCGCAAATCTGCGCTGAATTTTCACAGTCACTGGCTTCAATTTCGTTTCGCGGCCTCGACACTCATACCATTCCCATCATTCGCACCCCCTATTTTCAAATCCCCTCAGCTCCTCTCAATTTCGACCATTTCGTTCGAATCGACACGCTAAATTTGAATCAGTGAAAAATTTACTCAATCGGGGTATTTATATCTGACTTGTAACTTAATATATTATACAGTCAAACCCACATATATCGGACCCTCATTTATCGGATTCTCGCTCACATAGGAAAATTTTCACCATCCCTTATGGATTTTCCTATGATAGCCTGTATTAAAATACCAGCACTAAGAAAAAAGGATAATTAAAATTACATTGAGGAGGGTAAAATGTAATAATAGTTCAGTGTCAACTATAGGATAATAAAAAATTTATTATAATAAAATAAAGTTCATAAAAAGAAATTATTTTCGTATTGTTGATTAGATAACTATTGAAAAACGAATTTTTAAGTAAGAAAGTCTTTATAAATGAAAGAAAGCATATAAATATCACAAATTTTAAATAACTTTAGTAGTAATTGAAAACATCAAAATTTTTCAAATCAAGAAAAGCCCTGTTTATAATTTTTGAATTTGTATATAAAAATCAAATTACTAATAAAACAAAAACTACTTAAAAACTCTTAAATAAATTTACAATTTTTAAAGAAGCAGACTTAACCCGGCGAGCGTATAAGGTAGGGTAAAATTTACCCTGTGAAATACTTATTCCCCAATAATTTGAATTTGGCATGACGAATTTCTCTGTAATTTTTAATAGCTGCACGTGTCACGGTAACAAAGCAATAACGATTAAAAAAAAAATTTTTTTTTTACATTTCTTATTGTTTATTTACTATATAACAATTGTGAACACATATACGCTGACTATAAAACAGATCAAGAGTTTTTTTCTTTGTATATTGTAAAAGAAAGTTTAAATCATTAGGTTTAAACATTGTAATTGTTTACTAAAGGTTAATAATGTATTTTACTATTGTTACGATTAATTTTTCAATTGTTTAAACAAATTTAAAGAAATTCACTTTTCTCTATAGTAGTTTTGGCATTGTTACAATCTCGCAATAATAAATTGTTTAAACAAATGAAAGATTTATTATAACTTTAATGAACATTGATAGGCAATATAAAACAAATATGTTAAAACCTTACGCTCGCCGGGTTAATTATTATTTAAATATTTTAATATGCCATAACAAAAATTTTATAAACTAAATTTTTGCCTTTGACCGTTAAGAGGTTAATGATAATCAATTTACATACTTATATATATTAATAACCAAATTAAAAAAAAATGTATCCATTAAACTGACAAATTGTGTTTATCGTTATTCTTTTATCATTGAAAAATCGGTTACATTCGCATATGATACAATTGAATATCTGCCTCATTAGTATAACACTCCAGAGTGTAAAATAAAGTATAAACGATGGGTAATATTTATCGAAGGAAAAATATAGTAAAGTGTAAATGCTATTATGTGTAATGTCTGGTTAATGAAACAATTTTTTAACTATGAAAATTTAACATTCAAGTTTTCCCAGTGCGCTTATATTGGACCCCGTTATAACAGAAACTTGCTTATATTGATTGAACTTTTAAAGCCTCTTAAACTAAATTCTGTGGCTATCAAATTCAACATAATTACATAACTGCTACAACAAATATAATTATTTGTTGTAATTTGTTTATAATTTTATTAATAAAAAATTTTTTTAGTTTCTGATGAGGACAGCATAGCTGCCGAAACGTAAAAAAACATGTGTGTGTTTTATTGACTCGGAGTGATTGATAAATTACTATGAATTAAATATAATTATGATTAAAATATATTAAATTTCTTTAAAATCCGTGATTTTTATGAAATTCGATAAACATATTTTAAAAATACATTAAATACCAAGACTAAGATACCAAAAACCAAAAATATATCTTGATTTTTCGATTTCATTGAACTAACAGAATATTAAAACTCGTTTATCTCAAAACAATGAAAATGCAGTTAGTTATTCCCTTATGTATTGGATTTTAAAAATTTCGGTAGAACTTTTAGTTAATATTTATAATAAAGTTTTTAGAATTCATTACTCATAAGGTAATAAGTATGAGTATTTTTTTCTATTTGGATTTTTTGTTGCAAGGAAACATGTCTAATCTTTGGTAGATGAGGTGACAAAAAACAAGAGGTAATTTAAGAGGATGATTGAAGAAGGTTTTTATTTCTTTCTTTATTTGCCACTAACATGTCATATATGACTAATCTATGCTTGTAACCTAGATGATAGCAAGTAAAGAAACAAAGAAAGAACCACTTTGATTACCCCATATGATTACCCTCTTGGATTACCCCTCGTTTCTGCTGTGATTTAATTCTATTGCTAGTGTAATTAAATTATCGAAATTGAATAAGTGATCAAAGTCTTGGGAATAATGTATCAATTGAAAGTTATGATAATACTAATGGTATTAATAACAATTCACAAGATAATTTAGAATTTTCAAAAGTTGTTTCTTTTCTATATATAGGTAGGTTAATACATTTTCCGATATCTTGATTAGAATCTTTAAAAAATATGAAGTAAAAGTTGTTTTCAAAGTGTTATATAAATTTCAATATAATTTAATTAAGCTTCCAAAACAGCAAGCGCTCTTTGCAATTATTCGACAGAATTAAATCATTCTTTTGGTTTCTCATATAAAGATGACAAAATTTTACACACAGAACCTAATATTTATAAAAGAATTATTTTTTAAATGTATTACAATTTAAAAGACAAAACTCAATTAATCTAAAAACTGATGTTGATAAATTAAGTCTTGTTTATTTGTCTGACGTATCTATTCTATCTCTTATATTCTAACCTTAAAATTAAACATAACGTCCTAACCTTAAAACGTTAATATCAAGTGTCATAAACATGTGTTATATAAGATAAAAATTAATCAGTTTAGAAAAAAACCAATTTCTACAGATTTTTATAAAATTTTAATGACATATTACATGCATTATTTTATTTATTTATTTATATTAATTCTGTGGGTTTGTTTATGGTTTGTTTTTTATTTAAATCATGATTTTAATCAAACTGATTTAAATATCCATAACAGCCCCGAAAATAACATTTCTGCAGAAGGAAAATTAGAGCTAATAGATAAACAGTATAATGAAGATTGGACTAGATATTAACTCAAGTAAATTAAAATTATGACATTTGCTAGTTCGATGCAAGAAGTTTAAATAAAATGTACATTACGTCAAATGAGATTCATGCGCCCAAAGTAAAAATTATATTAGTAGAATAGAATGTTTTATTAGTATGTACACCTTAATTAAGGAAATTAATTAACGAAAAAGCAGTTTTTTTTAACAGTAGTTTTCATCTCACTTTACAAATTAAGAACTAATCATATTAAACACCTTTATATACCATAAACATAATGTGAAAATTATATTATTATTTTATATAATTTAAAAAATAGAAGAGATTCTCTTAATTTATTATTTAAAAATATTTAATTTCCCAAAATAGAATTAATGGGTCGATTTCTCACTTTTAATGAAATTGAAATATTCTTTTTTAAGGGTAACTACTCACCGGGAAAACAGGGAATTTGACGGGATTTTAGTTCGACTGGGAAATTCAATTATTTTTGACACTGTTTAATTTAGTTTCCTCTAATTTTAATTACTTTTTCAATTTTTTAATTAATGTCTACAAATTTTTAATTTTTAAAGCAGTATTGTCAATTATTTTCGTCGTCTTTCAATTTTTTCATTAAATTTCAATTACTTTTGTTATTATTCAATTATTTTTATCATTTTTCAATTATTTTCTGCATATTTCTATTACTTTGATATTTGAAAATTATTTATATCAAATTTCAATAATTTTTTTCATTTTTTTTTTAAGGTCATGAATTTCTCAGTTTATTACACAATTATCAATTTTTTTCTACAAATTTAAATTATATTCTTCAAATTTCAGCTATTTACTTCAATAATTTTGATATAATGTATCAATAAATTTTAAATACTTTTCACCAATTGCCAATTATCTTTTACAAGTTTCATTTATTTTTTTCAAATTTCAATTTTTTTTTTAATCTTTCATTTTTTTAATTATTTACACCAGTTATCTATTATTCATGTCATTTTTCAATTATTTACCTCAAATTTTTTTAAATTTAAATTAAAATTTTTGGTTATTTCTCAATTATTTTCTTTAGATTTTAATTATTTTTGTCATTTCTCGACTATTCTTTCCTATTTTTAATTATTTTTGTCATTATTTGTTTTTTAAAATTTTCAATTAATTAAGACATTTCTCAATTATTATCAATATTTTCGACATTTTTTTATTCAATTATTTTTGTCATTTGTCAATTGCTTTTTATTTTGAATTTTAATGATTTTTGTCATTTTTCAAGTATTTTCTTCAAATTTCAATTTTTTTGTGATTGTGCAATTATTTTGTTATTATTCAATTATTTTCATTTAGCGTCAATTTTTAACTGCAATTTTTCAATTATTGATTTCTAATTTTTATTTTGTTTCTCCATTTTTCAATTATTTATGTAATTTTTTACGTCTTTTCTTCAAATCATAAATTTTTTACATAATTTTAAATTAGTTTTATCATCTTTCATTTTTTTCTTCTTGGTTCAATTATTTTTGTCATTTCTCGATTATTTGTGCCATTTTTTTTATTATTTTTGTAATTTTCAATTATTTTTGTCATTTCTTAATTGTTTCTTTTTAATTTTAATTATTTTTATCATTTTTTAAGTATTTCTTTGAAATTTCTATCAATTTTATGATTTTTCAATTATTTAATTATTTTCTTTAATCGTCAATTTTTTCTCCAATTTTTTAATTATGTATTGACATTAAATTTTTATTTGGTTTTTCTATTTTTCAATTATTTTTGTCATTTTTCAAGTTTTATCTTCAAATTTTTAATTTTTTACTTAATTTTTAATTAGTTTTGTCATCTTTCGTTTTGTTTCTTCAAATTTCAATTATTTGTGTCATTTTACAATTATTTTCTTCAAATTTCTATTATTTTTGCCGTTTTTGAATTATTTTCTTCAAAGGTCAATTTTATCTTGACAACTTATGTATTACGCACTTACTTTTTTTCACTTTAAATCTTTAAAACTCACTATTAGCTCATTTTTTAAAATTAAAAAGTCACTTTTTTCATTATTTTCAATGAGCAAGTACACTGGCATTCCTGCATTTTTTAAAAAAAGTCAGCCATGATGAACCCGCGAGTTTAAATTGTCGACTGATTAGTTCATAAAATAAATTATATTATATTTTTCTAATTAAGAAAGACGTGCATTGACTTTTTATACCCAACCTGCTTAATATTTCTTATTAATCGATAATTATTTTATCTATTAATCTATAGCTATTAATCATACGTAAAAGTAATCCGGAAAAATGTGATTTTAGATCCGGGAATTTGAAAATCATGTTTTGGTAGACACCCTGTTTTTTTTTTTTTACTTTTTAAATTAATATAGTAATGCCAGAATGACTAAATAAACTAGCAACTTTTCATTAATTGTTAGTGATTGGATTTCAGTTATTTTAAACAGTGAATGTTCATCGACAATCAGTAAAATTCAACTGATTCAAATTTAGAGAGGAGTTGGTAAAATTGAGTCGGATCATTCGCCGGTGGTTTTTGCTTGTAATAGGCTATCGGTAATCGACGTCATTAAGCTAATGAGTTGGCGGTCGCCTCCCGCTAAAGAGGTGGTGAGTTGCATGCGCGCTTTGAAGCATAAAAAACACGAATTAACTTCACTTGAGCATTCCCTGCACGAGTGTTTACGTTAGGGTAGTTGATTGCTTGTAGGTAAGCGCATCGAGAATGTAATACCACCTTGTAAGTTGTAGGGTTACTTTGGCACTTTTAAAAGTCATTCCTTTTATCGGACCAACTCTGACAGGAAAAAAGAGTCTGTCATGTGAAAATTATAGGCTACACAAAACTTGCATAAACTCGAGACGAATGGGGCTATGAAATATACGCGAAATTTATTTTCGCAGAGCTGATTTGTTGATCCTGATTGATAAATGATGCACGATTTGTATGCAAATTTATGAAGTGTTGAAGAATAATTTTCAATTGTGAGTTGCAGAAACATTAATGCAATGTGTGCTTGTGTGTGTAGAAGATAAAATAATGCTTTTCAATCTGTGAACTAGACATTTTTTTTGTAATAGTACAAGATTTTTTTGTGCCCATAAACAAAAAGATAAGGTTAAGTCTATAAACTTTTATTTAATTTCAAGGTTGTTAAAATTGCTCAATAGGTAACAAAAAAATATAATTTTTTTATTTATTTTCCAATTCTCATAAAATCAAATATAATGCCTTTATTGTTTTTATATCGACGTTTAGCGAATATGTATAATACAGGAAACATTTATGGAATAAGTTATTTGATTTTAAAAAAATATTAAATGAAGAGCTAATGCCAAACGTGTTACGTTTTATTGGAATAAAAAGTACTTTATGATTTCCATACATTAGTTTTAAAAATGTTTCAATAACTCTCTCTACTTTATTTATTCACGTGAGTTCATACACCGACAGCACATTTCAATATTGTGAAATATCAGATCAATTAATTATTATCAGTAAAACTCTTTCTCATTCAGTGAAAAATGTTACGAATAATCCATAAAAGCTTAATCTCATCAAAATCGGAATTACGAGTTTTCTGATTGTTCTTTTGTGAATAAATAAACAATAAATAAAAACAATATTTTGGAATATTGGAAATTCAATAAATGACAATACTAAATAAAAAGACTAAAGCCATCAGTGAAATTTAAATACAAAAATCCTTTGATAAAATTTCAAGTTTCGACTCAAAAGACGTAATACCATATTTCAGAGATAATGAATGTAAATTCGCTTTCTCATCACAAATGTGGTACAAAATTTTTCTGATGAGGTCGGTCTGATGTGATAAGTATGTAGTCATAAAAATGTAATAAAGAAAGAAAAATAGAGATTTGAAAACCGAATTATAAATAATATTTGTTTCAGACTCAGTATGGAATAAACGGGATTTCTTTTCCAAGATAAATGCATTCTCGTGTTAAGATCTTCTGTCTGCAGAAAGAACTTTGTCGACATGAGATTTTTTTTTAATTCTACAGTTGGGAAAAGTATTTCTATTTCTTTCCAGTTATTTGACAATTTTATACTATGTTTTTCAAATCAAAATAACTTACTTTTTAATCCAATTATAAAAGTCAGAGACTTGTATAAATGTCCGCTATTTGTACAAAATACGCTTTGCAATTTCATGTAAATCTGTAAAATCGCAATAAAACGAGAATATAAAATTATTCAAATATGAATGGACAAATAAACTCTTTTATATAAAATAAGAGTATATTGTAAAAAATGACAAATTTTTGTTTTATGGTTAACAAGTCAATTGAAGCAAATAAAGGTAGTATTTCAATATTAATAAAACCTTTTAGTTCACTAAAATACGTGTAGTATTTAGAGAAAAAAATTGCTATTTTAGTTGAAAGCATTGAATGTTTAACTAAATTATTAAACATTTAACATGCAAATAAGTTTTATGGGTACATAAATAGAAAATTAATTGAACTGACAAAAGGCCATTAAAAAAACTTTAATTATTGAAAATTCGGATTTTTAGTCAAATTTAGCAGGAAAGATTGATTTAAAGCAGAAAAAATGATAATTTTAAGAAATAACCTTAATATTCAGAAAAAGAATATATATCTTTCAGTGTTAAAAATTGTTAAAGCAGAGCATCAATACTTTTTAGAGGTGGTAAGCTCGGCTTCTTTTTATTTTTTAGGGTTTCGTGGCTCAGTCCGTACGTCGTTGACAGTCAATAGCAACGCATTAGCGGTAAGAGGATTTCCCAAGGGTACACCTGTGAAATTTTGGAAAATTCCTGGGAAACTTTTTAAAAATCTCGGAGAATTCCTAGGAATCCCTGGAAAGTCCCTTGAAAATTCCTGGGAAACTTCTGAGAAATCCTAAGAAAATCCCCAAAAATTCTTAGGAAACTCCGTGGAAAATTCCTAAAAATTCCTAGGAGTACCTGGGAAATATCTAGAAAATCCCTGGTAATCTCTGGGAAAATCCTGAGAGTCCCAAGGATATACCTAGAAGTTCCTGAGAAGTTACTGGGAAACCCTAGAAAATTTCTTGAAAATTCTCGGAAAATTTCTGATAAATCTTGAGAAATTTTTGAAGAATTCTTAGAAAGCTCTTGGAAAATTCTTGAGAATTCCATACCTGGGAATAACATGGAAAATCCCTGGTGGTCTCTAGGAATATCATAGTAGTCCCAGGGATATACCTACTAGTTCCTGGGAAATTCCCAGAAGTCTCTGGAATCTTTTTGGAAAACTTCGGAAGAATCCCTGGGGAATTCTGGAAAATCCCCGGAAATTCCCTTGAAAATTCCTGGGGAATCTTGTGAAATCCTGGAAAATCGCTTAACAAATCTTAGGAAACACCAGAAAAATTCATGAGAATTCCTGGGAGTCCCTGGGAAATATCTGGAAAATCCCTGGTTGTCTCTGGGAAAATTCTGGAAGTCCCAGGGATATATACCTAGAAGTACCTAAGAAATTCCTGGAACACTTTTGAGAATCCCTGGGAATCCCTGGAAAATACCTTAAAAACTCCGAGAAAATTCCTGATAAATCCTTGGTAATTTCCGCAGAATTCTTAGGAAACTCTTGGAAAATTCCTGAGAATTCCTTGAAGTACCTGGGAAAATCCTGGGAGTCCCAGGGATATACCTAGAAGTTCCTGTGAAATTTCTGGGAAACTTCTGAGAATTCCTGGGAATCTCTGGAAAATCCATTAAAAATTCAGAGAAAATTCCTAATAAATCCTGGGAAATCCACGAATAATTCTTACGAAGCTCTTGGAAAATTCCCTAGAATTTTTTCAAACACCTGGGAAATACCTGGAAAATCTTTGGTAGTCTCTGGGAAAATCCTGGTAGTTCCAAGGATATACCTACTAGTTCCTGAGGAATTCCTGGAAGTCTTTGGAATATTTCTGGGCAACTTTTGAAGAATCCTTGAGGAATTCTGGAAAATCCCCGGAAATACTTATGAAAATTTTTGGGAAATCCTGGGAAATTGCTTAAGAAATCTTAAGAAACTCCAGGAAAATTCCTGAGAATTCCTGGGCGTACCTGACAAATATCTGGAAAATCTCTGGTAGTCTGTGGGAAAATCCCGGGAGTCCCAAGCATACACCTAGAAGTTCCTGAGAAATTCCTGGGAAACTTCTGCGAATTCCTGGGAATCGCAGGAAAATCCGTTGAAAATTCTGGGAAAATTTCTGATGAATCCTTGTTAATTCCCGAAGAATTCTTAGGAAACTCTTGGAAAATTGCTGAGAATTCCTGTGAGTTCCTGGGAAATACTTACGAGTTCCTGGGAATTTCCTGGTAGTCTTTGAAAAATCCCTTGAAAATTTTTGAAGAATCCCTGAGAATTCCTGAAAATTCCTGTGTGTTCATGAGAAGCCACTGAAAGTTCCTAGGAAGCACCTCAGAATGCATGAAAATCCTGAAAAATTCCTTGGAATTTCTTGTTAAGTTCCTAGGTAACTCCTGGGAAATCCGTAGGGATTACCCGGTAATGCGTGGGAAATCCTGAGAAATTCTTTGAAATTTCCTGGTAAATTCCTAGGGATCCCTGGAAATTGCTGGGAAATACCTCATAAAATCTTGGAAAATGCCTAGAAATTCTTTTGAAAACCTGAATATTCCTGGGAAATTCTTGGAAAACTTCTGGCAAATTCCTGGGTAACTCCTGGGGGATCCCTATGGATCCCTGGAAATTCCTTATTAATTTATAATTAAGTAAAGTATATCTTTTTGGTCAAATCAATCTTTACTACCACCTCTGCGCGGTTTTTGATAATCCATAGGCCCTTGATTTTACAATAGTAAATTAATCCAAATTTAACTATTGATCATATTCTGTTAGCCTAAATCTTCAATTAACTTTGCCCTTTTGGCTAAATTGAATTCATTTACCAAAAATCATTGTAATTTCCAAAATTAACTGCCAAAAGCAGTTACAAAAACCGCATATAATAAGCGAACAGGTATTATTGTATTGAACAAACGGTTGTTTTGCATAACACGCGTAAATTTAGTGTCAGTTCGTTGGGCAAAACGAGATCGAGAAATTATTAGCGATCGTGGGGATTTAAAGTTGTGCGTTCTGAATAAGATTTATTTCCATTGGCAATTGGCGGGTGAGGGTGTAGCGCACGCGGTCTGATGAATGTTTGTCGAAGAGGGGATTAGGTTTCGAGCCGAAATTGCATTTCCGCGTCAGATTCGTGGATGGCAGGCTCTTGCGAAAAGAGACGGAAAGACGAGAAGAGTCTAAAGGAGCTAAAATCTATATACCTACTCTTCTTCTTACGATCTTACGGTCCAAGTCTTACCAAACCAAGTACCTACCCGCACGTAGAGCTACACAGCGCACAACGACAACCCGTCTAATACGTTATTCACCCCCAAAAGTCGGTGGGACTCTCTAAAAGCCAAACTCAGTAACCCGCTGAATCTGCTTGTTTTATTTCTTTCCGCTATGCGTTCAGCATTTTGAGCCTAGTGCCAGACACGAACCCTCTTTATGAAAACAAACAAGCTTTCTTATCCCGATTTTATGCATTTTTTAAAGCAGAGCTCCCATAAAAAAAGTGACTCGAGTGCTCTTTGGAAAATGAAGGAATTGTTTTATTTTACGAAATACGTGTCCCAAATATATTTTTAATCAGTTAAAGTATAATTTAAGATGTACGAAATCCACTGCGAACACTTGTTTTATATTTTTAAATACAAATATCAATATAAAGTATTTTTTAAATTACGAGACCGAAGGGAGCGAGGGCGAGAGATCGCGCTCCTGGCTAGAGCATTCTATTCAGTAAATTGTTAGTAATTTCAATTATCCTTAGCGAATTAGAAACGATAACAACTTTTAAAAAATCAGCACGAAATTCACAGAAATTTCTTAGGATTTCCCTGGAAAATTACCAGCAATTTCTTAGAAATTCCCAAGGATTTTACAGGAATTCTCTGCGATTTTTCAGAGATGTTCCAGGAAAATACCAGGATTTTTTTAGGAATTTTCCAGGAACTCCCAGGGATTTTCAAGAAAATTCTCAGTAATTTCACAGGAAAAACCAAGAATTTCCCAGTAATTGCTTTAAAACTCTCAGGGATTTCTCAGGGAGTCTAAGGTTTTTCCAGGAATTCCCGAGGTTTTCCCAGGAATTCTAAGGGATTTCTTAAGGATTTTTCAAGGATGTCCCAGAAATACCCAGGAATTTTACAAGAATATACCACGAATTCCACAGAATTTTTTCGGAAACTCCCAGAGTTTCCTAGGAATTTCCCAGGAGATCACAAGAAAATTCCAGGAACTGCCCAGAATTTTCCAGGTTTTCCCAAAAAATTTCCCAGGATTAACCAGGAATTTTTAACAAATTTTGCAAGGATTTCCCAGGAATTTACAGAATTTTCCAGGAATTGTCAAGAATTTCACAGGAATTTCCCATAATTAACCAGGAATATTTTAGGAATTTTCCAGGAAATCCTAGAGATTGCCAGGGATTTCCTAGAGACGCTCAAGGATTTACCAGGTTTCTTGTGGATTTTCCAGACTTAACCTGGAATTTCTGAGTAATTTACCAGTAATTTTCGAGGAACTTTCAAGGATTTTCCAGGAATTCTCGAAGATTTCCTAGGAATATTCAGGAATATATCAAGAATTTTCCAGTATTGTTCTAGGAACTCCAAAAGTTTCCCAGGAATTTCACAGGAGATCCCAAGGATTTTCCAGGAACTGACCAGAATTTTCCAGGAATTATGAAGAATTTCCCAGGAACTGCCAAAAATTTCCCAGGATTTACCATGAATTTCTTAGGAATTTTGCAGGGATTTCCCAGGAATTATCAGAATTTTTCAGGAATTGTCAAGAATTTCACAGGAATTTCCCATGTTTAAATAGGAATTTTAAGGATTTTTCCAGGAACTCCAAGAGGTTGCCAGGGATTTCCCAGAGACTCTCAAGTATTTTCCAGGATTCCCGTGGATTTTCCAGACTTCACCTAGAACTTTTGAGGAATTCCCCATTAATTTTCTGGAAACTCTCAAGGATTCTCCAGGAATTCCGAAGATTTCTCAAGAACACCTAGGGGTATTTAAGAAATTGCTTAGTAATTTCACAGCAAAAACCAAGAATTTCTCAATAGTTTCTCTAAAATTCTCAGGGATTTCTCAGGGGTTTTCAAGGATTTACCAGAAATTCTTAGGGATTTCTTGGGGATTTTTTAAGGATGTAACAGGAATTCCCAGGAATTTTACAGGTATTCCCAGGAATTGTTCCAAGATGTTTTAATAATTTCACAGGAATCACTAGAATTTTCCAGAAATTAGCAAGAATTTTACACGAATATCTTTGAATTTGTCAGGAATTTCCCATGATTTAACAGAAATTTTTTAGGAATTTTCCAGGAACTTCCAAGAATTGCATGGGATTTCTTAGAGACTCTTAAGGATTTTCCAGGAATCCCGTGGATTTCCCAGAATATACCAGGAATTTCTGAGGCATTTCTGCGGAATTCCCGAGGATTTTCCAGGAATTCTCAAGGATTTCTCAGGGATTTTTCAAGGATATCCCAGAAATACCCAGGAATTTTATAAGAATATACCAAGAATTTTACAGAATTTTTCCAGGAACTTCCAGAGTTTCTCAGGAATTTCCCAGGAGATCAGAAGAAAATTGCAGGAACTGCCCAGAATTTTCCAGGAATTCTAAAAAAATTTCCCACGATTAACCTAGAACTTTTTGAGAATTTTGCAAGGATTTCCCAGGAATGTACAGAATTTTCCAGGAATTGTCAAGATTTTCATAGGAATTTCCCATTATTACCCAGGAATTTTTTTAGAAATTTTCCAGGAAATCCTACAGATTGCCAGGGATATTTCCTAGGAATATTCAGGAATTTTACAGGAATATATCAAGAATTTTCAGTATTGTTCCAGGAACTCCAAAAGTTTCCCAGGAATTTCACAGGAGATTCCAAGGATTTTCCAGGAACTGCCCAGAATTTTCCAGGAATTCCGAAGAATTTCCCAGGAACTGACAAAAATTCCCCAGGATTTATCAGGAATTTCTTAGGAATTTTGCAGGGATTTCCCAGGAATTACCAGAATTTTCCAGGAATTGTCAAGGATTTCTCAGGGATTTTTCAAGGATGTCCCAGGAATTTCCCAGGTTTTCTCAGGAATTGTACATGAATCTCCTAAGAATTTCCAGTAGTTTCCCAGGAACTCTCAGTATTTTAACAGGAATTTCTTAGGAGTTTTGTAGGGCTTTCTCAGGTACTTTCAAGGATTTCCCAGAGACTTCATAGGATTTTCCAGGAATTCTCGAGAATTTTTAAGGATTTAATAAAAATTTCTGACGAATTTTTCAGAAATTTCCCAAGAATATCCCAGAATTTACTAAGACTTAGCAAGGATTTCCTAGGGATTTCTATGAATTTTCCAAGAATTTCGCATGATTTACTAAGAATTTTTTAAGAATTTTTCAGGAACACCCAGGGATTGCTAGTGATTTCCTAGAGGCTCAAGGATTTTCCAGGAATTATCGAGGATTTCACAGGAATTCTGAGGTACTTTTCAAGGATTTCCCAGGGATTTCTCAGGAATTTCTTAGGAATTTCCAAGGAACTCCCAAAGATTTCCCAGGCTCTCCCAAGGATTTGTCAGAAATTTTCCAAAGGAATCCCCAAGCCACAAATTCGCTGCTATTGGCTCTAAACGACGGACGGACGGACGTCAAAGTCTCGTTATAAGGGTTTCGGCCTTAAGATGTGAAACCTTAAAAACTTATATTATGCGCAATATTTCAAACGCTTTCATCCTAGAATTAATCTGACTTTTGTGCTCGATTTCCATATTCAAAGTAGGGATGTGTCCTGACGTCAATAATTTATAATAACTCGAGTGCATTTTAATATTTCTTGTAAAAAAAAAAAAAATGTTTACAAGTACTTTAAATAAATACAAAAATATCCCAAAAAGCCCAGAGGTCTAAGTTTTTATTCCTTCTAAACAAAATCTTTAAAAAGAGCTATTTTTAGCCCTAGTAAGGTAGGATTCCATTTAAGATTATGTGCCACGGAGTGCGAATTTCTCACGTAATTCCTGTGGAAAATTTGGTCTCCCTGGGATATGGCCTGAATATGTCGATAACTGGGATAGTTACCATCTGAACAGTGCCCCGTACTCTTTATTTCTCTTAGTATAATTATTTTCACAAGCTTGTTAATACTTACAGAACCATGGAAGCAAAAAGTTTGGTAAACAGAATCCAGACTTACCTAGAACAAAAAAATTACATTGATTAAAATTGTTGATACTTGATGTTAATCAAGAAAATCATTTAGGTACAGCACACGGAGAAAACTGCTATGTTTGTAGCAACTACAATTTAAATGTTGCAATGAATAGTGTTACAATAATCATATATGTTGTTGTCTTAAATTTGTTTCTTTTTCTCGCAAAATGACGATGTTGTTGTGACAACAACATGAATCTGATTGACGTGGTGTTGTTGCCACAGCCACAGTTTTTGTACCCTAACAGCAGCTATGGCTACTCTAGCATTTGTACATATTGTTGTACTACCCATACCAGGGACTAACGTAATGGGTCCGTTACCCTTTCATTCTAAATATTTTGTTTTTTTCATAAATAGTAAATATATTTGTGACAATATTTAATATTTATTATTTTAAATATATTGTTATTGTTATTTCTACATATAAAGTATATTTATTAAAAATTC
Organism: Ganaspis brasiliensis; assembly: GCA_037103525.1. Classification (NCBI taxonomy): domain Eukaryota; kingdom Metazoa; phylum Arthropoda; class Insecta; order Hymenoptera; family Figitidae; genus Ganaspis; species Ganaspis brasiliensis. Next base: position 2,811,048 of record JAZKLR010000040.1, on the reverse strand, counting down.
AGCTCTTGAATTTAATATCGACATGGTGGCAAGGACAATGACTACAGCCTTGCTGGGTTTTCCCCAAAAGTGATAATGAACCTTCTGATGACTCAAACACCCCAATGCAGTTTAGTTTGCTTTACCTGTTGGTGCCGATAGTTTAAGTATTTGTCTATTTGTTATTATTAAGACGAATTTCTTCCTCAATTTGGATATATTCAAAGTGTTCTCCAGAATGAGAATGGTGACATTTGTTTAGTGTATAAGCGTTGTATAACGTATGGTTTCGACAATTTAAAGCACGCTTATGAACTATCTTGGACCTCAAAATTTGAATGTATTCTTTTAAAAGATTTAGTTACTCCATTTCCTGTCATCCTTCATCAAATGGGTAGTGGTTCCTTATATGCAATTGTTAAACACAAAATTTAAGTATACAGTAAGAATACATAATTACTTTCTGATACAGATTTTAAAGTAATGTCTCGACAATTGATTTGTAGTAATTTAAAATTAAAATTCGAGGTCGCCGATTTAAAATAAATCTTACTATATGTATATACAATATATATAATTATATGTATATATATATATTTATTTATATTAATTTTATGTTATATATATATATATTACGCTGTAAATACTTTATGATTATAATTTTAATTGTATTAATTATATTATCTATAGTATTTGTAAGTCCACAATTGTATTACACTTCATTAATTATTAATAAATAAATTAATTTTTAAATTAAAAAACCAAACAGTTTTTTTATTATGTTTTTTGTATTAGAATCTTATTTATGCACAGCATTTGATTTGTTGGTATGTCAACTACATACGAGTTAAAGGCAACAATTTTCTCTGTTTATCTTAATCAATAGGATAGATTCTGATAACAACGTTATGTTGTTGTCTCAAAAACATAATCCTATTCTGACAACTAAATTTTGCGATTGTCTCAACCTCACATGACGATTCAGACAACAGGGTATACTGTATGGCACAACTGCACAATCAGATTCTGATAGCAGCACTGTGTTGTTGGCTCAACAACATAGGTTGATTCTGACAATGACACTGCGTGCTTGACTCAACAACGCAGATGGATTCTGGTAACAGCACTCTGTGGTTGTCCCAACACCACTGACTGATTCTGACAATAACATTGTTGTACAAAGTTCGATGTTGTTGTCACAACTACAAATATTGTTGGTCCGTATTTTACAATTTTTTTTTGTTGTGGCAACCATATTTAAGCTTGTCCCAAACATAGAGTTTTTTCCGTGCAGCTGTTTAATTTGAAAAATTTCACGAATCGATCAATTTCACCAATACAGAAACCAATACAAATTAGTATGTTTGAATTTAATTAAATAATGTAATTTTTCAAATACGATACTAAAATGTTTTTCTGGTTCATAAATGAATAGTACACGATCATAAACATTTTATTGTAAATATATTTTGATAAATTGAGAGATTGAATATCTGAATTGTTTTCAGTATGTTTGCACAAGAGTTGAAACAAAATATTTTACGGAATGAAATTATTATTTACTCTCAATATATGCACTTTCATCGTTGGTAAATGGTTCAAGTGTTATGCGTTCGGTGACAATAGTAGTGACCGTTAAAATTATGCATCATTTCCGCTCATTCTACAGCTGCCCACCCTAGAAACCACAACCCAAATCATGAAATCAATCCTTGATTGGTGAATTCAACGGAAATCGAATGGCAAAATCTATTATATTCCGGATATAGTTGCATTACTACATTATAGAAAAATTGAAGTCATCTTTGACATAGAAATAAGTTATTGAACACTCTGAACAACAATAGTCTATTTATTAAATTTATATTATAAACTAAAATAAAATTGTAGTTGTATTTCAAAAGAGAACATTGATTGATAACTTTTTTTTTGGGCAAATATAAAAGACCATTAGAACTTCAGAAAAAAGTCTGTGAAATATACGGTGAGCTTTTGTTACAAAAGCTTCAATCTAGTAATTGCAGTACGATTTGACAGTGAACAAGGTAGTCTTTTCGCTTCTTTCACCTAAACTCTTCCATTCTTTTTCATCGGGACAGTTTTGTACTTTTAAAAAATTTTAAAAATCGACTTCTAAATTGAAAAAATTTCAAATTTTTTATAATTGTATATTTTTAAGAAATAAAGCTTGGCCTCCGTAAATTCGAGTTATTGCATCTTTATCTTTGTAAAGTTTGTAATCCTTTCAGTTTACGTGCAGCAACGCAGTGACGTGGAAAATAAATTGTACAATTTCCGAGATAAAAATTTGACTGTTAAAAATGTTGTATTTTACTTTGGTGGCAATAAAACGGGGAAAAAGTTGTCTCTACGAAGTGGGCTGCACAAATTTTATTTTTAGCAATTTTTTAAATAAAAAGTAGTGTGAACGTAACCGTTGAAATGAAGCTTGGCCAGCCGGGGATTCCCATGTGGGAAAGATAAGTGGAAGAAGTAATAGTTTAGTCAGACGTGGCTAGCTCGTTTAGTGAAAGACAAATAATATGAACCGAGTGCATTAGATTCAATTTCACTTTAATGAATTTATTATTCTTATTATTGTAGTAATTTCATTGTTTGAAACTAAAATATATAAGTATATTTAACTGCAAAATATATAAAATTAAATTTAAGAAATTAAAAATTACGGAAATAAATTAGGTATTTTCAGGCAATTTAATCATTTAATTATTTCATTTAATTCATTTAATTTTTAGGCAAATTAAATATCATTCAAAAAAAAAAAAACCGTAACTTTAAAAAAATAAAAATAGACTTTGAACAAATTATGAGCAGTCAAGTTTAAGAACCGGCATTTAATAAATTTGAGGCTCTGTTATTACTGTGTAGTCTTACACAAAAGAATTAATTATTCTCTCTATAAAATTTGCAATTTCTCAGCAGAGTTTGTTTATTTTAAAATATGTTTGCGTCTTGTGCTTTAAGGCATTATTTTAGTACTTGCCTAGAAGGGTTGCAAGTTTCTAATAGAGTAACACTTGAAGTTTTGCTAGTAACACGAGACTAATATAACATATATATATATATATATATAACTATATAATACTCTGAGTCCATCAAAACATAAAGGTTCACGTCGAGCTTTATTTACACTGAGCCACACAATAGGTGTGTGTATTTTACTGCTATTGATCTTTGGGTAATAAAACCCTCCAGACATTTCTCGAAGATGGTCATTGCACTTGGGATTTTCATGCATCTAACGTTTGATTGATATAGGTATATGGTATATATTTCAATCCATATTTTTAAGGATAACTATCATATTTTATCTCTCTTTATATTCTTTTTTATATTTTTTATTTTGTCTATACCGTTTGGGGCCGTTCATAATTATAATAAAATTATAAAACTTAATTCTGAATATTAAAAAAAAAAATTCTGGAATAAAGAAGTCTATGAAAAAATAATAAATAAATACAATGTTTATTCTTAAAAAAAAAAAATATTTAATATATTAAAAAATACGCATGAATACACTATAAGATTACTTAAACCTAAAAAGTGGTTTGTAATAATAAAAAAAATCACTATCTTCTTTTTAAAGACAATTTACACTTTACTAGCAGAAATATTTTTAAACATTCTTTATAGATCTTAGAAAGTAACTTTGGACTTTGAGATGGTCCAAAAACACATTGTAAACAATTTTTTTAATTTTCAGGCTTTACAGTGACACTAAAGAATACTTTAAGAACTTCATAAAGGTAAATGGATTATATACGGTAGAACCTCGATTATTTATTTGGGTAGGACAATAATTGACAATTGAAGAACATAATTGAGAAATAAGAAACATAATTTAAAAGAGTACTGGATATATATAAACTAAGAGAAAAAGATTGAAAAAATATACAAAATCTAAAAAAATTGAAAATTTAGGAAATTAATTAAAAAATTATGAACATAATTAATAATTGAAAAAAAAAACAATTAAAAGATTACAAAACTAATAAAAAATTAAAAGAAAGAATTTAAATTTAAAATAAACAATTGAAGATTTAATTAATCAATTTAAAAATAATCTTAAACATATAAAATTGTTTCTATAATTGCAAAATTTAAGATTAATAATTGGAGGTCCAGTAAATCAAATTGAAAATAATTTTAAAATTCGGATAATATATCAAATAAATTTAAAAATCGGAGAAAAAAATTGCAAAATTATAGAAATAAGTGAAAATTGAGGACAGTAATTGAAAATTAAGATAATATTTAAGAATTCAAGAAAACAATCAAGAAGGAAGAAAAATAATTTTAAAAAATTACAGAAAATATATCAAATTAAAGGAAATAATTGAAAAATGGCAAAAATAATTATACATTTTTAAAAATAATTGAAATTTGAGATAAATAATTGAAAATTTAGAAAATTAATTACAAAGCACCGAAAGTAGTTGTAAATTTGAAAAAAATAATTGAAAAATTCTAAAATTTATTAAAATTTGTTTAATTAATTTAAATTTGAAATAAATAATTAAAGGTTTAGTAAATCAGTTAAAAAATAATTTTAAAAATTGTAATTTTGAGAAAAAATTGAAACATTAAAGAAATTCATTTAAAAATTATGTAAATAATTGAAAAATAATACAAATAACTGGAATTTGAGATAAATAAATTAAAATGTAGAAAGTGTATGAAAAAATACTTTTTAAAATTAAAAATTGCAGAAAATATTTTTAAAATTATAGAAATAATTGAAAATTAAAAACAATAAATAAAATTTATGAAAAATAAGTGATAAAATTTTACAAAACTTTTGTGAAATTTAATAAAATAATTAAAAAATGATAAAGATGATAAGAAATAATTGCAAGCTTTGGAAATTAATTGAACAATTATAATGAAGATATTTAATAAGTAAAAGAAATAATTTAAATTGAATAAAATACTTGACAGTTTATGAAATTAATTAAATAGGTAATAAATAATACAATTAAGTAAATTGAAGAAAATAATTAAAATCTAAGTTGAAGGCTTGAAAATTCAGGAAATCTATTGAAATATAATTTAAAAATAGAAATAACTGAAAATTGAAAAAATAGTAAAAATATAAAGGTTGAAAATAATTGAAAATTTCTAGATATCATATATATAAGCTTTTATGGATCTATTTTGACCCCCCCCCCCCCCCCCTTTGTGTAATAGGATGATACATGGAAAAGTTCATTTTTTCTGGACCCCACCCCCCTATAAACGTTACGTATTTTTTGAACGGTCCTTTATCGAAAAAATACCTCTATTTTTTTAAGTTAAATAATATTTAGACTCTATAAATTTTAGACATAGCTCAAAGCCGCTAAAGTTTCATACATGTATTTTGCATGAGGAAAAAAAAAACTTTATTGTAGATTTAGTACAGAATTCCTGAAAATCAATATTTTTTAATCAGACAACTCTGCGTCTCCTCAGAAGCGTTCATATAATAACATCCAAAAATTTATTAAAGAATTTTTTTTTTTATTAAATATTTTTTACTCCCTAAAATTGCAAAATTATAGAAAAAAAAACGTTAAACAATATATCTTTTACTATTTTATTGGGAGTTTCTTCCAATATTTTGCAAAAATAATCTAATTAAAAACTTTTAATAATTAATTCTTTGTTAAATAACTTAATTATAAGCTTTTACTATTTAATCAATGTAATTGTTAATTTGTTTAAACCTATTTTTGTTATTTACTAACTTTTGATAAAATAAAGCTTGAGACTTGCAATTTTTTTAATAGTTATAGATTTTTAAAATATTCATTAAGTTATCTATAAAAGTTTATTATAATTTTATTATAATAAATTTGTATAATTTTTATAATAAAGTTTATTATATTATAATATTTTTAAATTTGGAACTTAAATCAATCAAAGGATACATGTTATTGTGAGATCTAGAAGTACAATTTCAAATCTCTAAATCTGAATTAGTTAAAAATAACTAATTTGAAAGCAAAAACTCAGTCACTAATTGAAATAGTTATATTTCTAGTTTCTACTAATCATTTAGTAAAAAGTAACTAATATTATTAGTCAAATTTTAACTATTTTTTAGTTGTTTTTTTTTACTAATAATAATTAGTTATTTTTCATTAATTGCTGAAACAAAAACTCAGCCACGATTTTACTAATTATTAGTTATTCTTAACAAATTCAGATTTAGAGAGAAAACATTTTTTTAAAATTTGTTTTCTCGTGAAACTACAATTTTAAATTTTTATTATATCTACTAAAGTTGATAGATTTAGAAAAAAACTAAACATCTCTTGGTTCATTTTGAAAATAATATCAAGTTAAAATTATTTAATAATTTAAACAAAGGCAAAAATTATAAATTTATTTTATAAATTCTTAGTACATAAGAAAAAATTGCAAGTCGCTAGCTTTATTTTATCAAAAAATTATAATTATTAATGGTAATAATTTGTTTAAACAATTGTAAATAAATTTAAAAGTTACTGTTTATTTTCAGTTATGTAAAAAATACAAAATTGAGAAATTCATAAAAAAATTCCTGGTCTCTCTTCTAATTTTATCATAAGCTGATAAACAACAAAAGTAAATTGTTTAAATAATTTTTATAAATAAATTTTAATGTTACTATTTATTTTTTATTACTTGAAACATAAAAAGTTGTAAAAATAAAAAAAAAACATAAAATGTATGTATCTAGCCTCATTTTTTAAAAAATACGTATGAAACTTCATCGGCTTTGAGCTGCCTTTCAATAGTATATAGTTTTAACATAAAATCATAGGAGTATTTTTTTCGATAAAGAATAATCCTAGGTGGTAAAAGCATAAAAAATATAAAAAAATTTGTTGGATCACTCTATTGAACATCTTATAATTTATTAAGTACTGATTACGGAAAATAACATAAGTTTTCAAATTTTTAACATTATAAATTGAATCAGTGCGTGCAGAAACCGCAGAAGTCCGTAAATCAAATTTGTTCAGGAATCAATTAAAACTGTTTTTCTTGTAAATGTGAGGATTTTTTTCAATTCTGCTTTTTGAATTATTTTCTGCTAACCTATAAGTTTAAAAATTCAATATCGTTGATTTACATTTTAACAAAAAAATCCTCAACATCTAATCTCCTGCTTGAAATGTCTCAACATCTAATCATATATATATTTAAAAAAATATATTTAAAAAATATTCTCTTTGTTTAAAATGTAAATATCTTTAGAGTATTACCAATTTTTTAATTTTATGCCTAATTATTTTCTCACATTTACTTCCTATCAGGTTTAGTTTCAATTATTATATTTTTACCATTAGAATGTTTATTCTAGTAAACAAATTTTCAACGAAAACTAAACAAGTGATTTTACACTTGATTTTCCCTGAATAAATGTAAAAGAACTAAAGAAGAATATAAAAGTTATGAGGAAAAATGCTTTTCCGACCAACCTTTGATCCCATTATATTTGACAGAAAGGAGGTCTTAATAAAATTTAACGAAGAAGCTAAAAGTCAAGAAAGCATTTCTGTCGGTATCAATTGGCCATGTCGGGCATAAGAAACCCTCGCAACGAGAGACATTTGACTTCTGAGTAGGATCTCTTGAACCCCAAAGAGAACCCTGGGATCATGGGAGGACGTTGAGAAAGTGGCTTATAGTTCCCCGGAAGCGTCCATGTCCTGACGCTGCTCAATGGAGAGACCAATACCGTTGTGTCGTACTACCATACTCGAAGATAACCCGGGGAATGTAGATCAGAGGCACAGAGAACTAGGATCGTAGAATTGTTACGAGACAAAGATGACTTTCGATATAAAGTCAAATTCGGCGAGGGAATCCCATTGTGGTTGGAAATTGATAGAGTTTGGTATAGCGCTCTATAAACAAAGCCAGGCGCAGATTTCATTCCTCTTATTAGTGACAGACTCGAACTTTACTCCAAGAACTCAAAAAGTAATTGTTGACTAAAAGTCCTATTCTAATGTTTGAAAAAAGTACATTTTAAGGAGGTTCTATCGTAAGAAGAATTAACATTATCATTTTAATCAAATTTGGTCCACTGGTAGATAATGGTTCTATAATGATGCAGTTAAATTTTTGATACCTCAAGTTACTTTTGAAAATACATGTAAATATATAAATATACATGATAAACTAATCAATTCCCTATCAATGTAAAATATTAAAAACAAAAAGGCCTATAACTTTTTACACAAGCACCTTGAGGTCTCAAAAAATGAACTGCATTATTATAAAACCAATATCTAGGTACAAGTGGACCAAATTTGATTAAAATGGTAATGTTAATTCTATTTACAATAGATCCTCCTTAATTATAATAAAATGTATTTTCTGTAAAGTTCAATATCATTCGTAATAAAGCATTTGTAGTAATTGAATGAATGTTGAAATATAACCTAGACTGATTTGACGCACGGATGATGGCATCTATGAATATTAAAGACAATGCAGTCATCATGATCATCAGTAATGAAAGATCGTTATTATAAATCATCGAGGGATAATACTGACATGTGGAAATGGATATGAGTTCCGATTTCACGAGAGTGACGGAATGAGAAAATGATTTCTAAGAGTTTGCTGTCGAGATGTCAATTCTATGCAAACGGACATCTTGGACTGCTGTGGCATGTGGCGCCAGAAACCTCGCTGATACATATCTGATGACACGACACTCATTGTCCCATTTTCATCAACTAAAGCAAACCACTTTTGGTGTTGTGCTTCTTTAGACAGTTTTATTAATTTGTTCTAAAAATATGACTTCTTCAAAAATCTGTTCAAGACACAATCAGAGGTCGAATACGAATTAACAATGAGATTTCAGCCTAAACCATAGCGCCTAAAATGCATTCAGCCTAAATCCCATTTAACCTAAAATGCATTTATCCTAAATCTTGCTTAACCTAAATCCCATTTAACCTAAATTGCATTCAGCTTAAAACGCATTCAGCCTAACATGCATTTCGCCTAAGACCTATTTGACCTAAAATAAATTCAGTCTAAATCTCATTAAGCCTAAAATTCATTTAGCCTAAATCCCATTTAACCTAAAATGCATTCAACCTGAAATCCAATCAGTCTAAATCCCATTTAAACTAAAATGCATTTAGCCTAAATCTTGCTTAACCTAAATCTCATTTAACCTAAATTGCATTCAGCTTAAAACGCATTCAGCTTAAAATACATTTTGCCTAAGACCCATTTAACCTAAACTGCATTCAGTCTAAATCCCATGAACCCTAAAATTCATTTAGCCTAAATCACATTTAAACTCAATCCTATGTAACTTAAATCCTATTTAATCTAAAATCCATTTAACCTAAAATTCATTCAGCCTAAATCCCATTTAACCTAAAAAGCATTTAGCCTAAATCCTATTAAACCTAAATCCCATTTAACAATAATTCCTTTTAAACTAAAATGCATTAAGCCTAAAACCCATCTTACCTAAAACTCATTTAACCTAAAATGCATTTAGCCTAAAACCCATTTCACCTAACGAGTCCTTCACAAACAACGTGACACGCATAAGGGGGGGGGGGGTCGAAAAATTCCAGTTTCCCATGTAAAAGGGTAACGTTAGGAGGGTAAGGGGGTCCTAAAGGGTCTCATACAGCTTGACGTAGTTTTTGAACGACCCCTAAATTCTATTTATTTATGGAAGGTCACCTTGGCGTGTTAAGTCCGCTCGACAGGAGTTCTAGTGTAATCTAAAATGCATTCAGCCTAAATCCCATTTACCCTAAAATGCATATAGCCTAAAATCATTTTTCCTAAATATCATTGAACCTAATTTATAATATAAAATTTAGGTTCAATAAGATTAAGCTCAATGCATTTTAAGTTAAATGAAATTTATGTTAAATGGAATTTAGGTTAAATGAGATTTAGGCTGAATGAATTTTAGGTTAAATGGGATTTAGGCTGAATGCATTTTAGATTAAATGGGATTTAGCCTTAATGCATTTTATTTTAAATGGATTTTAGTTTAAATGAGATTTAGGTTAATAGGGTTTTAGGCTGAATGCACTTTAGATTCAATTGGGTGAAGGCTGAATGCATTTTAGTTTAATTGGTATTTAAGTTAAATTAAATTTCTGTTATATGAGATTAACCCTTTGCTGCACACATTTTTTGAAAACAAAGAAAATAATTTTCTCTGTACAAATAGTGACTTTTTGATCCAAGGAACTAAAAAACATCAAAATTAAAGAATGCGAAAATTTCGACCTTTATTAATTTTTATCGCGTAAATTAAAAATGCCATTTTTCTTCAAATCCAGAGTTTGAAATCGTAAATTTACTGAAAAATATGAAAAATAATTTACTATTTTGATAGGATAAGGCATACTGAAGATATTTACAAAAATCTTAAAAATGAAGGTGGTAATCTGGGTTACCACTATGCCGCAAAGGGTTAAGGCTGAATGAATTTTAGGTTAAACGGGATTGAGGATGAACTCATTTTAGGTTAAATGGGATTTAGGATCAATGAATTTTAGGCTAAATGCATTTTAGGTTCAATGGGATTTAGATTAAATGTGTTTTAGGTTAAATGGGTATTAAGCTTTATGCACAAATTACGTAACAGGTTTTTAGCCCATTTTTGACCCCCTCCCGCCCCTTGTCAAGGGGAGTAACGTTTGAAGAAACCACCTCCCTCTAAGTTATGTAACAATTTACAAACCCACCACCAAACTCATTTTTTAATATTGTTTTATCTTTAAAATTGTCATTTAATACGTATGTACTTTGCACATTTTTATATAGTCTAAGTGTTACGTAATAAAATGAGAAACCCCCTCACCCTCATGCAAAAGATAGTAAAAGTTTAATGAATCCCCCCCAGCACTAAAATATGTTACGTAATTTGTGCATGAAGCCTTATACTGAATGCAATTTAGGTTAAACGGGATTTAGGTTAAATTAGATTTAGGCTATATGCATTTTTGGTTAAATGGGATTTAGGCTGAATGCATTTTAGGTTAAATTGAATTTAGGTTAAATGGGATTTAGGTTAATTGGGTTTTAGGCTGAATGCATTTGAGGCTAAATTAGATTTAGGCTATATGCATTTTTGGTTAAATGGGATTTAGGCTGAATGCATTTTAGGTTAAATTGAATTTAGGTTAAATGGGATTTAGGTTAATTGGGTTTTAGGCTGAATGCATTTGAGGCTAAATGGGATTTAGGCTGAATGCATTTTAGGTTAAATGTGTTTTAGGCTGAATGCATTTTAGGTTCAATAGAATTTAGGTTAAATGGGATTTAAGTTAAATGGGTTTTAGTCTGAATGTATTTTAGATTAAACGGGATTTGGGCTGAATGCATGTTAGGCTGAATGGAATTTAGGGTAAATGATTTTTAGGGAATATTCATGAGCCTCACCACTTATTTTTTAATAAACTTTCCAAACATAATTAGATTTTAAAATAAAAAATTGCGAAAGTTGAGTTACACTTGTAAACAAACGTAAATTTTTGAAATGGACCCCGTAGCTTTAGTTTGAAAATCTGACACCAAGATAGTGTAACATATTATGGCACAATTAAGACTCCTTATTCTACTTCTTGATCAAGGTAAAACTATCACTTGCTATCACTGAACATTAACCTACAATAAATTTTTAGCTTCTTAGGCCCCTTTTCTCAAAACGCGTCACACATTTGCACCTAAAGTGAAAAAGTGACATAATAAATAATAATCCTTTTTAGCTGAATGTAAAGATGGTATAAAACTTCTAATTTTTATAAAAATGGATGAAATCGATAAGAAATAAGACACGTTTCCGTAAAGCGAGCAGAAAACAGGAAGATATTTCAAGGAGAGAAAAGAGCGTGGAAGTCGATAAAGTTCGGACGTCAGGCGAGCTTTTGGATTAGAAAGCTCGTTTGAAAAGGCGTATATACATCGGAGTGATTGCTCTAGTGCAATAACTAAGGCAAAAGTAAGCAGGCAACCTTCCGGAAGTGTCACGGTGTCTTGAAGTCGCCGGCTTCTTATAACGCTCGCGTTCCTTGGCGAAAGCTTCTTCCGCATTTTCGTCCCGGCCTTCCTTCGTGTGGAAGGTTTCGTAATTCACGGCGAATGCCGTGGCAATGGTAATTTGCTGTTTTGCAAATGGATTCCGGGAAATCTCTTGTCGACGGCGCGTTGCGTTGCTTCTCAGCCAGAGACGAGAACATTTCGATCGATATTTTTTACATTCTTACCCTCGTGCATAGCATCGAGTGGCATGCCATTCGTCGCACTGGTTATATGCAAATTACGCTAAAATATAGTGTTTCACCTACGGCTAACCACAAGTGCGTATGTAACAAGCTCTACAAGAACCAGCACAATGTGTGACTAATCTTTGCAAGTATACAACAAATTATAATTAGGTGACGGCTACACACAAACGTCAGGGAATTCATTATTGTCATCAAGAATCATTAGAAGTGGCTGCTTTTAATCAATCATCAAATCTCGCAATTTTTATAGTCGTTAATAAATTTTTTTCTGCTCTATTAAATAGAAAAAATTCGATTCTCCAAAAGTAGGTTGTCTATAAAGTTATCTGTTTCTATTTACATAGTGTGCATTTTTAGTTATTCAAAAACGAATATACACTTTTGTTAAAAAAAAAAAAAAACGTTGATCCTTTGACATTTCCAATTTAAATATATGAATTTGAAACATTTTTCACATTTCGTTTACAGACATATGGACAAATTTAAATTTGTCAAAACATTTGACTTAAAATAAACGAGTTTCATGAAAGACTTTAGTTTAAAATTAAATTAAATATACAAATAGAAGACTTTTTTAAAACAAAACAGTTATTTTATTTTATTTTTATTTATTTTTGTGGTGACCTGATGAGGACTTTTAATATATCGAAACGCATTGTCTTTTTACACTCAAAAAATAATTTTAGAGGCTATTTTGAGTTATTCGTTACAAGGCCTCGTAAAAAATTGTAAAAATCATATACTAAATAAGGAATTTTGTTTTATTCTCCTAAATCTGAATTACGAAAAAATCGATCACTACTTCAAACAAGGGTAATTTTTTACTTATTTTTAGTAGAATTGATATATATCTCATTTAGTAACATAAAGCAAGAGGAAAATATTTGTAACAATTCAAATTACGTGATTTTTTGACATGACACGAAGCTATTTTTCATTTCTTTAATTTTGTAGAAATTTTTTCATTAAGACAATTTAGACAAGGAAGAAAATTACAGCTCTCAGTATAATTAAAATAAAAAAGGTAATAAAATTTTACCAGTCGGTAAATCTTCCTAGACATTAATTGAAAAAGAGGAAATTTAAGGATTGTTAAAACGCTCTCTGAATATAAAAAGGAAACTACAAAAAAAGTAGGTAATCTTAATTCTTAATATTACTATATTTGACAATTTGTAAGCAGCTATGTTTAAAATTTAATTTTCATCCTTTTTAAATAGATGCAATTTTTTATGAAATACATTTTTTTAACAACATTTTTTTTTATCTGAACTTTATCAGTCGCCAAATTCTTAGTACAAAAGTGAATAAATTTTCAAATTTAATCTTTAGTTTGATGGTATAATGAAAACTTTTATTTGGTAATAAAAAAAAACTGTTTCCTGCAGTTTCGTAATTTAAAAAATAAGTGCAATACCTATAACTATTATGTAAAATAGACACAGAGTATCAATATTGATACACAGTCAGTTGCTCGTAATGTAAAACAATTTACATATTTTGACCGCAGTATGTCTCGTAATCCCAATCATATTAGAATCAGGAACAAAGGGACGAATCCCTCTTTCAGCGAAATGGAGTTTTGGGATTTTTTTTATTGCCTTATTTCTTATTTGCTCAACCCCCCGCAAAATGAGATTTTACAATCATGGCATTTTTTCATTTTCTCTTATGTCTTGTTTACTTTATTCGTCTCACTTTATAGAGAAATTTATTATTAGATTTATAAACTTCTCTTCTAGAAATTTATAGAAAAAAATTTTTTCAATAAACTATTTCTAATATTTCTGTTTTTTTTATTTTATAAAAGTACATATAGGTACTTATATGTATATATATATTTTTTAAAATAATATTGATGTTATAAAAATTGAAAATAGCTTTTCTAATTAAGTAATAAACTTTTCTACAATTTGAAGTAATGACAACTGAATCCAAATTTCAAACTATTTATTATTTTTAAAAAATTTAGGTAATGGACGAATTGAGAGAAACAACAATGATTCGATGGTAATGGTTGCCATGGTAACAGTTACCAAGGAAACGATTTCATAGTAATGGTTGCTATGGCAACGTGTTATAGCAACAGTTACTACGGCAACGTTTCAATGATAACGATAGTTATATTAATAGTTACTATAGCAGCTGTTACTGTGTTAGCGGTTTCTATGACAACTGTTACTATGGTAACGGTTACTATGGTAACGATTACTATGGTAACAGTAACCACGATAAAGACTCCATAATAACTATAGCTATGTTAACGGTTGCTATGGCGACTGTTACTATGTTGGCGGTTGCTACGACAATTGTTACTATGGCAAAAATTACCACGGTAACGATTCCAATGTAATGATTGTCAGGGATACTGTTACTATGGCAACGACTCCATAGCAACAGTTACCACAGTAACGATGCCATAAGAACTATAGCTATGTCAACGGTTGATATGGCAACTGTTACAATGACAACTGTTGCTATAGCAATTGTTACTATGACAACTGTTACTATGGTAACGGTTACTAGGGTAACAGTAACCACGGTAACGACTCCATAATAATTATAGCTATGGCAACGGTAACCACGGTAACGATTCTAATGTAATAATTGTCAGGGATACTATTACTATGGCAACGACTCCATAGCAACAGTTACCACGGTAACGATACCATAAGAACTATAGCTATGTCAATGGTTGATATGGCAACTGTTGCTATGACAACTGTTACTATGGTAACGGTTACTATGGCAACAGTTATCACGGTAACGTTTCCATAGTAACGGTTGCTGTGTCAAACAACAGACTCTTTTTGAATTTCTTTCTTTCTTACGCATTATTTTTGTCCAATTAAACGAAATTCAAAATTTTTATCCATTAAGAATTTATTTTGTAAAGCCGTCATAACTTTTAAAATGTCTAGTGTTTCACAGCGTTCAAATATCATATTACTCGTACTTCTCCTTTGAAAATTAAACATTTTTTTCTGTAATGTATAAAATAAAAAACCGCTAAAGCTGAGTTTAATTGTAAATATTGCAGAGCATTAGAATTTGTTGCCTTTACGTTAAAAGTAAAAGCTCTCAAGTTATTTACATTTCCAGGATTAAACATTCGAATTTCGTTGTACATATTTTAATTAAAATTTTGGTTTGCATAAGAAAATTAATAAAAGTAACATTTACGACCGTCATAAAGAGGTAGGTTAAAGTACAACACTTGTATTCTAAATATACGTAATTAAAATCTTCTTTAATATATTAAAATGTTAAATCCACATGAAGGATTGAAATTAAATTCATATGTTTGAACATCAAAAATAGTTTTCTAATTGTTTGAAGCGAGAGTTCCTGGTATTTTATGAGAAATATTTTTCCCAATACAATTTTTTTACTTATCTATTATTCGGAAAATTTTCCAATTCGGTGTATAATACCTGAATATAATTTTTGATATAATTTCCACAAAATATCAAATAATGAAGTTTCCATTATTTCAATTTTGTTTATGAATTGAGTGTTATACCCTGCTACGGAACAACTTTGAAATTCCAACTGAAAGTGTTAAATTGTGCGGAAGATATCACGTGTAGAGTGCATCCAAACAGACTATCAAATTGGCAAAGCTAAAAGGACGTTTACAGTCAACAGTGTAAAATTGCCAAGGCGCAAGTGTTTCGTATACATTTTTAAATTGTATATATATATATATTAAACTTCATTTTCCTAGAACTTTAAATACAATTTGTTAAGATGACATTTTTGACGCTCGAGTAATTTAATTCAAGAGTAAATAAATCTTGTTGAAAATAGTGTTTAAGAATTTAATTGCAGAATAAAGATAATTGGGAAATTAGTTCTTTTCTAAAGGTGATATTCTGAAAAGTTTTAAATAATACGTTTTAAAACGGCGATAAACTAGAAAGATCATAAAGACTTTTCGTTACGATGAATATTCATTCTACAGATTTGAAACGGTTGACATTCTCTCATTAAGATTATTATCCTCGTCTGAAGATATTAAAATGAAATTCATCGCAAGAGACATAAAATCTCTCGACTGTTATAAACCTGCCAATCTCTTTAATTGCGGTCTTCTTTTCATTTCGCGATATTTAAATTTGCAAAAATGAAAAAGTGCCGAAATTCCCATAAAATTATGAATTAATTAATAAAAGTGGACGATGATGTAAGGAATATGTAAATAATTAGTCAACTTGAGGCTTTTCTCTTGAATTTTTGAAAAGCGGATAATCTAAACCATCATCAACTAACTACTAATTAACTATCTGAATAACTAATGCATATTTTCAATTTTAGAATAAATTCATTAAAAATTTAAGACTAGTTTTCGACTGCAATAAAAAATGTATCCTCAGCTTAAAAAAACACATGTTTAATTCATGAAACTGTTCCATCAATCATTTTGTTTTTCATTTTAATAGATAAAAATCGTCCATATTATCTCGAAGAATTATACTTTAAATAAAAATGTTCCAAGATATTTTTACATAGGTGAAATAAAAAAATGTTAAGAAAAATCTTCTAAGATAAAATAAAAAAAATTTTGTTTTGAAAATCACTATTTACAATAACGTGAGAATGCAAAAAAAAATCTATTACACAGAGCGTGCAGTGATTTTGCAATTTTGATTTTGTTCTTTGTGAGCAAGCAAAAATGTTTTGACTCGCATGTTTTTGAAAATTGTAAAAGCAATCACTGAAAACGATTCAATTTAAAAGCAATATCGCATGGTATCTACAAAAAAAAGGTACAGTTACCTTTAAATAAATCTTTCCAATGTTTTTGTTTCTATTCGAATGTATTTCATAACTTCATGGATTAATATATTTGAGAGGAAATTATCTTTTAAAATTAATAATTAAAATATCGTTTAATTAAATATTAATTATACATCGACTGAAGCTGGCAGGTTAATTATAAAATTATCTTAAAATGTATATATAATATTTTGGTACTGGATATAATTGAATTTTTAAAAGCGTGCATGAAGCCCATATTTCTGCAGGAGACGAAAACAATTAGTTTTGAGCAGCGTCCGTACCGGTAGGATGTGTATCATAATTTTCGAAAGTTAGCCTGAAGAATTGCTTTGTTCATTGCTAGTACTCACGCGTTAGGAAATAATTAAATAAACGTCTGATATTTCATATATTTGTCAATTTAATAAAGTGCTGCTAATGGATCATCCTGGCAAACTCGACTGAGCGTGTAACGACGCAATGAATCATCTCTACAAACTTTCCAAGCAAAGAGTGAGTCGATCGATTCAAGAAGGGTACGAAATCTCTCCATGTGCAATGTGCATACGTGTAGAATTGTTGATACTTATACTCTCATGAAAACAACAATAAAAGTCATGCGGTTCCATTTTAGACAACTTTTTGCTCAAAATAATGTTTACAAAAAATTGCGTAAAAACAAATTTTTGACACCTCATCTATCAAAAAATTAAATTAATTTTTAAAAAATAGTATAGGTTATTTATTGTTCAAGAAATCATTGTTTCAAAATATGTGCTAAAATATTGTAATCTGAATTTTTAAGCTATCAGTGTAAACAAGCTCCACTACAAAATGGATTCTTTCAATTTTAGATACTTTTTTCATTATTACAGGCTGTTTACACCGACTTGGAACTTTTGAAAAACATTTAAGTAGGTATAATTAACTTTCATCAGACGTTTAGGTGCGTAACACTTTGATAAGAAATTTTTCGTGATAATTGTTATATTTTACTCTCTAAATCTGAATTAGTGATTCTCTACTAATGAATTAGCGAAAAGTGAGCTACTATTAAATAGTCAGAATTTTGCTATTCTTTAGTAGAAAACTACTAATTCAGATTTAGAGAGTACTCTGAAGATAAATGTTATTTTGTACCCCTACTAAAATTAAAGATTTTTAAGACTTTTTTTATTAAATAATTGATTTTAACACATTAAATTAATATTAAAAGACTTAAAGTCCAGTAAATTCAATTATTTAATAATTACAACAAGGAAATCTTTTGATTTTAGTAGGAGTACAAAATAACATTTATCTTCAGAGTACAAATATAACAATTGTGACGAAAATTTTTGTGTTAAAATGATAATCTTCCCGACGTTTTACAAAATTCAATTAAATTTAACTAATTTTCGTGTTAAGATCTCAAATCTTTAAAAAGATTCTTAATAATTTGAGCACGTGATTATTCCCTAAATTTCAATTTAATATAATGCAATTCAATAACTTAGTAATTGAATTTAAATCCGATTAGAATTGAAACGGATCCATTTAGAATAAAATAGGATTTAAAAGAATTTAAACTTAACGTTGGAATAGAACTAATTAATTTGGGATGATTCTGAAAGAATTTTTAGTCAATTTATGTACATTTGTTAATTTGCATTAAAGCTGATTCCAGAGAAATTGGTTCCAAATCAATCGGAATAAATTCGTTTTATTGCGAAGATAAGTTTAAATCTTTTTGAATCCTGTTATTTCATTCCGGATCGTTCCGTTACAAATCTCAATAAATCTGATTAGAATTGAAACAGATTGAGACGGGATGAAAAATAGGATTCAAAAGAATTAAAATGTAACTTCCGAATGAAACGGATAATTTCGTAACCATTGGGACAGAATTTTTGTCGAATTACGTACATACTGAGATTCAAATAGAAACCAATTTCGAAATTTAAAAAAATAAATTCTTGCTGAATCATTCCGAATTATTACGTTTCGTTCCGAGGATAAATTTTAATTCTCTTAATTTTTGTTATTTCATTTCGTACCGATCCATTTCATTCCAAAGCTTCAATTTAATCCTTTTGAATCCCGTTATTTTATTTTGAATTAATCCGTTTCAAATCCGAAAAAATTTAGATTATTTCGAATAAGTAAAATTGGAATTTAAACTAATTGATTCGAAATTAAATAACAGGATTCAAAAGAATTTAAACTTAACTTGACAATGAAATGGATTCATTCTTAATAATTCGGAATGAATTCTTTGTCGCACCATGTACATTTTTAGATTCTGATGAAAACTGATTTTGAAATGTCGAACAAAATTATTTCCCAATCATTTCGAATTCATCTTTTTCTTTTTGAAATTGAATTTAAATTCGCTTTAATCCTGTTTTGTGTATTTAATTTATTCCAATTCTTATTCTTTTTAATTTAATTTTAATTTTTAATTTCCAATTCTTTTCAATCCTGTTATTTAGTTCCGAATCAATCAATTTGAAATTCGAATAAGTATAATTAGAATTTAAACGGATTGATTCGGAATTAAATGACAGGATTAAAAATAATTTAAATTTAACTTAAAAATGAAATGGATTCATTCTTAATAATTCGGATTGAATTCTTTGTCGCACCATGTACATTTTTAGATTCTGATGAAAACTGATTTTGAAATGTCGAACAAAATTATTTCCCAATTATTCCGAATGAATCTTTTTCATTTCGAAATTAAATTTAAATTCGCTTTAATCCTGTTTTGTTTATTTAATCCATTCAAATTCTTATGGCAAATTTCTTCGTCTTTGAAACAGATTTATGCATAATAATAAATAGGATTCAAATTCATCTTCGTAATGAAGCGGATTATATTCGTAAATAATTTCTTGGAATTTACCTTCTATGCCGATTTAAAAATTTATATAATTCGACAAAATATTCTTTCCTAATAATTCCGAATTAATTTGTTTTATTCTGAAGTTAAATTTCAATTCTCTTGAATCCTGTTATTTTATTCCTTATCATTTTTATTTCCGTATCATATGATATGATTACACTGTGTGACAGATAAAAATTACTTTGAATCGGATCTAGCTTAAGTTGTTCATCATGAAAAACTAAAAAAAAATATGTATTAAATCCCCCCCCCCCCCACCACCCCAAAAATGTCATTTTAGATCTAAAAAAACAGTTTTTCTGCAAGTTCAGTATAAAATATACTGCTACTTCATCATTTTTGGTCCGAGTCTAAAACTTTTTTTCATTTTAAAGCTGAGAAACGAAGCTTTCTATATTTAATAGAGGTCTTATGTTTTAAACAAAACTTGTAGTAGAAAATGAGTAAAAAAGTTTGAAAATTGACAATTTTTTAAAATTTTTTCAATTTTGGCAATGAGTTACGTCTTAATTTTATTTAGAATGTTTTTTCTGTAGAGAATTATTTAAAGTGTATTTAATTCTGCGTCGAATGAGCTAAATTATTTAATTAAATTGGTAAGAAACTGGCTGAGTTATTGCATTTTTTGTCTTTATTTATAATCACTGTATTTTTCGGGAAAATCAATTTACAAAAATTTTGTTGCCATTCTAAATTTTTAAAATTTTACAAAAATTTACTAAAATAAATATAAAAAAATTGTTAGAAGATGATAAGATCCACTTGCAACAATTAAAGAAAGCAAAAAAAAAGAAAGTACTGTTTTTACTTAAATAAAATACTCTGATTTTTAAGACAAAACATGCAATAACTCAACCACTTTTTTACCAATTTAATTAAATAATAGCTCATTCGACGCAAAATTCAATACACTTTAAATAATTCTCTACAGAAAAAACATTATAAATAAAATTAAGCCGTAAATCATTGCCAAAATTGAAAAAATTAAAAAGTTTTTTTTTTAGTTTTTCATGATGAACAACTTAGGCTACGTCCGATTCAAAGTAATTTTTTGTTCTCATTTTTTGTAACAGAGTATTATTAATAACATAAAAATATAGATGTTATTTAAACGAGTTTTTTTAGCATTTCCGTTTGGAAATTTCGATACAATGAACATTTTGAGATAATCATGCATCCTTCTTTCCTTTAATACATTGGGTGATTTTTTCAAATTTGAACAAAATTCCCATATTTTTGTTTTTACCTCCTCACTCTTTAAAAGAAAAATTTCGTAATTCCTTCATGTCAAATAAATTTCTAAAACTTGAAATGAACCAGGGATTGGTGATCAATTCACGAAAGGAAATTTCGTTTATTAATTTTAATTTAAATAACTGTCCAAATTCTATATCTGATTAATTATAATAAAAGATAGATTAAAAGATGGGGAGAAAGTAAAAGGGAAGCTTTGTATTGACGATTAAGTACTTTAATTTCATAAGTACTTAAGAGAGAACATCATCTGTTAATGGATTGGTAGTTTAACTGAATAGTGAGCAAGTTAGAATACACATTATACGCTGGATAGGATAGTTTTGCGGATCGGAATGGCGTCCAGTGCAGGGCGCAGAAGAGAGTTACGATTGCTTCATCAGCATTACTACAGTTTACAATCTGGCCGGAAATTCTCTCGATAAGATCTCATAAACGTTCCTCCGAAAGGGAATCGAGTCCATTTCCTGAAGGCGGGTAATAAAATGCCTTTTGCTTTTCCTGCAGCTGTTGGTATAAGAATCTTAGAAAGATTGTAACGTTCCCGTTGTTAGATAGGATTGACCGTGTTCCAGGGGGGGTCGAAATATAATTAAAGGTTACCCGCTCATCGACCCAAGGGCTGTTTTGGTTTCATTATATGCTCCGTGAGCCCTTATTTGCTGACGGGATGCAACATGGGTTAGGCCCTCGAAAATGCCAAGGTACTCTACACTTTACACTCTACAATTACGCTTCCCTCACCAGCTATAAATTTCGAGCTATATACATATTCAAAGCCCTCCTTATGAAATAATCATGGAATTATTACCTAGAGGCTTTCGTATTCCGCACGCCTCGCGAATCTCGCGCTTCTTTCTTTTTCTCCCATTTCCCCCGGAAACTCTAACAATACTGGCTTCGTTTTGTACTGTGCAGATCACAATTTCAAGGTAGCTTATTCGAGAGCTGGAGGAAAATTGAAGAAAAGAGAGTGCGAGAAGCGGAGGAAACATGCCCTTTCAAAACTGACAGTCGTGATACGTGATAAATCGTTTCACGAATCACTTCCTACTTCATACCGCTTTGAGAGATCCATTTGGTCCGCTGTAAGTAAATAAGTTAACAAATTCAATATTTGCACCATTACCGAGATTCATAGAGGGCCAGAAATATCAAGGGCTGCCAGAAGAAGATATTTTCCTCTGTTTTCACTGCACTATATCCAATTCCCTTTGTTATAACGCAGAATCATTACTTCTGATATTATCATATATTGCTGTTGTTAAAGGGTTGGTCTTTGATAAATATGTACTTTGTGTAATGTGTACGCTTGTGGTTCAAAATAAGCGTTATTTTTATCAAACATTAAATGAGTCAGTTTGCGTGAAATTCGTTCAAATATTAATAATTCGCTGTTTATTGAGACTATTCAAATATTGTTGTTGATGATTATATTCCTCTTGGCGAACAAATTTTGTTGCTTTGTGGCTAAATAGGTTTATCTACACTGAGAAAAAAATGCTATAGAATCAATTTCATATTGGTTTGATGGGTGTATTCACCACCGTTCAAATAATTGTCCCAGTGGAATATTTTTCCAAAGTTATAAGAAAAATTATATAATAAAAACAAGGAAATTATTAAATCCATGGCATATGTGGAAAATGTGAAAAAATGCTCTCGACTGATATAGCATATGCTATAAACTTGAGAAGAAAATGATGAGGTCTGAATGGTACCGTCTCTATTTCAACTCACATTCATTATACTCACCAACCTATCAACATTCTTTTATTTAATATTTGTATTAACAGATTTTTTGTTACTACATATTTTTTACACGTTTTCATACATTCATACACATACACATTAATTTTCTTATTATATAATCTTCCTAAACATAAACGATAATCGCAATTAGCGCGCTCTTTAACTTATCCCGTGTAGAAAAGTTCCCAGTATTTCCCAGTTTGTAAGTGGGCGCCAGTTGGGGCCAACCTGGGCTTCCCAGTTTTTTTTAAATAAGTAAATTGTTACTAAATAATAGGTTCAATACTAAACTTATCGTCAACCTGGCTTTATTTATTGCAATTTCCCTTCATTTCAATTTAAAAATTCATGAAATTCGGTCAAAGCGCTCAAAGTTTCCTATGCAAAATGCATGGGGAAAAAAAACTTTTTCATGGAATTGATATAAAATCCATAAAAATTAACATTTTTCGATCGGATAAAGCTGTTTCTCCTCAGAAAAATTTAAAGAATAAGATTCAATAATTTATTTAACAAATTTTTTATTATTAACTATTTTTTAAAGGGCCATAAAAAATCTTCATAAACGAAAAAAAACGTGTAAGATCGTTAAAAAATTTTCATTACGACACTTTACAACATTTTTCACCAAACTTTCCTTTAATTAAATAAAAATTAGTTACTAACAATTGTTGCATGTATTTTTAATTTGTTTAAACAAATTAATATTGTTTATTTGAAACTTTTCATCTAATATAGAGTTAGAGAGTTGTAAATTTTTCTTAAATTTGAAACTATTTAAGCCTATAAAAGATTAATATTAATAATAAACAAAAATCCACAATTACAAAAATTTTTTAAATAAATTAATATTGTTTATTTGCAGTTTTTTATCTAATTGAGTTACAGAGTTGTAACTTTTTATTAATTTTGCAATTTTTCAATCCTAATGAAGTCCAGTATTAATCGTAAAGTAAAATCAGCAATTATAAAAATTGTTTAAACTAATTAATAGTGTTAATATTAATATTGTAATACAGTTCCCAAACTGTATTAAAGTTGTGAATAAACAATATTAATTTGTTTAAAAGAGTTTCATATCTATGAATTTTCGTTTACTATAAATTTTGGGCGCTTATAGACTTAAAAATTGCAAAATTAAGAAACAGTTACAACTCTCTAGCTCAATTCGATAAATAATTGCAAATAAACAATATTAGTTTGTTTAAACAATTTTTATAATTGTTGATTTTAATTTATTATTAATATTCAGCTTTTATATTCTTGAATAGTTGCAAAATTAAATGAAAGTTTTAACTCTAAAGCTCAATAAGATAAAAAGTTGCAAATAAACAATATTAATTTGTTTAATCAATTTTTGTAATTGTGGATTTTTGTTTATTATTAATATTAGGCCTTCATAGGTTTGAAAAGTTGCAAAATTAAGAGAAAGTTTCAACTCTCTAGGTCAATTAGATGAAAAGTTGCAAATAAACAATATTAATTTGTTTAAACAATTTTAATAATTTTATATTTTAGTTTTTTTCTAATATTAGGCTTAGTTAATTTATATAGTTGCTAAATTAGAAAAAAGTTACAACTCTCTAGCTCTATTAGATGAAAAGTTTCAAATAAACAATATTATTTTGTTTAAACAAATTAAAAATTGCATGCAACAATTGTTCTTAACTAATTTTTATCTCATTAAAGAAAATTTTAGTAGAAAATATTGTAAAAAGTTGTAATGAATATTTTTTAATGATCTTACATTTTTATGATCTTCTTTAGTGAATTGGCACTAACCGGGTTGAGCATTACAAGCCCACTAATTTCCCAGTGGGAAGACCCAACTGGGGCCCACCTTAAATCTGGGAAACCCATATGGGGCCCAACTGGCGCCCACCGTACTTTTCTACACGGGATACTTAAACCTAACGATAAATATATAATATTACGCATTTTCTAATATCTAAGTTTTACTTACTTTTAAAAACCTTCTTTATTAATCAAATTCAAATATAATATACAAACAGATAGTATACATTAATTTCTTATTTTAACTAATTCCGCGCCTGTTGTTTCTAGAGACAACTTATCGAAATGTTTATCATATCACTGATATTAGTATTAATGAAGTAATTCGGAGTAACGCTTGTATTTACGGAATCTTAAAGTTTTTACTGGTAAAAAGGTCTATAATTAGAAAAAACCCAATAGATATTTTTAATATCTAAGTCCGATTTCAAGTTCCTTATATATACTAACTGAAAAAATTATTCAACACTTGCGAGAAGAAACAAAGTAAATCTCAAAAGGAGGGAATGCGACACTAGCGGGAACTTAAGGTACTGCAGGTTTAAGAAGCGTCAAAATTAAAAATGAAGAAAGGTTAAGAAACTCATAATATCAATTTAAAAATAATGGAAATTGTAAAAAATTAACTTGACATAATAGAGTAATATGAAAAATATATTTTATTATTATATTCCTAACAAAATTAGCAAAGTAGATAAACTTGAAATTAATCTTTTCGGACAGTAACGTGATCAAAAATATACATATGTATATAGAGGAACTTATGAAATACATAAATTAAAATTGCATCTCAACGTAATATACGAAATTTAAGATGTAAAATTGACCAAAATCAGAAGATTCCAAGTAATCGAAAATTTTCTTGAAAAAATTAATCTTTTCCCCCTAGACAATTGCAATAAAGATTATATTGTACAAGCCCATAAAAAAACCCTTCTATAACATTTATATAGTTTGACAAAAATTTACAAATTTTTTTTTCGAATTTATAGATGAAAAATTGTGAAAAGTTTAAGTTTTCAATTAATCAACAATTTTCTTTAAAAATTAATGTATTCCCACCAGACAATCGCAATGAAATTTATATTAAACAAGACCATAAAGGAAACCACTTTTTAACATTTATAAAGTTTGTAAAAAATTTACAAATTTAATATACGAAATTTAAGATGAAAAATTGGCCAAAATCACAAGATTTCAAGTAATCGAAACTTTTCTTGAAAAATTAATCTTTTTCCCCTAGACACCTGCAATATAGTTTATATTAAAAAAGACCATAAACGAAACAACTTTTTACTATTTAAATAGTGTTTAAAAAGTTACAAATTTTTCTTTTAATTTTAGGATGAAAAATTGGCCAAAATCAGAAGAATCCAATTAATCGAGAATTTTCTTGAAATAGTTTATCTTTTCCCGCTAGACAATCGCAATAAAATTTATATTAAAAAAGACCCTAAACGAAACAACTTTTTACTATTTAAATAGCTTTTAAAAAATAAATTTTTTTTTTTTGATTTTTAGTATGAAAAATTGTCTAAAATCAGAAGATTTCAATTAATCGAGAATTTTCTTGAAATAATTTATCTTTTCCCTCCAGACAATCGCAATAAAGTTTATATGAAAAAGGACCATAAACGAAACCACTTTTTAATATTTATAAAATTTGTAAAAAATTTACAAATTTAATATACGAAATTTAAGATGAAAAATTGGCCAACATCAGAAGATTTCAAGTAATCGAAAATTTCCTTGAAAAATTAATCTATTTCCTCCAGGCAATCGCAAAAAAGTTTATATTAAACAAGGCTATAAAGGAAATCACTGTTTAACATTTATATAGTTTTTAAAAAATTGACAAATATTTTATTGTGGAAAATCTGAACATCTCAGAAAATAGAAATATTTCTTGAAAAATTAATTTATTGCCCCTAGCAATTAAGTTTTTATTTTACAGAACCATAAACAAAATCAGGTTTAAATATAAAAATCATTTTGTAAAAATTTATGAATTTATTACTCGGTATTTAAGATGTAATAATACTTTGATTGTTATTAAATCTTTTATTATTATTGTGTATTGTACAACATTAATGGGTCTTAGTTACCCGTGTACTTTCTTAAATAAATAAATAAATAAATGTAATAATAAATTGTGAATTATCTGAATCAAATTGTGAATTTGATTTCAAGTAATCAGAAATTTTCTTGCATATATAATAGTGCCTATGGATATTTGTAATTAAATTTTAACACAACTATTTCAAATTTGATTTTCTAAAGAAATTAGATCCAAAACAAATTAATTATCAATTTTAATTTTCTTATTTTTTTATTTCTACTGTCTTAGAAACGACTTCATGAGGATTGTTAGTATTAAATTGATAAAGAAATAAAATTAATTTAATTTGTTACTATTTTTTTTTACTATATTTATTGTTATAGCACGATGCTTTTGACGGTTTTCGAATACATCGTTACTTGAATCTACAGAATATGCTATAGATTTTATAGCATTTGCTGATGTTTCTGATTAATTACACTTTTGAATTCAAAGCACACTGCTATTCGTTTAAGAACATATTTATTTATCTTAAATTATACTATTGTGTAAAATAATTCAATATTTATTTAAAATAATTTCAAGTACTATAGCTTTATATAAATGTGAAATTTCTTTTCATAGTACCATATTTTTAACTTAATAGTTCCATTTATTTAAGTTCGAAAGATAAATCTTTAAATTTATAACAGAAAATTTTATTTTAATGTCATGACATTCTATAGCAGCCGCACTATTGAATTAAAGACATTTTTTTCTCAGTGTAAAAAATTAATACAGATTCGAATATAGCAACAGATTTAGCTAACAATTAAGAATCTTCTAGGTTAATGAAACAACTTCAAGCAACTTGATCCAAAAGATGTTAATTACAGTTCTTCTCGAAAATAATTAATCAACTGCAATCTAGCCATTAGATGATTAAAATGGATAATCCCTTTTAATGCAAGGGAAATGCTGATTTAAATATTTAGACATGAGTTAAAGAGGTCCTTAAATAATCGTTAATCTTTTCAGGTAAAAAAATTATTGGGAATCCAATATTATTCTGAGGAAGATTTCATTTTTATGGGAAATAATATACTCTGATGAAAGTTGCGGATTGGTGTTCAGATTTAATTAGTATTTTTATTCAAATCTATAAATGTATGAAATTTCAAAGATAATTCTTTCCGAATCATTCCGAATTAATCCGTTACATTCCAAAGTTAAATTGTAATTCTGTTGAATTCAGTTAGGGTAGATGTACCTGTTACTGCAAATGCACCAATCACTGCAGTCTTATAAAAAAAGTTATGCACTTTTTAAGACTATAAAATTAATTCAAATTAATTGAAAAGATTATTTAAGAACTTACTCGATACAATTGCCTATAAAGATGTACATTCAAATGATTAATTATTTAATTATTCTAGTTTAAATTACAAACTTACAGCAGTAATTGAAACAAGCACGTGATTCCATTACTGATGATAACCTAATCTCCAAATACACGTTATTTTTAACGCAGTAATTGATGCAGACCCACAATAATATCAGCACAGAGTATTTTTTATAAATTTTAAAAAATACGTAATTTATTTTAATATTTTAATTAGTGGTTTCTATTCCAATTTAGATAACAAGATTGCTTTTAAATTCAGTCAAATATTTATCTTTCATTTATATTTATCTTCTTTTTCAATTTTTTATCGAATTTCGATTTTACACCACAGTAGTTGGTACATTGACCCTATTTCAATCTGAATAAATCGATTTTAATTTAAATCAGATTTATTCTGATTTGAAGTGGATCGATTCGGAATGAAATAACAACATTCAAAAGGAATTAAATTTAGCTTCACAATAAAACAGATTACTTAGAAATGATTCGGAAATAATTTTTTTTGACATTCTGAAATTAGTTTCTACTTTCTAACCAAATCTAGAAATATATATAATTTGAAAAAATCCTTTCAAAATCATTCCCAATTAATCTGTTGCAATTCAAAGTTATATTTCAATTCTTTCAAATCCTGTTGTTTCATTCCGATCAATTTGTCTCAATTCTAATCAGATTTATTAAGACTAAAATAACAGGATTCGAAAGGACTAATATTTAGCTTCTGAATGAAACGGATTTATACAGAATTATTCGGAAAGAATTTTTCAGAAATCATTTTCTATTTACATCTAAAAATTAACGTAGTTTAGCAAACAATTCTTTACGAATTATTCCGAATTAATTCGTCACATTCCGAATTTAAATGTTAATTCTTTTGAATCCAGTTATTTAATTCCTGATCAATCATATTCAAATTTCAAATAAATCGATTTCCAATAAAACAAAAAGGATTAAAAAGAATTAAAATTCAAATTCGGAATTAAACGGATGAATATTCAAAATCATCCATTGAAACTTTTTTTTACTCTTTACAATCTTTTTTTATACTCAAAAATGTATGTAATCGGACAAAGTAGTTTAAAATTATCGGTTCCATAAAAAAGTAAAATTTTAATTCATTTGAATACTGTTTTTCATTTCTAATTAATCCGTTTTAATATTCTATTCAGATTTGAAGCGAATCGATTCAGAATGAAATCACAGAATTTATAAAGGTAAAATTGAACATTGGAATAAAACCGATCGATTGGAAATAATTGGGAAAGAATTTCACCGAAATCAGTTTCTATAGAGAATGTAAAAATTTTTTGTTGAATCACATACATTCGACAAAAAACTATTTCCAAATCATTCCAAATTAATTTGTTTTATTTCAAGGTTAAATTGTGATTATTTTAAGTTCTGTTAATTTATTTCAAATTAATCCGTTTTAATCCTAAACGAACTTATTCGGATTTGAAATTTTAATTCTTTTGAATACTGTTTTTCATTTCTAAGCAATCCGGTTTAAAACTCTATTCAGGTTTGAAGCGAAACGATTTAGAATTCTAGAGAATTTTAGATTTTTAGATTTAGATTTCTAGAGAATCTAAAAGTTAAATTGTAATTCTTTTAAATTCTGTTATTTCATTACGAATTAATCCGTTTCAATTCTAATCAGACTTATTCGTATTTGTAACGGATTGATTCAAATTAAAAACGGGATTCAAAATGATTAAAATTTAGCTTTGTAATAAAATGGATCTATTCAGAGTTAAATAAAGGAATTCAGAAGGTTTTAAATTAAGCTTCTGAACGAAACAGATTAATTCAAAATTATTAGGAAAGAATTTCTCCGAAATCAGTTTTATCCAAATCGAAAAATGTATGTAAGTTGACGAAATATTCTTTCCTAATCATTCCGATTAACCCGGTTTATCACTGCAAAAACTGCTGTCTTCTAAGTGTCTTATTTTAAGACACAAGACATTAAGAAAGCGTCTTATGGTTATTTCAAGCTATTTCATTGGTTAATAATTTTGAAAGATACTTTCTCATTGGTGTAAAATTAATAACCCTGTTATTTCAGGATTAATTAGTTCCTTATTAATTCATTTTAATTCCATTCGGATTTATTTTGTTATGAATGAGATCTATTAGGAATAAAAAACAGAATTTCTAAGGTTCAAAATTTAACTTTGGAAAGAAACAGATTTTTTCGAAATATTTTGGAAAGTATTTCTCCAAAATCAGTTTCTATTTTTATCAAAAAATTTTATTCGACAAACAAATCTTTTCGAATCATTCCGAATTAATCCGTCTTTTTCCGAAATTAAATAATAATTCGTTTGAATTCTGTTATTTCACTCCGAATCATTCCGTTTTAATTCCAATCAGATTTTTTCGAATTTAAAATGCATTCATTTTGCATAAAAAAGAAGATGCAAAGAAGATTATATTTTTGTTTTAAATTAATTCGAAATGATTAGGAAAGAATTTTTTCTCGAATTACACACATTTTTAAATTTGCTCTCTAAAACTGAATCAGTGAAATTTTCACTGATTCAGTTTTAGAGAGTGGATAGAGACTTATTAGTTTGGAAACAAATTCGGAATATTTTGAAAAAATACTTGTCAACATGATTTAAATCTTGCTTATTAATATACTTAGTGATGCATTCAAGCGAGAATAAACAAGAGAACTTCAAGATCGAGAATTTGTATCGTCTGTCAAGACAAAATATTGATCTTGTATTGTTTTATCCAAGATTCTTGAAAAAATTCGTGCCAATATGATTTTGACGCAAAACGGTTTTGAAGATTGTTATATTATACAAATTAGGTAAAACATTATCTTGTACAATTAATAAAATTAAAAAGATTTGGACTTTAATTAATTAAATTAATCAGTTAAATTGATAATACCTTTTCAATTTATTTATTTAAATGAAATATTTATATATTATAACCTAAAAATCTTTAATTTTAGCAGTTGTACAAAATAACATTTTACTTAATTTGTACAATATAACAATCTTCAAAAAAGTTTTGCTTTAAAACTGTGTTAACTCAAAAATTTCTTTTGAGTATAGATTTATTTTAGATTTATTTATTTAGTTTATTTTTTAGATTTTAAAAGGTAGCATATTTTCCTATGTAGCAAATAATTCCTAATATTTAAAGCTTTTAAATGATTTTTTATATTCTGCTTATATTTATTTAAAAATATTACAACACAACTTACAATTAATAAGAAAATAAAAATTTTTATAACCCCACATGATAGTTAAATGATGTGTAAACAATTAATTGCCAAGTTGCTATAGCTTCGTGGGTTATGTCAAAAATTGTATTTACAAAATGAACTCTTTTTTGAGATTAATTATTTTCTTTTATATCAAAAGTTTTACCAAATTGATACGCTTTTCCTAAAATATAATCTAAATTGTATCGATCGATTGAAAATCTTTTTATTAAAATTTGTTATATATTTTCTTTCAGTAAATTTGTATTATAAATATTAATCAGCAGCAACTAACTTTATTTTTCAACATACTTATTTAAATATAAATACTACTCTTAACAGTAAAAATTAAGCTAAAATAATTTTTTTTTAATTAAAAAATCTTTTACAAATATTTTTAAACTACTATTTTGTAGAAATGACTAAAAATTGATGGAAACAGAAACAATAACGACTTTGGATGCATTTATTGTATCTATTACATTTATTAAAAAAATTTTATTATCTTAATCAAGATTAGTCAAGTCTTGAACAATTGAATATTCAAAAATCTTGGGTTAACAAACTTCTCGATATCTCGAGATATCTGAAACAAATTCAAGATAATCTTGTCTTGAAGTGCATCACTAATACTAATTGAACATAAATCCTAAACTTTCGCTAGGTTAGATAAATAGAAATAAGATACCAAAGTATAAATATTTCTTTTCTGAATCACTAATTGCTTTCCGTTTATTTATATTTTTTAAAACCTCTAAGCAATGTTTAATTTTACATACATTAATGTAAATACACCTTTTCACGTGTAACAAAAAATCAGTATTCTAAGCGACACCCTAGAAAGACCCACTTTCCAGGCATCAATTTCCAGACAATATACTCTCTCTCTTCTTATTGTATTTTACTTCCACACCTGGTTCTCTTTCGCGAGATAAATTGTGAAGGGATAAGCGAATGCAGGCTGGGGAGGAGTTAAGTTAGATTGTAGAGCTTTGGAAAATATGAAATATTGCTTCACACGAAGGCACGTGCCAACATCTTGGTGCTGGAGGTTTTGCATGTTTTCTTCATAGTTTTAGCCTGTGTGCTCGAGCAAAAAATGGATTTATCTCATTCATTGACTCAGACGCTTGAGAAGTCGATCTCTATAGAGCACGATTTCAAAAAAGATAAAAAAAAAAGAAGCCAAAGAATCAAACTCCAGGTTCGAGTACCACTCGTTGAAAGTTGTTAAGTAAACTCGACTCACCAATTTCTTCTCAATGAATCTGGCTTTGATTCCCATCGGACCCATCCATCACGTTTCAACGATAAAATCTTTCGTTCGTGTGGTTTTTTCGGATAATGCTTCAATATTTGTGGCTTTTCCATTTCATGTACGAAAACATGCAGGGGAAACACTAACTTTTCCTTTATAGTGCTTCAAGTTAAATATGTGTAGATGGAAGCGAAAGGATAAATATTATTTTAACGTATCACTGCTTTCATTTTCCAAGATTATAACATGGGCACATGGCCAAAGATTTTTTGCTCATCTATTTTCGCCTTAGGATACCCACAGCATTTATATTAAAGAAAGGAGTTTTAAAAGGAAATTGACGTTTTTAAATGATTATATGTTTTAATGAAATCTATCTGAATTGTATAGTTTCTTGTTTGCAGAGCCAAGAGGATTTTTCATTTATATAGAGCTTCTACTGACACACACAAAAAAAACTTACCTACAGGGATTAAATTTGAATTGAATGGAAAGTGAATCTCCTCGGTTCAATTTAAGTTCAAGCTAAAAATAAGTATTAAAATAGAAACCAAGCGAGTTTATTTTGAGAATAAAAAATAAATAGATAGTGTTGTTAAATAACGGATAAGAAATATAATAATATTTGATGTAAATAGCACAATAAACTTCATAAATAGTTATTTTTGGATGAGAATTGCCTTTTTTAGCGCAGTAAAACGACATATTTTTAGGTTATAAACTACGAGTTAATAGCAGAAAAAGTACTCAGTGCTAAATTTATTGAAATTACCGGCGCCACTGTCGAAATAGCTGTAAATTGAAAATCTTATTTTGACATTGGTTAAACTTAATTTTATAATTTGATATTATTTTTGAAATAATGGTGATTAACATTTTTTAACTGGTAATTTCAAATCAAGTGGATAATAGATGAACGATTAAAAATTGCTGATCAATCGGTACAGGAACAAATTTACGTTTGGATTAATTGAATTTTGGATCATTGGGAAATAAAAAAAAATTAAATTAAAAGTTAAAATTAAAAGTTGGATAAATTAGCAATTAAAAATTGAAAATTTGTTCAGTTTTAGAGATGTGCTTATAGTTTGAAACAGAATCGAATCTTGACAATAAGGAATGATTCGAATTCAAATTAAGCAAATTAATTCGAATCGTATATTTGATTTGATTCAAGACCTAAAATTCCTAATCCATACACCTCTGAGAATTTCTAATTCTAAATTAATCCAATAATTAATCAATGAAATTAAAATTGATTAAATGCCCAAATGATCTGAAAACTTTATCTAATTTACTACTGATCCAAATACAAAAATCTAGTCTAATTCCTAATTGATATAAATTAAAATTTATCCAAATTTAAATTAATCTAATTTTTATTTTATCCGAATGTAAATTTATTCATCTTTCAATTAATGGAAATCTAAATTTATTCAATTTTAAATTGATCCGAATTATATTCGATTTGAGATTTAAAATTCCTGATTCGCTCACCAAAGTAAATTTAAAGTTAGAAACTAAAAAATGGATAAACTTTAGATTTGGATCAATTTGGAATGAAATAAATTTACATCATGTCAATCAACTGAAAATTGATTGAACTTAAATATGAATAAGTTTAAATTTGGAGCAATTAAAAATAAAACTTTTAATTGAATATTTTTACCAGTTTTATTAAATTGGATAGATTTAATTTTAAATCATTCGGAAATTAAGCACCTAAATTGGAAAAATTTGCATTTAGATCAATTGAAAAGTAAATAAATTTTAATTCGGATCAATTTAAAATTGGATAATTTTACATTTGAATAAACTGAATCATAAACATAACCTATAATTTTCTTCTTTTAGAGCGCGTCACGAATTGTTATAAGTTCAAATTTAGATTAAGTAAATATTGGATAAAGCATTAGGATCAATTAGAAATCGGTTAAATTCACATTCCCATCAATTCAGAATTTTTCTTAACTAAAATGTGGGTTTATCGAAATGAAGATCCATTAACAACTTCATTTTAAAAGCTCTTTAAATTTAAATTGAGAAATTAAAATTTGATTAAGAAACCTTTGTTTGATAAAAATATTGATTCAGGTATAGAGGAAGTACGATTTAATTCACAGTATATTAAATAATTATTAAATGTGATGAAAATATAAATCGGAATGAAAATTTGGATCAAATGTATACAGTGCCGCTCAACAGGATTTGC
The DNA here is from genome assembly GCA_037103525.1 of Ganaspis brasiliensis. Taxonomy (NCBI): domain Eukaryota; kingdom Metazoa; phylum Arthropoda; class Insecta; order Hymenoptera; family Figitidae; genus Ganaspis; species Ganaspis brasiliensis. The sequence continues at coordinate 2,776,210 of JAZKLR010000040.1, read as the reverse complement.
CCACCCTACGGCATGCAAGGGCTTTACAAAAAGTTTTGTATCTTCATTAATAATAAAGATAAATCCTTCATCAAATATTTATTTTAAAGCTTAAGTATTTGACTTGAAATGACACCTAAACAAAATTAAAAAAAAATTTTTTTATTGTTTAATTGCTTAAATTAAAAAAAAAAAATTTTCACTTTTTTTAAAAAATTTGAAATCGATACCATTTTTGAAGAAGTCATTACATTTTAATTCTACAAATGTCATTTGAAAGCATTTTTTGTCACCTTTAAAACCGTTTTTTAGAAATTGCTCTACGATAATTTTTAAGGTAGATATGATCATTTGTTTATAAAAATAGCCTCTTTTTTCAATTGTTGGTAACTTGAGAACAACTGACTTTTGGAAAAAATTCTTAAGGAAAAAAATGTGCCTTTTTGTGCATAGAATTAGGAAAAAAATATTTGAACATTAAAAAAAAAATTTTTTTTTATCGATATATATTGGCATGTATAATATGTTATCCGTTTTAAAATATATATACAGTAGGGAAAATGGAATAATTTTTTTTTTTTTAATGTTCAAATATTTTTTTCCTAATTCTACGTACAAAAAGGCACATTTTTTTCCTTAAGAATATTTTCCAAAAGTCAGTTGTTCTCAAGTTACCAACAATTGAAAAAAGAGGCTATTTTTATAAACAAATGATCATATCTACCTTAAAAATTATCGTAGAGCAATTTCTAAAAAATCGTTTTAAAGGTGACAAAAAATACTTTCAAATGACATTTGTAGAATTAAAATGTAATGACTTCTTCAAAAATGGTATCGATTTAAAATTTTTTAAAAAAAGTGAAAATTTTTTTTTTTTAATTTAAGCAATTAAACAATAAAAAAAATTTTTTTTTAATTTTGTTTAGGTGTCATTTCAAGTCAAATACTTAAACTTTAAAATAAATATTTGATGAAGGATTTATCTTTATTATTAATGAAGATACAAAACTTTTTGTAAAGCCCTTGCATGCCGAAGGGTGGGCAAATCCTGTTGAGCGGCACTGTAGTTTGAACCAATTATTGAACTTAAGATGAATAAACTGTTATGTACAAACATTTTTTTATAATTTTATAAAGATTTTAGGAACTTAATGTTATTTGCTTATTTAAAATGAATTATGCAAGTATTAAATAATATTTATAAACTATCACTCGGTGTTAGTGATTAATAATATTAAAATTGATGATTTGAGGATATCAAGATTATAAGGTTAAACTTTAAAAGTTAATGGGGGAAAATAATAATTAAATTTTTCGATTATCAATCGTATTTAATATTTCTTAAAAACGGTTTATATTTATGATTCAAATATTGAATATCTTCTTTTTTATTTATTTATAGAGTTGTCATGTAATTGAATTTGAAACACAAAAATTAAACGTTTTTGTCGATTTTCTTCTCTGTCTAAAATTATGCTATTCTTATTCTAGTTGGGGCGTTTAGACAGAGGTATTTTTGTTTCTCCAATGTAAATTGCAAAACAATTTTGACAATTAATTTTATAAACAGTATTACTTAGATGTTACTTCTCTGTTTTATCCTTACCTTCTTATAATGTTATTTAAATTACTATTAACTGTTGCAATAAAACAAATGGTATAGTTTTTATTATTAGGTAATTTTAACTTTATTGTTGATATTCTTTTTTGAGCAAATTTGTTGATAAAATGTGAAGGGTAGTCATTATTTAATAAAATGTTTTAACTATTGAGATGTTGTCATTGTGGAATTTCTCATGCGATAACTTAATAGCACTATTTACCAGATTATATCTCATAGCGATTTTTTGAGAGAGGCTCGGAGAGAGGTGATATTTAAGAGGAGAAGTTTAAAACTCTTCTGGAAAATGTAGGTTTAATGTATTAATTAATTTATTATTGTCATTAATTAGCGATATGTCAAGGAAATTAATTTTTTTATTTTGTTCAGTTTCAAAAGTGAATTATAAATATTTATCGTATGAATTAAAAATGTTAATAACTTCATCTATTTTATCTATTAGAATGCAAGTGATTATATCATTAGCGTACCGGTGATAAAAAAAATTGTTTAAACCTGAGTTTTTTTTAGAAGACCACCTTCTAAATTATCCATGACGTTATCCGCAAATAGGCCCGAGATACACTGTTAGAAAAATCTGACTGAATTTTCACTCACATATGCTGGAAGTTTTTTCCATTCACGTAAATGAAAATTAAAAACACGTGACTGAAAATTCAGTTACGCGTGACTGAAAATCCATGCACATGTGCATTAATTTTAATGTAGGTGGTTGGAAAAAACTTCCAACATAGGTGAATGAATTATTATCTTAAAAAAACACACGAATAAGAGTATTCACTTAATAATTATTCATTTGTTTGCAAAATACACACGCGAATAGAAATAGACGCACTGAAAACATAACCTACAAATTGTTGGTTACAATATTCATTAAATTCAGTTATTAAAAATAAAGAGGCAAGAAACCGTAGTCACCAGGTTAAAGTTCATTTTAATCTTCATCAAAGAAGTTTATTTTGAACACGATTTACACTATAAGTATTATAAAACTGTACCACAAACTGCACGACAATAATTCTGCAACTTATCTTACTACCGACGCAAAAATAACTGTCATTCATCGGTAACTCAAAGTTAAGGTAATATTGCATTAATTTTACTTTAATGCGCAATTAAATTAAAATTAATGCATACTTGAATAAAATTCAATTTATTTGTGAATTATCATAACTTTTCTTCAACATTAAATGAAAATTCAGTGACGTGAATGAATTAAAAGTGCATTAATTTTCAGGTTTTTTCTAACAGTGATAGGTGAACCCATTGAAAGAAGATTTGAAAGAAGACTCTCAATAATTAATTTAACCTCAGTGCTTAAGAAGCTTTCATTTGCACCTTCATGAAAGCATTTCAATTATTGATATGTGTACTTTTTTCTAATAAATACATCGACACGAATTACAACTCTTATTTATCTCTTTTAGTCAACAGAAGAAGACTCTTGAAAAGAAGTATAATTTTCTGAAATCGCAGTCTCTCCCTAGAACAAAATGTGTAACGAATTTTGACAAAATGCAATAAAAGAAGGTTGACCGTAGTCAAACACGAGTTACGACAAATAAAATCAGACAGCAGGAGGCTGAAACTCAGTCCCACGAATACAATACGGAATAAGAAAGAGAGAGAAGTTAACTAAAGGAATAAAGAAAAAGGGAAGGGAAGAATAAAGTTAATGGGACGAGCAAATGGCAAATGGCAAAAGATAGACACGAACGTGTTTGTGGAAGCAACCCTCAGTTTCCGTTTGACCCCCCCAAAACAGCGGGAGGTCATTACATCAAGTACCAATGTGATTTATGTGCATTAATAAACGTTTACACATATGACCCGTTGCGTGCATGGGACTTGGCTTTGGATTACAAAAGGCCCCGGAGCTACTCGCAAAGACGGATGGGAACGGTCAAATTGGATTCCAGCCAGACGTCCCATTGCAAGTTTCAAACGGCGCTGAATTCCAAAATTCAAGATTTACTTGCTCACGTGCACAGACTGACACCAAACCGGTATGCCTTTCATTCAATAAGATGATCGGCTTTTTCCGCATCAAGAATCCTCCGCCACAAATACGAATAAACGGGTATACACGAAATTTCACTTCTGTCGGAGAAATACCAAACAGTTCAACATTTTTCAAAGGTATCAATTTTTCATTCGATAAGCGTTCAGGAAATCTCTGCTTTTTAAGCGGAGGCACCGGTGAAATTTCAACATTTCATAAATCGCGTTGTTCAGAAGTGCCCAATTTTTTTCTAGCAACATTTTGAAAAATTAACGGAAAAAACTTTTTTACAATTTGACGGTAAATATTATAGATAGATTTTTGGAACGCCTATTTCTGCTATGATTTCTGACATAGTCATGAAAGACTTAGAAAACAATTCTCTTAAAAAATTAACTTTTAATATTCCCTTTTATAAAAGATACGTGGATGATACTATTCTTTTCATTCCAAAAAATAAAATAGATTTAATTCTTACCAGACTTCAATTTACTTTTGAAACCTCGTTTGAAACTGAAAAAAACAATAGTATCAATTTTCTAAATATTAGAATTATAAAAAACAATGACGGTTCATTGAAAACCAATTGGTTCCGAAAAGATACCAACTCAGGAAGATTCCTAAATTTTTTATCCAGCCATCCTATTCAAGATAAAATTTTCATCGTAAACAATTTGGTTGACACAAGTTTACATCTTTCTAATGAATCTTACCATGAAGAAAATACTAATCTTAGCAACAAAAAAAAATGTATTTAATATGGAAAGATTTCTCAAAATATAGAAAGAATGTTATCTAAACATAATATAAATACCATTTTTGAAGTTAACTCAAAACTAAATAGATTTATAAAACTGGGTAAATATCCTATTAACATATTAGAAAAAAAAACTTTTAAATAAGATTTGTCAATAGTCTCTCTGGACTTATCCTACCGAGAACTATTTTCGAATACACAAACTCAAATGTTAATTATTCTTGATATAAAAGAAATTCTTTTGCAAGAAAGAAAAAGATTATTGGATGGGTTGAAATTTCGCCGGTACCTCCCCTTAACAAATTTAGTTTTAAAATGCAAAAAAAGTATTGGAAATCAAATTTATTCTGCATTAAGAACCATGACATATAATGATAAAGGTTTTTTCCATTTGTACGAGGGTCCATTAGATAATTTAATTACTCTTTTAATCAAAATTCAATATTTTTTGTTTTAAATATTTAATGCTTGTGAAATATTCATGACAATTTTTTAACATTTTTTGGACCAATTTAAACAATTATCAATTCCATATGTCACATTTATGTCTGATGATGGCATATGTTAAATGCAATAAATAATAAATGAAAATAAAGTGCAACTAAATTAAAGAAACAAGAGAATAGAATTAATAATTTTAAATTAAACGTGTTATATAAAATATTAACAGTATTTCAATATAATTCTTAAATCATAAAAATCTCAATACGTTCGATTGGAAATACGATAAAAAGCAGATTCATAAAATTACGTAATATGTAAATTGAAATATCAACTTGACAAGAATAAGAAATTACGAAATTCATTTAAAAATTAATCAACTGTAGAAGCAAATTATAATAACTTAAAAAATTAGCAGATTCAAAATGAAATTCAACCAACTTGAATTTGAATTAAAAATACAAATTTAGTCAAATTAAGATATTTTTATTTAACATTTTTTTTTATTTTTATTTAAATAAAAATTTAATGCTAAAATTGATTATAATTTTGGAAATGAATGAGTCGGTCGGTCAAAGAATGATAAAAAATACTCATATCGTTTTTCACTATACTTTAAAGTTAAATTCGACTTTTAAGGTGACGGGAGACAAATTTAAAGGAATTTAAAACAATATTATTTAAAGAATGAATATTCTATAAAACAAAGACTATTTTAAGTAAAACGAAGAAGTTAAACACAAAATCTTATAATGTAATTTAAACATTTTGAATTAAAAAATCATGCATCGTTTAATTATGCAAGTTCTATATAATTTAAGAAATATAATTCTACATAAGGTATAAGTTACAACATTTTATCAGAATTCTAAAAATTCACTACTTTAAGTTGAAATAATGCCATATTGTCAGTTATTTTTGTTTTATCACTTTCAGAAATTGTTTTTACTGCGTGCATAATTTAAAATGAACTGTGAGTATCAAAAACCAAAATTGGTTGAAACTAATGAATTTTTAATTTGTCCTGAACGAAAGTTCGAAACGTCAAATTTACTATTTAAAACTGATTTATGAAAACAGAAGAAGATCATTTAATAACATAAATTATTAAGTAAGATCTTTAATAATGGACGTAAAACGATTTGAGCCATTATTGAAAAAAGTTCGTATTTCCGGCAACAGAATAAAAAACGTCAAGCAGAAATCTATAATTTGAAAGCCGTCGTTCCTCATATTGAACCTTCTCAATTATCTGGCAGCATCTGCTTTTTCCCAGTGAAACCTCAATAAATGTCAGCGGTGTAAAAATATACGATGAAAATAATTCTTTCGATTTTGTTGAAAAAAAAAAAAAAAAAATAGAAATATCAGCTATCGGGCAACATTTCTCATATTTTCTCTTTAAATAAATTGACTCGTTACATATTTACATTAAATTTTCTTAGCAGTAAATAATTGCAACAATTTCAAGAATTTGAGGAAACGGAAGGCATTGACAAGCAGTGTCACGTAAAAATTAATTCAAACCAGAGGTGAAATCGCTCCGCTTTGAAATTCGTAATAAAATTAAAAAATTTTACGGATGCATTTTACGAGGCCAGTCTGCTCACTCATCGACAGAATTATATAGAAAGGGAAATACTTCCCACGAGTTGAGTGTATAAAGGGACGAGAGCAATCGGCGCCGCGCCATGTGGCTCGCGTCGAGACGCATTGTGTTATCGTCCGACCCCGTAAAACAATAGGGATCGCCTTTTAATAAATGGAACGGATTACGTCATAGAGTGCTCGTGCCCTCTATATATACGTGCACACCTTTATGTCTATATTTTATAGGAAGAACATTTACGCAGTAAATCAAAGTTAATGACTATCAAGTCGAGAATTCGACATCTTTTAAGGTGTATTACAAAAGTAGACACATTTAATTTTAATCTATAATTAAGAATGACTTTATAAGATTTATATTACGTAGAAATATTATCTTATTTCGTAAATGTATTGTGACGCTTTTATTAGTTATTAATTTTATAATTATTTAATCGTCAAGGTTCCTTGGTTCAAGTCTTAACAAGACATTTTAATTTAATCTATTTGGCAAAAATAAATAACTAAGCAGAATGAAGATGGATAATGATTGAAGGAACCGCAGTTTTTGTTTTCAGATTCAATATGCGTTGAAAGAAAGATTGCGGAGGTTGTGTTCGTCTGATGCCGAATACAATTCCCGTATGCAGATTTATTGTGAATTGAAAAAATGGTTGCGGGAATCGTGTACACCTGCTGGCGAATACAATTCCCGCAACTGTATCTTCAAGGCACAATTAATCTGCAAATAGTTCCGGGAATTGTGTTTGTCGGGTACGGAAAGAGGTTACGTGAACTGCAGTCTCCGTATTAGATTCACTGAGTGTTAGAAAAACATTGCTTCAATTGTGTTCACCTGTTGTGTCCTTAAATATAATTCCCGCAACAGTATCTTTAACGCACAATTAATCTGCAAATAGTTGCAGATAATGTCTTTGGCAGATACGGAAAGAGGTTCCGGGAACTGCAGTTTCCGTATGAAGATTCACTGTGTGTTAAAAAAACTGATTCGAGTATTACGTTCATCTGTTGTCAAATACAATTCCCGCAACTGTATCTTCAACGCATAGTTAACCTGCAAATAGTTGCGGGAATTGTCTTTGGAGGATATGGAAAGATGTTTCGGGAACTGCAATTTCCGTATTTAGATTCAATAAGCATTGAAAAAAGGGTTGAGGGGATTGTATTCACCTATTGTCAAATAAAGTTATAATTATAATTATAATTTACTAAAAGAAGTTGAGGAACTTCAGTTTCCGTATTGAAATTCATTGTGGGTTGGAAAAACTATTAGAGGATGAATTACTTTCACCTATTGTCAAATAAAATTCCCGCAACTAAATCTTCAACGCATAATTAATCTACAAATAATTGTGGAAATAGTCTTTAACGGATGCAGGAAGAGGTTGCGGGAACTGCAGTTTCTGTATTAAGATTCATTGTGTGTTGGAAAAACTATCAGGGGATAAATTGCGTTCAACTGTTGTTTAATACAATTCCTGCAACTGTATCTTTAACGCACAATTAATCTGCAAATAGTTGCAGATAGGGTCTTTGTCAGATACGGGAATAGGTTCCGGGAACTGCAGTTTCTGTATGAAGATTCATTGTATGTTAAAAAAACTGATTCAAGAATTGCGTTCATCTGTTGTCAAATACAATTCCCTCAACTGTATCTTCAACGCATAATTAATCTGCAAACAGTTGCGGGAATTGTTTTTGGCGGATGCGGGAAGAGGTTTTGAGAACTGCAGTTTCCCTATTTAGATTCACTGTGCATTGAAAAAAGGGTTGAGGGGATTGTATTCACCTATTGTCAAATAAAGTTATAATTATAATTATAATTTACTAAAAGAAGTTGAGGAACTTCAGTTTCCGTATTGAAATTCATTGTGGGTTGGAAAAACTATTAGAGGATGAATTACTTTCACCTATTGTCAAATAAAATTCCCGCAACTAAATCTTCAACGCATAATTAATCTACAAATAATTGTGGAAATAGTCTTTAACGGATGCAGGAAGAGGTTGCGGGAACTGCAGTTTCTGTATTAAGATTCATTGTGTGTTGGAAAAACTATCAGGGGATAAATTTCGTTCAACTGTTGTTTAATACAATTCCTGCAATTGTATCTTTAACGCACAATTAATCTGCAAATAGTTGCAGATAGGGTCTTTGTCAGATACGGGAATAGGTTCCGGGAACTGCAGTTTCTGTATGAAGATTCATTGTATGTTAAAAAAACTGATTCAAGAATTGCGTTCATCTGTTGTCAAATACAATTCCCTCAACTGTATCTTCAACGCATAATTAATCTGCAAACAGTTGCGGGAATTGTTTTTGGCGGATGCGGGAAGAGGTTTTGAGAACTGCAGTTTCCCTATTTAGATTCACTGGGCATTGAAAAAAAGGTTGTGAGGATTGTATTAAACCTATTGTCAAATAAAATTCCAGCAACTGTATATCTTCAACGCATAATTAATCTGCAAACAGTTGCGGGAATTGTTTTTGGCAGATGCGGGAAGAGGTTTTGGGAACTGCAGTTTCCGTATTTAGATTCACAGTGCATTGAAAAAAAGGTTGAGGGGATTGTATTCATCTATTGGTGAATACAATTACCGCAGTTGTATCTTCAACTCATAATTAATCTGCAAACAGTTGCAGGAATTGTTTTTGGCAAATGCAAGTAGGGGTTGCGAGAATGGTAGTTTCCGTATTTAGATTAACTGTGTATTGAAAAAAGGTTACGGGGATTGTATTCACCTATTATTAAATAAAATTCCCGCAACTGTGTCTTCAACACATAATTAATCTGCAAACAGTTGCGAGAATTGTTTTTGTCGGATGCAAGAATAGGTTGCGGGGATTGCAGTTTACGCATTTAGATTCATTGTGCATTGAAAAAAAGGTTGCGAGGATTGTATTCACCTATTGTCAAATAAAATTCCCGCAACTGTATCTTCAACGCACAATTAATCTGCAAACAGTTGCGGGAATTGTTTTTGGCGGATACGGGAAAAGGTTGCGAGAACTGCGGCTTCCGTATTTAAATCCATTGTGCTATGAAAAAGCAGTTACGGGAATTGCATTCACCTGTTATCGAATACAATTCCCGCATCTATATCTTCGACGCACAATTAATCTGCAAACTGTTGCGGGAATTGTCTTTGGCAACAGGAGATGGATACGGGAAGAGGTTACGGGAATCGCAGTTTCCGCATTTATATTCACTGAGCGTTGAAAAAAATATTACGGGAATTACATTTACCTGTTGTTGAATGTAATTCCCACAATTAGATCTTCGACGCACAATTAATTTGCAACAATTTGTTTGTTACGGTCGTTGGCTTTGTCAACAGGAGAAACTATTCCCGCAACCATTTCTTGTAAACATCTTCATTCCATTTAGTCCTTTATATTTGTCAAAAATAATAAATTAAAATGTTTTCCTGAGGCTTGTACAGAGGGTATTGTTAGGTCGTCAGCAATTTCCTCACAAATAAGCGCACTTATTGTTATTAGTACACATTAGAAATCGTTTCTACTGATTAAATCTAATTCTCTCGGTGCTCAGAGAAGGTTTATATAGATAGGTTTATATATAATAGTTATAAATTAACAAAAATAAATTGCTTAATCAAATGATCGATACATAAAAATATGTGTAAGCAATTCTTTTAATTTTTGAAAGTACAATTAATTATGCAGTAAATCATGTTAATAGTTCAATGCTTTAAATTGTGTGGTAATTTTATTAAATTGATGCCGCTCCTTACTACACCCTCTCCAATATAATAACATTCGAGTTTGGTATGGATAAATTTCAATTAAAATTGAATGAATTGAATTTAATTACAAACATAACTTGTCCCTTAATCCTAAGCTTGTCTTAGTTTTAATAAAATTAATAATAAAAATAAAATAACTTCGAAAATTAAATAGCTATAAAATTAATAATTAAAAGAAGCTAAACTTAAATCTATTATATAATTTCAGTCGATTCTAATTTCTCACTTCGTTTCAGCGACTGGATACAAGCATGCATGCAACAACCAATCAGTACGAGATTCCAACTCGGTGGAGTGAAAAAAACATCTGCCAGGTGGTATCTGCCCGTTTTTCTGGATTAGAATCTGACCTACGTAATCTCTTTAAACGCGCGCTAGCCTAATTTATTCCCGGCACGATTTTACCTCCGGTTTGACGCTCTCGCTTCGAATTCACGAGTGCAGAAAAATTGGGCGCCGACTCCGACCAGCGCCAGGATTAACCCGAGAATATCGATGCCACTAGTATCAAATCGATATGGTAGAAGTGACTTGAATTCTGATCAGATCTCTGATCTCCTTCTACTCCATTTTCTCAGTTGGTGCGTTTTGTCTCTGTCGTTCTCGCCAGTTCACCGATTCGCCCAATCGTTCGTGCGATATGTGACCCGAGAATTTGAATGAGGCGCCAAAGTCATCGGTCGTTAAAAACTTGCAGAAGCAAGCTTTTGATAAAAAGATAAAAAAAAAATTGCCAATCCCGGGCTTGCTTCAAAAGTTTTAACTCTAACTTTCAAGCAACTCTGATTGATCAGTTTTAAAGTTAAACAGACCTCGTCTTTCAGGATAGAACATCGGCTCTGAAGAACGAAAACACTCATTCAAGTTTGCTCTCCTCGATTTTGTTCAGCTAATCTGGACAAAGTTTAAGCTACACATTTTATTCCATTGCGAAATTAGTAAATGAGAAACTGAGCTGTGAGTAGGTCTTGAAAAAAGCTCCCGCTCAATAATTGAAAATTGCTGGAAATTTATTTAAAGTTTGTTGATTTTGTTGGGAGTAAACAATTTTTTGTTTTTTCCCGACTAAACTCGAGAGTATCACCCAAACACAAATTTATGCACAATACTCATTCGAAATATTAAAATGTTGAAGTATAATTTTATGCGTCGTAAAAAATATTATCTCCCAACATGCAAGCTCTTTTCAAATAAATTTCACCGTATCTTTTACAACTCCCTACTGATACTTAATTTCATTACGTTAACTTCCGCTCGTCTTAATAATCCAATAAAAACTCAATTAAGACCAGGGTCATTAAAATGCATAGTATTTAAATTTTCCTAATAAGTGGACTTTTTTTTTGTACCGATGGTATCTCTCCTGATTAAAGTTTGAGCCAAAAGTATGTTGGTTCACGCTAAAATAATCAGTTTTCCTACACAAATATTACTTTTGTTCTCTGCTTCCCCTTAGTCTCTAGATAGATATAGATATACATCTAGAATGTAGCATTAACAGATGGAAACTTTCCCGCGGAATAGAAAGTTTGCCCTTTCAAATTACATTTACTAGCAACACAAACTCGATAATCGCACCAAATAGACATCTCTGTAGCTGATGTTCACTTGAAAATCAAGAAGACAAGTGAAGAGGTGGAGAGGTAAAGGAGATAGAGGGCAAAGAGTGGAAAGAACAGAAGGGGTATAAAAGGGGGAGAGACTCCTCCTTTTCCCATCAAGAGTGAAAAGCAGAAAGCAAAGTTGGGGCAATTAACTCACCCCATATCACTTTTGGGTTTTCGTGGCACGATTTACTATTTACACAAGAATAACGTGCCTTATGGGATTACGTCAAAACATTATCGTGAAAGCGATGCAGTATGGAGAATGCTGAAGAGTAAACGAGAGGGTGAAAAAATGAGAAGGAAGAGCAAAAGGGTCGCGTTGCGTTTGGTCCTGGCCAAACCTGCACCATAGCCGTTGGTTTGCCGAATGCAAAATCAACGGACCATTGTTGTCAGAACTATGAGAGAGCAGAGGGGATTCACGAGTGCACAGATTTTTGTTGTGTTTTGTGCTGGTCGACCTTTCTACTGGGGTACTAAAGACTTGTTTTCGAGTCATCAGTGTGAATGTGTTTTGGTCGATTATTCGCTCGATTAACTCTCTGAATTAAATACTAGTTTTCATCCGCTATTTTAAAGCTATTCGTGTCGATAAATACTTTCAAACTCTGCGTTTGCAGATTTTCTATAACAATTAATCCATTCACTGGAAAAAAAAATGCCCTAAAAGGTAGTATCTCAGGTTTAAAGGATATAAGTCCCTTCAGAATAGGTGCTAAAGATATATCTATATGGTAAATAGACAGGAATCTATAAGATGGACAAATACTGTGTATTCTAAATTGAAGAATAGTATACACCTAATGAATTATTATAGGTAAACATACACAGTTAAAAATTTCGTGTTAAATTTAACATAAATCACTCAAAATTTGTGTTAATTTTTAATACAGGGATTTGTGTTCTTTTCTTTGTCGTCTGCTTGACAGAAGAAAAAATATAATCGTGTCGAGTCAATATTAAGTCAATATTATTCAATTACTATTGAATTTTACCTTTTGATTATTAAAATGAATTTTCAAAACGAAATTTCCTTTTTACAACAAAAACAACTAATTACAGTTATTAAGAAGAGGTTACCGTTCTCAATGGTGAAAAATGCATGAAGTTTGGGAATTTATTTTTCATAGATGGAAATATTTTTGGAAATGCGGTTTTTTTTATTAAAATAGTACATAATTATATGAACTTTTTACATATTTATGTTAAAAAAAAAGAAAAGAAAATGGCGGCTGTAGCTTAACTTATAGAAGACCCTGCGCGCCGTATTTTTTTATACGCCATACGTTCCACAGCCTCGCCAGGTTATCAGAAACAAAAATTCCTGATAAATTATTAAACTAGGATAAATTTAGGGGGCCTTATCGTTTTCCTTTTTTTTTAAAAAAAAATTTTAACAAAATGGCGGCTATTTGAAGAAAAAACTTAATTTTTAAGCTTTTTTCTTTTTAGTTTATGAGTCAAAAAAATATTAAAAAATTTTTTTTTAAAAAAAAGGAAAACGATAAGGCCGCCCTAAATTTATTCTAGTTTAATAATTTATCAGGAATTTTTGCTTCAGATAACCTGGTGAGGCTGTGGAACGTACGGCGCATAAAAAAAATACGGCGCGCAAGGTCTTCGATAAGTTAAGCTACAGCCGCCATTTTTAATTTTTTTTTAATATAAATATGTAAAAAGTTTATATAATTATGCACTATTTAAATAAAAAACCGCAATTCCAAAAATATTTCCGTCTATTAAAAAAAAAATTCCCAGATTTTATGAATTTTTCACCATTGAGAACGGTAACCTCCCCTTAAATCAACACAAGAATGTTAAATTTTAACACAAAAAATTTAACAAGGACCAATTGTTACACAAATACACAAAATTTTTAACTGTGTACGAATCTGAGCAAATTATAAAATTTTATTACTTCTCCAATGGTAAGGGCTGTTATTGATTTAAATCACTTTGATTTGATCAATCTTAAAAATTTCAATTTTAATATTTTAATCTTTAAAAAATTGTGCTAATATAGATGATCAAAATACCTACGATTTAAAAATTTTTGGTATAAAGCAGGGCTGATAAAAATCATTATTTTTTTTATTTAAATCAAAAATAGATTTTTTTTAACATTATCAGTATATGAAATCTCCAAATTTTTATTTGTGAGTAGTTTATTAAAGAAATGAAGAAAAAATTAAAAAGACAACACAAAAATGAAAAAGTGACATCGTTATATTATATAAAAAAAAAATAGAAATTCTTTTAAAAAAATTGAACTATTAACGGACATTTTTTTTAATCAAAATAATAAATAAGAAGATAATTAAAAAAACGTTAAAATATATATTACTGATGAGAACAAAATTTTAAAATTATAAAAATTAGAGAATTATTTGAGAAATTGAATAAAAAAAAATCAATAAAATTTTGTAAAACTTAAAAAAATGTTAAAAGAAAATAAATTTTATGAAATACAAGAACAATGTTCAAATGAAAATATTTAGTACAAGATTAAATTTACATAATATAAAATAAAAGAATAAAAGCTTTCAAAAAAGTAGGAAATTGGGAAATTTTAAAAGTGTAGATAAAACTACTAAATGAATGTTTTAAAAAATTTGTAATTATAAGATAAAAATTAAACCATTGAAAAGAAGGGGAAATGTTTTTTAGAAATGGAAAAATGATGACGAAAATTAAAGAACTGATTCAAACGCAAAGAAGAACTAAAATACTTTTTCTATGAGGAAGCAAAAATAATGAAACATCAAGAAATTTAAAGAAATAAGAAGAAAATAGAGAAATGTTTTTTACATTAATCTAACAAACTTAAAAAAATGTAAAAAATACAAAAAATAAAATTAAAAACATTGTATATGCCAAAACAAATAAAAAGAAAGTCCACAAAGGAAACTTAAAAATCCTTTCAAAATAAAAAAGTTTAAGCAAATTAAACTAAACACATTTTTATAATATTAAACTTTAAATAAGTTCAACAATAAATTTTGAAAATAAAGAGAATCTAAAAACTTCATGGAGAATTAAGTAAGTTTGCAAAAAATCGCTCAAAAAATAGACAAAAAGTAAAAAAAATTGGATAAACTTACATACAAAAAAAAGAGTATTTATTTATAAAAACATGGAAATAATTATAAAAATCAACGAAATAAAAAGTTTAGTGAATGTTATAATAACGAAATTGTGTAAAATAATATTAAATAATTTGCATAAAAAGAGGAACATTAAAGAAAATCCGAAAATAAATAGACAAATAAAAAAAAGAAAGAATATCAAAAGTAAAAGTAGAAAAAAACTTAAAATTTTGCAAAAATAAGAAAGTATAAGATAAAAATTAAACCGTTTCAAAAAATTGAAATCTCTTAGAAGTCTTGTAAGATTATTTAAAAAAAGGATTATTGTGAATATGCATGAGAAATAAGTAATATTATTTAATTATTTTGCATTAATTAATATGCATTTGAATTTGAATTAATTGAATTAATTGAATTAATTGACGTTTGGAATTTACATAATTATAATGACTTAAAGATAAAATTGTAATACTATATTTTGCTATCTTCATATAAGGGCTGTTATTGATTTGGAAAATTTGCTTTAAAATCATGATTTAGATAAAAAAACTTTACAATTTTCCGGATGTCTAAAACTAAAACATTTTTTATATGTCTTTTTATTTTAGGCTTTTCTTTAATTTTCCTTCTTTTATGTAAATTATTAATTTATAATTTTAAGTTTAATATTATAAAAATGTGTTTGGTTTAATTTGCTTAAACTTTTTTATTTTAAAGGGATTTGTAAGTTTCTTTTGTGAACTTTCTTTTTATTTTTCTTGATATATCTGTACAACATTTTTTAATTTCATTTTTTGTATTTTTTACATTTCTTTTGTTTGTTAGAGAAAAACATTTCTCTATTTTCTTCTTACTTCTTTAATTTTCTTGATGTTTCACTATTTTTGCTTCCTCATATAGAAAGTATTTCAGTTCTTCCTTGCGTTTTAATTAGTTTTTTAATTTTTGCCATCATTTTTCCATTTCTAAAAAGCATTTTCCCTTCTTTTCAATTGTTTAGTTGTTATCTTACAATTACGAATTTGTTAAAACGTTTATTTAGTGCTTTTGTCTACATTTTTTGAATTTCCCAATTTTCTACTTTTTTGAAAGCTTTTATTCTTTTATTTTATATTATGTAAATTTAATCTTGTACTAAATATTCTCATTTGAACATTGTTCTTGTATTTCATAAAATTTATTTTCTTTTAACATTTTTTTAAGTTTTACAAAATTTTATTGATTTTTTTTTATTCAATTTCTCAAATAATTCTCTAATTTTTATAATTTTAAAATTTTGTTACTTAAAAATAAATTTTTGGTGATTTTATATACTGATAATATTTTTAAAAAAATCTATTTTTGATTTTAATCAAATAAATCAGATTTTTTGATTCTTTTATCAAAATCGTGATTTTTATCAGCCCTGCCGATGGTGCAACATCACAATATAAAAATAATAAAATAAATATCTATTTCGAAACAGTCGGATTTGCCATGGAATGCTCATTTAGGACAAAGATTGGCGTGCTGCCCAAATGTTTTCCAATTTCTCAAAAAATTTAAAGTTGCAGTTGGCTGTTTCGATTTTCTTGAAATTAGGTGAACGTTTTAGCATTAGGTATAAAAAATTTCGGAACCAGAGAGATTTTCTAAATTCCGGAAATATCCGGAAAATCTGAGTTATCCTAGTTTCTGGAATGCAATGTCCCTGAGACTTTTCAATAGATTCCGTTCACATTCACGGGAATAGTGAATAACTTATGAGTGTTCCAAATGAAAAGATTTTTTTTTATTTTACCAAAAGAAAAAAAAACATTTTAATTCAATTTTTTTTCTTCAAAGAGCTCTTATGATTTTTTAAAAATACATAATCATATCTCGAGATTCCTCATTGAATACTGTTTCATGCTTAAAGTTGAACATAACTGCACAAAATATTAATTATTATTAACCTAGATCAAGTAACCAATTATCAGAGCATAAAAGTTAAATGGTATACCTTTAAATAAAATAAAAACTGGATTGAGGGCTCTCGAGTAAAAAATGTTCAACCACTTTAGTTGAAGATTTTCTCAATTAACGTAAGTAACTGAATTTTCAACGACCGTAAATGAAAAGCAGATTAATTATATTACTGAGAGTAATTATTGTTAAAGAAGATATCACATCCTGAAAGTTGTACGACTTAGACAAAATTAAGAAAAGGTTTATTTTTTTAAATTTTTTACTGAACTTTATAAAAGTGTATCGAATAAGAAAGGGGATATTATAAACTATAATACTGGTAATTAAATAGTAATAAAATATTAAATAAATATTAAAATTCATTAATATCAAACGTTCAAAGTATTTTCAACTTTTTGAAGTAATTCAAAAATTCTGGAATAAAGAAATTGCAGAGAAAAAGTACCGGGAAATAGAAATTACGTTAATTAAAAATTCGGATACATTAAAAATGTTAATAAACTGTTAATAGAAAACTTGATTTTCGGTAACATAAAATTAAGGTGAAATATAATTTGGATAATATTCATGCATTTCAATAGAATCTCACCCGAAATTGAATCTGAATTGAAAGTTCGTTCCATTGAAATAAGTTTCAACTCTTTGAGAAGATTTGCCACTTTAATTGGAGTAGTTGAGCTTTCGCTTCAAGTAGCATGAAGTCTCATTTGATGCAATTAAAAAGAAAGTAACTAATAGTGAAATACTAGTAAAAAATTAAATATAAATAATATCGACAATATTAATACGTGAAAATAATTGTGCCTTTGTATTATTTATTTATTTATTTATTCACATATTGTCACGTGTTTACATATAGACTCTCGAGAGCAACTTTATTAAAGGATATATAAAACAAAGAATGAACCAGAATGAGAACGTAATCGAAATTCTAGATAGAACTGAATAAAACCGTAATTTCGTTTCAACTTTCCCATCTGACTTTTTTACATTTGATTAAAACTCGATCTGCTGATAAACCTTGGGTCTTAAATTCTAGTAAAATAGGGTTTTATCCGGAAATCAGTTTCTGAGGTGAAGAAATCTCTATTCCGCCCCTTCTCCATTTTCCTCATCCTTCAACTAGTGCAGCACATACAAAGCAAAAGCAGCAGGTACTTAATTCGCCAAGTGGCCTGAAAGTGTTTCACCTCTTCTGGGATTTCCACCCAGTACTTAAGTGCACATGTGCTTAGAATGCACTGGTAGAAATGATTCAGGAAATTCAGATATTTTCGTAGCTCCGAATGTTCGGTTCAATGAAATTTGTACTCCCTAATCAGATATTTTCTTGAATTAATTTTGTTGCAAAAAAAATAGGAAAAAGGTTAATTTATTTTCATGTGCATTTGAATACTCACCCGTGTGAAAAAGTTGGGTGGGTGCCAGTTTTGGGACCCATATGGGTTTCCCAGATTCAAGGTGGGCCCCAGTTGGGTCTTCCCACTGGGAAATTAGTGGGCTTGTAATGCTCAACCCCTCGAAAAAAATGAGTTAGACGCTGCTGCTAACCAAACTTAGCAGTCAATTATTTAGTCACCACAGCTAAATATTAGCTAAGACTGCTAAAAGTTAGCTGTGGAAGCAAACAGAAGTGGATCCCACAGCTAAAAATAGTTATTTGTCATAGGGACAGCTAAATCTTTTTAGCTGTTATATCTACAAATATCAGGAACTATACAGAAAACGTTTTAGCTGTCTTAGCTAATATTTAGCTGTGGTGACTAAATAATTATCAGCTAAATTTTTTAGCTGCGGTAGCTAATTCATTTTTTTCCGTTCCGGTTATTGCCAATTCAAAGAAAATATGACCAATGTATAATAGGGTGGTCCAAAAACAAAATGTTAGAAATGTTAAGCTCCCACCCCCTAGAATTGTTCTATTTCGAAAAAAGACCCGATTTTTTAAATATTTAGAGGTCGCTCAAAACGTTCAAAGTTTTCCATGCAAGATACATCGGAAAAAAAACTTTTTTGTAGAATAGATATAAAATCCATGCAAATTGACATTTTTTGATCGAATACGCTGCTTCTCTTCAACAGAGTTCAAAGATTAAGATCCAATAATTTATTTAACAGTTTTTTATTATTAATTATTTTTTAAAGGACCCTAAAAAATCCTCATAAAATAAAAAAAAACGTATAAGATTATTAAAAAATAGTTACAACCACTTTTTACAATATTTTCTACAAAAATTTCCTTTGATTACATACAAATTATTTACTAACAATTGTTGCATGTGTTTCTTAATTTTTTTAAACAAATTGATATTGTATATTTGAAACTATTCATCTAATAGAGCTAGAGAGTTGTAACTTTTTTCTAATTTTGCTACTATTCAAGTCTAGAAAGCCCAATATTAGAAAAAAACTAAATATAAAATTATAAAAATTGTTTAAACAAATTAATATTGTTTATTTGCAACTTTTCATCTAATAGAGCTAGAGAGTTGTAACTTTTTTCTAATGTTGCAATTATTCAAGTCTAGTATAACCCAATATTAGAAAAAAATTAAAATACAAAATTGTAAATATTGTTTAAACAAAGCAATATTGTTTATTTGCAACTTTTCATCTAATAGAGCAGGAGAGTTGTAACTTTTTAAAATTTTTTTTAACTTTTTAAGTCTATCAAAGCCTAATATTTGTAAAAAAAACTAAAGTATATAATTAGAAAAATTGTTTAAACAAATTAGTTTTTTTTATTTGCAACTTTTCATTTAATATAGCTACATGGTTGCAACTTTCTTTTAATTTTGCAACTTTTCAAGCGTATAAACGCTTAATATCAATAATACACGAAAATCCACAATTATGAAAATTGTTTAAACAAATTAATATTGTTTATTTGCAATTTTCCATCCAATTCAGCTAGAGAGTTGCAATTTTTTCTCAATTTTGCAACTTTTCAAGCCTATAAAAGCCAAATAATAATAATGAATAAAAATCCACAATTACGAAAATCAAACAAATTAATACCTATTGTTTATTTATAACTTATCATCTAATTGAGCTATAGATGAGTTGTAACTTTTTTTTAATTTTGCAACTTTTCAAGCCTAGTAAAGCCTAGTACTACCTGTAAAGAAAATCAACAACTGAAAAACTGTTTAAACAAATTAATATTGTTTATTTGCAACTTTTCATCGAATGAAGCTAGAAAGTTGCAACTTTTTCCTAATTTTACAAGCTTTTATTTTTGGTAAGATAAGAATAAATGTAGCGAGAAGTATGTTAGTGGCATTAGAGTCAAAGTAAGAATAAATGTAAAACACAGTAAAAACAATAAAATTTATATAAACTTACAATTCCCTTGATTTATTTGATAAAGAAACTGCAAACAAACAATATAAATATGTTTAAACAATTTTTATAATTGTTGATTTTACTTTACAATTAGTACTGGGGTTTACTAAGATAAAAATATTGCAAAATTAAGAAAATGTTAACTCTCTAACTTAATTAGATGAAAAGTTGCAAATAAACAATATTAATTTGTTTAAACAATCTTTACAATTGATCTTTTTAGTTTACAGATAGTATTGGGTTTTACTAGGCTTAAAAAGTTGCAAAATTAAAAAAAGTTACAACTTTCAAGCTCAATTAGATAAAAAATTGCAAAGAAACAATATTAATTTGTTTAAACAATTTTTATAATTGTGGATTTTCGTTTATTATTAGTATTGGGCTTCTATAGGTTTGAAAAGTTGCAAAATTAAGAAAAATTTACAACTCTCTAGCTCAATTAGATAAAGAATTGCAAATATACAATATTAATTTGTTTAAACAATTTTCATAATTGTGGATTTTTGTTAATTATTTGTAATGGGCTTTTACAGACTTAAAAAGTTGCAAAATTAAGAAAAAGTTTAAACTCTTTAGCTCAATTAGATGAAAAATTGCAAATAAACAATATTAATTTGTTTAATCAATTTTTATAAATTTATAATTATATTGGGCTTTACTAGACTTTAATAATTGCAAAATTAGAAAAAAGTTACAACTCTCTAGCTCTATTAGATAAAAAGTAGCAAATAAACAATATTAATTTGTTTCAACAATTTTTATTCTTTTAGATTTTTTCCAATAGTGGGCTTTACTAGACTTGAATAGTTGCAAAATTAGAAAAAAGTTACAACTCTCTAGCTCTATTAGATGAATAGTTTCAAATAAACAATATCAATTTGTTTAAACAAATTAAAAAACACATGCAATAATTGTTAGTAATTAATTTTTATGTAATTAAAGGAAATTTTGATGGAAATTATTGTAAAAAGTGAGAATAAATATTTTTTTAACGATCTTTCACGTTTTTTTCGTTGTATGGGTGTGTTTTTTAGGGCCCTTAAAAAAATAGTTAATAATAAAAAATTGTGAATTTTCGCAAGAATTTTTGGGGTGATTCTGGCATGTTCCGGGCACGATATCGCGGTCCCGCAAAGTGTTTTGATATTCTTTAGGAATTTATTGCTTAAAGTCAGAGCAATAAAAAACTTTGGCATTAGTTTGAATTTTGTTATGTTTTTTACTGAAAATTGGAATTTTCGCAAATTTAGGTGTAGTTTCTCTGAAACGTTTGTTTATATTCTCAAGGCATCTATAAATAAGTATTGAAATACGCAAAAAAAAGTTTTTTTCTTATTTGTTTTTGCAGCAACGTTTTTAACTTCAGTTATATGTGGAAGTTCTGACAATTGGAAATTTGGTTAGTTGAATATTCTGTTAAATGAAAGTTCAGTGATTTCAAAGTCCGGAGAAATAAAAATTCGGTGATTTCAAAGTTGGGATAAATGCAAGTTCGGGGAGTGGAAAAATTTAATAAATGCAATTCCGTCAATTTAAATATTTTGGCAGATGCGAATTTGGTGATTTTAAATTATTATGACAAATGCAAGTTCAGGGGACTAAAAATTCTGACAAATGCATGTTCGAAAAATTACAAATTCGGACAATTAAATTTCCGGCAGTTGCAAATTCGGTCAATTGGGTTTTTGAGAAACATTTTCAGTTTTAATTTAAAAAAATATTTTTTGCCATCTCATTTAGAATTGATAGAAATAAAGATAGGAGGCTCGAATTCTTAACTAAATTTTAGGAAATAAACTCGTGAATTATTGGATGGTTAAAATACGACTTTTTGCCACTTCAACTGTGCAGTTAATTTTCGTAAAAATTCCTCAAATTTTTGCATTTCCTTTCCGCCTCTACGTGTATTTTTCCTTCCTTCTTTCCTTTGTCAATAACGACATTTCACCGAATGATTTACGCGTTGGAGTGAACGTGGACGCCAAAGAACGATTTGCAGGGTGTGACTTTTCAAAACGAACGACAGAAAAGAAACAAGAGCTTTATTTCAACTTGCTATTTGCCTAGTATTGTTTTCGGAAACAGGACTGTAAAACTGGTTCTGTGTACACAGAATAAATTATATATAATATATTGAAAATAAGAGAGAGAAAACGATCCTGTACCTTTTCTAAAATGCTTTTGAGCAAATTAAAGTCATTTTTCAACAATGCTTACATAGAAAACTATGTCAGTCATAAAAAATAATTTATTTTCGTTTGATCAAAATGAATGGAATTGTTACACATTTTTACGTTCTGAATGAAATTCAATTGGTTTCAAATTTTTTTAGGAATAAAAGAGGATTAAATTACATTCGATTCTGACTAAATACCTAATCAATAACGAACTTAAAATACAAAATAAAAATTTTAAATCACTGTAAATAAATCCATTAATCTTGGTTTGAAATTGGAATCTATCAGTTCGAATGAATGCAGAATTAAAATTAAAATGTTCCGTTTCAATAATTAGAAGAAAGTACAGACCATTTTGCTTGAAATTAAAAATGATAACAATATCCTTCGAGATTGCAGAGGTTAAAAGAAATAGCACCATTAACGATATACCTTGTTAAAAAAAAAAGGAGGAAAATTCGACTTCTAGTTCTTTCAGCTTTTTCGCTTTTTACAGTGAAAAAAATTTCATGTGGAAGAAGAACAAACGAAAATTGAGAACATGTAGAAATGTATAAAAACCCTCTCTATGCAAAATAATGCTTACGTTTTACGTGTATCATCATTTTTTACGATTTATTACACGCAATGTTTTCTTTATAATATATTTCTGTTAAATCTGACTCTAGGATAAAAGAATTTTATATTAAAATAAAAATAATTTGGAAAATATTTTCTCTTTAAATACAAATACTTTTTAAAAAAACATACTCATATTTAAAAAAAGGTTTTAGCACAGAAAATTATGCTGGATTAAAATAATCAGAGGTGGATTACTTTAAGCGATCTTCAAAATATTTAAATTCAATTTAGTTCTACAAAAGGAAAATAAATTACTGTTTTATTGAACTTGAAACAATTTTTTTTGAAAATGTGTATAATTTGAGTAAAAATTTTTTTTTTTATATTACATGCAAAATACATTTTTGAAAATTGTTTAAATTCAATTAAGATTTTTTAATCTACATTACATTTTATGTCAACTAACTAACATATTGTTTTGTGACTTATGTCTTGTTACTTATGTCTTATGTTTTATGTCTTCTGTCTTATGTTTTGCGTCTTTTGTACTTTGTCTTTTTTCTTATGTCCTATGTTTTATGACTTATGCCTTGTGTTCTAAGTTATATACTTTATAACTTACATCTTAGTATTTGTCCTATATCTAATGTTTTAAATCTTGTGCCTTATGTTTCCCGTTTTTTGTATTTTGTTTTATATCTTATGTCTTATATCTTATGTGTTATGTTTTATGACTTATGCCTTGTCTCTTAGGTTTTATAATTTGTAACTTATGTCTTATATTCTATGTCTTGTGTTTTATGTTTTACATCTTTTGAATTTTGTTTTTTTTCTTATGTCTTGTCCCTTATATTTCACATTTTAAGATTTATGCCTTGTGTTCAAAGTTATATACTTTATGACTTATGTCCTATGATTTATGTCATATATCTTATGTCTTGTGTCCTATGTTTTACGTCTTATGTATTTTGCCTTATGTCTTATATTTTTTATGTTCTATGACTTATGCCTTTTGTCCTAAGTTATATACTTTACAACTTATGACCTATGACTTGTCCTAAATCTTATGTTTTATGTAATGTGTCATATTTTTTTACGTCTTTTGAATTTTGTCTTATGTTTAATGTTTTATGACTTATGTCTTGTGTGTTAAGTTCGAGGTTAAGTTTTATAATTTGTGACTTATGACTTATTACTTATGTCTTATGTTCTATGTATTGTGTCTTATAATTTACGTCTTCTGTATTTTGTTTTTTTTTTCTTATGTCTTGTCTCTTACATCATAGGTTTTATGACTTATGTCTTGTGTTCTAAGTTATATACTTTATGACTTATGTCATCACATAAAATTATGAGCTTAACTTGGCCATTTGAGATTTTGTATTAAAAAATTATCAGCTTTTGCAGTTTAAAAATTTGTTTTCAGTTTTTCCGACTTTTTTAAAATAAACAAGGAGGTTTTGTATTAGCTTAGCTTTCAGAGCTTAATTAACGTTCAGTGAAGTCAATGGATATAAATCTCTCGATGCTCAAGGGATTCGCGACCGCTCCGGCACTTGTTTGCTGAACGTCTTAATGCGTTAAGTTGAGCTCCGCAGTTTTAAAACCAACATT
This sequence comes from Ganaspis brasiliensis, assembly GCA_037103525.1. Classification (NCBI taxonomy): domain Eukaryota; kingdom Metazoa; phylum Arthropoda; class Insecta; order Hymenoptera; family Figitidae; genus Ganaspis; species Ganaspis brasiliensis. Next base: position 2,751,700 of record JAZKLR010000040.1, on the reverse strand, counting down.
CAACGACACGTTTACTTTATAAAAAAAATCTACTCTCGAGATGGTCTGCTTCTATTTGCAGATTAAATTTTTTAATCTCACAAAAAAATTGCAAAAAAGTTTCATTTTAAGAGAGCATATACCAACTCGTTATCTCTCTTAAAAACGCAAAAAAAAATAAATTGTTTTAAACTTAGAAGAACACTCTTGTTAAAAGGGCTATTTATGAACTACGTTAAATGATACGCTTTTTATCTTTCAAATTCATAAAAGTTAGTGAAAAATTTCCACATCTTTATTTTCTGTTTAAAAGTAACTTTTATTACATAGGCTTTTAGCTTTTAAGTCTCTTAAATACATTTATCTTATTTATTAATATAATTCATCAATTCATAAATTACGTCTGATATTTTTAAATCAACAATTTTAAATTTTGACTTAAAAAAATATTATCGAAACCAAACATACGAGTGTATTTGTTATTAAATTTGTCATTTATAATGAAAAAATTATATTCCATAAAATAAAATTTGATTAAAGGTAAAATCATAATTATTATAAAAAAACGAAATCTTCAAACTGAATACTTCCATTATTAAATGAAACATTTTTCAAACTTCACGTCAAAAGCAATAAAAATTGATTATAAACATTGAAACAGTAAATGGAAATTCATCAACATTTCGCCAAACAGTTAATAAAATTCAATCTATTTTTTTTTTTGACGTTTCACGATACCGCTTCATATTTTTAAAGTAATTACAAAATAATAAAAAAATGTTTTCACAATAAAAAGAATAATCCGTCAAAGAAATAATACAGTCCGCTAAACTGTTTATTCGTAAAATTTTCTGTTGTAGCGGTTATAAAATTTAAATATCTGCCTGAATACGTAATTTTTGTAATTGAATTTTGTGATTAATGAACCATAATAACACCTGGTGATATTAAAATTTTAAAATAATAATTCTCACATTATTTATTTCAGATTTAATTTTGTACGATAAAAATTAAAACATGTATGACAAGCTATAAAAAAAGGAACCTAAGAAACAAAAAATTTTAGGTTACGTATCATTGATAGTTTTATCTGGATTAAAAGTTCCTTTTCAATTATAAAAAACTAAAAATCATATTTTATTGAATATTTTGGATGTACTGAAAACTTAGTTAGCGCCCAACTAGGGACAAATTGGGAAGATTTCTTCACTGCCGTACAACTTAAAAAGATACATGAGTTACATTGTCGTTTAGGTCGATATTCGTGTGGCTTGTTTTGCGACTATCGACCTAAACGATAAAGTCACTTACGTATTGTTTTTAAGTTGCACAGCAGTACACTAAATTTTGTTAAATAGAAAAAATTAATGCCTTGTGGTTTTTTGTAGAGTTTTAATAAATAAATAATCAAGTTTTATGGTTGTTGATCGTAAAAATAATAAAATTTCTCAGATTTTCCTTTTGATACTGTGATTTTGCAGCGTTATTATTACAGCTTTGTGTGGAGGGCAATATATAAGGTTTTTCAAACTGAGGTTGAAACAACTTTGTTGAAAAGAGGCGCGGGAGTTTATGCGAAAATAAAGTGGCGTAGTAAAACCGTAGAGCGTATATTCACAGAGTTTCGTTTTGATTTGAGATTCTTTTTCGATTTATGTCGCTCTGTTTCAGGGCAGCTTGAATTCCTCTGTATATATATATATGTATATAATAAAGAGAAAGAGGGTATATAGAGGCTATAGAATAGGGTACAGAGTACAGAGTGTGGGTGTACACACTGGCATGGTATTACGTGTTTTTGTGCATCCATCCTACGGCATGCAATGTCCTCATAAGGGTCTGTCGTGTACGGGATTACCTGGTGCTCGCATGTAGTCAACGATGGTGTTACTCTCCATATTTCGATATATGGCCGAGAGTATAAGTGTATGGTAAACGTCATGAAATTCAGCCACTTCAGTCATATGAGATTTCGTGTACTATAACAGGTAATTTATGTCTACTTTACTAGACATTTTACTAGAAATAGTTTCCTCATAAAAATGCAATCTTATAAGTCGTAATATTTCAAACTAAAGAAAATCCCCAGGAAAAGTCATTTTTTCACTAAATTAAAGTTGTGAATTGCTCCTTAAAGATTGTTCTGAAATGTATTGCTTGAATAGAGAATAAAAAAGAAATGAGAACTAGGGATCACTATAGGCATTTAACTTTATAGGTCAAATGTTGAAGGAAAATTGAAATTTTTGTGTATTAAAAAAATGTTGTTTATTTAATAAAGATGTTAATAAAGATGAAAAAAATTCTAAAGACGTTCTTAAAACGTCTTTTAGCGAACATTGTGGAATTATCTTAGGGGTGTCGAAGTTTAGAAAAAAAATTTAAGGCCTTTTTAAGGATATTGAAAATTAAAGAAAATTATTAAGAAATGACGAAGGAATGGAAACTAAAAGAAAGGAATTAAAAATTGAAAGCTAAAATTTTTGCAATTGAAGAATTCGATTTCGAGAAAACAATTTAAAATTGAAGAAATTAAGAGGGGTATGGGATAATGGGTATAAAAATAGCACTTTGTGGGAGTTTTTTCAAAAGAAACTATTAAAGTTTCATTATTAAATGTTTCGGCATATTTATTAGTTTAATTATTATTTTATTAATTCAATTATTCAATATTTAATAAATTACTAATTAATTATATAAAAAATTTAATAATTTAATAATTTTATATTCTTATTAAAAAAAAGAACATTTTGCGGTGGACACTATAAGTCTTCTCAAAATCTATTTAGTAAAAAAAAATAGTATTCTCAAAATCATCTGAAACAAAATTTTTGGTAAAAATTATTAATTTGGAAGTAAATCTAGGTCGCAACGTTGTCCTTTTGTTAAAATTTTTTTTTTCAATTTTTGACGCTTGTTTTAAGCCAAACTTTGAAATTTGTTTAGGATGAATTTCAGTTTTTATTTTCAATATTTTTTAATGAAAATTTCACGAAATAGTTTTTAAAAGTCGTGCATATATATGACGAAACATTTAATAATAAAACTTTAAAAGTTTCTTTTAAAAAAATTCCCCCCAAAAAGTGCTATTTTTATACCCATTATCCCATCCCCTCTAAAAGAAAAAAATTAAAGAAAAATTCAAAACTGAAAAAACTAATTGAAAATTGAGAAATAATTAAAAATAATGAAAAGTATAATTAAAGCAGAAGACAATAATTTAAAAATTAAAAAGTAAAATTTATATTTGAAGAACATGAGCAAAAAGCTCGGATTCTTCTCATATTTGGAGGATTATTTGAGGGGCTGATAGTAAAAACGAGTTATAATAATGATGGGAGCAAAAGTGGGTTAAAAGCAGTAAGAGCAAAAACGGGTCAAAAATTGTAAACTATTTATTTATTTATAAAAGATGCTTTCGACTGTTTCGGAATTATTTTAATTTACAAATATTGTTTTAATAATTTCGAATGTTTTCCTGTAAAAATAATTAAAAGACATTTGATAATATAGTTTATAAATAAAGAAATAGTTTGAAACATTTGACCCGTTTTTGCTCTTAGTGATTATAACCCACTTTTGCTCCCATCATTATTATAATCCATTTTTACTATCAGGCCCTCATTTAGGCTCATTGTATGAAACTAATTTATGCCCAGTATTGCACCACCTCCATATTTTTATCATAAATTACTCTTTCTTTTTAATTAATAACTGTATATTTTCTTTACTTTATTCAAAATAGTATTTGATATTATTTTTTAGCCCCTGAAATGCATGTAATCCCATAGAAATGGGGGGCCAACTCCTTTTTAGTGCTTATAATCAATGTAGGTATACATTAAGAATTTTAGCAAACTTTAGAAGTTTTTTTTAAACTATTAGCTATTTTTTAAATATTAGCTAGAACTTTTTTAAGCCTTAAATCATTTTTTCAAAAGGTGCTGGGCACCCTGATGGTAGATCCTGAAATTTATCTAAATTTTAGTAAAAAATGTAATGTAATAGCTAGCAACTCGGGTTTTGAAATAGTTTTTGAAAACCGTCAGCTCTTTTGAAGAAATTGTTGAAAACCAATCTGTTTTTAGTACGGAAAGATTGGTTTCACTCAGTCTCAGCGATAGATTTTAGAACAAAGGAATGACAGCACATTGTGGAATGAATTAAAGGCATTGGCATAGATTGGGATTTCCCATGCTTCGTAGAAAATTCACGAAGCTTGAGTGCTTCTGTACGACTCGTTACAACGAACGACCTGTGAACTATTGATCTATGCAGCTATTCTAAATATCAGTTCAGGAGCTTCGGACTTGTCTCATGTTTCAATGAAGCTGCCTCGCTCATTAAGTACTTTCAATGAATTATTTTTTACATCTCCAATGAGTTCAGTTGAGTTCAATTCCCTTCTGATAATCCCTTCTGAAACAATTATTCATTTTATAGGTTTACATTTCCGGAAAATTATTCTTCATGTTCTTTTTAAAACTCGGTCCTTGTGTTTTTGATTCAAAATTCGAAACTTACGTAATTTAATGTATGTTAATAAACGACCTTAAATTTCACTAGATAAAAAATATTTATGAAACTTTTTTTAAAGGTGAGCATTCTTTTTTTTTTAGCGAGAATATTTCATTCATAAATTTGTACAATGTGGACATTGTCTCATTCTGACCCACGTCTCAACCACATATATGTAGAAAACAGAGGCTCCTAACGAGTTTTATTATCCATGGAAATTGAGACGTGCACAATGTGTACTCAACCACAATGGCCACAAAAGAAATTTTCGCTACCACTTTTAAACCCTTTTAAATGTCAGTAGTAGCGCACTAAAACCACAATTCCTACAAAAGACATACTCTAACAACATGCATAAATTTTCAAATTTAACATTTTTTTGTTACTGAGTATAAAACTGCTATAATATTGAAAATATTTATTATATCTGATGTCCTGCATCAATACGGTATTTGTAATTCGAAGATTTGATTTTCGTATATCTACTATACTAATAGCATTCGACAACAAAAAATATTTCATATGTGATGGGGAAATTATTACTTGTCTCCAGGGTGAGAAATCATTGTCTCATCTACATGTGAGGTTCTACCACATAGAATTTATTTTCTATCGTCAAAAAAAAAAAATCCTTTGAGTTCCTCTTTCCAATTTCCATATCAATTTGATTGACGATATTTGCACAATGATGAGGTCATGTTCGAATTATTGTGTCTCCATACATTTAAAAAAATTATTGTTACATCCTACAAACTATTGAAAAGTAACTTGTTGTGTCTGTAACGCAACAAAATTGTCTAGCTACTGACCTTGAAAATCTTGATTTTTTCATAAACTTTTCTCTCACCTTAAAATCACCTTGAATCTAGAAACGAATTTTTGAATCACAATAAGTTTCACAGATTATCGCAATTATTTTTTTGCTATTAGGTATCTCATAAAATATTCAAAATCTCTAAAAAATATTTCCGACAAAAGTTATGCCAATTTTTAATGCAGTTTTATTAGTGGCGATGAATTAAAGTAGTTACGAAGAAAAAACCGTCATTTTACTCATTTTATTGAAAAGTATATTTGTAATTTTGTATACGATTCACCCACTTTTATATAGAAAATTTTTCAACACAAAATTTCTTTAATTTTACATATTTTTTAAGAAAACTATTACAGAAAAATTTGTTCAAAAAATTTCGAAAATTATAAATTTTTGATTTTTGAAATTTTTCTAGTTTTGACAATATTGATCAAAAATGGCTGGCTAAGAACAATTATGTTCTTCGATTTTTAATTATTTTTCTCAGTTTCTAATAACGTTCTCCGATTTTTTCATTTGTTTTTCCCAGTTTTTAATTATCATCTATTTTCCAATAGATGTTTAATTATTTATTAGACATAAACAGGGAAACCCCTTTAAAACATTTGATAAAGAGAGAGAGAAAAAATGTTCTTTAATCTTTTAATTATTTTAGTCAATGTTCAATTGCATTTATAAAATTTAAATTAATTTCTCAAATACCATTATCATCCAATTATCATCAATTTAAAAAAATGATAATTTCTTCAATTTTCAATACATCTGTCAAAATTTTCAATTATTTTTTCAATATTTTTAAGAGGTTTTCTTTAATTGTTGTCATTTGCTGCAAATATCGGTTATTCATTTCATTTTTAGTCATTTTCTTAAATTCTAGTTACTCCAAGTTTTTTAATTTTCTACTTATTTCCTTCAATGTTCAATTTATCTCTTTTAGATCAATAATATTTCAGCTTCTACTTTCTTTAAAACTATTTTCTTAATTTTTAATTTCCTTTATTGTTCAATTATTTTCTTCAATTTTAATTTATATCCCTGGATTTATCAATTTTTTTTCTTCTAAATTCAACTATTTTCTTCAGAGTATCTTATTATTTTCTCCAGTTTAAGAGAATCGTTTCAATCAATAAAAAGGGGGTAATTAACATTACCCGTGTGGAAAAGCCAAGTGGGCCCCAACTGGCGCCCACTTACAAACTGGGAAATACTGGGAACTTTTCCACACATGTTTTTATCCAGAAATTTTTTTTTATCTAATTTCTTTTTTCAATAATTTTTAATTGACTAAATAATTTAAACATGAAAATACACATTTTGAAACGAAAAATGACAAATATTGTATTTGCTTAGGAAGGGAAAGTTTTTTTTTTACAAATTTTCAATTTTTTAAAAAATCAAAGCAATCAGTGCTGAATAATTTCATGTTCCTTGAATTAAAACTATTTTTCATATTCTTTATCATAATGAAATCGCTCAGTTTCCTAAATTGATATATTATACAATTTCACATTTTTGCCTTGATAAATATGAATTTCAATTAGGGTAAGTCGAGGAGAGATGAATCACTTTTTATATTTCTTTATCTATAGCCGAGAATTCGTGAAAAAATCGATTTTGAACACTTGTACGTTTTAGTTCCACTTCTTGTAAAAAAAGACATACGTATACAAAAATTTATTTCTGTCAATATTTCACACTATAATAAACGTTTGAAAAAAAAATCTAGGAGAGATGGATCAAAAAGCAAAACTAAGTGTTATTACTATCGTTTTTCATACAAATAGGACCTGTTAAATATCTATTTTAATCTTAAAGATACCGAGAAATGATACAAGGAAGCACATAAAAAAATGTTTGTAAACTGGATTGAGATGTGAGTAAGTACAAACACTACATATATATAATATATTTATATCTAAAGAAAGTGAAAATACCGTTTATTGATAATTGAAAATTATACTTATTCATAAGTAAAAAGTATACACTTATTGAAAAGGGTTATCTTTTACTTTGGGTAAAGTCTCATGCGGAGGATTAGAGGATCAGGGGAATTAAATAGGCCAATCAGAAAATGCTTTCCAATGTGACCAATTATCTGATTGGTCTATTCTATTCCTCTGATTACCTGATCCTCCGCATGTGACTTCACCCTTAGTCATGTTTATAGAGAAGTGAACCATCTCTCCTCGAACATCGACAAAAAGTAACGTGCGCGATAAATTTAAATAAGTTTTAGAATCATGTTTAATAACATATATTCACCTTACAATAACAGACACACTTCGACGTACATATTACTTTAGTAACAAATTATAACGTCTAAACGTATTATTTTTGTCACGCGACAAAAATATCGGAGTGTCTTTTTTTGCGAATAAAAAAGTGTTTGTCCTATTGATTCCTAAATAAACTTAGTAATGACAAGACTATCTAAATTTTTAGTCTATGTGTCATGACACACTAACTGTCAAAGAACTAGATCAGTAAGTGCAAAAGACTCAAAATGTCGAGAAGTGATCCATCTCTCCTCGACTTACCCTAATATATATTTTATACATTATAATCAGCATATGATGCGAAAATAAAAACCTAATCATCATTGGTTCTATGTAACAATTTATTGTAATCATCATACATACTTCAATGTTAAATAGAGTATGCACTATACATGCCTTTGAAGCAAGAAACAATGGAAAAAAAACATAGAAACATTGTAACAGAAAATTTAAACAATAAATTGTGCACCAGTGGGTATCCAGAGGCCACAGGGCATTAAAATCTCTAATCTAAACTCTCTTGATGTTAGAATAGGCACGCGCATTTTTTTTCGAGTGTACAATGAAACATAAGGTCACGTGCAGCGAAAGAGGCGTCTTGTTAAAGACCCCCCGTTGAATTTTTACCCATACCAGTAAATTTCCGGTGTATGTATTGCGAATATATGATAGGGTGGAGGATGTACAAATGGTGTAGTCGTGCATCGTTGTTAAGACTGCATGGTTTCGCATACTACATATATATAACGTATATGAATGCTTCTGAAGTAGAGAAAGCAGGAAGAGAGGAAAAGGGAGGTCTGAGATTCGCTTGGATCATCTTAACGAGCTACCCTCGTCCACCTATTCGTTTCTCTATGGTAGTTTTTATTACACAAGAAATCCATGCTGAGTATCGTTATCCCCTCTTGGTTTACGCGCGTGTAACTTAGCTTACAGAATGATCTACGAGCAATCTCCAACATCTGTATACACTTCTCCGCAAACAAGCCTTGGTCCATGTACTTTCAGTACCAATATTTATTATTTTAATGCAATTACTTTCCAACAAATTTTACAATTTGTTTATTTTTCCCTTCATTTTATTGATGTAAAAAATCATCCACTCACATCCCAGCAATACACTGAGAAAATAAGTTGACTAAATATAACAAATTTTTGATTAAATTTAGCAGAGTGAGGTTGTTAATATAGCACCTGCAAAGCTCTTTGTTTATTATTAGCAGATTAAATGCTACTGTTAACCTTGAAGTTTGGTTGTGATCGCCGGTATCTTGTGTGTTTTGTTCAGAGTCTCTTAACCTAGAAATTGGCTAGAGGCTTATTTTCTCAGTGTAAGACTGGAATAAGAGAAGTATGATTAAATTCTAAAATTAATTGTTTAGAATATTTGTTTCATAGAATTTCATTACGAAGAATTTTCTTTTAGTTGAAATTTCACATTTTCGAATGTGTTTTTAATCGAACATAAATTAATCCGAATTTTGACCTAACAGACTTTTTAGGTCACCGAATGTGACCTATTAGGACGAATTGACATTTGATCGAAAACTTAAAATGCAGAATGTTTATTTGTCCGAAATTGCAAATGGCCGAAAAAGTAACCGACAGAAATATTTTGGCACGAATTTTGAAATTGACCAATTGCAATTTTCTTCACATAATTTTCTGATATACATATATTTCTGGCAAATGAATATATTCTGGTATTTAAAAATTCGGTTAACCTAAAATTCTTCTAAATTAAAATTCGTTTAAATTGGAATTCTTTAGAATGAAAAGTTGGTTAAAAGGATTTCTGTAAAATGAAAATTCTGTTAAATATGAATTCGGTGACCTAAAAATTCTGTTAGGTCAGAATTCCGATTAATTTATGTTCGATTGAAAACATATTCGAAAATGTGAAATTTCGACTAAAAGAAGACTCTTAATGAAATTCTATGAAATAAATATTCTAAATAATTAATTTTAAAACTTAATAGGTTTATTCTTTGGCGAAAAAATTACCCCTCTTTTTTTATTTGCGAATTAAATAATATTTAGAGGTAGCATAAAGCCCATGAAGTTTTCCATGGCAAAAAATTGAAAAAATTGATTGAAAAATAGAAGAATATAATTTAGTTATTAAACACCAAAGCCCGAAATCCAGTTTTAATTGTAATTTAAGGTATTTCTCTCGCAGTTATACTTGAAAAAATCGATTTTCTATGGATTTTCTTTAAATTGTGAGAAAATGTTATTTTATATGTGCCTTGTATTTGGTTACAATTTCAGGAATATTTACCGTCTAAAATTTGAGATATTAATATTCGAAATTTCAATTTTTATCCTTTTGCATGTAAAATTGAAATTTCGAATATGAATATCTCGAATTTTAGACGGTAAATGTTCCTGAAATTTTAACCAGATACAAGGCACATATAAAATAACGTTTTCTCATAATTTAAAGAAAATCCATAGAAAATCGATTTTTTCAAGTATAACTGCGAGAGAAATACCTTAAAGAAAATAATTGAAAAATGAAGAAAGAAATTGAAAATAAAATACAATAATTAACAAAGTGGAAAATAGATTTAATATTGAAGAAAACAATAATTGAAATTTGAAAAAAGTAAATGAAAAACACATTTGAAATTTCAAGAAAATTAAACAAATTTAATAAAATAATTAGAGTTGCATAACGAGCGAGACGAGCGAGAATCATATAGAAACGAGAATGATTCTCGTTTTCAAACCAGAAGTCTCGTCTCATTCTCGTTCTCGAAAACGAGATTATAAGTTAACGAGAATCTCACCTTTTCTCGTTCATTTCTCGGCAAACAAAAAGAAATAAGCAATGAATATGCACTTATAGACATAAGTCATTATATTATTTTTTAAAATAACAGGATTTAATTAAACAACCTAACTTAGTCAGAATGCTATATTTATAATTTTTCTGTATTTAAGATTTTTATAATTATTAATTAGTAGAATCGAAACAAACATTACAAAGATTATAGTTTAGTTATTAAAATATTTGGAAAGTATATTGTTTAATTTTATTTTTTAATCATTACGCATTAAAAATCTCACTGGAATGACTTATTTTTAGTAACTCTTCTGGCTGACACATGATTAACATTTTCCTGATTTAATTTAATAGAAAATGTACAATATGCAATGTTTAAACATATTTTTAACAGGAAATAAAATAATTAATAAATGAATTGTTTCAATTGCAAAATTTTATAGAATTAAATTTGTTTATTTGGAGATAATAATAATGTTCATAATTAAATAAAAGGCTTTTTTTATCGAGCAACTAGTTGTTTATTAATTTCAAATTTAACACATGAGTTAGAAAAAATAATTATAAACTTGTACATTTCGTAATTATTGTAATTACATTTTCTGCTGAAACAGAATCATTTAAACAAGTTCTTTTTAATATTTAAAATAAAACGTTCTTTAAAATACCATTGTACGAAACAAATCCAAAAAGTTAGGAACAAGTCAAATAAACTTTCATCAACTTTAAATAAAGTTTTATTTTTTTTATGTGTATTTTTGCATTGAAAAAAAGTTACTTTTTCTGAGGTTTATTGTGAGATAGTAACAAAAAATATTTTTCAACCAGACATTTAAAAAAAAAGAGTAATATGGTAAAATATTGTATTTTGATAAATTTATAATAAATCTCCGAAAAAAGTGTTTTTTCTCATGAAAAAATACGTGTACAAATATAAATTCGTAGGCTTTATGGCACAATTGAACAAGAATTTTAAAAAATATTTAAAATTACGAATTTTGTGTTCGATTCGTTACAAAAAGAGGTAGGAATATTTAAAATTTAAAAGTTTAAATTTGAAGGACCAACGTAATTTACGTATGGAGAAATTAATTAAATTTTCTTAAGTGTTATAATAAAAACGATATTCTATAATAATATTATTTTTCACTTTTGCAGAATTTTTATGATTTAATTTTTTATGGAATTTTAATATACACATTTTTTTGGCAGTATAATTCATCTGTTAAATTCATTTATATTATATATTTTTATTTTCTTTGGATTGTAGAGTAAAATAAATATCCTTAAATTCCTTTTCGTGATATCTCTTGAGATGTCGTTTGACTTCTGAAGTGTTCCCATCAGTCACTTTTAAAAATTCGGGTTACCGATGGCTCATTAGATTCACACAGTTTATACCAAGCTTGTTTTACATCCTTTTCGAGAAATATTTCAAAATACTCGGATAAAGGCGCAGCATCATTTTTTCTTCGCTTAAATAGGACATTCTTTCTGTATTCTTTTCTTGTGTAGTACTAGATCTATGAATTGATTTAATATTTTAATATACTAAAATTAGTTATAAAAATGAATGTATTTAATACACCAAGTGATACATAATATAAATTTTTATAATAATAAAATGTAAAAAAATGCAAACTAAAATTGCTTATTTTTTATTTAGTTCTAAATATTGTTAAGAAATGAAATTTAAAATGTTTAAATTATAAGAAAAAATTATTAAAGAAAAAATAAGATTTGTAAAAATTCTACTTTAAGCATAATTTTAAATCAAATTATATTTTTAAAATAAATTTTTTAAATTTATAATAAGTAATTTGTTTATAATACATAATAATTAACAAAATAATATGTTAACAATATTTTTAAAACTTTAAATATTTTTACAAAGCTAAAATTTCTTCTTCTGTGTGTACTATGTTGGGGTTTCAGTCTCTACAGGATCAGATGTTGATAAATCTTCAAGAGATTCATTGCTTTTTCATTTTTTTTTTTTTGACATTTTATTAAAATACAAATTTTTTCTTTTCAAACTTTTAGTTTGACATTGAAAATGACATTCAGCCGAGAATGAACAATTTGAAGTATGTTTTGACAAGACGAGTATAACAAATGACAATCTCTTTTCTCGTCATGAACATATTCTCGTTAATCGAGTATAATTAATATAAAAACGAGAATGTCTCGCTCGATATGCAACTCTAAAAATAATTGAAAAAAAAGTGTTTAATTGAAAAATGTAATTGATATTTACATGAAAAGCATTCCAAACTGATGAATATAATATGATTTGTTTATTTAACACGAAAACCTGGATTTAAAAAAAAACCGTAATTCCACCAAAAAGTGTAGTTGTTACTGCAATTGTAATTTAAAGAAAATAATATTATGATTCATGCAATTATCCAAAAGTGAAGAAAGTTTTTTTAAATAAATAGCAAGGATAAATGAAAAAATAGATTTAATATTGAAGAAAATAATTAAAATTGAAAAAATAATTGAGAAAATAAAAAGACTTGATTTAAATTTGCGAACAGTAATTAATAATTTAGTAAATTAATTGAAAAATAACGAATATAATTCAAAATTGAAGGAAACTATTGAAGAGTGGTCAAAATAATAAATTGAAAATCCAATAGTATCATTGAAATAATTGAAAAATAATTGATATTTCAAGAAAATAAAGAAAAATGTATTAAAATAATTTAAGCAAGTAATAAAGAAATAATTTTTGGCATCAAAAAATTAATAAATTAATAAATATAGAAAACAATCAATCAAAATGCTCAAAAAGATCATTGAAATTTGCAGAGAAAAAATATGCATTTGAAAAAATTTATTGAAAAACGAAGAAAATAAATAGAAAGTGACAAAGCTAAATAAAAAATAATCAAAATATTTGATTATTGATGAGATTGATTGAACAATTGAAGATTATATAATTGTATGATAATTTGAACAAAGTCTTGGGTACTTTTAAAAATCCTTGTGTCCAAATTCAGATATTTATGAGCTTAATAAACCTTCAAAATTTTATTGATATCCGTTGAAGAATAATTGAGGGAATAATCTTGTCGAGAAAAAAAGTTATTACACACACACACAAATTTAACTTTTAAGATGCAAATTAGTTGATTTAGACTGTTTTTGGTAAATCGAAAATCTTAACGATCATAAAGCTTCCTCTATGAAGAAGCAAAAATTGATAAATATAATTGAAAACTGAAGTAAATAATTGAAATCATAATAGAAATTAAATTTTAAAGAATTATTAAAAATAGAAGAAACTTTTTAATCAATTCAAATGTAGTATACTTGAAACTTGGATTAATTGAATTTTTAATTACCTAGTTTAAATTCGAATCCATTAAAAGTTAAGTAAATTAAAATTCGTGTTTATTTAAAAAAAGATGACGAATTTTTAAATAAGTGACAAAAATTGATTAAGTATGATAATCTGTGACACGTATATTGTGATTTGTTTTAAAATTCTAGCTGATATAAAAAAAATCCAAAGAGAATAATAATACTTAAGTTTTAGCAAAGTTTTCAAGGTCGCTGAACACCTTGACTATTCTCTAACCAAATAATTGTATATTTAAATATTAATTGGTTTAATAGAAGTATTTATTTACAGAAGATTTACATAGGAACTTATATTTTTTGAAATAAGTAAATAAAAAATAAGATTCAAAATCTTTGAAAATGTATTCTAGAAAGATTTCCGGAAGGTTTTTAATCTCTAAGAAAGATTCACTTTAATTATTGCGAGTTGTAAAATCAGATTTGTGCGTCTTGCAAATAACCCACATACCACCTAAACTTTCAGTAACATTGCCAACTTTCCCTCAAGTTCCTGAACTTTCAATAAACTTGCTGCAAGTTTAGGAACTTGAGACGAAAGTTGTCAAAGTTCCAGAAAGTTCATGTGAGAACTTGGAATAAAAAATAATTTTTTCAAACTGTTACATATTTTGACAAAAAGCGTCTTATTTGTTTTCAAATTGCGCGTCTTCCAAAACAAATATTTGTTTTCATCCGAAAAGAGTTATTTACCTTGAACCAAAAGGAGTTATTTATCTTCATTGGAAAAAATTCTTCATCTTCATCATTTGCGGCAAAATAAACTCCTCATTTTAAGAATAACCATTTATCTTGATCTTTATAAAAGAATACTGAGATGAGATAACACACTTATTTGTATTTGTATAATCTTCATGCAAATAAATAAAGCCACCAATTCGCTATTTTACCTTGGCTTGTTTTGCAAAAATGAAAGAAAGAAACTAAAAGCAACTCATATTGAAAAGAATTGTATTTGAAGAAAAAGAAAATGATAGGAAATTAATTCAATTGCTTAATACCGTTGGGGAAGAAATTAAAGCAACAAAGAAACCGGATTCGAAAACCGCCAGATGTTTAAAGAGGAGGAACGTGCCAGAATTAAAATAGAGCTGATGGAAAAGAAGAAAATAGAGAAGACAAATATGGAAAACCTGGGTAAATAAACGAAAGAAGAGTGAATTCAGTCAAGTGTGATTAAATCCGATCGTAGTTGCAATGTATTGGGAAAATTTGTAGGTATTTCGTACGTGAGGTATGTCTAGGTCAAACGACAACTTGGTACTAGTCACGAAACAATCATTCTGTTGTTGTTTACTATTGGTGAACCAGCGCCAATGTAGAGTTTCTAGTATTATATAGTTTGTCAACGATAGAGGAACGCCCAATTCGAATACGAGAAGTACAATCAGTGTATGGTACATGTCTGTAGTTTTCTACCTATACCTGTGTATTCATTGCAAAACGTACTGTTTTATTCCTCACCAAACTGTTTTTCGTTTCGGACACCCAAAAGTTGCAAAGTTTTGAAATCCGTTGATCTCAATCGGTGCAAATCCTCTTCGAAAATACTATTATAGCAGAACCCTGAAACCTTTGCATTCTTGTTCGTGCAGAAAGGACAATGCAATCAGTTTCGTGAAACAAACTTTTGTATGATATATATATATTTGTGAGTTGTAGCTGCATTTTCAAACAAACAAAAACGAGATTCGTTATCTACATTTCACGACAATTTATTCTTATACGAAGAGTTCTATGAGAAGACTAAAAAATAAGAAAACATAAAATTAACATTTTGAAAGATATTACTAAAAAGTGTACAAAATAAATGATAATAAACAAGCTTAAAGAGAAACCTATAAAACGAAAAAGATTTGTATAATAGGAAAATTGTTAGATCAATTCTGATAACGATTTTAAATTATTATTGAAGTCGTACGTGGTAAATGGATCTAACTAATAAAATGTCAATTTTGAGAAAAATGGAAATAAAGTTACTTTCTTTTTTTAACCCTTTAATGTCTAAAGGAACATACGTTGTCACATAAACGTATTTAAAACAACATAACTTTTGACCATATAAACCAATTTATGTAAAAATTGGTAGCTGAAGGTTTTTGGGGTCACTGATTACGAATCTTTATTCAGAATTCAAAATAGCGTATCCAATATCGCTGACCAATTTTTGAATTCCAAGTTTCATAGAATTTTTAAAATTTTCAAAAATTGGTTCGCCATATTGGTCCATCATTTTGAATTTTGAAAATCTAATGAAAAATTCGTAATCGGCGATCCCAAAAACCCCCAGATACACAAGTTTCATAAAAATTAAAGTTTTTTCCAAAAATTGGTCCGCCATATTGGATCCGACATTTTGAACTTTGAAAATCTAATGAAAAATTCGTAATCAGCGACGCCTAAAAACTCCAGATACCAAGTTTCATAAAAATTAAAAAAAAAATTAAAAATTGGTTCGCCATATTGGATTCTTATAGAAGAAGCTAAGTGATGAAAATATTTTATAAATTTCAATTTCGTTAAAAAAGATTACTATTTAAATTAGTATTATATTAATTTCTGGAATAAATTTTTAAAAAATTAAAATTTAATACCAATTTTATTAATGCTTATTTTAAAAAAAAACCCTTGTCTCTGATTTCAGATTTTAGTAGTAAACATAATCGTACAAATTTTTTTTCCGTTAAATCGTTTTCGAGTTATCGTGTTCACAAGCAAAAGTATATACACACACACACACACATACATACCATACAAATGGACATACATCAGGAACTCATATAACGCATTTCTAGATAGAGAAAAGTTAATTTGGAGCATTTTAAAAAATTTGTAAATTTAAGGGAATACAAAGCTTCCTTTATGAGGAAGCAAAATAATAAAAAATGAAAGAGAACATTTCGCTTTGTTCTTTTGAGCTTAAAGGAATACAATTTTTTTAAATTGATTAACAATTTTTTCAATTTTAAATAATTCATTTCATGTTTAACTCTTTTTTATTTTGATTTCTATTTCATGAATTATTTACTTTAATTCTCAATTATTTTTATCATTTTTTAATTATTCTCTTCACTTTTTAGTTACTTTCATTATTATCATTAAATTAGTTTCCTAAAATTTTTAATTACATACATTTTCCAACTATTAAAATCAACGTTTCTCAGATGTACCAATTTCTTTTCTAGGAAAGTTTAGGACTTAAAATTATCGGATAATGGCAAAAATTAAAAAATTAAATTTTTGACCGGTTTTAATTATTTATTTAGGAAAAATTTCAAAATTTTGAAAACCTATCTTCTATAATTTTAATTATTTTTCGTCACCAAATCTTTTCCTCGCTTTTTTTAATGATTCCTCACAATCTCTCAAATGGATTTTAGATTTTTTTTTGATTTATCAAGAAAAAAATTAATTTAAAAATGGTAAAAAGTGTCCAAAATTTTTTTTTCAATATTTGATTAAAATAACACGTTTTTAAACCTTAAATTATGCTTGAAAAAAATTGGCGTCCTAGACCAACGGTTTCAAATTTCAATGATTTCTTACGTCAAATATTTATCTTCTTCCAAAATTTTCACTATTTTTTATCACCAATTTTTTAGTAGGTCTATTTTTATAATTCTGAACAAAATTAAGTTATAATATATATAATATTTCCTTCCAAATTGTATGATTAAAGAAAAGATTCAACGATCTTAGAAAGGTGAGATAAATAAAAAACTTTCAAAATTTTTATTTCAATTGCGTAACTGAACAAAATTAGATTTTGACTTTAAAAACTTTTGATTTTTTACAAAAATAAAAATTATAAAATCCGTAATTTTTTTTTTAATTTCCATACTGTAGCATAATTTTGCATCCTAAATATTACAAGAAAAAAAATTGACACCTCTGAGCAACGTTAATTTTAATGGTTAGAAAATTGAGGTGAGTGTTCCTTTAAGGACGTCATCCGAAAAATTTACTTTTTACAGATTGTGATAAAATTAAAAAAATGTATTATAACTTTTATTTTACACTTGTGGTTAAAATTTTATTAACGTTTACCGTGCAGTTTTCAAGATATAAATTTACAAAGTTTTAATTTTTACATGGAAGTGGTAACAAAAGAACAAAACGTGCAAAATGACAATGTTTTAAGTAATTTACAAAAACGAGTTTACAAATTCTTTTAAAAAATTAACAGACGTTAAACGGTTATATAAAACAAATATTATAAGAAGATTATAAATATTTACCGTCTAGTTCTTTAGAAAATGTTATTTAAAATTAACAAATTTTATCCTTTTCTGACGCGATTAGAGAAGAGAAGTTTTAAATAGCTTAAAATTATAATGTTAAGAATTTTTAAAAGAAACTCTGTTGGAGTGATGATTTTTACCATAAAATACTGTATAAAAATTAAATAATAAAAATTTACGTTTTATGGGCGCCTAGAATGAGAACCACTTTAGTGGATGAACATCCTTAAAAAAAAACATTCTTACATTAGAAAATATTGTATCTTGTATCACTTTTCGATTTTTTGATGCATATTAAATGCATAAATTCGTTTTCAAGTTGCATAATTGTCACTTAATCATTGCATAACTGTACGCAATTTTAGCGCATAATTAGAGTGTTTCAAAATGCATAAAGTTCAAAATTTAAAGAATGCAGCATTGAAATTGAAATGTTTATGATTTATCGGCGAATTCCCGGTACCTCTTGCAAACTCCCGGATCGTTTTACAAATTCCCGGTTTTCTTTATGATGAATTAAATTCCCGGCAGTTTCCCGGATCGTTGGATACTCTGTAAATATTGGGTTAATTTAGAACTAGCTTTAAATTGATGAATCTAAATATGATGGTAAAACTTGAAAATTTCAAAATAACGAAGAGCTGATTAAAATTATTGTACCTTCTTAAAATTTCTGTTCTTGATGGTCGTTAATTGAATAATATACAGAAGATTGAAGAGGATGTTGATGAAATTTGAATATAATCATTTATGTAATAACAAGATAGAGTATTGTAAATTAGAGGTTCATTTATTTTGTATGAGCCGAGGTAGAAGACAATTGCATAACATTTCCGTTGAGTTGAATAGCTACTGGCCACGTGATTAACTTACTCGGGGAGATTTATGTTTGGTGGTATTTTCTACTGACAGAATTCATCACAAAATGAGTTAGGTGAACTAAAGTGAAATCAAAAACTTGACTATGAAATATAGCGAAACTTTCTTTATGTCCAAAAGCGTACGGCAATTTAATGTCGTATCGTTAATAGAAAAAAATTTTGACGAGCTTTCAAGATAATCTTATGTCGTATTGATGTTTGTCTTCTGGATGACATTTACTACGTCTGTCTTTCTGAAGATATTATATGATTTAAAAACAGCTAAATGCAAATAAAATCAAAAAATAATTTACAAGCTCATTCCGTAGCTGAATTTATCGGGTGCATTTATTCGGAAAACATATTTTACAGAATATGTAAATGTCGATTTATAAAACATGATTCTTTTTCTAGTTATGATTTAATACAAATATTGTTTTATTAATGGTTGGTATATGCAGGATAAAAAGTTGAAGCTGCATGTCTGAGAGGATTTATAAATAATGTAACATTGTAAAAAATACGTTTAACCGAGGAATATTTATAGCTATAAGGGAGAACGCCTAACTGGTAGATAGTAATAATCGGTCCTTATTAATTTTTTTGTGTCAAAATTTAATTGTGTCATTCGATTTTTGAACATAACCTCCAATTTCTTAGTAATAACACTGTAATTCACATTAAAACGTAAATTTCATATTGAAAATTAATTTTAATAATCAAAAGGTAAAGTTCAATACTAAATAACCACTTATTTATTATACGTATTTTTATAATATGATAAAAATTTACTCAAAAATCACCTCCTACCAACAGTAGATAATCGTTTCCTATTTGAAGAATATAAATTGTCCAACAGCTTTCTGCCAGTAATACAATTCCTTGATATAAGTATTCTTTAAAATAAAATCAATTTTTCAACATAAAAGTTGTTCATTCTTTGATAATTAAACGAAATATTACAAATACGAAAAATAACCTTGTCACTTTTGATACACGCCTAACCAAACCTAGGAACTAAGACAGCGGGAATTTTGAAACGAAGAAAATAAAAAATCAAATAAATTCTTCTATTACAATTTATCAAGCTTATTTATATATATAAATGTTTTCTAATTTTTTTTATTGGTAATAAATTGATTCTGGTTAGTTTATAATGAAATATTTAAACTAAGTTCAAAAGTTTGTATGCTCTCAAAACATAACCTCAACTTCTGACAGTTCTATAATGGATTATCTACTGTTGATTATATCTACTGTTGGCATTTACACTACTTGATAAAAAGTGCTTAAATATTTCTGTGGCTGAAAGGCATAATATCATAACTGCATTTTCATTGTTTTGAGATAAACGAGGTTTAATATTCTTTTAGTTCTGTAAAATCGAAAAATAAAGATATCTGTTTGGTGTTTGGCATTTTAGTCTTATTATTTAATGTATTTTTCAAATATGTTTACTAAATTTGATAAAAAATACAGATTTTAAAGAAATTTAATATATTTTATTATTATCATGTGTGTTGTTACAGTTATGCAGTTATGTCGTTCAAATTGTATTATGTAACTAACTTCAGTTTGTTTTCAATTGTCAAAATTAAAAAAAAATGGATTTAATAGCTACGTACAAATCCGATTCAGAATCTGCCTTATCGGACAGCAATGAAGAGAAAAATGTTTGTGAAGAAGGGCACACTAAACAATAAAATTTGTTACTGCTAAATTGTTTTTACTTATTTTATATTTTGTAGGAATGAAAACATAATGAATTTTCGATTTGAAGATTTTTTGTGGTTATATTTTTTTAATTATTTTAGAGTATGAAAATAATTCTAAACGTAAATAAAATCTTTTACATCAAAGTATTATTAAAAAATCATCACAAAATTGTTTTATTTTAATTATCATTCTACATTACGAATATATTATTACAAAATAAATAGAAATTGAAATTTGTAAGTATAAAAAATAGAATGTTTACCATAAAAATATTTTTAAAAAATCTTTTACTAAAATGACAAATTTATATATATATATATATTTTTTAAATGTACTATAATAAATTTATATTATAATAATAAACCGAATTAAATATTATAATCTAAAAAAGTTTTTTGTCTTAAGGGCATGTGGAAGGCGCCAACTTCAAATGATTCGTTGTAATATTTTCCAACAATTTTCTAGAAAAGTACAAAACATATTTCAATAAAATTGAAGGAAATAGTAAATGAGACCTAGACGCATTGGCGTCCAGTCCGTTTGAGGTTTAATTTTAATTCTAAATTTGTGGAAAATATTAAAACGAATCGTTTGAAGTTGGCGCCTTCCACATGCCCTTAACTTTGAGTTTTTAAAAAGTTCAATTGTTTTTCGCAGCCTGAATGTAGATATGCAATTATGCCATTCTATCGACGACAAAAATGCAGTTATGTAGTTGTGTTATTTAACATTTTCTATGAAAATAAACATTAAAATCATTTTATAGTTACGAAACATTAAGAAGCGTTACTGAATGAATACAAATCTGATGTTATCTCAAATTTGATAAAATGTCAGTTATGATGTTATGCCTTTCAGCCACAGATTTATAAATAAAGAAAATTGACACTTTGTGGTTAGAAAATTCCAATTATCTGCTGTAGGGCGGTCTCTCCTAGTTAAAATAAAATAAAGAATGATAAAAAAGACTCACCATCGAGATAGAAGTAGCTCATGTTTTTGTACAGGTTGGTGATAATCGGTTTGATGTTATCGAAGGTCATTGTTTTAAGAGCGTTGTCCCTGAGGTCAAGGAAGTAGACGCCAGGTGCTTCAATAAGAAAGTCTGGGTCAAGAGCGACAAGTTTGTTTTCACTAAGTCTGAGCTTCTTCAAGTTTCTCATGCCGGCTAGTGCTTTTTCCGAAATGTATTTAATCATATTTTGATCAAGCTCAAGTTCTTGAAGTTCAGGCATTTCCAGGAAGGTCGCATCACCGATCATATTTATCAGATTATTTCGCAAATCAAGCCTCTGCAAGTTTCGCAAACCAGTAAACATGTCACGGGTAATTACATTAATTTGATTACCACTGAGTTCAAGCTCTTGAAGAGAGTTCAGATGAAAGAAAGCTTTCGCGTAAATTACTGAGATATTATTACGATTTATCATAAGCTTTTTCAACATTGGCAGATTTACGAAGGATTCCCTGAAAAAAAAAAGAAAAATTAAATTAACCTTCTTGGCAAATATTTAAATTAATAATAGTAATAATCGACGTATTCGGTGGAGAAAAATACATAGGAATACATGTGTAGTACAAAAATTTTGTTTTTTTTTGAACATTTTTTAGGTTACTTTTTAGATTATCTCAAACAATTTAGCTAATCTAGCAATTCTGATTTCGGATTTGGATTTAGCGTAGAAAAATACGTGGAAATACATTAAAGAAGAACATAAAAACAGAGTAGAATACATAGTAAAATACATAGGAATACATAGTAGAACTAAAAAAACATTTATTTATTTTTTTGGTGTTTTTGAAAATTTTTGATATATATTTTTTTTTTCATAGGAGAATAATATTTAAAAATACGTTAATGTAGTATCTCAGACAAAAAAAAAATTTATTTTTTTTGTGTTTTTGAAAATAATTTTTGAGATTTTTTTTATATATTAAGTCAAAAAATTTAACGAATCTAGCAATTTTGATTTTGGATTTGGATTCAGCGGAGAAAAATACGTAAAAATAGTGACCCGGCCAAAATATTTTTTCTGTTTTTGTTTTAATTTCTGTTTTTTATTAAGAAGAGATTATTTTTTAAAATTCCAGTCAATTTGGTAAATCTGACTTTGGATTTGTATTCTTCGGAGAAAAAATACATAAGAATACATTAGTGTAGTGTCACAAAAATTTTTTTTTTTTAATTTTTTTGGTTTTTGAAATTTTTTTTTTAAATTGTCTCAAACAATGTAGCCAATCTATCAATTCTGACTTCGGATTCAGATTCGGTGGAGAAAAATACGTAGGAATACCTACTCTAGTGTAAAGTTTCGGCTAAAAAAGTTTTTTTTTACGTTCCTGTGTTTTTTTTTTTATATAATCAAATAAATCGTATATTTAATATTCACAACAAAGAGCAATTTATATACCTATATTTTTTTTGCATAAATTACAATCAGCAAGGACAAAATATTATTAATTTTTAATGTTTCAAAAAAGAGCTGTTCCAATGTTGAAAAATTAATGTTTTTGTTGCCCTTTGATGAAAAAATGTCTCTGAATTAATTAAAACTTGAATAAACAAATAATTATAAATAAATAATAATAAATAGATTCAATTTATTGGTAATTTGCATTGACTAAAGTATGCATCATTTAAACCTTCCATAAATTGAATTTAAAATGGATATATATATATTTGGGTTTATTCAATTTATAATAAAATAAAAAATAATTTATTTTGAACGAAGTTTGAAATTCCCAATTTATATTTTTTATTGTTTCCAAGTATATATCTTTTAAACATATATTGAGTTAAATTTAAAAACGATAAAAATTTACAATTTATTGAAATTATCATAAGAATGGGTTTAAGGGCATGTGATGGATTATGACGTCACTGGTATAGGCAAAATTTGTCCGCAACGTTTCTCTTAAGATATTGAATATTTTTTCATGAAACTTGGTCGAATTACTTAAAATGTCATTATGAAGGTCTCTCAGGCCCAAATTTGTTTAAATTTTGGCCCAAACTTAATTTTTGAAATTTTCGAAAAATTGGAAACTTTTTTAAAAATCAATTTTGAGACAAAATTCAAACAAACTCGGGTCTGAGAGACCTTCCTAATGACATTTTAAGTAATTCTACCAAGTTTCATAAAAAAATATTCAATATTTTAAGAGAAAAGTTACGGACAAATTTTGCCTATACAAGTGACGTCATACTCCATCACATGCCCTTAAACGAATAAAAAATTAGAATCAATATTGAAAATATTAAGTAAAACTTAAATATAAAATTGGATTATGCTTGGAATAAATAAATCCATTTAAATCATATTAACTAAAAATTTATATCTTCTAAAGATATAATAAACGAATAAAGGAAAGTAAAAAGTATATTATTAATTAAAATTTGAATAAACATACATTTAAAACGATCAAATATCTGGAGGATTAAAATTGGAATCATTGGGAATCTTTATAATTTAAATTTTAATGAATGAAATATGGAGAAACTGAAGTTTTCAGTGAGTAAAATTTAAATGCATTACAATCGTTGGTGTTGCTGAATTTGAAGTCCGTGAAAATTAGAATGATATAAAATTGTTATCATTTAAAACTTTGATAAATAAACTAAAAACTATAAAAAATCCAACAAATTGAATTTTGCATCAATTAATCTTAAAATTGCTTAAAAAGATAAAGAATTAAAATTTAGATTATTTAAAAATAGGATGAATTAAATTTATTATTGTTCTGTAAAAATTGCTTTTTCGTTAAAAATACAGAACTTAATTTTATATAATATTTTATTTATTTAATAAGAGGAGTCTCGATGAGTTTTATATAATATTAAAATGTATTACTTTGGTTTTAAAAAATTTCCAGAAAAAATGGCTTTCTTTGAACATTTCATTATTCTTTTTTCATTATTTTTGCATGTAATTTAATGGTGTAATTTATAATTCTAATATTTAAATGTAAAGAAGAGGCAAGTAGAAGGCGAGTACAAAACCACTTCCTTTATTTCCTTCGTCCTTTATATCAGTATAAAGGATAAGAAAAAATGAAAGAAAAGGTTTATTCAAGTAAAAATATATTTCTGTATAAAATTCATAACTGAGGAATAAATATAGAACTACTTACTCTGAAATAAGACATTTTTCTCTTTCTTAAATAGAAGAGTAATACATAAAAAATGTTTATTTTTATACGAATATATTTAAATTCAACTAAAAATGTTAAAATAAATAATTTTCTTTGTTTTTTTTTTCCATTCTGATAATTTTCTTTAAAATAATATACAGAGTGAACATTTTTTTTATAAAAATGTATTTTGCTTATAATATATAAAAAATAGACTTTTTTCATAGAAATCATTTGGTTTCCAATAATTTTTTTTTAACAATACTATGAACAAATGCAGTTTAGTTGCAATTATGATTAGAAAAATTGTTATTATTCATGGAATTATGCTTAGATTATGTACCTAAATTTGATTTTTATAATTCTATTCCTATAAACAAATAAAAAATTATTAACAAATCTGAACTTTTTTTTAAAGGAAAGTGTTTCTATTTTAAATGCGCTTTTTTGAAACAAAACTGTTATTTCAATACATTATTGTTTATATAGATTTGTCCATACAGAAGATAAGTTTATTTTTAATTAAATTTATTAGAAAAGATGTTTACTTTATATGTTTTGGTAGAAATTAATAAAAAACGCAACAATTTTTATCTTATAAATGCTTATAAAATGCAGTTGTTTACATAAATGTTTATAAACAAGAAACATTAATGTGGTGATGACTTGAAATTAAATTCTAAAATGCTTATAAGCCTGAAGAGGTCAATGGATTATTGACGAAACGTCGCAAATAAACAGCGATCAAAACTAAAAAAGTGTTTAGTGTTTTTTTTGAATTTGTTTAATTTAAAAAAACCTAATCCAATTTGCTCCAACGGATCGAAAAAATTTCTCAATTCAACATTTTTCTAACCCAAAAAGCTCACTTTACATTTTTTTTCATATAAATTGTTTGAAAAAAAGGTAAATTTCCAAATAAATTTTTATATAAATAATGTTAGTTTTGCATGTTTTAGTCAAAATTACTAAAAATCGAATTTTTTTTAATATTTAATAATCAAGTATTGTATTTGTTTATGAAATTGTTTATAAAAAAATTGCAAAACAATTTATTTTAACAATTTATTTAACATTTTTATTAACAAAATGTTACATTTACATGTTTTAGTCAAAATTATCAGAAAGCTGGAAAATAGTTTAATATAAATTTCTAAATAGTACATTTGTTTACAACAACAATGTTGCAATTCAGATTGTTTATAAATAAAAATTAATAGCAAAACAAACTTTTCTTTATAACAAAGTTCATTTTGCACAATCTAAGCATAATATAAACGAAACACGACTTTTTGTTACAAAAATATCATTTTACTTTACTTGTTTATAAAATTGTTTATCAAAAAATGACAAATTTTAATCCAAAAATTAATTTTTTATAATAAAAAAGAATTTAGTGAAAACAAGTTCTTTTTCTACTCATTTTTTCTACTAAAACAAAAAATTACTCGTTTTTACTTACAATTGTTTGTTTATATCAATTTTTTTATAGCAATTTTTTGAAAATCGAACTCTAGTTTTCTTTTTGTATACTCTTTCACATTTCTTTCACATTTTGCTTTAAAAAAATACTTGTTTCTAATGCAAAAATTAAAAAATCGACTCTCACGTAACTCTGACAAATTTATTTGTGAGCATTTAAAAAATTTTGAATTCGGCTAAAAGAAATGAATTTTTTTATATTTATTCATTGTGGCGATTATAGTAAACTGTCTCTTATGTATAATAACTCACCTTTGAATCTCGGTGATTTGATTCTCGTCCAAGTTGATAAACGTCAAGTTTTTCATATTTACAAAGGCATTTTTACTGAGCCTCGTGATCATATTTCTATTGAGATCGATTTCTGCGATCGATGACAAATTGGAAAAGACGTTTTCGACAAGTTCATTTATCTTGGCATATTTTATAGTGAATACATGAAGATTTTTAAATTGCTTCAAAACCTGACTTGGCACGTAGGTAAATGTTCCACTGGGTCTGATGGTAAAGGTCAACTTTTCAACATAGTTTTGCGAATTGAAATAGTTCCAGAGAGGATTGACCTCCTCGAATTTGTCGAAAATCCAACAGTTCGTGTCGGTCGCATTTTTCAACCCATTATTATCACAGTAACAGAAGAAAGGCGCCTCCAATTTCTCTAAATCGCAAATATTCACTTCTTTACTCTCTTTAACATCCTTTAAGACTTTCTTTTTATTTCTTTGCCTCGTCGTCGCTCCCTGACTCGAGGGTATTGCTAATATTAGCAAACAAAGTTCAAGGACGATGGCTATCCGGATGATGCCCCGCATGATTCTTCTGGAACAAAAATAAAATTCTTCGTCAAAATTCAACATCTCAGACTGGTGTATCCTGCGATTTGTCGCAAAATTATATTTGTTACCAAAATTAAAATATTCGGTTAGACGAAAATTAAACAAATTTTTAGTCAAATATTTTTCAAACTTCACATTGGAAAAACTTAAGTTTTAATAAAAAAGTATTTGCTTTGTTTAATTGTAGACTAAAAAAAACTGCAATATGGAGTTATGTATCTAAAAATGTGACAAGATATGAAGAAAAATATCTAAGAAGGAAAAAAGGTTAGGTTATGTTTAGTCATAGTTTTACCTTGACTAAAAGTTGCTTTTTAATTATGTAAAACGAAAACCACTTTTTATTGAATATTTTGGATGCTATATAGAGAGTTGATGTTTTTTTGTGTATTTTCATTCTGAAAATCACAAACATAGCCTAAAATTTTTCCTTAGATTCCTCTCTTCATATTGCATATTTTGCAACTATTATTATAATTATATTTTAATTATCTAATTCTTAATTCTATAACTTAATTCGTCTGTATGTAAGGAATATAATTTTGAAGTTGTATTGTATATTTACTATGGAAAATTTGGGGCAGCCGAATTTTCAATTTTTAAATTTATTTTTAATCGAATTTAAATAATCCCGAATTTTCACTGAACAGTGTATTTAGATCACCGTATTTTTATTTAACAAAGTTTTCATTTTATAGAATTTTTCTTCATCTAATATTTTACTTTGAAGAATTCTAATTGAGCCGAATTTTAATTTAGTAGAGATCTCTTTTAACAGAATTTTTAAATGCCACAATTTTTGTTTTCCTGAATCTTTATTAGCACGAATTCCCAGTTGAAAGAATTCCCTAAACATTTAATTAACACATTTAATTTAATAATTTCTGATTGTACAATTTTTAAACTCGCGACAAAATTTTTCTGTCAAATATTTGTTCAGGCATTTACAATTTCATCAATCGAAATTTTAATGTTTTAAAAATTCTATAAAATACCAATTCATGCAAATTATAATTCAGACAAAAGAAGATTTTGTCAAATAGAAATTCTGATAGTTTAAAAATTCGTCTCACTAAAGTCTGTTTAAAAGGATTCTGCTAAATTTTTGCTAATTAATTAGCTGTTGATTAATTTTACAATTAATTAGAATTTTTTGAAATGTTTATTAGAATTCTTTAAAATAAAATGTTCTTTAAAATTCTTCTGAATCTAAAAATTCATTGGAATGAAAATTCTGTTGAACAAAAATTCGGTGAAATGAAAACGCTGTTCAGAAAAAATGCGAGTTAATTTAAATTCGATTAAAAACAAATACAAAAATTGCAAATTTGGCTCCAAAGAAATTTTATCAAGTCAAATTCTATAGAATACAAATTTTCACTAATGGATTTTATGGAATATTCAAGTGCCCGGAAAATTTGGTGTCAAATCCGTATTTTTTATAAAAAAAAGGCACAGAAGAACTAATTTTTTTAAATAAATCCTGTGTTCAATTTAAGATATTAATACAAGTATAACAATACACTATAAAATTTTATTAAAATCCATCAAATCGTTCCCGAGATATTTTAACGACAACAAAGTGTAACACACACAAAAATACACACATACATTTAGATGTTTGGATGTGTACTTACAAATTAATTTTAATTTTTAAAATTGTTTAAATGTATCTTTTTTCGCCTCAGAAAATTATTTTAATTAAAGATTAAACCGAGAGTTATATTAACACAGTCACATCCTGTTAGATTAATTTAAAAATAAAAATTAATTATTGAATATTGTTCTCTCATTTAATTAAATATTATACTGAGAGTCATATAATTGACACACTTGCATCCTTTTAGATTAATTTTAGAATAATGATTTGTATTTAATTTTGTTCTCTCATTAATTAAGCGATTTAATCTTAAAATTATATTTCTGTAAAATCTAATTTTCAGATTATGTTGAATAATTGATTTCAGATTCTTAACAAGATTTAATATAATAATTAATTAAAGCTTCAGAGTTTGTTTAATTTTACTGGCAGAATAGTCTAGAGTGTTCTTATTTTATAAATGGAGCATTCCATTTTAAACCGTTAAACCTACAAAAAACAATTGAAAATCGTTATTTTTAAATCAAATTAATTTGTTTAAAATTAAATCATTGATAGTCTTTTATGCACTATTTAGAAAGAAAATTTAATGCTCTTTCTATCGGTCTTTAATTTTTTAAAAAATTTTCTTATTTTCATAAAAAAATGGCTATTTACAATCTAAAAACCCTTGATGTCTTAAAACACCCCTCTTCAAATTTTATTGAAACCTATGTGAAAAGAAAGCTAAGGTTTTATAATTTCTAATTCCTTTGAATTTATTATGAGCATTTTAGAGGATTTATCGTTAAAAATGACACAAAATATGTTTTTAAAAAATCTGACATGAAGTGAAGTTGAATTTACCTAAGCAAAAATGTTTAGTCATATCAACAAAAATTTGGTTGAGCCAGCCAAATTTTTGTTGCTATGACTAAAAATTTAGTTGAACCAACAAAATTTTTGTTGATATGACTAAACATTTTGTTCAGTGCAGAGTCGAGATTTGTTGTCTTTTGTTTTTAAATTTTGAAAGAAAGTACGATTATTTAAAAAAACTTCCAAACAAAAATAAGTATAGTATAAAATATACTTATTCTAACAAATGAATTTCCAAGTTATTATTCAAATAAAAAATAAATGTATTTTCTTTCAAAATTCAAAAAACAAATGATAACGAATCTGGCTTAGGTAAATTAAATTCAACTTCATGTCAGATTTTTTAAAAACATATTTTGTGTCATTTTTATCGATAAATCCTCTAAAATGCCCATAATAAATCCAAAGGAATTAAAAATTATAAAACCTTAGTTTTCTTTTCACATAGGTTTCAAGAAAATTTGAGGAGGGGTGTTTTGAAATATTAAGAGTTTTAGATTTTAAATAGGAATTTCTTGATGAAATTAGGAAGATTTTTTAAAAATTTAAAGACCGATCAAAAGAGCATTAAATTCTCTTTCAAAATAGTGCATACAATATTATCAACGATTTAACTTTAATCAAATTAATTCGATTTAAAAATAACCTTTTTTGCGATCGTCTTTTGTAGGTATATTCACAAAAAATTCACACAATAATTCATGTTTTTTTTGTGTCTTTGACATTTAAAGATTTTTTTTCCTTCTATAACGTCTCTGATTTTTATTTATTAACCATAGTGCCTTTGGGGAAAATATTCTCGATTAAAAAACTAAGTAATTGGTCTGCATAAAGTATATATTTCTCCGGATATTGATAGAATTTATGTCTATTTTGTATTTTTAACACAATTGAAATTTTTTTTTGGCATTATTTTAATCTATTGCTTCCTCTATGAGGAAACAAATTTTGCTTACATGGAAGCACAGTGTTTATGAATTAAACATACTTTTCACCTAGTTTCAGTTTTTTTGACATGTAAAATTCTTTTTGTCTCTGCAACTTCTAAAATTGTAATTTTACAACCACCACAGTTCCTTCAGAAAAACAAAACCAACATATAATTTTCACCTTTTTTTTTTTAGGTAAATATCTCAAGTGAAAATGATGTGTTAAAAATTGACAGAAATATGTTTTCAGTAAATTAATGGTTTGATTGACATAAAGCAAAGGAGAAGAAGTATAAGAGCGAGTAAAGTCGGTGTCGGAAAAATTCAATGTCGAGGCTTCTTCCTGTCTAGTCAGCTTCTCTCTGTAGCAGTCTCAGGTTGACTGCGTTGGTGGCGCATGCTTCAATGGTCTAGAAAAAGCGTTATTGCAGAGAAAACGTTGTCTCATCGAGGCGAGAGTGAGAGCCAGAAAGAAAGAAAAGTATGCAAAAAATAAAATAAAAAGCAAACAAGCGTGGCAAAGAAGAAAAGGAGAGTGGGTGGCGAAACTTTTTTCTGAAAAAACGAAGACGAGTCCCGTGTACGAACCGCTCGCGAACCGAAAAGGGACATCGTGGCGACACGACGACGTACCTTTGCAGAGAAGGTGACCCTTTGAAAAATTATCCTCCCAAGTGGAAAGTTGCATAATACCTCCTGTGTGTCGTGTCTACTTCTATTTTTGAATGAGCTTTCCGCACCTTCTCGGGTTCTCTCTACAATCTACATACCGTGTTTATGTGCATCTTGCTCTAATATATATACGAGACCAAACAAAGAGCTTTGTATACCGAAAAAGAGAAGGTTTCATACGCAAAGGTGACCTCAAATATAAATATAAATTGCTTTTTGAACAAGAAAAAGACGAGGCAGATTTCCAG
The DNA here is from genome assembly GCA_037103525.1 of Ganaspis brasiliensis. NCBI lineage: Eukaryota > Metazoa > Arthropoda > Insecta > Hymenoptera > Figitidae > Ganaspis > Ganaspis brasiliensis. Next base: position 2,720,383 of record JAZKLR010000040.1, on the reverse strand, counting down.
TGCAAAATACAAGATTAGTTTGGTTTGACGCACGTTTTCAAGAATGACCGCAACACGTAGATTTCTTATTTCATTAGAGAATAAACGCACAGAGAAAGTTATTTCGAAACAAGCATTGTGATTTCTTTTCCTTTTACCACAGAACTAATTAGATGATATTATTACTTTTTTGCATCTGTATCACGCGTATTCGAATACGTCCAAAAGATATGCAATTGATTTTATAGCACGCATCTGTGAAACAAGAGCAAAGCTATAAAATTAATAGCACTGATATTGATCAGTTTTTACCTTAAACGAATATCCTAAGGATGTTAGCTTATTTAGAGGATGTTTGCAGGACATCAAAGAAAATTCTTGAAACACTTGATCACGAATTAAAAAAAGTATAATTACGTAAATAATTATACAGAAATTAATCAATATTTTGATTAAAAACTCAGGTTAATGATATTCTTATAAAAAACAAAACACTATTCCTATGCATTTCGAATTTTATAAACCGGAGTTTACAGAAACCGGAGTTTACGAATCAAAGAAAATAAATTATTATAGCAGAAAAACTTAATAAAATATAAAGGTCTTTGCAGAATACTGCATAGATTTTACTACTTTATATCACTATTATTTTTATTTTATTTTAAATATAAACAATTCAATTATTTTTGAAGAACCGGAGTTTACATGTCATTAAAATACGCAGGAAATTAATATTAATTTTTGAAATTATAAAACTAAATATCCTATTTCTTCAACTAAGTTGGACTTAAATCAAATTTTTTACCTCAATAACATTAATATTCAGTGAAAATTCAATATAAAAATGATTAAAATTACTGAAAAACAATGAACATGTAAACTCCTGTTCCAAATAACAAAAGGGTGGAGAAAGTATTTAAAAATTATTTTCGCAAAAGTTATTAATAAAAACTGGAAAACAATACACAAAAAACGAAGCTTTTAAGATAAACTGTCGATTAGAACAGATAAAAATATTTTAAAAATATGTTTTATTTAAAAAAAAATGTATTAAATCTCACGAGTCCTATGTGGAGAACCTAAAAAAGTGCAGATTTGAGGCATTTTTAACCATTTCATGTCCTTTGATGTTAAAAAAAAATATTTTTCAATCATGATATTAATAAACATAATAATAAAGAATAACTGTACAAAGAATTAAATATTTATTTATATAAGGTTAAAAGTTATTAAGTAGGGAAGTAAAAATAACCACTCAGTGAAGAATCACCCATATATCATCTTTTGAAGTGCTAAGAGTATTTTTCCCTCTTATTATTTATATTTTTTTGAAAAGTACAAAAATATATTTCTAAATTAATTAGATACATCTCGACTACATATCTACATACACAATTGTTCAATAAATTTCTTTATTTCAAAGATATTAAAGGGTGCCCGTCTTAGGCGCTAGCCCGTCTTAAGCTACTCTCCCCTATAATTGTAGTAATTTAAAGTTTGAATAAATAAAACAACGCGCGCTGGCCAGCGATTAGTTTCAGCACCTTCTGTTATCAATAATAACAAATATTTTAAATATGATATTTAAAAATAAATTTATAAAAACAAAAATCAATAAATAAAATTAATAATTATTCAGGCCAAAATTTATAAAATTTTAGAACTAAAAAAAAATTGCAAAAAATAATTGATATTAAACAAAATAATTCAAAATTTTGCAAATTAACAATTAAATTAAATGGAATCAACTAAAAAATGGGGAAAGTAATTTAAAAAATCATAGAAATGTTTTAAAAATAAATTGAAAAAATTGAATAATAAAAAATTAGAGAAAATAATTGTAAATTGAAAAATAAATAATTGAAAATAAAAAAAAAATTTTTAATTTGAGAAAATAATTGAAAAAATTACATAATATATTTTAAACAAAGGGAAGTTAAAGAAAATTTCAGAAAAATACTTAAAACTTTTAGAAGTTGCTTGAAAAAAAAAGAAAATAATTAAAACTTAGAGAAAATAAATGAAAAAAACTTTTTGGAAATTATGAAAAAGAACGAAAGTAATTGAAAATTGAAGAAAATAACATAAAAAATAATATAAATAATTGGAAATTAAATGAAATAATTAAAGTGTCAGATAAATAGTTTAAAAATTTTGAAATTACAAAACAAGAAAAAAATTGAAAATTGAAAGAGATGAATTTTAGAAAATAATTAAAAAATGATTTTAAAACTTGAAACTTGTAAAAAATAAATGACATTTGAAAGAAATAATTGAAAAAATTATGGAAATATTTTTTGAATAAAAAAAATAATTGAAATTTGAGAAAAATACATGAAGATCTTTAAAATTAATTGAAAAAAATTTGAATAATTAAAAATTGCATAAAAGAATTGAAGAAAACTAAAAATAATTGAAATTTATGATAATTAATAAAAAAAATTTGGAAATTAAGAAAAAAAAATTAATTAAAATTTGATGAAAATAATTAAAATTTTAGAAAAACACTTATAAATTTTAGAAAATAATTAACAACCGAGAAAAATAATTAAAAATGATTGAAATGTGATAAAAATAATGTAAATATGAAAAATTGCAAAAAGTAAGTAAAATTTGAGGGAAATATAGGTGAAAAAATCGTCTATATGTTCAAGCAAAGAAAATAATTGCAAAATTACTTAAAAATGTTTAATTAAAGAAAATTAAAATAATCGGAAAATAATCGAAAGTTGATGAAAATAATTGAAATTTTTGAAAATGATAATAATTAACAATCGAGGAATATAATCGAAAAATGATAAAATTAATTCAAATTGAAAAAAAAGTGAAATATGTTGAAAATAATTTAAGATTGAGAAAAAAAATGTGAATATAATAAAAATAGATTAAATATGAAAAATTGCAAACAGTAAATAAAATTTGAGAGAAATAATTGCAAAAATCATAGAATATATACGTTTAAAAAAAATAATAATTACAAAATTACTTAAAAATGTTTAATTAAAGAGAATAATTATAAAATCGCAGAAATAATTGTAAATTGATGAAAATAATTAAAATTTTAGAAAAATATTTAAAAATCTTAGAAAATGTGAATAATAATTCACAATCAAGGGAAATCATTCAAAATTGAAAAAAATAATTTAATTATTCTGAAAATAATTTAAAATTGAGAAAAAATTGAAATATGATGAAAACAATTTAAATTTGAAAAATTGATAACAGTAAATAAAATTTGAGGGAAATAATTGAAAAAATCATGAAATATATGTTTAAAGAAATAAGATAATTACAAAATTACTTTAAATATTTTAATTATAGAGAATTATTTAAAAAAATTGCAAAAAGAATGGAAAATTGATGAAAATAATTGAAATTTCAGATAAACAATTGAAATTTTTTAAAGTTATGCCAAAATAATAAAAATAATTAGAAATTGTAGAAAATAATAGAAAAATTGCAAAATTTATTTTTCAGCAAAAGAAAATAATTGAAAAATCGTTTAAAATATGGAAAATTGACGACAATAATCTAAAATTGTGAAAATAACTGCAAATTTAGGAAATTAATTGAGAAATAATGAAAATATTAAAAGATGGAGAAAAACATTGCAAAATAATAAAAAGAAATGAAAATTTAACAAAATAATTATTTGAAATATTTCAAAATTCAGGAAATTAATTCAGAAATTATAGAAGTGATTAAAAATTGAAGGTAATAATTATTGGTAAACAATTAAACAATTGATAATTGTTTAAAAATAACTATTCATTTAATACATCCAAAATCATCTAGTCTTCGTATTATTCTTTAATAAACTTCCTCAAAATTTCCTATTTTATAATGTACTACTTACTGTTAGTTGCTTTTCTCCAAACAACCTTGATTTGTTCAAACAATTATTTAAAATCAAAATTTCACCGAAAATAGCTAGAATTAATTTTAGTATATCTAACTACCCCGGAATTTACTTTTTTACAATCTGCTGTTCAGTTATACTTTGCATAAAACAATTTCCATTTGTTAAAACAAATTTTATTTCGTTAAATGAGTAATTAAATAAAAAATTCTATACAGTTTTTATAGAATATTACTTATAATTAATATTTTTAACAGCATAAAGCAAAATCGTTAATAAGAAAATAGAAAAATTTTAATTAAATTGATAAGCACTTTGTTGAAACAACGTATAATTGTTTAAAAATTACTTTTCATTTAATACATCCATAATCATATAATTTTTGGAATTATTCTTTAATAAAAAAATTTCTAATTGTTTAAAATCAAATTTTCACTTAAAATTATACTTAAAAAAAATTGACACTACAAAGCAATGTAGATTTAGATGTGCTTGAAATAATTGAGGTGCAGATCCGCTTAAACAATTGAAAAGTGTTTTAAAGAAAGAAACTAAGTAGTAAGTTATACAAAAGGAAATTCAGATTTTATTAAAAAATAATTCCATAAACTGCAAGGTTACATCAAAATTACGTGCTATTTGCGAAGCAGCATTTAATATAGAGACAAAAATGGTAATATTGTCCCAAAGCCACATGTTATGGAGTCAATTTACCAATATTATTTCGATATTACGTGCTGCTTGGAAAATTCCCCCAATTTCACCTATTCAATTCGAAATTGTCATTAATGACCTTGAGAAATACTATTTATCAAAACATCCATTTATTTAAGCCATCCTAATCTATATACGGATAGAAAAGATTAATCGAAAAACCCGTATATAAGTAATATAGATACCGTTGAATGATAAATGGCATGTAGATGATCGCTATTTTCCCCATCTGATTTCGATTGAAAAAGTATAGAAAACTTCAGCAATTCTATAAGCAAATGTTAAAATCCAAATGCAAGAATTACACGGAAAATGTTGTGATATTTACAAACCGGTTTGGATTTTCCACAAATTGCTGTCCAACATAACCTCGAATTCATAAAAAAAATATGTTTTACTTTAATATTTCTGTTTTATAACATTAAATTCACATGAAAACTTTTTTTTTTAATAAACATTATTTTTAATTTGTTTTGGATATCGAAATCTCTATTTAAAATTTAATTACTTGTTATTTATTTTGTTGTTTTTGGCAGTTGGAGTTGGATTTCAGCTTCTAAAATGCAACACTTGACTAGATCGGGAAATTCGAAAAAATTTTGAAATGACTGCGGGATTTTAAAATTGACCAGAAATTTCTTGGCTGTTCCAAAAATTCAATATAAAGAATAACAACTAATGAAGACTTATTAAAATTGTTTAAAAAATTACAAAAGATAAATGAAAGCTTCATAACAATATTGTAATTTACAATCATATTAATGTATATTATTAAGCACAATTCAGTAAACTTTTTTTTAATACTTTTTCCTAGAAAATTGAAATGCCTTATTGAAAAAAGCTCATTGATGTCGACTCTCCTCTACTTGTTTGACAACTTGAACATTCGCATTATCCGCTGCAACATTTTACATTGGAGAATGAGACATAACTTTTCAGCCATCAGTTTGATGGCAAAATCGACAGACTTTTTTTATTAGTGTTTAGTATATACGTGGATATTCGAGCAACAGTCTCTTTCACACAAATAGACATAATTCTAAGAGTAGCAATAAAAAATTGAACTTTGCTACTGCAAAAAAAAATCAAACAATTAGTTCCTTATATGGTACTATATACATTAAAAAAAATAGTTAGGTTTTGGATAATAAAATATTTGGTTAGTACGCAGGCAACAAAACAAAAAACAATGGTAATAATCAACGGTGTTTCCAGACAGTTTAGAAAGATTCGAGGAAAGATTTTTATAGGAAGCACTGAGAGCTAAATCAGCTAAAAAGTTTGAAGTACTCTGAAAGTGATGCTTGGTTCCACGTACTATGAAACTGACAAACATGTCGTGTCAAATATGTAGCTCCAGATATCAACTACTCAGTACGTCTTCTGAGTAGGACAACTTGCCCCTCACGTTAGAACCCTTTTGAATGCTGGTACTAAAACAATTAATGCTATAAAAATAAAAAAATTTTGAGGGAATATAAATTACTTATTGCTTCTACTAAGAAAATCAACAAGTTTTACAATGTTAAGACAAAGATTTTTTTCATTATTTTACTTGTTGTACACTGAAAAAAATTCCTAACTACGTTTACTAGGAATTGACTAAACTTCCTAGTCACGAGAGGAACCCACCAAGAAATCATTGTCAAAGTCACAACTTCCAATATAGTCAAAGTGACTAGGAAAATTAATTAAAATAACTAGGAAAATAGTCAATTTGACTAATGATACTAGGTTTGTTTTTAACACGTGCAAATCGCTTTTAGTTTACTTTTGAATAAATTAATAGTTTATAAAGCCATAATAAATTAAGAAACCATCATATTTTAAATTAATTTACAATAAAAAATTTTATTAAAAAAAAAAAAAACAGTATCCTCAACATTCACGGGAGTTTAGTGTTGATAGATGTCTTATTGCAAACTCGAGATTAGAACCCCTGACGTTTGAACTCAACCGTACTGGGAATGCGCGTTAACGCACTCGACCAAGGGAGATCTTGAAGTCAAAATACATAATATCATACAGGTATTTCGGTCATAAAACAAATATTTTATTTTTTTATAATATAACTTACATTTTTAATACTGGGTTAAGTTCAATAATATGTATTTATATGTATAATTTTATATATTCATATTATATATTCATATATGGATGTTTTATTGACTAAAAATAAGATGAAAGAGCCTGTTCATCTTGAAACTTAGATTATTACCAGGACGCGTAAGTAAAAATCGTTTAAAAACATTATAATTATAATTATTCACGTGTGTCAAACTACAAAAAGTATCATATGGGTTTATTAATAAAGCTTCCTAGCTGATTTGACTAGGAAATTTAAAGTTAATATTGCTATTTTCTAATTTGTGAAATTAACCATGAGTACATAATAAAATTAACTAGGAATCCTTATTAACTTAACCAAGTTAAGATTGACTGTAGGCTTTAGTTAATAATGCCATTAAAATTTTTTTCAGTGTAGTTATTCGAGTCAACTCTTAAGGTATTTGATTCCTGCTATTATATTTTTCGAAAAAAATTTGTTTAAACAATTTTTGTTTAAATAAATTGTCAAAATAACAATAATTGCATTTTTGTAATGTTTTTTAAAATATCCTCATTCTAATTGTTACTTTGATTCATCAACTGCCAGTTTTGACTTAAGCATTAATGCGTTAAAAAATTAATTATTTTTTAATTTTTTAAATTAATTGTTGAAAAATGTTTTATAGTAATTATTTTGTTGATCTATTGTTTTTAATCAACATTTTTATTTAAAATATATCATTATTATAAAACAAAGGAAAGTTTTTTTAAAAAAATCATTATTTTCAAAATTTTTTTAATTTAATTGTTTATAACAATATTTAAAAATTGTATTAATCATATTTACATTCCTTACAATTTTTCTTAGTTATTGTGATTGATAAAAGAGAGAAATTACACTAATTTATAGAAAGATAATTACTGATATTACAAAAATACTCAATTTTGCAACTTTATTTGTTTATATGTTTAACAATTGAATGTTAAATTTAAAAGTCGGTTTCCTAACATTTGTTGAAAATGTAATACCGAGTATTTTAAAAAAAAAATTATTAAAATCGATGAAGAATTACGACTATAGGTGGCCGTGAAAAGTAAATTTCAGTTTCCGACCATTGTGAGGAGGGGGGGGGGGGGGGCCTAAAAAATTAAAATAGATTTTTGTGAATTTGGAACGATTTGAAATTGGTAGCCCAAAGAAAAGTTGTGGATGTAGCTAAATTTTACTTCGAATTCAAGCTAATCTTAAAGTACTGAGAATTTGATGTCAATAAAATTTGTGGAATTACTTAAAGAATCATTAGGAAGTCCTGTCTGATCCTAGTTAGATTAAAATTTAACCGTTAAAGGTTATTTTAATTTATCTTAATTTTTTACGTGTCTGAGAAAAGTTCATTAAACTTTAAAGTATATAATAAATTCGTTTGACACAAAGAGGTCATTTAATAAATTAATTGCCTTAAATTAATAAAATCACGTTGATTTTCAGTCAAACACTTTCAAATAGAATTAAAAAAGGGAACATTATCAGCTTTTAATTAAATGAAATCGAAAATTCATTTACTTTAAACGGTAATTATAAATTAATAATTTATCAATAAATAACTATGATTCTCTATGATGAGACAAAATTTTGCTTTTACACGGAAGCAAGATTTTTATTAAATGAACACAATAATTTTCAACTTGTACCACTATTCTGAACATCGACGTAAATATAGGTACTCTATTTCCAGAAGTGTCATCTTTATCTGGCTTTCTGTCAGAAAATTGATTATACGATATAATTTTAAACTATTAACTAATTCAAATGATACTGTCTTCTTTTCCAAATGCCAATTAGTCATTTTGACCCAAAAATTAACTCTCTAAATCTGAATTAGTGGTTTTCTATTAATGAATTAGCGAAAAGTGAGCTACTATTAAAATAGTAAGAATTTTACTACACTGAGAAAAATGGATGTTAAGAATTAGATGTTTAAAACAAGATAGTAACGCTTAACCTCTAAATATTAAAGGTTAACATCTAAGATATTAAATTTTAACATCTAGATATTAAAGTTTAATATGTAGATGTTAACCCTGAACATCTAGATAGCTGTCCCTATGTTAAGTGATAAATATGTTAACCGTTAACATCCAGATGTTAAGGGTAAACATCCATTTTTCTCAGTGTAATTTTTAGTAGAAAACTACTAATCTTGTAGTAGAAAACTACTAATTAAATTAGTAAAACAATCTACTTTTTTGAAAAGTAAAGTTTCACTATTTCAATTAGTATCACAGTTAAAAATTTTGTGTATATTTAACACAAATTAAATGTCCGAAACGGTCCACTCAAAATTTGTGTTAAAATAACACAAACTATATGTTTATTTAACAATCGTTTATGTTAAATTAACACAATTTTCATGTTAAATTAACACAATCTTTGTGTTAAATTTAACACAAAGAATATGTGGACCGTTTTTTACACAAAATTTTTAACTGTGTAGTTTTCTACTAAGAATTAGTAATTTTCTACTAAGAATTAGTAGCTTTCTACTATATGAATTAGAGAAAAATGAGCCATGAATTTGACTAATTCATAGTAGAAAACTACTAATTCTTAGTAGAAAACTACTAATTCAGGTTTAGAGAGAAAGCCAAACTGAATGAAACTAATTATCATTCCACTTTAAGGTATTAGTCGCGTAAATGCTCCCGTAAAACTCCCGCAAAATAAAAAGAACAATAAATAAACTTTTATATCAACTCACTTGCTTCCCTGTGACCTCTTCTAATGTAATATATGTAATTTTCACAATTTTGAGTCATGCACTATAAGTTATCGTGATGTATTGCTGACACGTTAACGACATTTTTCATTAAAACCACGTGAAAATTAAAAATTTTTAAATTATTATATTTTTTATTCGGCGTGGTAAATAAAGTTAATTTTTTTTAAACGATTTATTTTATCTTAATGTGTAACTTAGTAGTTTTATTTGAAAATCTGACGACTTGTTTTTATATAAATGAATATAAGAGACATTTTTTACATGCATTTAGTGCTATTGCATGTAAAAGGTATGAACTTTGAATTTCTCAGAAGTGGTCAAAATGATAGGATAGATCTCATTTCATAGATAAATACCTCATGAATACAGATACAAAGTTTTAAAAAAATCTGACGAAAATCATTTTACGCGACTAATACCTTAACTCGTAATTCAAGTTTAGAGAGTTTGTTTACTTTAAACAAACATTTTCTTGCTGAAGCTTTTCATCAAAATACCAAAATTCAATTCAAGACATGAGAAAATGGGCAGTTTCCCAAAATCTGTAGGTACACTGTATAAACTACTCTCATATTATCTCCACAGTCAAGCTTCAGTTTGCGAAAATATATATCTATTCTTATGTACTTGGCCCTACCACCAGTGTTAACTGACTGGGTACACATTCTACACATTTTAACATATTAGATATAGGTGTTTCCACACATATATACTTAAAAATACACAAATCCTCACACAGATGTGTACCTATAGATCTGTATACATACACATTCTCTCCATAGAGAAAGGAAGGATGATGGTTTAGATTCCGGGTGTGGATGTCTTTGAAGCATGTAGAGCGAGAAAACTGAGTACACAGAAATACCTAGGCAAACTCATTTGTTTGTCCGGTTAGATACCTAGTGTTTACCTATGTCTGCGCTTTTTTTATAGGTAGATGTTGACCAAAACGAACGTGTGGTCGCGTTTGTTTGTCGTGTGCTTCCGGTCACGTGTATTTGTGAGCCATTAAAACTTTACGGCAACGAGAGCAATGGGAGTGAGGCTGCGAAAGGAAGGGCTTCTAAAAAAAAGCGAGGAGGAATTCAGAAGACCCAGCGGTTTCATGATGGTGTCGGAATTTCACCCTGAGTTCATGGTCCCTTTTGCTTGCAACCTCAAAGATCTTCAATTTATAACCTTTTGTGGTCACCTGGGACTAAATACTACATTTTTATACCGAAACCTTCATAAGAAAATGGGTACTTCAAGTTTTAGAGATATTGCATCTCTTTTATATGGTATATAATCAGTTTAATTAAAGGCGAAATGTAAGTTGGCTACAAATAACAGCAATCACTATAAATAACATAATGAGAACTTGAATTGGAAATAAAACTTGTGAAAATAATGATGGTGAACCCCCCCCCCCCTTATTTCCCAAACTATTTGACCTAGAGTATTGAAATTTGGTACACATGTGTATTTTCGTGTGTAGATTATAGGAAAAATATAGAGAAGGTGATTGGAGGTGATGGTCATAGCGTTGTCAAGGAAAAGCTTACTTTAAAAAAAAAAACGTGCCCCCTTCCCTTATCTTCTAAACTATTTGACCTAGATGTTTGAAACTTGGTATACCTGGGTATATTTACGTGTAGATTACAGCAAAAATATAGCGAACGTTGCTGGACTTTGTTTTCAAAAGTTATTAATGAAACACTAGAAAATGACAAAATACTCCTATGCTAGAATTCAGACTATTTATCTTAAAAGGTTGTGAATTGGCAGAAATGTGTAATTTTATGCAGAAATTTTTATAAAATCACAAAAATTGTGATTTAAATCCACCATCGCACAGTGGTCTGAAACTGGAATTTACTGTTCAAAATCGACTACAGATCACAAACCTTAACCGATTTTAAAAGTTTTTTTTTTAAAAATGATCAGCAATAAATTCTTAAAAAAATGGTTATTCTCGATTTTTAAATTATTTATTTATAACATTTATAAATGTAACAATTTTCTTTATTATTACTATAATTGCAAATCAAAATTTATCTAACTATAAAAATTAATATTTAGTTTCTTTAAAATGTGCGCAGTTTTTTTGACAGCTGTCAACTGTCAAATTGACATTATATTCTTATTCAGCGACATTAGAAGACCCTCTTACTGTCATTTTTGTCAAAGAAACTTACTTTATAAAAAAGTTGACAATTTTACTCGGCAGTTAAATAGTTAAGTAAATTGTTTATAACAATTATTTTATCCATAATAATACAATTTTTTATACCTTAAGCGATTGCAAAATATGATTTGGATGGTTAATATGTATCTGTGCTATTATTATTTTTTTTAAACACAACTATTTTTACAAAAATTATAATTTCTTCTCCTATTTGTTTATTTATAAATGTTGTAAATAATTAATTTAAACATCGAGAAAGACCATTTTTTAAAAAATTTATCGCTGATCATTTAAAAACAAAACTTTTGAAATCGGTTAAGATTTGTGACCTGTAGTCGATTTTGAACAGTAAATTCCAGTTTCAGACCACTGTGCATTGTAGCATATTTTTTTCGAAAAATTGAAATTTTATCGAAAAAAAATTTCTTTCTCCTAAACAGCTACAATATTTCACAGTTTCGGATTATTGTTTTGTACAAAATGTACAAAATTGATCTTATAAAAATGCTACATTTTATACTTAAATTTTAATAAAAGTGAAATAATTATGATTGAATTCTGGCCATGAGGACGCAATAGATTAAAATAATGCAAAAATGAAAATTTCAATCGATTCGTTTTGAAAGAAGGGATATGCTTTTTTTATTCATTTTGGACACATTTTCTCAGTGTATCGTTTTGCAACGTTTGGATACCACTATTCGTATAAAAAACAAATTTGTTGCACTGATATATCTGTATAAATTTGATACTTTTTTAATCAATTTGATACTTCTAAGAAAACACTGTATTGTAGTTTTAGCATGACAAAAATTATTTTTAAAAAACGATTTTTTTAGATAAAAAAAGCTCAAAAAACTTTGATTGGTTATTTTCAAAAATCCCTGTGTCAATATTTAGATATTTTTGAGCTTAATAAGACATTCAAATTTTATTGAAATCTGTTGAAGCGTTGTCAAGATATCCTGGTGCCAAAAAAAAGTTACACACACACACACACATTCATATTTGCTTAAAAATGAAAATTTACGCTTTTTAGATGAAAATAGGTCAATTTAGACTATTTTGGAAAATTGACAATTTTAACCATCACAAAGCTTTCTCTATGAGAAAGCAAAATGAAAATTTATGATTTTTAGATAAAAATGAGTCAATAAAACCTATTTTTGGAAAGTTGTAAATAATTTCTAAAACCTTTAAAAAATATTTTTTTCGTTGAATGTTCTTTTATGTAATAGTTCAATTAGAAAATATTTAAAAAAAATTTTTTGGAGCACTACCTTAATGTATAAATAGTTTAACATTTTATTTAAATATTATTTTATTACTATTCTGTGGTGAACATAATAATTAACAGTAGACGAAAAATTAATTACATACTTTACTTTAATTGAAACAAGAGATAATAAATAAAATTTTTCTGTTTTAATTGAAAACGAAAAGATAAAATTTTACTGCAGTTGTACCTCTATAGAATTTCTCCTGAAGACTCGAATAGTTGCCTTTTGATAGAATTTCTTTCAGACCTTCTCCGAGATATCGTTTTCTCTATACGTGTTTAAACTGGTTTTTTAAAATCCTAAGTACAAATTACAAGTGGCCGGAATCTTTAATTAAAAAGTTTAGATTTAATTTTATATAAAATAATATTTAATTCATTTTCAAATTACTTCCTTTGTTTACTTGATTATTAATAAAGCACTGTAATGTATATAGTAGTTTAATAATTACTTTACCCTCTTGAAAATTATGTATACTTTAATGCTGGGATTAAAGTCAATCCCTCTTTTCATCACATCTCCTTTTTGTCACCTTTATCTCTTTTTCACTCTTTTAATTCTAAAAAATCACCTGAACTACTTAAATTCTAGTATTTTTGTATATTTTTGCTACTGTTTTTTCTCCATTCAAACTTTAATTGATTTTAATAATTTGAACTAGTTTTAATTTATTCCTATACAATTCACAGTTTAATTTATTTAAACTTTTGAAATTTAGTTAATCCAAAATTCAATAAATAACACTTATTTCTTATTTATTTATTATAATTTTCTGATAGTTAAAATCATAAAATCTTATAATTTTTCAAAAATAAGTTTAATTGTTAAATTCTCGTTTCAAAAGTATAAAATTTCATTTTGAAACAAATATCCAGATGCAAGTGTGTGTGTCCCTTTTTTATCCCTAGGATATCTCGACAAAGGATTAACGGTTTTAATAAAATTTTACTCGTTAATATCTCAAATCGGACACAGGGATTTTTAAAAATTCCCATTCAATTTTTTACTACCTTTTTCCCATCAAAAACACAGACCTAGGTCCGGATTTTAAGTATAAATTGTACTTATTAAATGCAAAAAATTTTATTGAAGTCCGTGAGATCTTTTTTGAAATATTCTGAGGTAAAAAATGGTGACACACATAAACTTGCAATGCACACACACACACAGAGCCGAACCTAAAAAATTTTATAGAGGGGCACGAATGGTTTAAAGAATTTTTCCCTTTTTACAATAAGTTCAGAGAAAATTACTTTTAAATTAAACTTATTTTAACTATCTTTATTATTATTTAATATTAAGCATTTCATAAAGATTAATAACTTGTGACCGAAAAATATCTGCAAATATTGTACTCTTCAAATACATCAGCTTTAAATGTTTAATATTTGCTTTCAATATTTGTCTGGCGTGCATGTCAAAGATATTGGTTCGATACAAACATTTGTCTCAGAGTAGAAAATAAAAATAAAAGAGAAATAAATAATCCTTGCTGCAAAATAATATATAAGAAATAGATAGCGTTGCCAAGTGTACTTTAATTAAAAAGAAAAGCAAAGGATTGTCGCGATTTTAAAAAAAATTCCATTGCAGTGTGGGTTTTGTACAGAATTTCCTCTTGTCTCAAATAGTTGCTTTCTGATGGAATTTCTTTTAAACAATCTCCGGTAGATCGTTTTCTCTGTGCTTAAAGTAGTTTCGTATTGTTTTAGATTTTTATCGAAGAAAACGAGCGGACTATGTGAAGTTTCGAGCGTTGTGGACAGTATATAGACAGCGACTTTGTCTTTTGATGCCCAGCAAAACTTTTAAATGAAATTCTTTTAAAGTTTATGCGACACTGCATCTACCGCATAAAAAAAATATATATATAGAAGTATATTTTTCTTAAACTGAAAAATTTCATAATTAAAGAATAAATCTTGTTGAATTGATTTAAAGATTGGAAAAATCAAAGTAGATAATATTCATATTTTTCAAAAGGGTCAAATATCTTTTCGCTCTTGTACAGCGATTTTCCATTAACATAAGAAAAGCATAAACATTAACTGCGAATTATGCGACTCTGCTGCAATGAATAAATGTAATTTATTCGTCACGAAACATGTCACAGAACAGAAAAGAGGTAGAATTTTCCATTGTACACATTACCCCAGTAATTCTTTACATTATGACCTTATTATCAATAATTTTATGTGTTTTTTCTGTTTCTTTCATAATACAGAAATTAATAAGCATGACTCATTAATTGTTTCATTATTTATTCAGTTGACGGTTATTCACTTTTTTACATTTTTGTAATCTCATCATAATTCAAAAGGGACATAATTTCAAGCAGTTTTTTTTTAAGCACAATGTCCTTTATATACTAACTGTCTTTTAAACGGGAAAACAAGATTTTTTATGTAGATAATATCGTATTATTCATAAATTTTATACTTTTCTTTATTATTAACTGAAAGCAATTCAAATCCCTTTTATGATTGATTTTACAATTAAAAAGTTGTATTAATATGTCATTTTCGAACAAAATACGTCTTTAGTTTTCTCGATAATCGAATATCCACTTTGTCATAAACAAAGGTCGTTTAACCTCTGTAAACCAATTTTTTTACACCGGAAAACTCTTCTTGATGTTTTTAATAAATCGATAAAAATTGATAAACCTAATCAAATAATACAATAAAAATATATTGCATATTTAGTAGGGTGGCCCAAAAACAGTAAAGTTGCAATTTTAATGCTCTCACCCTCTAAGATTGTTCTGTCAAAAAAAAATACCCATGTTTTTTTTAGAAATAAAAAAATATTTAAAGGTTGTTTTGAGCGATTTATTTTTTATGGGTGTCCCAAAAACCTCCAATAATACAACAATAAGCGTCAAAAAAAATTTTGTACTATTTTTTGGATAATTTTTTGCACCATTTTCAATAAATGGTATAAATATAGGCTTGTCTTGAAAAGTTGCAACTCTGTAGCTTAATTTAATAAAAAATTGAAATAAAACAATAATTATTTGTTTAATTAGATAAGGAAATTCTTAAAAGTCTATATTTATGCTATTAACTGAAAATAGTGCAAAAAATTGTCAAAAAAATAGTAAAAAATATTTTTTAACGCTTATTTTTGTACTTTTGAATTTTTGGGTGTTTTTCAGGGACCCATAAAAAAACAATTTAAAAAAATGGTTAAATAAACAATTTAGCATTATTATTTAAAGTCTCCTGAAGAGAAGAGTGCATTAAAATTAAGACTTTACTTTTCTCCTATGCATTTTTGGACCACCCTAATATCTAGGTTATTCTTTGCTATAACTATTAAAAAGCATACTCTCTTGACTTCTTTAGCAATCGTAATTATTCGTCCTTTGCTAAAAAAGAAGAAACTTATTACGTCAGTCTGATATTTATGCCAAGTTTGAGTAAAATTTACATATTTATTTAAATTAGCTGGATTACTGTGTCATCTACTTTACTTGTCCTTTTAAAGCACTTAAGAAATTATATCGTAAATTCACTTTGCACTGAAACTATTTGATATCAGCGTTCACTAAGATAGAATAAAGGAGCGATAGCGAGTGCAAGTATATAGTACAGTGTGTAGCCATAGTCACCCTAAAGGGAAAGCCTTAAAGTAATTCGAGGTATGCGATCTTCGTGTCATAGACCATCTTCAATAAGTCTCTTTAATTAGAATCTTATCAGAATGTGAGCCAGGCGCACAGTTTCAAGGCACGAACTTCAAATACCGGGTGTTTCGTGAAAAAGTATTTTCAATTATCTGTTTAAATTTAAACAAAGTCGCGCATTTTTTATCTTGAATTAAACAAAAAATCATTTTTAAAACCAGTTTATACTGCTCCCTAAATTTGAAACAGCGCAAAGTATACAGCTATTTCAAAACAGCGTATATACGCTGGTGAATTAGTGAATTTCGCTGTTAATCAGTGAAAAAATCGCTTTTTGATCAGCGTATATACGCTGTTTTGAAACAGCGGTATACTTTGGGCTGGTTAGACAGCGAATTTTCGCTGTTTCAAATTTAGAGAGTGAGATCAAAAGTAATGTTTATATTTTTAATTAATAAAACAAACGGATTATATAGTGGTGACCTTTAAGGATATTTTGGGTTTGTTAAAGATGGTTTTGGTTACTACTATAGATAGTAATGGATACTATTACTTATAGTAATGGGTACTACTACATATAGTAATGGATACCATAATTGATAGTAATGGTTACCAATATTCTTAAATTAAGAATATTATTTTCTTAATAGAAGAAGATTTTATTCTTAATTAAAGGTAGAAACGATTCAAATTTGATATGTAAATTGAAATCTCGGGCTGATAAAGTTTATAATAAATACAAATATTGAAGTTTGATTGAAATTTGAATAAATTAAATTTAAAATCCGTGTCAATTTTCACCAACAAAAATTAGAATGGACAAAAATTTCGTACAATTGAAATTTGGAACATTTGAAAATTGAATTAATTGAATTCGATTAAAATTGGGATGAATTGAACGATTCAATTTGAGATTGATTAAAATTAAATAAACTAAAATGTAGATCGTTTACAATTAAAGTAAAACTAATATTTACCATCCAAAATTTTAATGAATTTAATAAATAAAATTTGGACCCATTGAATTTGGGGTTTATTAAATTTAGGTATAATGAATTGAAATAAAAATATGATTAAAAATATAAATTAAATTTAGAATCGATTAAAATTTTAACTAATAAAAATAAGAACTGACCGAAATTGAGATCAACTTATATTAGAATTAATTGAAATTGAAATCGATTAAAGTTTGGCAGGGGCGTAGCCAGAGGGGGGGGGGGGGTGGGGATTCAAACCCCTCCCGAAATCGAAAAACTCTATTGAAAAAGAAGTCTTTAGACGCAAAATTTTTTTCAAACCCCCCCCCCCACGAATTTTTTTTCTGGATTCGCCCCTGAAGTTTGGAAAAATTCAAATTTGAATCGATTGAATTTGAGGTCCCTTAAAAAAAGGATAAACTATATGTAATCCATTATTCAATTAATTTCATTTCAGTGAAAACCTGCAGGAAATAATTTGCCGATATATAGATTTTTTAATGACTCACCCACTTGCCTTATACTGTCGTCGACAAAACTTTAAACTTTTCAATTTACCGTAATATTATTTGTTTCATAATTAATTAAGGTTTACAATATAATCACTATTATTACGAACAATGAGTATTTTCATTATCTCATTTTATGAAATAAATTGGTTATTCAAAGAAGTTTTTTTTTCAATTATGCTCTTCACAATTACTCTATAATTAATTGACTCAGTAATTTCAAAAAGGCTCAACTCTGAAAACCGTTAGTCACTTTTTATTAACAATTCATAATGAAAATGGCTCTTATGGTTTTCAGAGTTTTAAAATTACCGATTCAATTATTGTTTAATCTTTATTTCTAAATGGGATTTTACGAAATGTTAATAACTTAAATAAAATACAATATTCGGTTCAAAATAAAAGAATGATTTCTACATTCTCAAGTTCCTTTAATTTATCTTGCCATAAATTTGCTGAATATGTGTTATTGATTAAATTTGAAACCAATAAGTACTTTTACACACGTATTCGGATAAAAAAATATATTTTCTGTAAATAATCTAACTGTGGTTTGCAAACCATTTCACAGAAAAGATCCTGAATATATGGTTTCACTTTATCAATACAGTTGTGCATTTATATTGGAAAAATCCCTCTCCTTTTGAAGCTGAGTCGATCTTTTCTCCTCTTTCATGTATTTTCTCCAGCATTTCAAAATATTTGAATACACACACTTTGACGGATTTGTAAAGTGAATGGTATCAAGTATTATTTGGGAAACTCTTGCCAGTTAGACTTTTTGTTGCTATCTTATAATAATAATAATAATAATAATTGAGGGGCTGGATGCAATAAAGGGATATAGACGACTTTCGAAGTCCCCCGTTTCTGCCAGAGACTCGCTGTACGCGGGGCCAACGAAAGTCTCGCGTATCCCCTTATTGCATCCAGCCCCTCAATTATTATTATTATTATTATTATTATACGACTGAAAAAGCAGAGTGGCTTCAGCAGAAATTATAACAGACATATACTTATCATTATATTAATAATTATATTAATTATGGTCTTCAGACGAGAAATTCAAATGTTGGAAGGAATTGAATAGACTATCAGGGAGCAAGCTTCATTTATATATAACTGTTTGTGCTGTCTGTCAAATATATTCACAAATTCATGTTGGCAGATTGTTTAATAATTCCATCTTGCAAGCTTCTGAATCTGAAATAGAGTTTTGAAGGTAATACATTTTATATACCTTCTTGTACACCGAAATTATAATCATCAACTTGTATACTTTCAAAGCAATGTTATCGTGAATTAAATTGTGAAAATGCTTCTGAATTTAATATGTAGTAGTAATTAATTTTTGTTTTAAAGTATTATAATTTTATGAATTGAATATTATAATAATTTGAACAAAAAATTAGTCTTGATAACACAGCCACATAAAAAACTAGGTGAAAATTATGTTTATTTCATTAACATTGTGCGAATTTTTAGTAAATTTTATACTTTCTATAGGTCAATGGATTCGTTGCTCGAAAACATTATTTGTGTCAAAATGATACGGGCCCTTGATAACCAATTAACTTTTATATTATTAATTTATTGCTTTCTCTATGAGGAAGCAAATTTTTTTGCTTACGTGGAAGCGAAATGTCCAAGAAATAGTTTTCACCTAGTTTTTTTTGTGTGGCTGTGTATATATAATAGTTATTTTCTCTAATTCATTGATTTTCTGTTTCGTAATTTTTAATAAAATGCACTGAGAAAATAAGCCTCTAGCCAAGCAGCTTTATTTCTAGGTTAGGGTTCCTCGGGACAAAACAAACAAAACACCGGCGATGACAATCAAACTTCTAGGATACCGGAGCATATGCTCTGCTAAAATCAATCAATTGCTTTGCAGGTGCTATATCAACAACCTCTCTCTGCTAAATTTAATCAAAAATTGGTTGTATTTAGTCAACTTATTTTCTCAGTGTGTCGTCCAACATCTACATGGTATAGTTTTAATTGTTGTATTTAATTTTGAATTCCAGCAGTTATTGAACCGTCGAGTGAAGAGAACTTGATCAAAGTTATTAAATTCTCATTTAAATGGACAAAGTGAATTCATATTTTAAAATAATATTAATTAAATTTTGCATTATTATTTACTTAGTTGATTTAGAGATAATAAATAATATAACATTCAATATGAATAAATTGAAATGAAGTAATCAATTGAAAATATAACAAATAAACACGATAATATTGTTTTCTTATTTAACTATATTAACAGAGTAATGATATTCTCGATAAATTGAAATTAGACTTGATCAATACAACAGGAACAATGTATTTTTATCAAGTTAGATTTGCATCTACTGGCAAATTTGATTAACTGAAACTTAGCTTGAACAAAGTTAGGATCAATTGCTAGAATCAAATGATATTTAAGGTACTGTTAAAATTCACGTTTATAGAAATTTGGTTCGATTAAAATTGAAATTAATTAAAATTTATATCATAGAAGTTTGGATTAATTAAAATTGAGGCTGTGATTTAAATTGTGACAAATTTAAATTTGTGTTGTTATTTATAGACATAAAAATATTTAATAAGTTCTCTATTTACTTTTTACAGCGTGTACATTTTCTTCGAAATTGGAGTGAAATTGAACCTTCTTTTCATACCAATATTGGACGGATTTTTTGATTGTTAAGAAATGGATGTATTCTATTTGAAAAATTGAAGAATAAGGAATAGAAGACTGCAAATATTAAAATAAGAAAAGAAGCATTGACATCAATTCTCTTAACTTTTCATCTCGAGAAAATTGACTTTGTATTCGCTATTTCTTTTACATTGTGAATGAAAAGTTTCTCGAATTGCATATGACATTTAATTCCACAGCTTCACTTTGGAATGCAAACCATGTATTCGAGCAATAGATGAAACAAATAAATGACTTTTAATTAAGTATTCTTCAAATATTTGAGCGCACTTCACTTATTATTGTTTTAATGAAATCATAATATTCGATTGCAACTCGTATAGCATCATTGTAAATAAATGTTGAAATTTCAGGCATATTTTGTATTTACTTCAATAAAGCGAATGAAAAACAGATTTGGAATCTCAATAGCACATCTGTCTACATGAGTACATTTTCTATATTAATTACCGTTGGTGATTGTGTATCCGGCCCTTTTTAATTACTACAAAATATTGTTTATTTTATAAAATATAGTAATCAAATTTTGTTGTAAGTTATTAATTAATTTCATAATAATAATCTGCGTGAACATAACTTGTAAAATTCTGCAAAAAATTATCTCCAATGAGAAGTAGGTTCAGTTTTTAAATAAAATAGCAAAAATAGTTGGAAAAAAAAACAATAGTTAAAGTTTCAATACTATATTTTAGAAAATAAATATTTTTTTCAAAAGTACAAACAAAGATCGCAAAATTGTCGATACTATTGTAAATATAGATATAAATATTTTTTAAGAATGCAATTAGGTGAATTAGAGAGTAAAAATATACATTACAAAGATTGAAGATTAAACATACATATACGTAATAAATAAAGCGCATAAAATTGCAATAAATTAATAAAGTTGTAAAGTAAATTTTATCGTTTTAGCTTTGAGTTAAAATTTTTAGGAGGACTATACGTGTGGTCAGCAAAGGGTAATCAAGGATCGGTTATCCTTTGATATGCAAAAGAAGACGTGGCAGGGTTTGGCATTGTTAGACGTAGAGACTGCTTATGAAAATCGACCAGAAAGTTGGAAACTTTAGTGAAAAATACCAGGCGTTATTCATACTATAGAATTAAAGTTTACTTCTTTTTTATCAATTTAAATACTATTAAATTAAAAATATACTTTAAATTTTTACATTTAAATGTACATTCAAAAAAGAAGAGCATAATAATTCGTCCGTACTTCTCTGCGTGTATAGTTAAAATTGAAACTAGAAATATCTTCTTATTCTTTTTATTCATTGTAATGAATTAGTTATAAAAGGATAAAAAAAAAGAAAAAAAAAACTTTATCTATAGCAGATAAGAGCAGCAATTTTTTAACAATTTCGAAATCTGAATTAAAATAAGATTTACAAGTTTTTAGTTCAAACTTGGCGGAGAGTAGTCAAGGTTGGACAGTAGTCTAGGTAGGGCTAGGGTCATTGTGTTAACTTTGATTTATTAAACTAGTGCCACCTAGATCACTTGTTCCGACCTTGAATACATTTTTTAATTTCCCTCAAATTTGTCTCAATCATTTCTCGGCAAGAAGAGTTTGATTGAAATAAATAAAAACGATTCCGAATGTCCTGGCATTTTTAACATTTTTAATCCAATCTAATGCCTTTTATGAAATTTCACGTTTTAACTCTTTTGAAGAGCATTTTTGATAACTGAAATATTAAAATTTGAAGAAAATAATAAAAAATTAAGAAATAAATTGAAAGTTTAAGAACTAAATTCAAATTTGAAAAAAATAATTGATAATTGAAGAAAGGTAAGAATTACTGAATATTGAATAAAATAATTGAAAATGGAAGACTGGGATTTCAAATTAAAAATAATAATTGAGAAAAGAGAATAATTAAGAATTAAAGAAATAAATTAAAGATTAAGAAATTAAATTAAAATTTTAAGAAAGTAATTGACAATTGAAAAAAAACTTACAAAACTGTCGAAAATAATTGTCAACATAACAAAATATTAAAGAATAGTTATAAACTTCAACAATAATTGTAAATTGAAAAATTTGTAGAAAATAATAAAAAATTGCAGAAAAAATTAATAATTGGGAGAAATAATTGAAAAATGACGAGAATAATTGAAAAATTGAAGAAAATATCTGAAATATGACGAAAATTGGAAACAAAATTCGAAAAATGGCTAGATTAATAGACAGCAAAACAAAAAAATGGAAACAAAAGAATAATAATTATAAAATTATAAGAGAATAATTGAAAAAATTGTGGGAAATAATTATAAATTGTGGAAAATAATTAATAATTGAAAGAAATAATTAAAAAATGACGAGAATTATAACTGGTGAAAATATTAAAAATTGAAGAAATAAATTAAAAATTAAAGAATTAAATTAAATTTGTAAGAAAATAATTGATAATTAAAAGAAAAATTATTAAATTAATTAAATATTAAGAAAAATATTTGAAAATTGAAAAAAAAGTAAAAAAATTCGAAAGCTATCGACAATAATCGACAACAGAGCAAAATAATTTAAAAAAATTTAAAGGATAATTAGGTACAAAATTGAAGAAGAATATTAAGTTGTCAATTAAAAACTGAAGAAAATTATAGTAAAAATCTTAGGAAATAAATGAAAATTTATGAAATCAATTTAAAACTGAAGAAGATAATTAAAGAATTATAGTCTTATTGACTTCATGGTGGAATAAAATTCATATTCGTTTTTCAGTGCATTATAATTCTTATTCAAAGTTGCGTGCAAAACTATACTTACTGAAGCTAGCGGTCAATATATTAATTCCTATTAAAAAATGCGTACATAATAATTTTAAATTTTACGTACGAGATAAATCATTTTCAAATTTAAGTTAAATTTAAAATTATAATAAAGGTAATGAAGTAACAAATTGAATATTAAATGCGAATCACTTGAAAATAATTTATCAACTAAATTTATTAACTTTTCCTATCAAGACAATTTTTTGGTCTCGGTGATCTCATGAATATAAATCATTATAATTTTATAGTTAAATATATAGGTTAGTAAATATTTAAAACTGCATAGTTAAAATAAATATAAATATTTAAAAATAAATATTTAAAAAGTAAATGAAAAAGTAAATATTTAAAATTGCATATTTTTTACAATAAGTAATAAAATGTTTTATTATTACTAGTAAATCGACAAAGAATCTTATATTCTTATGCAATTTTAAATATTTACTAACCTATATATTTAACCCTGAAATTATAAATATTTATATTTATGTGATCGACAAGACCAAACAATTGTCTTGGTAGAAAAAGTTAATAAACTTGGTTGATAGATTATTTTCAAGTAATTCGCATTTAATATTCAATTTTTTAGTTAATTACCTTTATTACAATTTTAAATTTAACTTAAATTTGAATGACTTATCTCGTACGTAATATTAAAAATTATTTTGTACGCATTTTTGAATAGTAATTAATATATTGACCGCTAGCTTCAGTAAGTATTGTTTTGCACGCAACTTTGAATAAGAATTATATTGCATTGAAAAACGAATATGAATTTTATTGCACCATGAAGTCAATAAGAATTGTCTTGCATTTGTTTTTCAACAAAAATTATATGAACAGGGAGCTTCGATATTGAAAGTTAAAAAAATAATTGACAATTAAAAAAAGACGAGGATTATTGAACATTGAAGAAAATAATTGAGATTAAATCTGAATTTTATGAACATACTTCGAAATATTTACAAAAAAATTAAACATTTTTGATCCCAAAAAAGGTGAAAAAAAGATGTGAAAAGGTGACAAGTCATCAAAAAAGGTGAAAAAGGTGACAAAATTGAAAAAAGGTGTAAAAGTTATACTATCTGTGATGACTTTTATAGAAGCGATTCCTCATGTAACACCGTCCGACAAAATTTAACTTTTTTTTTCACACACAAAAAAACCAAACATTTTCTGAAACTAGGACGAAAAAAAATACCCGTGTCTGGCAGTTTTGCTAGGTAAAGTCGTTTGTGGCTTTTAGGGGTGAAAACAACCCTTAAATGAAAAGTGACAAGATATTTTTTTAAATCATATTAATTTCTCATGAAACTTGATATCTAGAGGTGTTCGGGCTCGCTGGTTACGAACCCGATGGCAGTTTTTCAAAATTTAAAATGGCGGATCCAATATGGCGGACAACTTTTTTAAAAATAGATTCAATTTTCCTGAAGCTTGTTACTCGTGGGTTTTTGGGGTCGCTGATTAAGAATCTGATGTCAGATTTTCAAAATTTAAAATGATTCAAAATGCAATATGGCGAATAGCTATTATCGAATATACTTACCTACTACAAAGTTTGCTTCGTTATTAAAAAAATGTCAAATATAAAAAAGACACATTTGTGGAAATGTTTAAATTTTTTGTAATCTTTACCTCTATAAGGTCCGCCATTTTAAATTTTGAAAATCTGACATCAGATTCGTAATCAGCGACCCCAAAAACCTCCAAGTAACGAGTTTCAGGCAAATTGGATCTTTTTTAAAAAAGTTGTCCGCCATATTGGATCCGTCATTTTGAATTTTGAAAAACTTACATCGGATTTGTAATCAGCGAGCCCAAAAACCCCTATAGATATCAAGTTTTATAAAAAATTAATATTTTTTACAAAAATATGTCACTTTTCATTTAAGGGTTGTTTTCACCTCTTTTTGTGTGTGAAAGATCGTGTCGGACGGTGTAATATTATTTTTAATTTTAAATAAAATTTCATCAAGTTAAAGTAAAATATTCAACATATTATTGAGAAACAAAACCATTTTTCCAATAATAGCTTATTAGCACAGAAAATATAGGTTCAAATTAAAGATATTCTCATTTAACATGCAAAACCGGAAACACATTTTCCGATTAAATTGTCAGAACTTTATCAAAAATGAAATTCACATTGAAAAGACATTTTCCGGGCTGGCTCTTGGGCAAAAAGTTGCCGGTGACTCTTTTATTTTGGCAAACAACTTCCAATATTGGATTCGAAGGGGTTTTTTTTTCCTCGGTCAAGCAGTAAGTAAAGCAGCTAGACGACAAGAGCTTTTACTCTAAAAGGGCAAGGTATATACTATATGGAGTAATTTCTTTTTTCAACTGCGTGCGAGGTTGGTTGAAATCAACTTGTCGAGTTTATTCTTTGGTGCAGGTCACGACTGGAAATAGACGTGACTAGCCGCGAAAAATGAAAGCCATTTGGACGCCAGCAGCACCCTTTTTGCGTTTTATCGTTTTCGCGACGTGCCATGAACCGTCGACAATTGCTGTCAAGTTGCAGGTCGCAGTGGCATCTAGAGCTTAGAGCTCCTTAGTTTGTTAAACTGAAGCAAGGGAGGTAAGTCTCAGTTAGAAACGACCTTAATTAAGGTTCCTCGTCTATAACTTGGTTCCTCTGATGCGACTGGAAGCTTATACTGGCCTTGCTGGCTTACTTTTGCGTTAAATGTCTGCAGCAGCCTCTTAACACTCTCTATTACTCGCTACTTTGCACTCTACCGCATTTTATTATATTCACTAAAAAATTTTATGTACACACTTTTACATCCTTCTTGATTCACTTTCACAGCAGATAACTTGTGTACAATGCACTGAAACAAACGTATTCCTTGGTCAAGTATTAAAATGAGACCACCCGTAGGGAAAAGGAGCTTATCTTCGCCAGACAAAATATTCAAGAGAGCAGAAGAACGAAAATTATGCCGCAGCTAACAGCGAGGAATTAAAATACGTTGCAAATTAAATTTCAAAAGATTAAAACAATAATCCGATTTTGGATTTTTAACACTTTTAGATTTAGGGGAGAGTGGCCATCAATGTACCAGTTTTTTCAATGAACCATTTCAATTTTCTCAGAAACAATTAAATAAAAATTCTCCTAATTTTAAATATAAATTAAGTTTGCGTAAACACACTACGTCCATAAATTTGAGACGTGTGGATTTATTCATTACAGAGAAAACTGGAAAAAACTGTTTTTGATGTACTGAAGAAAAAATTTACCTAAAATAAAAACACGTTTTTTAATTGAAATAAGGCCATTTAAAAATAAATGTACTTACGATTTATTTTGTTTTGGACCTTAACTACAATATTCTAATGAGATAAAGATTTTGAAATATTGGATTAAGTTATAAAAAACCATTTTTGTTGCAAATGTCATGTTGATTCAATGTACCAGGGAACAATGAACCACCTGGAATTTCAGTGTATTTTCGATTTCTAGAGTGGTATGCCTGATTATAAAACTAAGCATGCGTACAGCATGTTACAGCAATTGTTATCAGTACTTTTCTCAACATAGCAGAACTAAAATGCCATTTTAGATAGTTAACTTAAATTTGAGGTATATTTATGTTATACATTATCAATTAAAGGTGTTAAGTAATAATTTTTTATAGTATTTGATAGAAAATAAGTTTTTTTACAAAGTGAAAATTGCAATATTACTATTGTTAAACATTTTTAGTATTTTTATAGAGGTGGTTCATTGTGTACCCAGGTTGTTGAAAATGAAAATAGCTTGTTACTTTAGAAAAACCCTAAATTCTTTTATTTAATCAAAATAAATCGTGTAAAATATGTGTGCATTACCTAGATAAGTGTTGTAGTTTTATATTGATGCAAAGAAGTGCTTGAAATTGGTGAAATTCAATAAGTACTATGACCTTGAAAAAAACCCGGTACATTGATAGCCACTCTCCCCTACGTAAAGTTATCAACGTGTTTGAAAATCATTACATTTAAAATAAATTATACTTTCATGTTTCAGATATCGAGTGAAGGTACCAGTTTTTAGACATATCTCAGTTTAAGGTAAATGTCCCAATTATTGTCCTACTAAAAATTTTACCTTAGTTAATAAAGAAAAAACACTATTTATATTTTTCCATGAAAATATTTTTTCAGTTGAATATGAAGCTAATCTTTTTCTGAATTGAAAATGATTTTAATTAAAGTTTAAATATCAAAATATAATTAATTATCGTTTTTTTTTGTGCATTGATGTAATTGTACCAATTTGTGTTCGACGAATTTTGGATTAGCCCTATTTGTAACCAGAGATGTACTAATTAGTGCTCAGTAGCCTTATTTCTGACCAAAGATGCAAAATATAAAAGTAATCATTAACTGAATAATTATTTACATAATTACATTTTATAATGCACTATTTATATGCACATATAAGAATTTATTCGTCAAATTTTAGTTTTACAAACAGTCTGAATAAATAAATAAATAATTAAAAAAAAATAAATGATCACTATTTGGTACATAAACATAAAAATAGAAGTTTGTCCTAATTAGTGTCTAAAAAATACTCGATACTGGTATACTGTCAAATTTTTTCACATATTTAAGTAATTTTAAGTTAATCTATAAAAAGTCTCACAATATTTTTAAAAATTAGGAGTAATAGAGTTAATAAAAGAAGTTTATCTGCAGAAAAATATAATAATTTGATGAAATAAAGTTGTCTTTATACGAATATTACAAATAGGGACATACTCGTTTTAGTGTACGTGTTTGTACTTTTCAGGTATAAATAAACATTTACTTACCCTTTTATAAAAAGGAACCTCAAAACCATAAAAGTATATTATATTTTTAATGCTATTTAAAAATTTAACTTAATAAAAAGTATTTCATTGAGCTGTGTAAAAAATAATGTTTACATGTCAGACGACAAATGTTGTAAGATGGCGGTAGACTTTCCTCGGTTTCTCAGAGAGGGCGACAGTTGGAAATTTTAACATTTAATTTATAATTATTAAAGAACACTAAGACCGTAAAATACAAATCAACACGTAAAATAGACAATATAAAATTAAAAATATGTTTTTTTAATCATTTATTAAATTGATTTTTGTTTTATTTCGTAAATAAATGCGCAACCTGGTACAAATTGGGACATGGACACAATTTGGGACATTTACCTTACGGGATAAATTCCTATATTTTCTACGATTTTAAAATAATACGACTTACTTATTGTCTGTAATATTTGTTATTGAAGAACTTGGATGTTTTTTATATGACACAAAAAATATTACTGTAAAAAGTAACGACAGTTAAGAAAAAGAAAAGGCAAGTGCGAGTCAAAATTAAAGTATAACCTTAAGAATTTTTCGAAGATTAAAAACTTCCGATCAAATAAACCGAGCTTTTTTATTTAAGTTTTAATTTAAAAAAAAAATCTTTCTTCATTCAAATTCTTTTATTTTTAAACTTTTAAAGTAATTTAAACATAAAAATAAATATTTCGTACAAAAAAATAACGTGAAACTGTAAAATATTGTAGCTGTTTAGTCAGAAAATTTTTTTTCAGTAAAATTTCAATTTTTTGAAAAAATGCTATGATGGTAGATTTAATTCATCATTTTTATGGTTTTATAAAATTTTCTGCATAAAATTACACATTTTTGCCAAGATAAATAGGCTAAGCTCTAGCATAAGGGGGGATATTGTCATTTTTTAATTTTTCTTTAATAACTTTTAAATACCAAGTCCACACTGCAAAAACATGGTGTCTTAAATTGGACAAAAATGTCTTAAATTAAGATACTTTTGGTGTCTAAGACACGAAAAATGTCTTAATTTAAGACATTTTTGAACAATTTAAGACACCTGTTTTTGCAGTGCAGCAACGTTCGCTATATTTTTGCTGTAATCTACAAGTAAAAATACGTCTAAGTATACAAAGTTTTAAACCACTAGGTCAAATAGTTTAAAAGATAAGGTGAGAATACGTTTTTCTTAAAAAAAAAGTTTTTCTTTCACAACGCTATGAACATCACCTCTAATCACGTTCTCTATATTTTTCCTATAATCTACGCGCGAAAATACATATGTGTACCAGATTTCAATACTCTAGGTCAAATAGTTTGGAAGATAAGGGGGGGGGGGGGTAAATAGTTATTTTTATGCATTTTTTGAAAAAAATTTTGTTATTTTCTTGACAACGCTACAAACATTACGTTTAATCATGCGTTTGCTATATATTTTTAACAAATAGTTATAAGAAAATGAAATTTTTCAAGATTGTATAAAATTATGATTTTATTATTTTTCACTATAAATTTGTAATATAATGGTTCATTATACTTTAAATTAATCATACAAACAAGAAAAACGAAATTTTAATTTTAAGAATTATTTTGAAAAATAATTAAATGTCGTTTAAGGAGGTTCTCTCCATTTACATTACCTCAAACTAGAAAGT
Source organism: Ganaspis brasiliensis (assembly GCA_037103525.1). Lineage (NCBI taxonomy): Eukaryota > Metazoa > Arthropoda > Insecta > Hymenoptera > Figitidae > Ganaspis > Ganaspis brasiliensis. Next base: position 2,690,493 of record JAZKLR010000040.1, on the reverse strand, counting down.
CGTTTTTAACCCCAAATAAAACTATTATTAAAATTAATTTCACCAAATTTTGAAAGATCCAGTTCTACATTTTCTTGAAAAAATTTGGTTTATCTAAAATTTGTTGTTAAATAATAATTATTAAACATTTTATGTTTTTTCTTTAAATTCAATGAACAACTGCAATTTTCATCCAATTTTGACAAATAATAGCTTATTTTTCTCATTGAAATATTCTCTACAGTTTTATTTGTTGGGTTTTGTTAAATAATATTCTGTTTAAATGTTATTAAACAAATAAAATTTGTTCTCCACGTATTTTTTAAACAAAATGCTATTTAACAAAATCTAACAAACAAAACTGTAGAGAATGTTTCAACGAAAAAAGTGAGCTACTATTTGTCAAAATTGGATGAAAATTGATGTTGTTTATTAAATTTAAAGAAAAAACATAAAATTTTAAATAATTATTATTTGACAACAAATTTTAGCTCAACCAATTTTTTTTAAATGTATAACTGGATCTTTCAAAAGTTGATGAAATTAATTTTAATAATATTTTTGTTTGGGGTGAAGAACGACATTTTAGTTTGAGGTTATGTAAATGGAGAGAACCTCCTTAACAGGAGCACTTTATTTAACATTTCTATAATTATTAGATTCAATGTAATTTGTATTGTGATTATAAACTAAAGAATATTTAATTTATAAATATAGTTGTGTATTAGCATCAACTATTTTATTTTATTATTTGAAAAAATGGTTATTTAAAGTAAAGTGTATTGAATTATTGATATGTTCCATACATTTGATTATAACCTAAAAATGTTTTGTTTAATAATTTTTTGGGGATCTTTCTGTATTTTTTAGTAGTTTTTTGAAAGTATCTAAAAAAGTTTAACCAATCTGATCATTTTGACTTCGGATTCGGATTCAGCATAGAAAAATTCGTGAGAATACATTTAGCATAATGTTCCGGAAAAAAAATTTTGTTACGATTTTTTGATCAACTTTGTGAGATTTTATCTGACAAAAAAATAATTTGACGAGTCCAAATTGTTTAGAACTATATGTAAAACTGTTTTGTAAACTGAATTTGTTTAAAACTAGTCAAAGCTGCTTATAACAAGTTCAAAAATTGTTTAGATCTATTTAGAACTACTTAAAACTGTTTTAAACTTGTTAGAAACTTTTTAAATATTGTCTAAATCTATTCAGAACTAGTTATGAACTGTTTATTATAAGTTCAAACATGTTGAAAGTGAAAATGATTACTTAGAACTCTTTAAAACTTGTTAGTGTTTGTTTAAAACTATTTGTAACTAGTTCAAAACTGTCTAGAAATATTTAAAACTATTTAAAACTATTTAAAACTGTTGAAAACTTGTTAGAAACTTATTAAATCTTGTTTCAATCTGTTTAGAACTAATTTTAAATTGTTTATAACATTGTTCAAACCTTTTTAAAAATGAATGTAACTACTTCAAACTAGACAAAACTTGTTTGAAATTGCTTACAATTACATAAAAATACTTTAAACTCGTTACAGCTTGCTCAAAACTATTTTTAACTAGTTTAAAACTGTTTATAACAATACACGAGACTATTTGGAACTGCTAAAACATTTTGAATTGTTTATAACTTGCTCGATAACTTGTTTACAACTACTTAGAACTTGTAAAAAACTAGTTATATCTTGTTTAAAACTGTTTAGAACTATTTAGAACTACTTTAAACTGTTTAAATCTGTTCAGAACTAGTTTTAAATTGTTTAAAACAAGGGCAAGCCTATTGAAAACAGAATATAACTACTTCAAACTGGTAAATTAAGAAATTGTTTAAAACTATTCAGAACTGTTTTGAAACTGTTTATAACTAGTTCAAAACTGTTCAAAATTAAGTAACAATTTGTCTATAACTATAGTTTAAAAGTATTCATGACTAGTTTAAAGTTATTTATAACTGTATATTACAACTTAAAACTGGTCAAAACTTGTTTGAATCTAGCTGAAAACTATTTAAAATTGTCTAGAACTACTTAAAACCACTTGTTTAGAACTATTTAAAACTGGTTTGAAACTGTTTAAAACTGGCTCAAAACTGTTTAAAATTAAACTGAATTATTGAAAATTTGTTAAAATTAAGTGATCCAAATCCAAATTATTCAATTAACTTATTATCATTATGCAACATTAAACGAAATCGCGTTATAAAATTAACATGGATTCAGATAAACAAAAAGTAGTATATATGGTTGGAAGGTAAAGAATCAAGCTTTCAGCGCATGTAAACATGGAACTTGTAAATTCAAACCCCGAAGCTTGGTAGCTAAAAGAAGTTAAATTTTCCAAAAATTCACATAATTTTTAGTCACAAAAAAGACGACGCGCGGTACTGCCGGCAGGACGTTTTCGTTTTTTTAAAAAGACTACCTAGCCCTTGTACATAAATTTAAAAAATCGATATTTACGTCATCTGAAAGCTTGTTTCATTACCTAAAAAACCACATATTCATTTTTATACTTATCTGCTTCCATATTGATTTTATAGAGCGATTTCCGAGGGACTCGCGCCTGAGCCATTTACCACCGGCCGCCATTACGTTAGTTATAACAATATTTACAAAAGTAATAATAAACTCAATTCCTTTGATGATAAAGATGATGAATTATGATGATAATGATAATGGTGATGATGATTATATGAAATTAAAATATTTTTTCACAAAAATGAATTGTCCTTCCGGAAGGACGTTTACTGTGTGAAAGCGCGTCCTACCGGCAGTACGCAGCCTTGGACGTTCTATCATTAAATACCTCTTTGAAAACATGTTTAATTGTAAAACTTTATTCACATTTAACTAAAATTGCATTCGTAGATTGAATTTTTATTACGTTGTTAAAAGGTAATTTACTGCTAAATGATTATTCTTTTATTGAAGTTTATGTTTGAAACTATATATTCCATTGTAAAAGGAAATTGCCAATTAGAAAAAATTCAGTTTCTGGAGTAACAATACAATTTTTTTTGACTGACAGTGCAATACTTCGTTAAAATTTTAATTTCAACAATTGTATTAATTGTCTGTTTCAAAAGAAACAGTTTTCTCTCAAAAAGTTCAATAAAATAGTTTAAGTTTAATTTTTGAAAATAAACTCTCTTTTATTACTAAAAATATTCATTTATTTTTACTTTCACATCTTGTTCACACATTTCTTTAATGCGATTTATTGAACTTTGTTTTCTTTGTCTATGGGAAACTGATCAAGTTCAGGCTAATAATTAAAAATAATTTATTCATTAAAACGGTCATTCACATTAGACATTTTTATCATTTTCTGACGTCTTTTAATATCTATTTTTTAGCTCCACACATAAAAATTTTCTCGAAATTTTTTACAATACCTTTCAGCATAAATAGTTCTAATAATTGGCAAATGCTCACTGCTCATAAAGAAATATGATCTTCATTTTTATTCGGTACTGTTTTATCGCAATATCTTGCTTGCTTAAAACATTTTCATAGCGCATTATTTTTGAACTCGTTCATTCTCCGGTAAAGCCCCATCGTACTATTCTTCACAAAGATTTCTCGTGAGAGCGGTGGTACTATATTTTAGTCAACATATTTTAAAGAGCTTTCTGAAAAAATAAGTGTCAGGGGTAAAGCAGAAAAAGCTTTATTGCCAGAAAATCCTTTAAATTGCAACACAAAATTAAACCTATGATTCAGAGACTAATAAAATTTGATATTCGCATCTACACTTTGTCAGTTAACCGGCAAGCCAACGAAAGAAAATTTGACTTGCTAGAAACGAGCTGTTAATTGCACTCAAGATAATTACTTATAGCACTTTCTTCCTCGATGAAGATGCTTCAATAACCAAGTTATCCTCAAGTTCATTAATTAATTAATTAACTACTCGCTTCCGATCGTTTATTATTTAACCGAATGCTCTTTGAATCAAAGCAATTTTTTATCCTGTCAATAAATTTCCATTATAAAAATTAAAAATTAACAATAATTAACAGAAAATAAAAATATCACTGTTTTTATTGACATTTTTCTGGAATTATAATTAAAAATAGACTAACAACTAACTTATATCAACAATACGGAAAGGTTAGTTTAACCTATTTATTTTTTCAGAGACGCAATAACAATTATTTCTGTAAAAAATGAATCGTATTTATATTTTAGTAAGCAAAAGGTGCGTCTATTGCGGAAAATTGAGCTGTTTTCAGACAGCAATGAATAAAAGTTTCACATGCGGCCATTCAAGGTGGTCGGTTATTTCGCTTTTCTCACTCCTTTCAAGACTTCTTAATAATTCCTAGAACATCCCTTTCGTATTTTGTTTCTCAATTTCTCTCCCGACGTTCATTTCCCGCACGAAATCGAAAGACGACGACAAAATGAAGCGTAAAATAAAAATTGCAGAGAGATGAACAGTAAATAATTAAGGCTCAGAGACTTAAAAAGCAATGATATAAATATAACAAAGACTAAATAGAAAGGGACAAAAAGTAAAGAAAGATACAGGGAAAAAAATGAAATTTTACGTTTCTTTCTGCAAGCTAAAGAAATTTTAAAAATAAAGAAAGGAACGGAACAAAAGTAAATAGACAAAAAGCATAAAGATTAAATGGAAGTAAAAATAAAAAAACAGGGGAATTTTTGCTTTAGTTCTTCAAGATGCGGATATTTTTGCCTTAAGAAATGGACTTCTTTTCTTCTTCTTTTTAAAGGAGATAAGATTATTATCATTACTGTGTCTGGAGAATGTAAATGTTGACAAACGTGAAGAATCCAACTAAACTTGCATTTGATGGAACGACTGGATAATGGAAACGGCGCCTGTACAAGGAGACGTCTGTACTCCTTCTACAAGTTTCATCGATTTATGACATTGATGCTTCCACTTTTCCAGAATTGCAAACAATTGTACCAATTTTTTCCCGATCATATCGCGATAATTTCTTTCCTCTATTGTCATTTGATAATTATTTCGTGACAATTAAACGTTCAATTATTCACAAATCTCTTTGTTACATTTTTTCTTTTGTTATAATTGCTCACATTTCCTGGTTTCAGGAGCTATTGAAAACGACTATCTTGAAATTATTTGCGGGTAAAAATTGTTCATTGTATTAAACAATTTCTTTTAACGTTAGCATATTATCTCGTTCATGTTTACATAAATAAAATAAAAATTGTGCCTATATAAAAAGTTTTAAAAAAGTTTCAAATAATTTATAATAATAATCCACAAGATTCATTCATTCTTTCATTCTGTCCACACCTAATTGAATAATTAAATGAAATAGTTATATTTCTAATAACCATTTAGTACAAAATAACTAATTATTAGTTAAATTCAATTTTAGGTTATGTCAAAACTACTAATATTTTAGTAAAATTCTGTTTACTAATTTAATTTGTCAAATTTCAACTATTTTTTAGTTATATTTTTACTAATAATTAGTCATATTTTACTAATTATTAGTTACTTTTAACTAATTGGAGAAACAAAAACTCAGCTACGATTTTACTAATTATTAGTTATTTTTAACTAATTCAAATTTAAAGAGTTGGGACTTTAACAAAATGCGCAAAATGACTATATTTTAATTAATTAAAAAAAAACGGATCTACAAATTTAAAAAAAATTAATATATTTTAAACTATAATATAATACAACTTTTACAACAATATTCAATTAATTTACCGTACGGTTGTTAAGATAATGTTATTTAAGGCTAGTAATTCTTCTCTTTTTTGAAATAATCATAGGAAGGAGAAATTTTAATAGCTTGTAGTTCTTTACGGATTTTTTTTTTTTCAACAAAATTTGTTTGTGTAATGATTTTAACTATAACATACTATTTAGAAACCAAATTATAAAAAGAAATGAAATTAAAAAGATATTAAATATCATGGTTCGATAGAATGAGAACCGCTTAAGTGTAAAAGCGTCCTTAAAATCAGTTGCGTTTGAAAAAATGCATATTATTAAATTAATTATAAATTACATGAGTTTTATTTTATGTGCCTAATATCTAATTTTTAATTGCCTTTTATAATAAAAATAGAATAATAAGTAATAAAATAATAATAAATAAAGGAATCAATTTATCAATCATCAATAATTATTATATCACTGAAAAGAAAGCAAGCACAATTTTGAAATATTCTATATTTCTTAATGATGAAAATTTTTTTGTTTAAAAACTTCAATAAGTTATTTTTATTTAAAAAACTTTTAAATTAAATTTCTTTAAATACATATTGTATTCTAGATCCCAAAATGCTTCTTTTTTGTTGCATAAGGAAATTTTGATTAAATTTATTTAATTCCTAATTAAAAATTAGATTTAAAAGAGATCAATTAAAATTAAAGTCTATTTTGATGAGAATGAATTTAACTGCATTTACAGAAAATAAGATTAATGAAAAATATAGTTTACTCTAAAATATTGAACTGACATTTCGATACACTAAAATTTTAGTGAATTAAAATTTAATTTTTTCAATACAAAAGTTACTTAAAATGTTCAAGCGAAGAAGTTTAATTGATTGATATTTAAATTACTTGAAATTGGGATCATTGGAATTTCAAAATAATTTTTTATAAATGGAAATCTAAATTAATAATTTAGCATCGATATATTTGAGTTTTAATTTATTTCAGTTTCAACTAACAAATTTCAATTGCCATTGATAAATAAAAGTTTTAATTTTTACTTATTTCAATCAAACTAATCTATATTTTATCATTATATCAATATAAATTACTGAATCTTCTAACCAAAATTTTCTTTCATGCAAACAACAATTCATTCAAATTTTTATTGCTTTAGGCTTTAATTATCTAAATTTTAATCAATCATTTCTCAATTATTTTCTTTAATATAATATTTAATTATTTTAGTCATTTTGTAATTTTTCTTTCAATAATCAAATATTATCTTAAAATTTCAATTTAATTCTTTAATCTTCAATTTATATCTTTAATTTTTAATTATTTTCTTTAACTTTCAATTATTTTCTTCAATTTTCAATTGCATTCTTCGTTTTTCAATTATTCTATTCAATATTCAATAATTCTCGCATTTTCTCAATTATAAATTATTTTCTTGAAAAGTTAATACAATTCTTCAATTTCCAATGGATATCTTCAATTTTCATTTATTTTCTACAATTTTTTTCATAATTTTTATCAGTTTTCAGTTTTTAATTGACAATTTATTATTCCCCTTCAATTTTATCAATATTCATTAATTTAAAAAATTTTTTGTTCGAATGCCGATTACTCCCACCACTTTTAGATTTTTTTAATTGATAATTATTTTTTTTAATAGTTAATTATTATCATCATATTTAATGACGATTATTATTATATTGCTTATTTTCTTGAAACTTTCATTTAATTCTTTAATTTCCAATTTATTACTTCCTTTTTAATTATTTTCTTTTATTTTCAATTATTTTTATCGATTTTCAATTAATTCTACAATATTCAATAATTTTTTTATTTCTTTAATTATTTTTCTCACTCATAAAAATTGTTTCTAATTTTGAATTCCATCATTCAATTCTAGAAATATTCTCTTGAATTCTCAGTTATTTTCTTCAAATTTAAATTCAACATTTCAATTTTCAATTATTTTCTCTAATATTACAAAATTATCACTTTTTTCCTATTATTTTGTTCGATTACCATTATCTTTCTTTAATTTTCAATACAATTGTTTAATTATTTTCAGTAATTTTTAATTTCATTCTTTAGTTTTTCATATTGTTGTCTTCTAAATTCATTCATTTCCGTCTTTTTTCAATTTTTAAGTATATTCTTTAAATTTTAATTCTATTCTTCAATTTTTAATTGCTTTCTTCAAAATTCAAATTTTTTTTCAGTTGTCTTTTAATCTAGTCATTTTTAAATATTATTTTTGATTTTTAAGATTATTTTGTTCGGTTGTGTATTAATCTAGCCATTTTTTGAATTTTGCTTATAATTGACAATTATTTTTGTCATTTCGTAATTTTTTTTCTCTTATCAATAAATTATTTCTTCAAATTTTGAATTATTTTTTTCAGTTTTCTATTAATCTAGACATTTTTTAATATTTCTTTGATTTTTAAGATTATTTTGTTCGGTTGTGTATATATAATTATTAATCTAGCTATTTTTTTAATTTTGCTTTTAACTATCAATTATTTTTGTCATTTTGTAATTTTTTTTCAATTATCAATTATTTTTTTAAATTTCAATTTAATTCTTAAACTTTCAATTTATTTCTGTTTGAAAATAGTTAGAAACTGCTTGGAAACTTGCCAAAACTGAAACGACGGACAGACAAACAGACAGAAGCCAAAGTGTCATTGGACAATGAATCTGACATTAGACCGAGCATTAGACTAAATTTAAAATAGCGAAATCAATATAGCGGATCTAGTTGAATGATTTTTTAAAAATTGATGAAAAAATATTAATACTAATTTACTTACGAACTCTTGGAAAACACCGAGTAAAGGAACTCACCTAGAACAAAAAAGATTCCTTGTTAGTTTTATCTCTGCTTCTTTAGATTATGAAAAAAAGATGTAAAAATCAGCATTTCTTTTCATTTCTTTCATCAAGTCAGTTTTGCATGTTTTGAAGAAAATCTACCTTAAATTTTCTCAAAAAAATATTATAGTTCTCTCTTAAGAAAATCTTTTGAATTTCCTTCTGTTGAAGGAAATCTTCTTCATAAAGTCTGCTGTTAGGAAATCTTTTTCACGTCCCTTATTCAAGTGATTGTAATATTTTTTATTCCAGAAGAATCTTTTCCCTTGATTTACTTCTTAACGGGTTATTTACATTCTAGGCAAAGTATTTGAATAAAATGTTATTAAAAGTATGACGAGTTGCATTAGAATAAGGGAAAAAGAATATTAATATTCCTTGATTAAAAAAGTGTACTTTATATTTAAGTAGAAAATAATTTTCAAGACTAATTGTATGATTCAGAATTGATGATTCGGAAAGAAAAACCTCCAATAGGAAAATGTTTACTTTAAAAAAACTCGAGAAAAGAAGTTCGACCGAGTTTTTTTCCCGATCGTATATTCAATTCCCTAAATCATCTCCAACAGAGAAACACTTTACCATAAAATTGTTCTCTTTTGCAAAAGAAGTTGGCAAGTGTGGAAAGGACCTGGCCGAAAAGAAAAAAAGGCTGAGTATATGTATATATACGTGTGAAGAACGTAGCTTTAGAACCGTTTTGATTTGTCGATTTCTTCGTCTACTTCCATTTCTTCAACTTCCTGGCGACGACCTCTTTTCTTTCGGTTCTCTTATTAATTCTTGAGGCACGCTCTTTTCATTTCTTTTCTACCTTTTTAGTCAAACCTCGCTTTACCTCACCTATAAAGTTCGTGCCTTGCCAAGTTTAAACTAATACTGACTTTTGTTAGCATAAGAAACATTTGAGGTATTGTCCTGTCGCAAAAAAAGTAAGCTACGTTTAAGAAAAGCCTTTTTTACCTTCACAATACAATTGCAAGAAACGACCACAGAATTTCGTTACGAATTATATGAAAAATTCAATTCCCAGACGAATTAAAAATACGCCAAATGAAACTCTGACCTATATTCTAAAAAGTTTGAAACTGTCCTCTCAAGACGAAAATTTGATTTAATATCGATGTTGTCCGTCCGTCGTTCACAGTAAATAAATAGTATTTTGAGTTCTTGGTGAGAGCTTCTGATTATACTCAAGTTTCCGAAAGAAGACGACACGATCCGAAAACTTTCGATCGAACCCAAAAAATTCCGAGAGTTGTCAAAAAGTTCCGAATAGAACCGAAAGCTTTGGAATGTAGCCGAAAATTCCTAAAGGGTAATAAGAATTGCGAATAATTGAAAAAACCAATTAATGTAAATACCACCAAAGCCTCGATTTTATAACGTTACACTATCCAGCTTTATAAGGTATTTTCACTAGCAGAAGCGATTTTGCCGAATCGATAATTATTTTCAAACATATGCAGTTGTATTCATTTATTTACGACGACATAATAACAAAAGTTGTGTCCAAATTTTGGAGTTCTATTAAAATAAAATTCCAGGGCGACTAGTAACTTTCAGATGAAACTCATAAATCAGTACAACAAGTTGGTTGTTGACGGATCTGTTTATTTGCATTCGAAAACAAACAAGAGTAAAACTTATTGCATTTGGAATGAACTGCAAAATAAAGAGTACACTGTTCGAGCAATTACTATGGACATAGAGTTCGGGCAAAAAATTTTTAGTTTAAAGAGTTCGAACGAGTTTATTTACCGAAGCATGTAGGAGCAAAAGTTGTCACAATTCAGCAAGTATATCGATTTCTAATTTCTGGGCTTGCGTGGATATTTACATAATTGTATATTAGATTGGAAAAAAAAAACTAAACGCAACATCCAGAGCTATAATTTTTAGACAGTTATTTACCAAATGTTCATCAGGAAGTGCTCAGTTATTTACAGGAAAGGAAAAATCTTAAAAAATCAATGAGACGGCAACGACTGACAAATTTACCTCCTAACCCAAAATCGATATCTGATCTGAGATATATTCCGAGAAATTTTCAAAAAACTCTTCTCGAGAAACATTTTTAATTTACGACTCGGAAAAAGCAAAGGGAGAGTAAAAGTTTTTGCTGCTAAAAGAAACTTGGAACTTCTGGTTCAAAGTGAAACCTGGTTTCCGGATGGTACCTTCAATGTTTTTGGCTCAGAACTGTCACAGTTTTTGTGAAGATACTTTCAAAGTGAAATAGAATAGATAATGCAAAACATATTTATTGTTTAAATCATCTATTTTGTTTGCTCTGTATAAGCGGTAACAACAATTATTATCAGTCAAATGTTTAGCAATATACTGGAAACCGTTAAATTTATTGGTTCAAAATTCTGACGCTGATTTTTCATTGGAATTAGTAGCTGTTCCATTTGTCAATGTTTTGATGTAATCAAAATTAACGGTGCAATATACATCTGCAAGCTGTGCGTTCAGCAGCTGAATATCGAATTGAGAATTATAGTCCGCTAAAAATAATAACCGACTTCGAGCTAGCAATATTAAATTCATGTAAATTCATGTTCATGTTCATTTCCCATTCCTTCAGACTACTTTTTCCGCCTTGGTCAATCCGTCTAGCGACAAATTCAATTTCAAAGATTACATGACGTCTACAAAAATCGAATACCACTCAAAAATATACACGCACCTGGGTTCTGATCCTTGTGTTTCTTTGTGTATCACGAGGAATTTCGAAGCACATCTCAGTTTTTTACAAACTTCTAGTAATAAATAAATGAATTGAAATAACAGTTAATTGAATTTTGGGATTATTCTAGGCTTATTTTTATATCCATCTACGAATTCCCAAAACTTATTGCAAACTTTGGATCGTTTTGAAAATTTTCGAATCTTTACAAAATCCCTAAGTTGTACCAAAGAGCAAAGACAATGTGTCGTACTTTAATATGATTTTTAATCAAAACAACTACTAAAAACTACCCCCATTTAAGATACCATCACTTTGGCAAAAATTCTAACATACAAAATTCTCTCGTTGAATCCTTTGGGTTCTGGATTGTAGTAGAAACAATTTGTGATAATAGGGTTTCAAAAATTGTCTCTGGTACATCTCAAAAGCCAAAATGTCCATAGAGGAAACTTTTTATTTTATTATTTTTTCCAAAACGTTGGTACTTTAAATGGGAGTTGTTTGTAAGGGGTTTTTTTAAAATAAAAATTCTATAAGAGTATCACGAATTGTCTCTAGCCCAATCCAAAAGCCAAAGATTCCAACGAGAAAATTTTGATTTTTGTTTTTTTAAGTGTTGGTATCTTTAAAAGGGATTGCTTTTTAGGGGTTCTTTTAAATAAGAATCATATTAAAGTATCCAGAAGCCAAGAAATCATGCGAGAAAATTTTTTATTTTAGTGTTTGATAAAGTGTTGGTATCTTAAATAGGAGTTGTTATTTAGGGGGTTTTTTTGATTAAAAATCATATTAGAGTACCACGCATTGTCTCTGGTACAACTTAGAAGCCAAAGGATCCTTCGAGAAAATTTTGTATTTTAGTATTTTTGCCAAAATTTTATACAAGGTGCTTCTTGATGGTGGTTTTAGTAGTATGTAGTAATGCATGTCTGATTATATTCTTGTTATTTTTTATAACTCTACAAATTTACAAACTAATAGAAATATCTAAATAACTGCACTTAGTCTTGTTTTTAAATGTTGTTTTTGAATTGATTGCAGGGTAAAATAATGAAAAATATTTTTCCGCCTTCAAAACTATCAAATATATATTAAAACTTTGCGACATGGTTGACTACTTTTGAAAATAAGTGTTTCTTTATGTATACAGCTATCGTCTATTGTCAGATATGTTTTAACATTTTAACACGTAACTCCTATAGAAATATGTTAAGGCATGTATGACGATAGCTGTACATTATTGGTAATTTGTTTAAATGTAAAAAAGTTTGATATTAAAAAAAATCCTGACGTGGTAGAGATAAATGGGCTCCGGATTTGAATTCAGCGACCAAAAATGCTTTGGGAATTAATGGTCCGGTTTCTTGATACTAAAACAACAATTTTGTTGTCCTGTGATTATTATTAATAAAAATAAAAATCCAAGAGATGATCCTGACGGACTGAGAAAACCAGAATAATGATTCTCCGATTCGGACGTCATTCAATTAAGTGAAAACATTAAAATTGATAAATCGATAAGTTTAAATGTCGAAGTGTTATAAAATAGTTTTAAAGTCTGTAAAAGATTCTTATCGCATTAAATGTAAAACGGATGAAAAAGACTTTATCAAAGTTGTAATTAATTTGAGTTGATAAATCGTACGAACGGTAAAGTTCTTGATGGTTAGAAGTAGATGATACTCGATACCATTCATTATAGCACTGTATCCTATCATTATCAAACTGGTTATCATTTATATAGGAATTGATACCATCAACTATAAGAAACAGCTCAATAAATACATAATCAACTCTGAATACATATGTTTTACATTGATTCTAAAGTTTTTTTTTCCAGGAAATTTAACTTTGGTATTTTACGAGTTAAGGAAAATTTCCCTACAGTGACCCTAATTTCAAATTTTAATCTAAAGTAAAGTAAAATAAAAGTGGAACATTTAGGGTTTAAAGAGCACAATTACATCAACTCAAAGTCACTGGGGATTATATTTTAATACCCTTTTACACTGGCGTTTGGAGTGTTGACGAAAGCAAGGTGTGAAATAGTTATTAATCAGCTCTAATCCATTAGCAATACAGGCCAGTACCAAAGTGTCGAATAATCCTCATGGGTAATTAAGTGTCAGTGGTCAAACGGATGAAATCAATGACGCAATTATATTGTCAATGGAACTATAGCAATTACTAGATCGAAGATGAGATGGGCGCGTGCCAACGTCAACACGGAGCCATGTATTTTCGAACAATGTGTGTGTCTACTTTGTCCATGTATTTTAGCGGTGAATATGTGAACATATGCGCACGCACAGAAGGTGTTGGTGCATTCGATGCGTTTGATTCGCATTTACGCAATTCGAATCGGACAGCTCGAGTGACATGAACTGAAGATACGTGAACATGACAGATAAATCATCCAGTATTCGACAGAAACTGAACGTAGTGTAATGCGTCCAGCCTCTCAAGTTATATCGTTATATCGCGACCCGCACGATCTCCCAAATATATCCATATCCCTCCACTGAATATAGGGATAGCTATTCGTATATCGAGTAAGAGGTGGGTTGGGGTATAAATGCAGTCCGATATATATACTCGCACACGTTGCAAATGCGAGAGATACGTTTTTCCCATGAAAGCCTCAGCATCGCGCACGGAATCAGCGAAACGCTACCGGCATCGTAAAATTCGCATAAGTCAATTTTGTGGATCGCCTGCAACATATTGCCAGTAAAAATATGTAGGAGTATAAACATCTGCAGAAGATATGAATTGGACATCCTAATCTCATATAAACATTACTTTCTGACTCATTTCACTCTTAAAAGGCGCTCTCGTAATTTTATGAAAAGCACTTCTTAACTTTTATTTAGCTACGCTTCTTATTGAATTGAAAACATTTTTTAAAAGTAGTTGATCCACTGAAAGAAATTATATTTCAGTTTACAGTGACCCCTTTATTTATTTAATTTAGCGATTGAAATACAACAGACAAATTGTTTAAAGGTATTAATCATTGATGAAATTCCAGATTGTATTAAATTTTTAACAAGAAAATTTAAAGAAAAGTTGCGGATACAGAATTGGAACATATCAACGCCGTCAAACGGGACAGTTGTACAAAATTGTGGAAGAAAGTAAATGTATGTCACAATTGTCACATGGCCATGGTCATTAGAAAAGATCAGGTTAGTTTTTGCGCATCTTATTTCCACTGATTTTTGATGCGCTTAAACTAACCTGATATCTTACCAAATTGTTGGAGAAGGGGGTACTTCGACAATGGTCGTTTTAAGACACCAGGTTGGTTAACGAGCATCAAAAGCAGGGGCAACAACTTGTGTAAAGGGTGTTTCAAAAAAAAAAAATTGAAAATCGTTTAAAGTCGCACGGAAATCGACTACAATTTGATCTAACAACCTCGATAAATGTCCAAAGTTGAAGGAACCGTAGATTATTATTTTTTTTTTTTTGCAAATTGACCCTCTCTAGGGGTGCGTTAAATAACCACCCCTAAACATGAATTTATAATTGATAAGTAAGTAGGTCTAAAATATTATTTTTCTGCGTAGCTTTTTTCTATATAAATTTTTTCACTAAACAAAACACAAGGCTCACTGCATTATTAAATTAATGTTTAATTGTTTAAACAATTTTTTTCATATTTTTTCTTTTAATTAAATATCTTAAAAGCTTACAACTTTTTAAATAGCGAAGAGAAAACCAATTAAATTGATATAATTTTTAAATATCAATTTATTTAATTTAATTGATTGTTTAAACAATCAAAATTGTTTCAAATAAACTTTTCATTAAATTCATCTAGAATCATGTGGTTTTTTGCAATTTTCATTGAAGAACTATAAAGAAGTTATTTATACACAATTCGCAATATACATTCAATTGATTAAACAATTTTAATATGTTTAAACATAATTATTTTCTCATACTTTCTGGTTTATTGAAATATCTTAAAAACTTACAACTTTTTAAATATAGAGATAATAAAATCAATGCAATTAATTTAATTGAACTAATTGTTTAAACAATTAACATTGTTTAAATGGTATCGGTTTATTAATGAAAAATAAACGAAATTGGTAGACTCTGGGTAACTATAAGGTAAAAGAGATTTAAAAAGCTTTCTCTGTAAGTTATGAGAAAAAAAAATTAGTTAAACCGTTAAAATATGTGAAAAATAAATTGTTTACGTAAATATAAATTATTTAAACAACTGAAAAGTCTTGAAAATTGCAAACGGAAAAATTCGTGATATTTCTTTAATGAAGAAAACAAAAAACGAAATACTTCTAGGAGAATTTAATAAAAATTGTTTTAAACGATTTTAATTGTTTAAACAAATAAACAAAATATTTCATGTAAAAATTTTATGTCAGTTGTTATTAAAGTATCGAGAGCTATTAAAAAACTATTTAAATTCAAAAACATAAAAAAATTGAATTGTTTAAACAAATTAAAATTGTTTAAACAATTGAATGTATATTGTAAATATATTTAAAAGCAAAAATCATATTTCGCAAAAATAACTGAAAAACAACGAAAGAAACGGAAAATTGATTAATAAATAATGAAACTAATTTGATATTGAAGGAAATAATTAAAAATCAAAAAGTTTTATTTTAAAAAATTAAAGAAAATAAGTGAAACTTGCGGAAATTTTGAATTTAAAGTTTACGGGAAAAATTGAAAAATAATGAAAATTCATTAGAAATAGAAGAAAATGTTTGAAAAATGATAAAAATAGATGAAAGTTATAGCAAATAATTGAAATCATAGTAGAAAAAAATTGTTAAAAATTGAAGAAATTTTTAATATTTTTAAATTTATTATTCTCGAGGCATGGATTAATTAAATTCTTAATCAATAAAATTTCAAATTAATTGAAGTTCGTAGAATTATAATATATAATTTTAATTGTAGTCTTGTTTATCTCAAATATGTTCTGAAATTCCTTCAATTAGTTTTTACAAACTTTTTTTATTTTCCTCAATTCACAATTATTTCTATCAATTACTTTTTGTCAGTTTTAATTATTTTTTGATTTTTTTCTTTTTATTGGTTTATTTATTGTCGCATCTACATCTACTCAAATTCTAGTTATTTTTTTAATTTACAATTATTTTCATCATTCTGCAATTATTTTCGTTTATTAAAAATATATGTTATAATTTTTTTAATTATTTTCTTCAATTTTTAATTATTTTTATGACTTTGCAAATATTTTCTAGAATTTTTTATTACTTTCATTATTCTTCAATTAATTTCCTAGGGTCTAAAATTTTTTTCTCAAATTTTAATAATTTTCTTCAATTTGCAATTATTATTGTTATCATTTTGCAATCAATTTCTTCAATTTTTAATTATACTCAAACTTCATTCCTCAATTAAATTCCTAAATTTTCAATTATTTGTTTCAATTTTCAGTTTCTTTTATCTTTTCGTAATTATTTTCTCCACCATTTAATTAAAGATATTAATTATTTTAAAATTAATTAATTAATTAATTAATTTTATTAATTTTTATTTATTGTTTTTATATTTTAGTTGTATTTTTCAAATATTTAAATAATGGTCAACGATTTTCAATCACTTTCTTTTATATCAAATAAATTTTGTAATTTTCTCAATTTTGTTCTTAAATTTACATAATTAACTTTAATTTCCAATTATTTTTATCCTTTTTCAAGTAGTCTTGTTTATCTCAAATAATTTGTCGACTTTTTAACTATTTTCAATATTCTTCAATTAATTTTCTAGATTTTAAAATATTTTTCTTAAATTTTAGTAATTTTCTTCAATTTTTAATTATTATTTATTTCATTTGCTATCAATTTCTTCAATTTTTAACTTTTGCGTGACAATAATTTCGCTAGTTAAGAAACTTTTTAATTTAATTTTTTTTTATTTCTCTTCTTCTCCTCCCCCCTCCCCCCAGTCAATATTAAGTATGCAGATGGTAAAAATTTACAAGTCGCCGTTATTAGGGTTGTACAATTTAATGAAAAAATTTCATAGAAAAAACGCTCAAGTGAAAAATTTGATTCTTACAATGATTTTTGAAATTTGGCATGTTCCAAAAGTCTTAGGCCCAAGAAACATTTCAATGATAGTTCACTGTATCACAACCACAATAGTTACTTTTCCACAATTTTGTATAAAATTGTACTGCAGATTACATCTTGATAAACATTGTTAGTTCCTTTAACTTCTTCTTTCCACAATCATCTCGATCGTGCTTTATATTTTCTCCACTTTATGTTCTGTCGACTTTTCTCGATACGTTATCAACAGTTCAGAGAAAATTCTTTTATCAGTCAAAGAATGAAACTTAAATTCGTTTAAGCTAAAGCTTCTAAAACTCTCTAAATCCCTATGAGAACAAAGTGAAATGAAAAAGAGCTCTGCACTAAAGCACTCAATCAAAAGGCAGAGACAAACATTTTTTTGAAAAAATATCTAGAGAGAACATCAATAGACAAGCATCAATGAGACATTTCAATTTTCTGAAAAGTTATTGCAAAAAATGATTAAAAAATTGATTTTGGCTTAAATTTTTTTTCAGAAGATTGAAGTGTCTTATTGATCTTGACTCTTTCATAACTTACTACAAAAAACAAGTGAGTTTGTGAAAAATTTTCTCTATCGTATTTTTAAATTAGATTTCCCATGAAATACTCTATTTTAAGTAAATAAAATTATCCATTTTGTGCATTTTGCATAATAAAAATACATAGAAATTGACAAGGGAAGAGACAGAAATATTACCAGTTAAGTTTTCTGAAACAATGCCGGATAAAGTTAGAAAAAGGTTTTTAAAAATTGATACATAAATTTGCCAACGAAAGTTGTAGAATGTTCGACATGGAAAAGAAAGTTTATTTTCATAAGATATTTCCTAACGAAGTGTGTACGGGTTTCAAGAAATTCCATTTTATAATAAAAGAATGGCTCTTTTCAAAGAAAATTTAATTTTTGGCAGAAAAAGTGCATAAAAAAGATCGCAAAAACAAAAAAATAACAAAGTTGCAGCAAACATCGTACGTATCTCGTTGCTTTATGAAAAGAATAAGTTACAAGACAAATTTCAAGTTAATCCGATGGAAACTGCAAGAGATAAAGTGTCCGAAAAATTGAAAAATTCTGTTTTGAGAATAATGCCTGTAAAGTTTCAGAAAGGAGGAACTATATAGTGAATATTTTCAGCTAATCTATAATCTGAAATGTCTGCACTGTAGAATAATTCTTTTATAACTATTTCTTTAACACTGACAACTTTTCGATCAGCAACAACATTATACGATATAGTCGATCAAAAAAAAAAAAAAAATGTAATACCTTCTCATTCGGAGATGAGAATGTAAAACAGAAAAATTTACCTTCAAAATAGTGCAATTTTTTCCCATTAAATTATTAATATTTTTCAAGAAACACAAACCTTGGAAGTGAATAAATTAGCAATTTAAATGGGTAGTAAATTAAGACAATTAAAATAAAATAAAAGGAATGTTGAAGAAACGAAGATCTTGAATATTTATGGAGCTATTATTTTTGTCTGAGAAAAGTCTCCTCTTGCTGCATAGAGATAATAATATTCATCCTTCGCAAGGCCGATCAAAGCTCTGGAGAGAAGGGGCTGGCATACTACGGATCGATCCTCAATATCTGGGTATTAAACATACATATGCATGTCGATAAGTTAGAAGCGGTAGGAAAAAGATAGAGAGGAAAATATAAAGTCTAGATAATTCCTAGGTACCTTTCATTCTTTTTATTTTTATTTTTAAACTCAGAAAAGAGAAGTGACGCTTTTTCGATGTAGAATTCAAATATATATATATACGTCGCGGAGCACTGTCTGCTCTTTTGGAGGTCGTTGCATTTAATTGGACGTGCTGTTTAATTGAGCGATAACCATGTATGAGTATGCTCGCACGCGAACCCGTCGCGAGACAAAGGTTTCTCTTGTAAAGCTCCTGTCGATATGGTCTTCCATCTAACGACCTGCCTGACACCAGGCAATGCTTTAGCGAATAAGCGTCAGCGACAGAGAAATAATCAACTCGTGCTGAGAGAATTTCCCGCACAGAAATCCAAAACCACCGCGCTTAATTTTCAATTGACAGGCGCAGATGATTACTCACTATTTTGCAAATTTTGTCTCGGGTACGTTCACGAGCAACTTGACAAATTTTAATTATTCATTATACCTATATATCCACGGTCTCTTCCAATATAACTTTTAAGCAACAAGTTTAATATTAAATTCATTTCTTGCACGTCAGCAAAAAGTTCTCATAACTATTTTTAACATATGGGTCATTTTTCTGATTATTATTTACATTCAAAAATTAGATTTGTCTGGAATAATTTTTTTTTTTAGAATCCATACTGAAAAATAATACGCTGAAAAAGTAACTGTGAAGTTCATTTCTTTTGGAATCTTGAAAAGAACACAGGTAAGTTCGTTTTAGTATTTGGGTCATTGAATTTTGTCTTGCTGCTTAAAAGTTGTATAATTTTTATTTAATAACTTTTTTAATATTAAAGTTATAAAAAATTACCCTAAAATAGAAATATTCCTTATGTTTTTCTGATCATTTTAAAAAAGGAAAACCTTGATACGACTGATAGAACGGAAGATGTTGCTATTTCAAATTTTTTGTTTCGAAATTCCAATTCTCGTAAACTAATTAATATTTTGACCTAAATATTTATGTGAAACATTAGTCATTTTAATGTAATAAAATTCTAAAGTTTCATTGCCCGCCGTTAACCTGCCTGAAAATAACGTAAATTGCACTTGGAATCGCACAATTTATAAAAAAATTTTAATGTGAAAGTGTCAATATATCCTTTAATATTACTAGTAATTAGTATAAGTATTTTCTACGAAATTAAATCTTATAAAAGTAATTTAATAACATACTTACTCCTCAAATATATTTGAGGTTAAGTTCAGATATTTTCAAATTGAAAATTCTTTATAATAAAATTGATTTCTAATTATCAACACTCAACAGCTCAACAGTGACATATCGATTTAGAGGTTAGGTTATTATTTTTCGCAATTTTTACAATTTCCGATAATTTGGGGTTGTATCTTGGATAAAATAAATAAATGAAATAAAATCAGATAGTTGGGGGCGGGTATTTTATGTGTTAAAGAAGTGTGCTAGATTTTATAAGAATTTCATGGAATATTTCTAAAATGTTCTACAATAAGAAAATAAAGAAAAAACAAAAACTGATTTCTTAAAATTCGTCAGACCTCACATCCCCCCTTTAAAAAAATTAGTCAACATCCCATTATTTTCAAAATTGCATATTTCTCGAAAAAAATAAACAGCAACAAACGGTTCTGGAGTTCTTACACAAGAAATATTGAAAAACCCAATTTAAAAAAATAAATATTTAAAATTTTTTGGATTTTTCAAAATTTAAAGTTCCAAGAGTTCTGATTAGAGTTGTATTCGCCCCCCAAAGAGTTTTACAAGAGATTCTAATACATTTTTTTTTCTACAGTCGAAATCCAAAAAACTACAGAACTAAGAAGTTTCAACATTTTTTTGAGTTCTTTAAAATTTAGAGTTCCAAGAGTTATGATCAGACCCCCAAATGTTAAAGAAAAGAAAAAAATTTTAAAACTTCTAAGTTCTGTATTTTTATGGATTTTGACTTTTGAGAAAATTTTTTTTAGAATTTCTTGTAGAACTCTTCGGAGGGCGAAAAAAACCCTGATCAGAACTCTTAAGACTTTAAATTTTCAAAATTCAAAAAAAAAATTTATTTTTGTTTTTGAAATTTTAGGACTTTGAATTGGGGTTTTCAATATGTTATGTGTAGGGAACTCTCGAGCTCTTTGTTGCTGTTCAGTTTTTTTTTAGAAAAATGCAATTTTAAAACAAATGGGGGGGGGGGGATGACTAATATTTCCAAACATTTTTTTGCCCTTAATGGTCAGAACTCTGTACAAAATGTACAGAAATTCTAGAACTCTTCGAAAACTACTTACAACTCTAAAAATATATCGAGATATACGTTGGGGGGCCAACTTCACGTGGCCCCCCATCATGGTAAACCTATTTTTTACTTATTGAATCGTCAGGACTATTTGTAAATTGTATAAGATATTCCAAAACTTCTAAAGGAAGCCAGAACTCCGAAAAAAAAAATCAATTTGTGAACAATGGGGGGCCAACTTCACATATATGAATAAAAATCCAGAATTAATTGTCGGAGATTGTTCATCGGAAAATAAATTATAAGATATTTTTCTTAGCCGGTAGCATTGTGATTCAATAGTATATTAAGCAACAAGGAGTTAAAGGCAGCCATTTGTTTACGCTGATGTTTGTGTACGAGTGACAGTCGAGGGCGAAGCCCGAGACGTGAACGAGTACACAAACATCATTGTAAACAAATTGGACTGACTTTGAACCCGTGTTGCTTACGATACTTTTTATTCCAAAGGCACAAACTTGGTGCTTTTAAATGTTTGTAGGTTAGGGTCTAAATGCATTCACTTGTTTGACCGTATAAAAATGGCGGCCATTTTTGCCCTGTGGTGGAAAAAATGCATGGATCAGCTGTTCATTTTTTCCCTAGGGAAAAAATGGAAGCCATTTTTACCCGGTCGAACAAATGAATGCGTTTAGACCCTGCCTACAGGCATCTAAAAGCGCCATGTTTGTGCCTGTGGGATAAAAAAGATATTTTTAGGGTTCCGGACACGAAATGTCAAAATGAAACACTTATGTTTTCACTCGTTTGTCCGTCGCTAAAAACCATTGCCCCCCCCCCCCCCCCCTAGCGGCCAAACTATTTGAGATAGAGAGTTGAAATTTGGTACACTTATGTATTTTTAGTATAGATTACAGGAAAGATATAGCGAACATGATAGGAGTTTATAACCATAGCGTTGTAGAGGAAAAACTTTTTTTTAAAAAACGTGTTCCCCCTCCCCCTTACCATCCAAACTATTTGACCTAGAAGTTTGAAATTTGGTACACCTAGGTATTTTCACGCGTAGATTACAGGAAAAATATAGCGAACTTTGCTGGAATTATTTTTCAAATTTTATAAATGAAAATTTGAGAAATGACAAAAACACCCCTATGCTAGAGCTCAGCGTATTTATTCTGAAAGGTTGGGAATGGGCAGAAATGTGTGATTTTATGCAGAAATTTTTATTAAACCATAAAAATTGTGGTTCAAATTTATTATCATAGCATTTGCTTAAAAAAATTGAAATTTTACCGAAAAAATGTTTCTCCTTTCTAAACAGCTACAATTTTCCACAGTTTCAGATTATCTTTCTGTGCAAATTTTTTTTTTCTTTAAAATTTAAAAATTATATGAAGAAGCTTAGTCTATTTGCTTAGAAGTTTTTAATCTTATGAAAATGCTTAAGTTTATACTTACATTTTAATAAAAGTAAAAAAATTATGATTGTAATTTACGCATTGTTCAAATAATTCAAATAATAAATATCTAATAAATAATTGAAATGAATCAATAAACAGAAATAATTAAAAAAAAAACTTTCAATCCATATTTAAGTTCGTGTACGGAACCCTCCTTGCGCGAGTCAGACTCGCACTTGCCCGGTAATTTTAAACTGTTGTTTATAGGTCATTTAATTTATACTTATATGTTTTAAATATATAATTATAGAGATTGGTTAGAGATTAATTAGGGATCTGTCAATATTTTAAATTTGAATCAAATCAAATTTTGCTAATTCAATTAGATCAGAAATTTAATTGCAAAGTATCGAATTCGAATGGTATTTGATACAATTTCGAGGCCTAATATTCCTGATTCAATTTAATTCGAGATCTTAAAATTCTGATTCGCTCATATCTGACAGTAACTGTTTTGGAGGATTGTTTGTTGATGATTGCAAACATCAAATTTTCGTTTCATGAGATTTGGAATTAAACATAAACGTAAAATCAATTAAAAAAAACTGTAAACAAAAATTGTTTGAAGAGTCAAAAATATTAGGAACCATTATCGAAAAAGTCCATCTTTCTTAAATGTTCTGCATGGAAGGTTGAAAGGGACTTTTGGCGGCAGATGCATCAGGTGATGTGCGAATACAGACTGTTAAGGGAAAAAGACAGTGGATACTCATGCGATTCGATGTACGGAAAGTATACATGGGCGCCTTTCTCGGGATTATGCCTAGACACGATCCTATGTAGATCGCCGTGGAAAAGTATATGCAAATCCTCGTGGCAAACTGCTCGACATTTGCATAAGCTTATAGATAAGAGACGCGTTAACGGTACGCGTTCCTTTAGATTCGTTTCTTCGTCCTCCATGCCACCTATACGAATAGATCCTGAAAATATATATATTCGTCGTGCGGGAATAAAGGGGTACCTGTGGAGGGTGAAATAAATCGATCTCCATTTTCTATAAACGAGGGTATCTTCGTCGCCAGTTAGGTACTTTCGCGATTCTATGTGAAAAATTAGATCGTCGAAATTCCGCCCTGATCGTTTCCGAAAGCCGTATATGCGAAATGTATTTGCGATAAGGAGACCGTCATTCGACTAGATTCAACCTTTTCCTTCGGATTTGTTTCTTCGCATGAAAAACCGATAAAAGTAACCTACGTCTGCCCCGTTCTGCACTCTTTTGCTTCTATCTTCAATCAGAAAAGAGAAATTGCGCCAATGATCGAATCGCCAAACCACCAAGGACACCTTGAAAATTGTTCTTCACTTTTACACTCGGATCACTTGACATTGTTCTTGATTTATCAAAACCTTACTCTTATAAGAGCCGGAGTTTAAAGTACTATTTCTTATAATGTTTAGGTGGTGGGGTCTAGAGAAAAGTTATAAGTTTATTATCAATTGAGCATTGTCTTTTAATCTTTAGTCATTTTCAGGAATTCTTGAATTCCTACTGCGAAGAATTCTATTTTAAATTCCTTAGAACAACAGTATCTTTACCCCCATAGCATCTAAACTTGCCTCAACTTTGCCAACCTTTCCTCAAGTTTCTAAACATGTAGCAAAGTTTCTGAAAGTTGACGAAACTTGAAATGTTGGCAAAGTTGAGGCAAGTTTAGATGCTGTGGTGACGTATTCCTATTAAATAATTAAATTACTTTCTTCTAATAACTCTAAAAGTGTCTACGTATTTTACTTTGAATTTATACATTTAAATACTAAGCTTGAATCAACATTGTGTCAGTATGCACAACACACTTAAATGGCTCTTCAGTATTTAAGAGACAAGGCATTCTTTTTATAGTGATATACACACAGCTCTCTTCAATTTATTTCAAGCCAGAACTAGTAGTTCCCTTTTTAAAAAAGAAACAAAACATTTACAAACTGTCGAATTCGCCAACATGAGAACAAGAGAAACCAAAGCTCATTTGAAGGTTTCCTCTAGCATCGACAAAGTGGTTGAGACAAATAGGGATCCTTCAGAGCGTCTCTCAGAAATCGTAGATCTCTGAACATTGAACTGCGCAAGTTGCTTCGTAGAAACACAAAAAAGAGACGTTAGAACGTGTTAGTAAAACCTGGAAAAGTATCAAAGAAGTGCAGTTCAAAATTTAGTTGGTAAGACGATATGCTTCTTATATTAAGAATATGGTAGCGTATTTACATCAAAACACAGAATTTACTTTAATTTTTGGGAAATAGACAAGATTCTAAAAAAACTGCATCATATTAAGAGCAAACTTAAATCATAGTTGCAAAAAACCAAAGGAAATGATACTTCTTATTTGCTAAATACTGTTGGTTGTTGACTCTTTCTTAACTTCTGTTTTAAAAAGGTTTGGCTGATGGTATGTTGCTCTTTATGATGTTTTTTGACAAGCTACTCGAATGATGAACATTAATATATGCTAAAAAGAGTTCTTGCTCTTTTTAGGTGTTTGTTACACCTATAAACAAACGATAGGTCATCTTCTACTCGAACAGCACCAAATGTTTCAGCAATGTTGGCATGGTTGATGCAAGGTAAAAATGCCTTGTCTCAACCTTGCCAATATTGCTGAAACATCTGGTGCTGTTCGGGTGTGTTGTTATATATTGATAACCTATTGTTTATAATCATGTATTTGTGTTTCAGGATCAATTGACAGACGTTTCTGTGATCAGTTGCGAATAAGGATGGGTGTGTCTGTTGGTATCCTTCCAAACATAAAAGAGGATCCGATATTCATTGTAGTCATGATCAATACAAGATCTACAAATTTTTTTTGCTATACTCTACCCTTATTAGAACAAAGCCATTATGTCTGATATTTTGTTCTCAATGACCATAAAGTAAGGCTATTTAAGTGATTGAGTTTTCGGCGCCAATTGAGGTCAATATCACTCAAATGAAGAAAGCGGAACGGACAAAATACCAAGAATTCCTGTTGGAATTAGATCCACTACATTCGGGATAAAGTCCATCTGATAATTATTATGTTGGTGCTCCTATTCCATTCTTGACCGGGTTCAGGATAACTGAAGACAAGACTCTTTAATAACATTTCTTTCTTCTAGATCCTACAAAAAGCACTAGGTGAGTGCCGAAACGCCGTCTTCTTCAGTTAACCTTTATTTTAATTTCAGCTAAAGAAAAATAACGACTTTTGGTAATGTAGTTGTGACATGAAGATGTTCCTATTAACCTGTCATCTTACATTTCGAAAAAGAGATTATGAACCACTTAGGGGAGAGTCGGGTAAAATGCCTAATTGGGTAAATTGGCAATGGTTAATAACTTGGCTAAAAATAAATATTAATCATAATTGTTTTTAATTATGAAGTATATTAAGGTGAAGATGATTTCTGTAAAGTTTCATGTTTATCAGTTTATTATTAAATAATTTATTAAAGAATTGTGAAAATGATGCTTTCCAACGATAATTTTTTCATTTTTAAAGATTAGAAAACATGCACTTCTATCTCACATACGTACATAATTTTTTTTTTAAATTAATCCTTGAATATTTAGCTATCTAATCACTTTGACTTAATTTATAAAAATGAGTTCTAAAATGAAAATAATTAATTTAATTACATCGTGTGTTTTTGGGTAAATTGCCTTGGTTAAATTGCTTATATGCTGTAAAACTTCTAAACAAGATACGTATGATACGGAAAATCTCTCGGGTTACACGTATATTTTGATGTAGAAACTAAATATCAAGTTGTTACTGCTTCTGTATAAAAAATCAGTGTTTTAACAAATTAATTATATTAATTATTGCATTTATATTAATAATAATTATAATAATTATGCATTGAAGAATCATTTTTAATATATTTTTAAAACATGATTTTAAATAAGCGCGGGATGAATCAAAAGAAGTGCGCATGCGCAGAAAAAATACATGAGATTACGAGAGATACGTGTTGTCACGTGACTATAAAGAATCATGGCGAATTAACCTGGCACATTTGGCATTAAATCAGAGATGCCACGGACACTCTACAAACGCATCTGCGCAAGTCTTTACAAAGTTGTTTGATTGGTCGAAATGAGCGGGGTGGTTTGAAACTCTTTTAATAAAACGATTTCAAACCACCCCGCTCCTTTCGACCAATCAAACAACTTTTCAAAGACTTGCGCAGATGCGTTTGTAGAGGGTCCGTGGCATTTCTGCATTGAATGCCAAAATTGTCGTTTTCTTCCTAAAACTCACGCAGTTTTCAATCGAGCAGGTTTTTTTGTAATTTATTATAGTGTTTAATTTACTTTTGTATGATTTTTTATAATTGTAGAAGCTTTACTTATTTGTTATAGACTTTATTTCCATTTTTTGTCGGTCTGCTTTGGATTAAAATTTTAGTTTTATGACAAAAAGATTATATTTTTGTATTCACAGCTAGTTCTTTTTTTAATATAAACAAGATAATTGATTATAGAAAATATATAAAAAAAAATTGTTTACTTTTATTCATATTTTTCCATATTTTTGTGCACAGGCGATTTGCCCAGTCGTGTGTCAAAATGGCGAATTTTGACATCAATATTTAAATAATTCTTTTTTCTATTTTTTCTGAAATAAACACTTAAAATGACTATCTTATTATATTCTTAAAGGATGTTTTCTAAATATTTGATGGTTTATATTTTTCAAAACTATAATTAAATACTTTTTTTTTTGCTGTAAACTTTACTATAGGCATTTTGGCCGACTCTCCCCTACGTAAAAACACCGAATGCAAATGGCTAAATAATTTAAAAACTATTTATTTTGAGAAAAACACCCAAACGAAATTAAATTAAATCGGAGAGAAAAAACGTGTTCAATTTCTGCCAAGTGAAAATACACCAAATATAGTCTAAAATCTTAACAGGGTGAAAGGAGCTGTCTCTTTTGAAGTCGAGTTCAATTTTATTCTATTATCTTATCTTTCTAAAAAAATAATACACCACTTTTATATAAAAGCAGCACTGTTGCAAATTAAAGCCTCCGGGGGCAGTTTCAGGACTCAGAATTTTCATTTTTTCCTTCTTATCATTTCTTGGCCGTAAGCCGAATACGCCAAGCGTTGGTTAGTATTACTTTTGTGTTTCTATCATTTGTACCTGCCTTATAGCTACTGTTTTCCTCTCCAAGATTCAGGGACTTCAATTTTCATCAGGACAAACAAAAACCTCATGTCCTTCTAGCATTAATCTAAGCCATTTTTATTTTTCAAAAGAATTCTTAATTTGCAGTAAGTGTAATTTCCAATTTAATATATTTAAACATGATTTGTTGGACAATTTGTAAAAATAGTTTAACTATGTCTTCCATTTGCATTTCTATTTTCAGATCTTGTCTCTGGAAATTCATCAGTGAAACATTCAAGTTACTAAAATTTTTGAACCATCCGAAACAGTCATATCTGAACGTATAAAAACCTTTAGTGTCTCATCTCTTTAACTAAAAACTTTCCTATTACGTCTATAAAAAAGATATTGGCCAAATGACTCAGTTTTGATATTTTCATTGCCAGCGCGTCTCTCTCATAAATCTATAAGGGAAATGAAGAATTGTCACAAGAAAACAGATATCAAATTGAAAATTTTTTTATGGTCAAGTAAAAAATATCACCTGAACAAAAAATCAAAATTTATATTATAGATTAGAAATTCAAGTTCAAATAGATTTAAAAGTTAATATTCTAATTAACTGAAATTATTGTTAAAAATTTTTTATTATCTTTAATCATCTATTTATCAACCACAACAATGAATGAATATTACCTCGACATCTGGGTAACAATTTTTACTCATGTGTAGAGAAAAATTAAATAAAACTAATTTTTGCTGTAGAACTTTGTACTCAAAATATGGAGTAGTAAAATTAATAATTTTCGTACGTAACAGAGGAGAAAAGTTAATTAATAAAAACTTTCAGTAAATAAATTACAAACTAAATAATTTAATAAAAAATAGAAATTGAATATTAAATAATAATAATCTCTGTAAACTCCTGAAGTTAGTTACCATTTATATTTATTCACTTTTTTCTGTCCATGTTTTAAAACTTGAAGTGAAGTTGGTTAGTTTTTATATTTATTCATCTTTTTCTGTCCACGTTTTGAAATCCAAAGTGAAGTTAGTCCCTTACTTTTTTTTCATTAATTTTTACTCTCTCTATCAAAAAATTTTAAAATTGTTTTAGTTTACAGACAAAATATGCAGATGGGGTACTTTTAATGACGAGATATTGATTATATATATATATATATATATATATATTACACAATTATATGAATTTTAATAATAATGTATTTCAATTTTTCAATTTTTTTGTCAAGTTTTCAAGTAATTTTCTTCAAATTTTTAATTTTTTTAAAGTTATCAAATATTTTTGTTATCTCTCAATTATTTTTTTAAATTACAACTACATTTTTGTCAATATTCAAATATTTTTGACAATTTGGAAATATTTTCTTTAAATGTCATGTACTTCAATCTTTTTATTATTGTCATAAATTTATTAACTTTTGAAGATCAGTTTTCAATTATTTATGTTATTTTTCTTTTATTTTCTTCACATTTTAAATATATCGTTAATTTTTAAAAAATTTTATTTTTTATACAATTTTTAAATTAATGTATTACATTTTTTATTTTTTTACTTCATTTTTTAATTTATTTCTATTTTTCATTAATTTTTTTCTAAATTTCAGTTATTTTTGTCATTATTCAACTATTTTCTACACATATACATTTTTCTGATAATTTTTAATTATTTTTTTCAAGTTTCAATTAATTTCTTGAAAATTCTATTATTTTTTTTAATTTTTCAACTATTGTCTAAAAAGTGTAATTTTTACACCAGCTTTTATGATTATTTATGTCATTATTTAATTAGTTTCTTAACATTTTACTTATTTCTTCAATATCTCAATTATTGTGCGAAAATTAAAATTTTTTACACCAGTCTCAAACTTTTGTTTTAAATTTTAATTATTTTTGTCATTCTTTAATTATTTTTTTGTAACTTCAATTATTTTTTAAACTTTTCAATTATTCACTTCAAATTCCAATTATTTCGTGTCAATTTTTGTCATCATTTTTTGATTTTTAATAAATTTCTCAATTAGTTTTGTCATTTACAACTTTTTTTTTTAAATTGAATTATTTTTGTCATTATTTAATTATTTTCTACATAGGTATTTCAATTATTTTTGCACTTTTCGAATTTTTTTTTCAAATTTTAATGGCTTTTCCTTCTGGCGCTCCCCAATTTAATATCAGTAATATCAAACTCTATATTGCTTATTCACTTTTTTCATTTAAAAACTTACTATTTAATCACTTTTTTTAATTTAAAAGCTCACTATGTTCTCAATTTTTTTAAATTGAAGCCTTTTTTTAACTATTTTCAATCTGCAAGTCTACTGACAGCCCTCCTTATTGAACAAATATTTTTCATTGATTTGTTTTATTTATTATTAGTTTAATTTCTAAAATGTATGGAAAACTAATCGCGCGCTTGCGCGCGTTATATTTTGCTAGTTAGAAATAATTTTGTTTTAAACCTGAGAAGAAGAATCTATTGCAACAAATAAATAATCATTTTTATTACTTAAATTACAATCTTTGAAACACAAACACAATTAAAGAAAAATACTATCTTTTCAGCGCATTATTTATTTGATTCAATAAAATTTATTCTTAGTAAACTTTATGAATTTTTTTCAAAGAATTTCCGCATAGAGGTGAAAAGTTCAGGATTTTAATTAATAAGAGAAGAAAAGCCAATATCGAACAGTTGGATAGCTTTTCAGAGTAGGCGGAAATTATTCACTAATTTAAAGAACGGCTCGAAAAGTATCCCTCTCGTTCTTCTCTCCAAAGTCTAAAAGAAGGAAACTTTCAAGAACCATTATACTCGACTTTACTCTATGTCCAGAAGTAGGTACTACACTGATATTTGAAACTTGTTGCTTCGAGTGCAAGTATACGCTGAGGATCCGGGAGAATGGTAAACGACAATGACGAAAGGGCTGTCTTGAAACTTGACGTCAAATGTTGGAAACACTGTCCTTTAATCAGGAAACCCTACGGCCGATCAATTATTTTCATTAATTTAATTAGCCTGCAAAGTACACTAAAACTAATCAAGTAAAATGGCTTATAAAACAGAAACTGAGAAATTTTTTTCTTGCACTATAAATCTAAATTACTCAAAATTGCGGGTAATTTGAATCAGTTACCGATTTATCATCTTGACTGTTTCTTAATTTATTAATTTTCTTAAAATTATTATTACGCTTAATACAACGAATTCCCGTACGTATTCGAGACTTATCCCGCTTGTATTTTTTAATTTACTGCAAATTGTTGCCTCGGTCCTTCTTTTTAATTGTCAAGTCAAGAAAAAAATTCCTTGCATTCCTTTGAATTGCCGTGCATTCTCGTATAAAATTAATTAGCAAACAATTTCTGGGTTTTCCGCAATTCCCGCGAGTTAGGAAATTTAATATATTTATCTCTGTGGCGAGTGTTGGTATCAGTCGATAAATCTATCGGCCTGTTTACTTCCTGCTTCATCTTTCCAGTTAGAAAAAAAATTGGTTCTTCTTGCTTCTTGTACAGTAAACAGTAGGGTGTTTCAAAAAATGTATATTTTTGAATTTTGTTTCCGGAAAAAGTACCCAAAAAACCCACGACTAAAGATTTTATAAAAATTTAACGAAGCCTTTGTCGACATTAACAATTTGTTGTAACCTTAATTATTTGTTAACATAATTTATTTATAACATTCATATTTTTATTTGTGTAATTTTTTTACAGTTCAGGGAGTACTCTAGGTATTTTTTAAAAATAGTTTTTAGCATGTATCATCCAATTATAGCAACTGGAGATAAGTTTGTCTTAAAAATTGCTATTTATGTTAAACTTTACAATAAAAAAAATTAATATAAACAAATAAGAATGTAAAAATCTCTTCAAAATTTTATAATCTTTCATTTAAAGTGAAATTCAGTGAAATCGGTTAAGAAACAAAAGCTCTAGATAATTTTGAACAGTAAATTCCAGTTTGGTGCTATTGTGCGGCGCACGAGCATACCTGCAAAAACTTTAATAATTAATAAATTATTTCGATCTAACAAGTTTTTTTTATGGATTCTTGCTCTTTGATAAGTACTGTTTAAAGTTTTCTAAATAAAATTGATGATACACATCCAGAACATAATTAATTTGTAATTCGTTTATAATAGTAAATTATTGTTTATAATAAATATTGATTTTAAAAAGTCAGAAATTTATTTTTTAAAAGGCTTTAGTTTCATTAACTATGTGTGAAAAAAAAATTTTTTATAATTCTAATCGAAGTAATACACTGACGCAGAAATTGTCTCATTTTAAGACATTAATTGCGTCTTAGACACAAAAATGTCTTAAAATAAGACACTTTGAAGACAGTAGTTTTTGCAGTGTAGTAGTTTTAAAAACGTTATACATAAAATTTCAATTGTTTATAATAAATAAAGAAATGAATATTTTTCATTAAAATTTATAGGGTGTTTATAATTAAATTGACCAAACTTTTTCTGTATTGACATGGAAAAATTTTAACATTTGGAAATTCGAGGTCCACTTGAGAAATTCTCACTCATCTTGTACAGCTATCGTCACACTGCAAAAACAGGTGTCTTAAATTGTTCAAAAATGTCTTAAATTAAGACATTTTTCGTGTCTTAGACACCAAAAGTATCTTAATTTAAGACATTTTTGTCCAATTTAAGACACCATGTTTTTGCAGTGCAGATATGCTGTAACATTTTAACACGTAACTCCTATAGAAATATGTTAAGGCACATATGACGATAGCTGTACATCTCTTCTGTATCTTTCATCATCCGCAAATGCAGAATGAATGGATTTTTTCAAAAGGAACGAAAGTTCCAATTTTTCCTTCTCCAGAAGATCTGCTAGCAAGACAATTTGCAAGGATCTGCGTGGCACTAATTGGGACTAAATTTGACGAGTCTGAACTTTATCACAACACTCTTGATCAAGATCTAAAATCAATCATGAGGTGGCAGCGCACCAGTTCCAGTCGGAAGTCATTGTGGTAAGCACTTCCCGGTATTTGAGGATAGGATGTGACTCTCGACTTCACAAGAGTACCAGGAAGGTGAATTCAACGATTGTCGAGTTGACAGGATGTCAACAACTGGAGGGTGTCATGTTAGATGTCTGCGGAAAAGATCTACTACCGAATTATACTCTCCATCAAGGTAGTCTTGACATCTGTCGTGTAACTGAGTATATTTACCAACCTCATAGTTGCAATAAATCCGTTATCGATCTTTCCCTCGTTTAGATTCGGAACGTTGCCGCCTGATGTGCTAAGCATCTTTATTCTGAGATTGGTACTCGTTTGAATTAGACGCTCCTCGTTTTTCTTAAATCTTTCGTAGTCTGTCTAATAAAAGATTTTCATTTTGTTATTTGAAAAAAATACTTAGTGCTCTAAAATGAAAATAAAGAGTTTCACAATTTATGAAAACAAAATATATATCTACAGTGTATATGTAATAGAAATTTCAATCCCATGGTGCTTAAATTTAACAGCAGTGATTGTATAAGACTGTAACCAATTGTTGTTACTAAATATTCAACCAGATGTTCGGAACAGTGTGAATAATAGTATAATTGTATATGCACACGTAGTCACGAAAGTAGAGGCTAAAGACAATTACGGGCATCGTTTCAACGCTACGTGTATAGCCAAGCATTAAATAGGTTTATGATTCTACGCTTTACCACCCACTTGTCACAAGTATAAATATAGCGAAGTGCACTGCAAGAGAATATGGGAAGTGATGTCACTTCACGCGGGTGTAATTTGTACACAGGATGACGCGTGAGAAGCTTCGCTGTCCGGAACTATGAAGCGTTAAGATTCCCCTGTGCCTAATTCCTAACTCTAAATGTTCTTACTTTTAAGGAAAAAAGGAACAAAAGTAAAATAAGTGAAAAATAAGGTGGAAAAAGTAAAAGAG
This sequence comes from Ganaspis brasiliensis, assembly GCA_037103525.1. Taxonomy (NCBI): domain Eukaryota; kingdom Metazoa; phylum Arthropoda; class Insecta; order Hymenoptera; family Figitidae; genus Ganaspis; species Ganaspis brasiliensis. The sequence continues at coordinate 2,656,738 of JAZKLR010000040.1, read as the reverse complement.
CAAGAAACTAGAAGATAACTTACACTCCATAAAAAAAAAAACTTCTTGAAAAAAATGGATTGTAAATATACGGAACAAAAAATCTGCCAATAGATTTTTTAAGTTAACATTTCAAACAAAATTTCAAATGGCAAATTTGATCAAAATTTCATTATTTTGAGGAATTAAATAGTGATGCCGCAAGACATGATAAGATGAGACATTGCTATCTTCTTGCTTTGTATTATTAGATCGTGAAGAAAAATGAATCTTGTCTCGTTAGTCTCTCGTCTTGTATTGAGTTATTTTGACGTTATTCAAGAGAATAGAACGTATGTTATTGATCTACTTATTACAGAGAAACTCGAGATTCAACATGAGTTCTGTTCTGCTAAGGGTAAACTATTTATCTGCTCGTTGAATTATTAATAATTGATACTACAATCACAAAAAGAAATGAACCATTATTAGTAGCTTAAATTCTGGATAATATTTATCAGCAACCAGAATCAGTATTGGGCGGGAAATTTACAAATCTCTTATATATACGTTATATACATGCAAATATAAATGATAAAATTAACTCCATTTAGTTTTATGAACGAAAATTTATTCTCACGATTTCACTAAAATTAAATAATCAATAGTTTTTCTTGTAAAACGAAAAATACTTTGTTTAATTACTTCCGTGAGGGTATTGAAACTGTTATTTTTTTAATTCGTGACAAAGGCCGTTAGATTTTTCACTAGTAATAATTGACAAAAGACGCTACTTTTTTAACTAGTGATAAAAGCCCTTACGTTTTTCACAAACGATGAATGCCGTTACTTTTTACATTAATGACAAAAAACCCTACTTTTTTCACAGACGACAAAAGTAATTACTTTTTACACGAGTGACAAAAAGGACTATTTTTTACAAAGGCGAGATCATACTATTTTTTGTTTTTTTTTTTGTGTTAAATAAAGAAAAATATTACTAAAAAAGTTAAAAAATGGATGTTTTTTAGATGTTATATTTTTTAAATTTTTAATACTTAGACTAAATTTTTATGAAAAAATTTGCATCCTTAAATATACAAATAAAGATTCAAGATTACATATGTTAATATTCATATCTTTTTCAATTTTCGTAGAATGTCAATGTAATTTTATAATACTGCTCAAATGCCTTTTTTTAAACCAAAAATATCTTTGTAATATAATTATTTTCTTTTAAATTAAAAGCTATTTTACTAAATAAAACCCGAAATTTTAAACCAAATGTTTATAAAAACGATACACGTACGTGTGTTCTAGATTCATTTTAATTTAAATAATGCAGCAACCCTGGTTTAGGCGATTATTTTTAGAATGATTCTAAAAGTAATTTCAAATTGTAGAAAGTAATTGAAAAATGATAAAAATAATTAACATTTCATAATATTAATGAAAAAATAATTAAAAATTGGTGATAATAATTAAAGAAAATGATGAAAATAGTGAAAAAAAAATTGGAGGAAATAATTAAATTCTGATAAAAATAATTGAAAATTGTGGAAAATAGTTGAAAAATTATAAAAATAATTAAAAATTGGAGAAAACAATTAAAAATTAATGAGAAAATTAAAAATTGGAGAAACAAATTAAAAAAAGATAAAAATAATTAAGAATTGATGAAATTAATAAAAAAAATTATTAACACAATTAAAAATGAAGGCAAATAATTGAAATATGATTTTAGAATATGAAAATTAGAGAAACTAATTGAAATTCAAAGTAAATTATTGGAAGTTTATGACATTAATTAAAAAATAATAAAAATAATATGAAATTGGAGGAAAAATTAATTTACAAATGATAAAAACAATTGAAAATCGAATAAAATAAGTAGGAAATTAAAAAATGGGGCAATTAATTGAAAAATGATTAAATTAATTGAGAATTGGAGAAAACAATTAAAAAATGATAAAAATAATTAACAATTCATGAAATTGGAATTTTTTTTGTAAATAATCAAAAAGTTAAAAATTGAGACAAATATTTGATAAATGATAAAAATAATTAACAATCCATGAAATTAATAGAAAGGTAATGAAATAATTAAAAAATTGGAGAAATTAATTGAAAAATAATGAAAATAATTTAAAATTGGAAAAAAATTGAATAATAATAAAAATAATTACCAATTCATGATTTTAATGAAAAAATTATGAATAAAATAAAAAATAAAGGCAAATAATTGAAAAATGTGTTTAAAAAATATGAAAATTAAAGAAAATAATTGAAATTTGACATAAGTAATTGGAAGTTTATGACATTAATTGAAAAATGATGAAAATAATTTGAAATTGGGAAAATTAATTTTAAAAAAAGGATAAAAACAATTGAAAATTGGAAAAATAATTGAAAAATTAAAAAAAATAATGAACAATATATATGTGATTTTTTAAAAATAATTTAACATTTTTTTAAAAAGTTGAAAATTATTGTAAATAATTAAAATGACAATATAAAATTTATTTAGTAAATTTTACTCTTGCTCAAAAGATTCTTAATCTTTTCAATTTTGTAATATATTACATAATTTAGATCTTATTTCACAAAGTTTTTTTTTATGGTTTTTGAAAAAGTAGTCATTTTTAAGAGTTCAAAATACAAAAATTTCAATACTTTAAAGTGTAGAAGAAAAAAAGTTTAATAATAATTTTCCAATACGATATATAATAAAGGGGGGTTGACAAATATAAGACAAGTTGTGACAAGAGGGAAGGGAGGGGGTCGAATAAAGGAAAAAAAGGTGTGATGGAATTTATGGACGGCCCCCTAGTAACAAAAAAAACTATTTTTTTCATGGCCGACAAGTGTCGCTACTTTAAGTTTTCACCAATGACAAAAGCGTCTAGTTTTTCCTTTTTTGATTTCTTTTTTCTTGTAAAAACCAATATTTTTTCCACAAGTGTCAGAAGACATTATTTTTTCAAGTCTAACCTAACCTGCTAATTTTTTTAAAGACAATAAAGCAATCTTTGAATAAAGCATCTGGGCAATTCCATGAAAACAATTGAATTTTCGTCCTTGCGTCACGATGAATAAAACAGCTACATCTTTTTTAAATTTTTTTATAAAATTAAACACTTAGTTGGACATGTTTCTATATTTTTAAATTTATCACAGGAAAGTTGAATTTTTACTATAAAATAATTTTTGAAAAAGTTAGAGACCATCTACTTTTTTATTAGTGACGAAATCCACTCCTTTTCTATATCAATGATAAAAGATGCCACTTTTTCCACTACATACGAAACAATTACTATTTTTCCCACTAGTATGGGAAGTTACTACTTATCACATTGGCTGCTTACGGATCAAAAATTTTATAGCTTTATTTCTATACCATTTGTCCCTACATGTATTGAAAAAACATTCTCTTTTATGTACACAGTACTATAGTTATTTTGTTCAATAAGATCTTTTTTAGTGCGCTCATAAACAATTACAAACACGTAAAATATCTGTCTCTAAAAACGTGTATTCGATTCGATGCAGAGTCAGATAAAATGTTGGAACCTATGCTCGTTGCATCCGTGCAGAATCTGTGTTCTATGTAAATTCAAAAACTTTCAGACGCAGCTTGTAGTCAGAGCAGCCCTCACACTTGGAAAGGGTTGCAAGTCTTGGCATAATTCTCCTACTGTAATCTCACGTGTTTGCTTTTTACGCATGCTGTATAGATTGAAACAGAAATGCCAGTATACAAGCTAAGCCAATCCGCGAAGGGAATTATTTGAAAAATATTGTGCTATAAAAAACAAAACACAACAGTACCAATATATAAAATTCGAAACGAAACAGGCGTATTAAACATGTTTTAGACATATAACGGATATTACTGGATCAAATATAAATATGTATAAAAATGTAAATATTAACTTTTTTTTCTTTATTTAGCATATTAATTAATCCAGAATTAATTACACTTAAATATAAAAAGTTTATTTCAGCAGAAACAAACATTTTTAATAAATTAAACCATCTTTTAAAATTGTAATGTGCTTATTTCTGTACACAGAATATAATTTTTTATGGGAAAAATTAAGTAAAATATTTGCTTTTCAATTGGGAGATAAAAAATACTACGAAATTACTTTGATGTTAATATATGCAGAATTCTAATTAAGAACATGGAATTAAGATGAAGATGGGTAATAGAAATCGATCGAGGTCTGCAAAGTGCAAAAACTTTTAAAATACTTTTACAGATTACCCGCACCGCTCATGGGAGGAGAAAACTTAGTGCCGCGAAACTTTTCTCTCAGCACGACCCTTCAGAAATGGAAAGGATCAATGAGCTGGTGTGGTGCTGCTTTGAACTTAGGAATAAAAATGAAATGTGATACGGCTACTTTATATAATAGCAACAATTACTTTACATTGTTTTTCCTAGAGTGGTTGCAGTTCGGATAAACATTATTCTCGAAAAGGTTTTTAAAATATTGCTCTAAAAATTATTCCCTCGCGTACTGAAGACTTAGTTTCATGTTATTTTACTAAAAATGTAAGTTTATATTTTGATTTAAAAATTCTGTAGATTTTAGAATTTTGCAATAAAGTGAAACATTTTCTATTAAATAAATTTATAAAATCTTTTTAGTCTAACATTGGAAAATATTATTACAACATTAATTTCATTTGACTCTTAACACTAACAGGAAGTTTATTTTAAACTCCAACATTAAATTTCAATTTTAGTTTTGGTTACAACCTCAATTTGCACATTCATTTAAACTTTTATCTTAATTATATTACAAGTGAAACTTTTATTTTAGTTTTTATTGTTAATTTAATTTGCCTTCAATCAAGGTGTAATTTGCGTTTACATTTTAATCATGGAATTTTTACTTTTTCAACAAACTTTAATATACTGTTTTCTACGAAAATATTGGAAGTAAATTGATAGGGATGTTATTACCTAACGTTGTCTGAAGTTTCATCAATCTGCGATAGAAAATAAATTATATAGTACCTACACCAGAGGAAATGAGGTGGAAAGACGGTTATAAAGTAACAAAATGTATGTGGTGGTAGGTATTTACGACACGAGAAGAACGTAAAATGATATGTACCTCGATCGTAAAACGGACAATTTTTTTCTAAGCGTCGCGACGCGTCATTCGCCTCGAGCTTGACGACTTGTTAAACAGAAAAAAAAAGTTCATCACGCAGTTGATTGCTTAGCCGAAGAACTTAAGGGTTGAAAAAACTCCGACAGAAGTTATCATGCTAGCCATTAGATTTTCTATTTTCAAATGTAAACTCTAACAGACATTTATTTATATATTCAATAGTAAATTGTCATTTTAAAAATGAGTAAATTGAATAACACTTTTAATTTTTCATCTCATAAAAAACACCTTTCTGTATGAGAAACCAAAGTGATTATAAAATAATCAAACCTTTTTTTTTGTTAAAAAAGGTCATCATAAGTGACAATACCTTTTTGTAAAGTTAGAAATAGTTGATGTACATTTTCTGTAACCTGCATCCTGGAGTGAAGTTATTTTATTTTCACACGCTTGATGGTAGGATGCATTGCATTCAGGGTACAATACTGCCTTCACAACTCGGATTTTACATACGCAGAGTACATATGGCTTTATTGGTGTCAGATCTGTCATCAGTGTTTTCAGACAAAGCATCAGCAACAAGCGCACAACCGGTGCCTTTTTTATTATGATTCTTGTTATCTGCTATGGACACACCAGACGACAAGCTTTAAAAACAACTATTACGTCTGGTATTAGGAAAACAGAAACAAATCGACAGGCAGGTTGATTTTTACTTTCTTGTTGAGTAATCGAAAGAATGGGTATAAAAAACCCCAAAATTAATAGTCAAATTTACTACATTAAAACAAAATTTAAAATTCGGGATCCGTAATTTTGACTCCTGAATCTAGAATGTTGAATCTGGTATCTGTAATTTAGAGTCCCGAATCCGGTATCTGGAATTTTTAGTCCCGAATTCGAAATGTGGAATCCGTAATGTGGATCTGTAAATATTTTTTAATACTTATTATTCTTTTACTTTAAAAATGAATAGTGATTTAAACTTAAAGGGGTGTACTTCCGAAAAGCTCGAACCTCCAATCTTTTTGACACTTCGTTTACTTACATAATTTGATGCACTGATTACAAAAATCATAGTGAAAATTAGCGCAAATTTGAATTTCATAGTGAAAAAGATGTATAAAGAATCATGAAAATTTTGGTTTTTTGCATTTATCTCTTTAAATATTGCAAATATAAGAAACAAATTTATACAAAAGATGTAGATCTCATTAAAATACACATTTTATGTTTACACTGAGAAAATAAGCTTCTAGCCAAGCAGCTTTATTTCTAGGTTAGGGTTCCTCGGGACAAAACAAACAAAACACCGGCGATGACAATCAAACTTCTAGGATACCGGAGCATATGCTCTGCTAAAATCAATTAAGTGCTTTGCAGGTGCTATATCAACAACCTCTCTCTGCTAAATTTAATCAAAAATTGGTTGTATTTAGTCAACTTATTTTCTCAGTGCAATGTATTTTTTACTGAAACCAATTAGTTTACGAAATAATTGCAAAAAACATAAATGACCATAAATGTAACGAAATACCCACATTATATCAATATTAAATTGCCTACAGTCGTAATTGCGTTATTACATTACCGTCATTACGTAATGTTGCGTTCATTACGTAACATTACATTTATTACGTACCATTACGTAATAACGTAAAATTACGTGATTTACGTAATTTTCATGCTGTAATTACGAAAATCATATTTAAAAAATTGTAAACTTGATCATTTTTATGATAAATACTTTAAAAACCAACACAACTATAGGTTTTCCCACTGTCTACATTCCACTTTCAGTATGGCACCCCAACCCGCCCCCCTAGAAATAACAAACCAACTTAAAAGATTACATAAAAATACGTAAATTACGTTATAAATGACGTATTTATGGTGATTTCTAGTTTTTTACATTTTTCTTAAAAACTATGCACATTTGGAAAAAATGTAAGAAACATAAAATGTGTATTTCGATGAGACCTACAACTTTTATCTAAAACATTTTTTTAAATTTTTTTAATTTACTGAAATAAATGCAAAAAACCATTATGTTCATGGTTTTTTTTATGGTTTTTACCATAAAGATGAGCTAGTCGCCAATTTTGACTACGATTTTCGTAATCAGAGCATCAAATTACAGAAGTATACGAAGTATCAAAAAGATTTGAGGTTCGAGCTTTTCGGAAGTTTATCCACTTAAAGTTATATATTTAAATACATATACCGTCAAGCGTGGCTAATTTGTGCATCCTGGGGCTATTTTGTGCATGCAAGCTTGGTTTTTAATGAATAAAATCTTTATACTGAGTTGTTTAAGTTTGCTATTTGGTATTTATTGCATATTTTAAGAATTTTTTGTTTCATTTTTGTTGTAAAAGACGAGATATAAGCATTAAATTTCAATTTTACACGCGGTGATATAAAAACCGCAAAAAGTAAAATTAATAAATAGATATACTTTTCAAGTTAATTTTTAAATTTTATATCTTAAAATAAATCAAGAAGTCTAGAAGAAGTTTTATTAAGTAAAATTTTCTTACAAAAATAAATTTTTTGTAAAACTACATTTTTGTGAAATTTCAGTGTTATCTTTTAAATTAGTTAACCAATTCCTACAGAAGAAAAAAATATTTCTAGCTTTGGTTTTCTTTATTGTAGTCTAGAATATCTAGAAAAAATACTTCATACATCAAAAGCGATAAAAAAAATTTTTACACAACTTTATAAATAAACAAACTTTGAAGCACAAAATAGCCCCATCCAGTATCCGAAATTTAGAGTCCCGAATTCGAAATGTGGAATTCGGAATGAAGAATCTGTGAATCCGGAAAGTAGAATTCTAAACTAAATAATCACTAAATGACAATACCATATATAACAATAGATAAGTTTGAAATAAAGTTAACTCAAAATATAACTCATAATATTTCCACACGAATGAGCAATAAAGATTTCAATTACTTTTCAATTATAAAAACAATTTCTCTTTTTTTCCATGGACGGAGAATATGAGAAAAGAAGGTATTTTGAAGAGAATATTGCCAACGACTTTTTGGTGCAAATTATTTCCTCCTCGACAATTGTGGAGAAGTAAAAGGAAAAAAAAACGAGAAATTTTTATAGTGCGTTTTTGTGGGGTAAAAGTTGCATCCCTCACGAGTCAGCCAGTTCGCTATTGTTCCAGCGGAGGAGAATTACGGCGCGAGAGTGTACTTGGCCTCGAGCTTGTTTTCATTCTCGTTGCTGCCTTAGAGAAGTAAGTCCTGCAACGCGGACGTTACTGGATTTAATTTTGCCCATTTAATTCCCTCAGGACTCTCAGGATGTTGTCATCAAGGAACTCTACCGGAAGGAAGATCTTGGTAATGTACAGTAACATTGCAGTTATAATGTAAAATTTACTGTGAATGCATGTTACAAAACTATAGCCAGAACGACGCGCCGACGTCACTAAGAATAGTGGATATAAGAATAATAATAGTTGTTGCATAATTTAACATCACTCTTTATAATTTACGTACTTATGAGTAAAGCTTCACTGAGTTCTTTTATTCATCGCGAACTGCAGAATTAATCAAAAAGCTTATTTTATTACATATTATTAATCAATTTTTATTAAAAACTAAGAAATTCTTAACCTCACTTAATAGTTAACAACACAGCCACACAAAAAAATAAAGTTCCCTGGCCTGGGTATGAGACCCATATTTTCCTATGTATTTTGATGCACTAAATCCGAATCCGTTATCAGAGTTGGCCTAGCACGTCTAGGTTTGACCCTAACCTCAAAATCAATAAAATGACACTTTTTGTTAATTAGAATCTGAACCCGACTTAACTTTAATACATGCCTAGGGTCAATAGAAAGCTTGATTTATGACCTTTAAAACGCCTTTTTAGAAATTGTTCTACGATGATTTTTTACGAAGTTATGATGTTTTACTTAAAATCATTTTTTTCCATTACACCATAACACATCAATAATTGATGTGTTTTTAACATTTGGGAAAAAGTCATATTTTAAGTAAAACATCATAACTTCGTTAAAAACCATCGTAGAACAATTTCTGAAAAGGCATTTTAAAGGTCATAAATCAAGCTTTCTATTGGTTCTATAGGCATGTATTAAAGTTAAATCGGGTTCAGATTCTAATTAACAAAAAGTGTCACTTTATTGATTTTAAGGTTAAGGTCAATGGAAGTTTATTTTTTTTGTGTGGCTATGCAATTTACACTCATTTAATTTGTATTAAATATTCAATAGTGTTAATAATAAATATTCGCTGAAGAATCGTTTTCATATGTCATTTTACTTTAATTTGCCTTTTTTAATGTTTTCTTAAAATATATTAATATATCAATTCTGAAATTACCAATAAATCTGTGTTACTTGGAAAAATAAATTAATTTCTCAATTATCACTTAATATTATGAGTTAAGCTGTGAGAAAAGTTTATAAATATAAGAAACATTTACTTATTCATCTTATTTTCATTTCAAAATCGAAGTTGAGGAAAAAGCATACGCTTATTTAAAATTCGCTCAATTTGAAATTTATAATTCAAATATTTTCCGACCATTAAAATGAATTAATTCATATTAATTTCCGAATTATTTAAGGTGGTTCTATCGTAAAAAGAATTAACATTACCACTTTCATCAAATTTGGTCAGATAATGGTTTTATAATGACGCAGTTACATTTTTGAGACCTTAATGTACTTTTGAAAATATATGTAAATATCTGGATATATATGACAAACGACTCAATTTGCATAAAATTTAATGTAAAATGTAAAAACGAAAATCATTATAACTTTTTTCACAAGTAACTTGAGGTCTTTAAAATTTAATTGCATCATTATAAAACCATTATCTACTAGTAGACCAAATTTGATTAAAATGGTAATATTAATTTTTTAACGATAGAACCTCCTTAATCTACTTAAATTTAGTCTATTTTAATGAATTTATCATAATATTAATCAAATCTCATTAATACATCAATTTTATCAATCAATAGTCAAACTTCTATCCATATCAATTTCAAGATTCCCAATATCGAACGATACAAATTCAACTCTTTTTCGGTTTATTTATTTCTACCTATTGGAATTCAATCAATCTTCTTTTCCAGTAATTTGAGTTCGCTGATTATGAATCTGAAGTCAAATTCAAAAAAATTTTAATGTCGAATCCAATAAAACTGCCAATTTTTCAAACAATTTTTTCTTTGTACTGAATCCTTCAATTATAATTTTGTTAATCTGATTTTATATTCGTAATCAACAACCCTAATGAAATCCAAGTAATGAAATTCCAGTTCATAAGTTACAAAAAATTATATGTAAAAGGAAAAGAAATGTTCTTTCAACAAACAAAAACGTTAACTTTTTCACGTGAAGAATCAGCTTTTAATCTTTCATTCGAATTTTCACACGACACGTGCAGGAGAATAAAAAAACCATTTAAATGCTTTCGGAAGGGATTAGAACATTTAAACTTTTTCAATTTTCCGCCAAATATGCATTGTAAAAAGCTCAGAAAGTTCAAATAGTCTCTGCACGTGCTCAAACGTGGCCCTTGTTTTTAGAATATGACACAAAATGTAAAATAGAAGAAATGAAAATATAATAAAAGAAGAGAATTGAAATAAAAATGCTGGTTGAAAGTTGAAAGCGCCTTTTAAGAGAAAACATTTTTATAGCCGACAACAACCAAAAAGTATTCCGCTGAGTTGAAGTGAATATTAACTTAAAAATAAGAATACAAAATCAACCACTAAAACAAGAATAAAGCTCATCGTATAAATTTCATTCTCGCGATCAAATTAACATTAATTTGACATTAAAAAAAATATATAAAAGATTATTAAATGTGCAAGTTGCAAAAAATTTAATAAACTCTTCGACACACGTGTGCGTTAAATAAATAAAAGTTTTAATTTTAGAATATACTTTAAAATATTGAAACAAGTAAGCGAAAACTGTGCAAACTCTTTCTTGTTTTTATGTTCGTTCAAATGGCAAAATTAAAATTTATGACCAGGAAAACCTGTGTTTTGAGAATTAAAATGGTCCTTACTAAAGGGAAAGTAGAAAATATTTTATGAACTTTTACAAGATTAGTATAAAGCTTGTGTATTTTGTGTAATTACAGTTGGATAATAAAGAATATGATAAAGTTATTGATGAAGAGCGAAATTCGCTAAAGAAAATAAAAAATTTTCATATTAGTTTCCACACTGTAAAAAATTTTTTCGAAATATTTCGAAAAAAAGTTTGCCAGCTTAATTTCGAAACCTGGTTCGTAATTTTTCTAAAGAAATATTCTGAAATAGTTCAAAGCATAGTTCGAAAATTTTCGTAGAGATTGATAGGAAAAATATCGAAACATCGTACGTTTTTTTTTCTAAACGAATGTTCGGAAATAATTCGAAACCATAGTTCGAAAAACTTCAAAAAGATTGATAGGAAAAATTTCGAAAAATATTTCCATTTTTTTTCTAAACAAATATTCTGAATTACATCGAATTATAGTTCTAAATTTTTCGAAAAGATTGTTAGGAAAAATATCGAAACATAGTATGTTTTTTTTCTAAACGAATGTTCTGAAATAATTCGAAACAAAGTTAGGAATGTTTTAAAAAGATTATGGGGAAAAATATCAAAACTTAGCTCCCTTTTTTTCAAAAAAAATGTTCCGAAATCTTTCTAGCTACACGGAGGAAAAAGTCTAACCTTTAAAGCATGAAGTTCTTTCTTCCCTCTGCAGTAGGGCCCACTCCTACTGCAAAGGAAGGGAAAAACTTCATGCTATAAAAGTTAGAATTTTTCTTGCATGTACAGTTAGAAATTTTTCGGAAAGATTTAAAATGTTTGACGCGCTTTGAAAAAAGGTACCTTATATAGAAGCAAAAAATCGATTTTTGAAAATCTTCTTTGCTTTCTTTCTAATCTGATAAATTTCACCGAACAATTTTTAATAAAAAAATATAATAAAAAGAGTTTTTTGTTAAAAAAAGAAAAGAAGAGATTTCTCAGTGGCGGGGACAATGGTTTTCTGGACAGTTCTTTCCTTGAAAACTAAACTTGTAAGAAAAAAAGGTTCATTTACTAAAAATTTTAATTTTAAAAAACAATCCAAAATTATTTTAACTTTGCAAATACATCTACTGATTGCGATTAAATTTGCAAAGTAAATATCAATAGTTACGTGTAACAGTTTTGATACTTATTTTACAAATAGAATCCCAAAAATAGATGGATTTGCGGAGTTAATATTTTTGAATACTTTATCAAATTTAAATTTTTGGTAAATTAAAATGTATGATTATAGGTTTAGTTTTCGAGAAAAAAAGTGTGGAGAAAACCATTCATGTTATTGCGAAATTTCTCCTTACAACTTCTTTATTGTTTTTCTCACAATCAGCGTATTTCGAATTTTTTTACTGACTAGTATACTATTAGTAAATTGAAATAGAATTTAATTTAATACAGAAACTATCGCTCGTTAATAATACATATATAATGATATATAAGAAGGAAACCATATTCATACGATAATTAAAAAGCACCAACAGTTTTTTAACGTAAATAAATTACTGGAAAAATTAAATTTATTGTTAACAATCATGGCAAGAAAAATACAAATCTATATATTATTTTGAGTTTGAAATTTGATAATATTATTTATTAATTTAACTGCACGGGAATCTTCATCTCCTGATTTTTGATTTCTTCTTTTTTTTCTGCCTCTTGTTCCCCTTGCTGGGATTCATATCCAAGAACATTCTAAAATAGGCATAAAATCATTAAATGAACTTTACAAAATATTTGAATAATAATATATTATATATTCTTAATAATAAAATTAATATATTACAATAATATTTAAATTTGAATCAGTGAAATATCACTGACAATTAGTGAGTATAACTGATTCTTAATGGCTGGGTTTTCTTTATTTCAATCAGATGAATTTAACTGACAATCAGTCGTATGTCACACTCAGAAAAAAATTTGTTTGTGACAACCAAACTTCAGTTAAAGAAACAAATTTTGGTTGAAACAACCAATTTTTGGTTAAATCAACAAAATTATTCTATTATTTCAACCAAAATTTGGTTGTTTCAACCAAAATTTGTTTCTTTAACTGAAGTTTGGTTGTCACAAACAAATTTTTTTCTGAGTGCACTGACTCACCAGTAGATTTTAACTGATAATCAGTAAATTACTCTCTACATTTAAATTAGTTAAAAATACCGTCAAGTAGGGCTATTTTGTGCACGCGAGGTTTTTAATGAATAAAATCTTTATATTCAGTTGCTTAAGTTTGATACTTGGTATAAATATTTTTTGATGACTAGGCTACAGAGAGTACTAAATGAATTTACCTAATTCTTTATCAGAAATCAGAAAAAAAATCGTAAAGTCGTGAAAATCAAGCTGGAAAATTTCACAGTTCTCAAAATTTTGTTCAGATCTCCGGAAGTTTAAAAGTGTTTCTAAAGGTATTAATAATACTTGTTGACAATTTAGTTGTGATGATGTATACGTGATGCGCTAACTTTTTATTGCATATTTTAAGAAAAAAGTGTAAAAAACTGGAAAACAAGATTTGGTGGGTTATTTTGTGCATTCTTTAAAATCCCATTTTTTCCAATAATTTGTTTTGTAGTTAGTATAAATTACTTTAGAATTTCGTTTTGAAACATTTTTGTCTTATTTTTGTTACAAAAGAGAAGAAATAAGCAGAAAATTTCAGTTTTACACATGGTGCCTTAAAAACCTCAAAAATGTAACATTAATATTTACATGCTTTTCAAGTTAATTTTGAAACTTTTTCTCTTAAAATAACTCAAGAAATGTAAAAGAAGTTATTTTAAGTAAAATTTTCTTAAAGAAATAACTTTTTTTGTAAATCTACATTTTTGTGAAATTTTAGTGTTTTACTTTCAAATTAGTTAAATAATTCCTAGAAAAAAATTATTTCTGGCTTTGTTTTTGTTTATTGTACTCTACAATATCTAGAAATAATACTTCATACAGCAAAAATGTTAAAAACTTTTTTTTCCACAACTTTATAAATAAGCAAACTTTGATGCACAAAATAGTCCCACCATGGGGTTTATTTTGAGCACAACTTTGAGTTTGTATAACTCAGACAGAAAATTTTTTCTTGTCGGCTAACTCATAGGACACCTTTAGAAGGATATCTACAACATAACTGAATAAATAAATTTTTTATTTTTGCAAATTCTGAATTTTAATAAAGCATAGAGTGAAAAAAAGAGCGGTTTTGTGCACAAAATAGCCCCACTTGACGGTAACTAATTATTAGTGAAATATGACTAGTTGTTAGTTAAAATACAACTAAAAAATAGTTCAAATTTTGAGTAATTGAATTTGTAAACCGAATTTTACTAAAATATTAGTAATTTTAACATAATCTAAAAATGAATTTGACTAATAATAATTAATCCAAATTTTCATTTTTTTATTTTTGACATAAAAGATAATTTTTTGGTGTAAAAAACAAAAATATTATATATATACCTATATAATTTACATAGTAATGTAAGTATCCACTTTTCTATCCAGCAAGTTTAGCAGTCTATATGGCACTTTCACAAGCGTTTTTATAGTTTTTATATTGAAAACCGAAGAACAAATTGTCAGTATAATTTAATTTTTAGCTTTGAATGAGCGTTTTTAGTACGTCTTTACTGAAGCAAAATTTAACGAAAACTGAGGAAATTTACCAGGACAGTGACAGTTGAGATGAAACACATGTTGAAAGTCGTAAAAGGACAAAGCGAGTTGTCTCGATAGGAAAAAAAACTTGTTTGTGGGGGTGCATTGTTGAAGGGGTCAAGATTTTTGAGACCTCGGGAAACATTTTTGTGATGATGTCAATGAAAATATAAACAGAAATATTTTTATTGAAAATTTTTATGAAGCGCATTATCAGTTGCATTAATTTAATTGAACATCTATACAGAAAGTTATAAAAATGCAGATATATATTTCAAGTTTTAAAAATTAAAAGATAATTTCTAAGCTATCGGAATAAGACGGTTTTAAAATTACATAAAAGTTTTATAATAATCTAAATTTAAAAAATTGTAGCTAATTCAATAAAAGAAATGGAAAACTTACCTATTTTAAGCATCTCTTTAGTCGTACTCTTGATAATATAAAGAAATAACTCCGCTTCACTAAAAAACTATTGCCAAAATATGTAGCTAGGAACTAGTGAAAAATTTCAAACATATTTTAACATCGTTTAGAGAAACGTCTTACCTGTTACAGAAATTTCAAGCCCTATATATTTTTCGAAAAATGTCAAATTTCTTTAGAATTTTATTGTAAATCATTTCGAACAATTTCTAACATTGTTTAGAAAAATTTCTTTTTTCTTTGAGAAATTTAAAATCCTATATATTTTTCGAAAAATTTTGAGACTTTTCTAAGATTGTTTAGAAAAATTTCTTACCCGTTACAGAAATTTTATGTCCTATATATTTTTCGAAAAATTTCGAATTTCTTTCGAATTTTATTTTAAACCATTTCGAACATTTCCAACATCATTTAGAAAAATTTCTTTTTTCTTTGATAAATTTAAAACCCTATATATTTTTCGAAAAATTTCGATACTTTTTCGAAATTTTTCTAAATAAGTCGAAAAATTTCGAAACTTCTTGGGAAAAATGGTATTTCGTACCCATTTTCGAAAATTTTCTTACTTTTATGTGCGATATATTTCGAAAATTTTTTACAGTGCATCCTAATAGTGATTGTTACTATCCTCATGGTAATTTTTACTATCCTAATGGCAATTGTGACTATCCTAATGGCAATTGTGACTATCCTAATAGTAATTTTACTATCCCAATGATAATTCTTACGATACCAATGGTTTTTCTGATAATTGTTGCTAACCTTATGGTCATTGTTTCTATCCTAATGGTGATTGTTACTATCCTAATGTTAATTATTACTATCCGAATGGTAATTGTTATTATCCAATTGAGAATTGTAACTATCCTAATGGTAATTTTACTATCCCAATGATAACTCTTATCATACCAATGGTAGCTCCCCATTTCTGATAATTGTTGCTAACCGTATGGTAATTGTTTCCATCCTAATAGTGATTGTTACTATCCCAATGGTAATTGTTACTATCCTAATGGCAATTGTGACTATCCTAATGGTAATTTTACTCTCCCAATGATAACTGTTACCATCCCAATGGTGGCTGTTACTATTCTATTGGGAATATTTACTGTCCTAATAGTAATTTAGTATTAAATTACTTTCCTTATTTAATTGCTACAAATCCAAATGGTTTTGATCACCATGCTTATAATAAACGCTAATATTTTAACAGGAACCGTTACCATTCTGTCAGTAAACTTTATCTATACATGACGATACTGATCACCATCTATTTCTCCCAATATACAAATTGTTCTAAACTATCTAAACTAATAAAAATTGTTGCTTTTTCTAATGGTAATTGTTAATGTCCAAATGGTGATTATTATTATCCAATTGAGAATTGTTACTATCCTAATAAAACTTTTACTATCCCAATGATAACTATTACCGACCGAATGGTAATTGTTACTGTCCCGTTAAGAATTGTTACTATATCCTAAAAGTAATTTACTATGCAAAAGGTAACCTTATATTTTTCTAATTTAATCGCTACAAATTCAAATAGTTCCGATCACCTTATAATAACCGCCACTATTTTAACAGAAACCGTTACTACTCTGACAGTTAACTTCACCAACTTGGCGATATCAAGCACCATTTTCTTTCCCCCATTTCTGATAATTGTTGCTATCCTAATGGTGATTGTTACTATCCTAATGGTGATTTTACTGTCCCAATGATAACTATTATCATCAGAATGGTAACTGTTATTATCCCATAGGGAATTTTGTTACTATCCTAAAAGTAATTTACTATCCAAAAGATAGCCATACATAACTTAATGTTAACCATTTTTTTCCCTAATTTAATTGATACAAATCCAAATGGTTCCGATCATCAACCTTATAATAACCGCTACTATTTTAACAGAAACTTTTACCATATGTCCATATTCTCACAGTTTTAGACGATACCGACTACCATCTATTTCTTCCCATGTACAAATGTTCCCTAACATATAACTGTGTTTAATGAAAACTAGTATAAAGCACTTACTTTTGTCGTGAATAGACAACTTGGTGCAAATTGGTACACGAAATTTAATATTTAAATCAGCCAAAGTAAAACGAGATTTTACACTCGCGAACTTATATATTAAATTTCAGATGTGCGCGCACACCCCTGTCCTAACAGATAATGTAGGAGTGTATGAGCTTTCTGTGAGTGAAATGAAGCTTTCTCGTCTCTCTTTTCTTTCAGCCTTTATTCCAGCTAAAAGAAATTCAAGCGCAGATGAAATCATTCCCTTTTGTACAAAAATTCTCATTCCCTTGGCTTCCTCCCGCAAGGCTCTTTCCATCTGAACGGATATGCATCTTGTTTCCGAGAAATTAAATAAGGTCCATGCATAGTTTGGGTTCACCGCATTTATGTATACCTAACAGGAAACAGTAGAACACGAATTGAAGATTGCAGCGAACTCTTGCGTATAATCGAAAAGAAAGACGCGGACAGAATTTGCGATTTAACAAATGAAAGAAGTGAAAACTTGATAGTCGAGAGTGAGGAAGAAGGCAAGAAGCGCCGAAACAGACATCGCGTGATAACTTTAAATTAATTAGCATTCACAACGGAAAGTTTGTGAGAAGAAAGCGCTTCCGCTCGTATTTGACTAGCGCTCGATTCGGCTAGTTAGCTGGATTTCATGGGGGAAAACAAACGATACTAATTAAGGATCGGATTTAGTGCACCACTTTTTTATGGGGTTTAAAAGCCTTGCCGAGTTTTTTGTGGCTGCTCGGATTTTCAAATGAGGACATAATGGAAAACATTTTTTTTTTCTCCTATTGAATTTATTAAAAGAAATTTTATCGTCTGGAGCAAGAAATAAGTAAATTTAATTAATGCAATAATTTGATGAAAATTACTAAAAAAATGAATTAAAAAAAATATTATCATTTTTAAATTTAAAAATAGTTTGTGGTGCAGTGTATTTTGATAAAAAAAAATTACATTTGTTTGCTAATAATTGTCAAGTAATCGATTTTTTTAATCAAATACATTTTTTCAGTAAAGTTTTATTAACCCTTTTCTATTAAATTCTTCAAATTAAGTTATCTTTATATCCATACATTTCAAACACAAACTTTTTATACGTAAAAACGATGTTCTCCTCATATTAGCCATAAAAATACGATCCGCTTCCAAAGTAGATAATTCGAGAAGAATGTAAAATGTTTTATGAACAGAGAAAATATTTCCAACAGATAATTAAGAGATAATTGATTGAAGCGAATTAAGGAGGGATATATTATGTAATATGTAGCTAAAGGTATTTGAAATCAATATTGAAACCTAATTAAAACTTTTAAAATTCCAATATTCTTAATTAACAGTCAAATGAAATTAGAAAATAAGTTGTGAAAATTTGTAGCAATTTGATTCAAAAGTATAAAACTCGGAAATGTTTGCACATGTCTCCCAAAAAGTTTCCAAATCAAAAAAATATACCTTAATTTTTTTTTAATCGAACAATATATAAGGGTGGCTCGAAGCCCTTGAAATTTCCCATTAATTTTACATGGAAAAAATGAACTTTTTCGTAAATTCACTATTAACTATTTTTTGTACGAATATAAACAACCCTCCTAGATAAATTTAAATACAAATTTTCCTAATTTTACAAATTAAAAGGCTCTGGTTAAAGACAAAAAATACTCTATGAATTATTATTTCACATTCATTTATTTATAATTTTAATTGTTTAAACAAACAATTCTTGTTATCTATTAATTTTTTTCAGAACTGATCTACAACTATTTAACACAAACATTTTCAAACACAAAAGTAATAAAAGGATAACAAATAGAAAAATTACAAAAACACTGCATCGATGTGGATAAATTCTAAAAAAAAGGTTCATAATAATTATTTGTTTCATCAATTATTAAATAATAATTTATAGTTAATCATTTTAATTTTTCTAACCAGAGCTTATTAATTTGTACAATTAGGAAAAATTTGTGTCTTTCTAGGTATTTGTAAAGAATTAACAATTAATCTCAATAATTTGTTTAAACAATTTTAAGTGTTTCAAGTAATTTCAAGTTTCAAAAATTCAATTTTGCTGAATATCTTATTGTTTTCAATATAAAAAGTTAATAAGGACAAGAAAAAACTACAATTTGATAGGTATTTTGGGATAAAAGATATAAATTAACAGTAGCAAATTGTTTAAACGATTTATAAACAACAATAATAATTTATAGCCAATAATATTTATTTTTTTGATCAGAACCCATTGATTTATAAAATTAGGAGAAATTTGGGTCTTTTTAGGTGTATTTGTAAAGAATTAATAATAATTAACAATCATTTGTTTAAACAATTACAAGTGGTAGTTGTGGTTAATTTTGCTGAATATTTTGTGGTTTTAATTTTAATTAAACAAATAATACGTTAAAATAATCTACAACTTGCTAGTTAATTTAGGATAAAAGTTACATAAACTGTTTAAACAATTATTGAATGTATAGTCAGCCATTTTAATTTTTTTAACCGGAGCCCATTGATTTGTGAAATAAGGAAATATTTGTGTCTTTCTAGTTCTATTTGTAAGGAATTAACAATTAAATAACGATAATTTGTTTAATCAATTTTAAATGGTTGTTGATAATTGTGCTGAATATATTATTGTTTTACATACACTGAAAAAAAGCAATGTAATATTGGCTTGAGATGTCAAGAAAAATTTACTTTATAACTCAAGCAGTGCAAAAAAAGTAAAACTTACTTTGTTTTCTAAGGAAAACAAAATGTCAATTTTAAAAGAAATTTGACATATTTTATTTTAAAACAATGTTTGAGGTAATTAAAAAAAAACAATAAATTAATATGCAATTAACGTTTCTACTCACTTTTACTTATTCTTCCACTATTAAATCTTCCGGAACGTATTGAAAATTTCATTTTTAACAATTTGACACATAAACGTTAAATTTTGCTTCAAAAGTTCCAATTGTTTTTTTTTTCCTTCATAAATAAAGTAAAAATTGCCTGGTTTCACAGCAATTTTTGATTTTTTTTATTGCTTAAGTAAAAAAGTAAAAATTACATTTAATACTCAAGTAAATCTTAAATAGTTTTTTTTCAGTGTATATAACAAAATAAAAGATTAAAAAAAATTACAATTCGTGAAGTTCTTTCGGATAGTAGTTATAAATTAACAATAATGAATTGTTTAAACAAATGAAAAATACATTAATATATCTGTAAACATTGATATCCTGAAAACTAAAGAAACTATTAATTAGTATTTAAAAAAAGAATATCATTTCCCTTTGCATTCATGGGGGTTGTTTATGGCCCTATAAAAAATAGTTAATATGAATAAATTATTAAATAAATTATGGAATATTGTTGTTTGAGGACTTTTCAAGATGTGATTCACTGTATTGCTGTTTTGAGTGATTTTTGAGGAATTGCTAGCGAATTTAAGAAAAATTGCGTTTTTCCCATGTAAAATCAATGGGAAATTTTAAGGGGTTTCAGACACTTTTAAAATTTAAATATCGCCCGATTTCAAAAAAATTTGTGTATTTTTTTTATTTTGAAACTTTTTGGGGTAGAGGAGCAAAACATTTCAAAAAATGTGTTTCTCTATATATTTTTGGACGCACTCTAAATATATGTATATTTTATATAAATGTCCTTTTTCCCGTATAATTTACAGCTTATTGCTGAGTTTCTTGCATGTAGATTATTATGTTAATAGTTAACACGTCAATGACGATTTACAGACACGAAGTCTAAGCTAATGGTAAGATGTTTGTCTTGACCTGTAGAGTTCATAAGCAAGAAAAAGTTTACTTTGAAAATTGGTCGACAGTGTTCTTGTATGGATTTTCATAAAGCTCTCTAGTTGTCCGTTGAAAGTATAATTTTCAACTTCTCTTCCTCCAAATTGGCATGTTCTAGTGGCTCAATTTATTTTCCCTAAGGAACTTTAAATTTAATGAACGTAATGTAGTCTAGACTAAGGAAGAAATTAGATTTACAATTTTAATTTTACACAATTTTTTTTCATCTCAAACTTTTTTTTTAATCAAACTGATTACTTTTCAGTTGAATAATTTTGTTAATTAAATTATAATCAGTAGAATTTTTATAATATAGAAACATTCTAAAGCAATTGATGCCTAATTTTTAACGTAAACCTTTTTTACTTTTTCGTTTATTTATAAATCTTGAATTTTGAAAAACCAACTTGAAATTCGTAAGCAGAAATGAGATGAAATTTTTTTTTAATTAACAGTTTCATATTCTTTATACATATTTTTTGTGATTTAATTTTTTGAACAAGATTAATATTTCTTGGTAGTATAATTACAACTCATATTTTAATGAAATAGTAGACTACACTAACTATTTAGAAATTCAATAGGAATATTATTATTGACTTCAGTGGATGCCTTATTGTATATAAAATCAATACTGACTAGGTAAAATATATTGTTTCCTTTCCTTTATAACTCGAAAGAAATTTTTAGTTCATATTCAAAACATCAGAATCAGTTAATGAAAGAATACAAGATGAAAATTACAATATTTTGATTTGTGAACGATTTAAATGATTCCCCAATCTTGTAAAATATTTATTATAGCGAATTGAAACATCTATTTTTATATTAGTAGAAAATAACATTTTTTCTAAAAACAAATATCTAAAATGCTTCAACAACCTAAAACAACTTTAGCTCCAAAATATTAGTAATATCTTTTAATTATAAATTCCGTACCATTGTAATTTTATCCCAAATAATAATTTTAGATATTCTAAACAGTTTAACATATACATACATTATCCAATAATGTAGTACTGATTATTAGCCTCAAAACATAGAAATCTTATTAAATTCTAGAACCTTCATGCCATTAAGAAATCCACCTCTAATCCTTTTGTAAGAAAATTTATAATAACTCCTTTGTGTCTTAAGAAATTTGTCTTAATATTTAAAAGCAGAATATTTAATTGGCCAGAGTTCATAAAAGATCAATGTTTATTAGTATCAAGTTTCATCTCTTGCAACATGGCATAGTGATGTTGCATTTGAATCTACTATACAGAGAGAATAAAGTACATATTCTCTAGATTAAACCCTGCTGAGAAGAGCTTTGTAAATTTCAACTGAAAGGTGCTTGCATCTGGAATTTCCTTCATAATTAAATGCACCTCATGGACACTTTAAC
This sequence comes from Ganaspis brasiliensis, assembly GCA_037103525.1. NCBI lineage: Eukaryota > Metazoa > Arthropoda > Insecta > Hymenoptera > Figitidae > Ganaspis > Ganaspis brasiliensis. The sequence continues at coordinate 2,634,241 of JAZKLR010000040.1, read as the reverse complement.
GCCAAAAGTAAAGTAATCTTTTGGGTATTTTTTAAAATAAATAGGAGCAATTAATTTTTTTCACTCTCGTAAAAGAGCATTTCTTTTACAATAATGAATTTTGAATGAAAAGACGATGAAACCAAAAAGATAAAAGTGTTGGCTGTTAATTGAAAATAGAACCGTAGTGATTGTTCCGTGTAGTAATATATTTATGGAATTTTCTAAATGGACATGCTTTTAGAATGATTAGAAAAATTTTGCTCTGAATGGGGCAGGACTGCACGACAGAAAATCACCGAAGTAAGCCATGTGGTAATAAATCAGCTTGATCTTGTTAGGGATTGAATTTAAAGTCCCATTTGAAATTGTGCCAGAAGAACTCGAGGATACGTTGTAATCTGAAAATTATGCTGAATCTACTACAAGTTAAAGAGGGACAAATTTACCAACTCGTAACCTCCGATAAACTCGTCAATTTCAATGTAAATAATTCCACTTTTCCCATTCATTTAATAAATCTTCTTTTCGTACTTACAGAAACTCATTCACTTTAAATTGAATAAAAGTCAACTCACCTGAAACAGAGAAAAACATTGGTTTAGAAAATAATTTCACAGCTCATGATTTCCTTCTAAATTAAAATTCAACACATATAAAAATTGAAGAATAAAACCTTTTGATTCAAGAAATTTGTTCGTTTCAATTTCAGTCAAAAAGCAACGTTTTATTCTGGTTCACATATATAACTACATTTAAACGAAAGAAAATAATACACAATTCACATTATAAAGCTGGTGATTTAAAATAACAGGGAAACATATAAGGTGCAGTTTGCAAGTACATATTTCTTTTTATATATAGCATCTTGGTAGCAGTAACAGAAACTTATGAAATATGTATAGTTCAGAAAGGAGTAAGGAGTGCATTCAGCTATGTGTACACGTACGCGTACGCAAATGTGAGGCGTTTCTAGCAGAAAACTTTTCAAAATTTATGTCTGTTTCCCTTGAACTTGGGTCAAGGACCTACTCTGACTCTTTAAGTGCAGCAAAACAGAAGGGATGCGATTTACGAAAAGGGTGAGTGAGACATGATTTATGCCTTTTTCTATTGTCTTGATGTATTGGAAATAAAAATGCCAAATTCAGAGCTGAAGTTGTTTTCAAACGCAGTAAATCCAAAGATATCAAAAATCGTTGCTGATAAAATTTGAATTTGCAAAAGAATCAAAATTCAGGTAATTTTATCGCATTATCCTATTTCAAGGAGGTTGCGAAAAGATTAAAGTTAGTTAATGCAATTAAATGATCTTAATTTTGATCGTGTTGCGAAATCAAATTTTACATGTAACTCTTTTTGATACCCCGGGATTTGACGTGACAAAATGGACTATTTTTTCCATAAAAAGAAAATTGTTAAACATTATCTAAACTTTTTTTGTCTGGAATTAGATTTATAATAATTACTGAGTAATTTTGTCCTTAAATTGTTATGTCAATGTGCTATTTTATTAATTCGTTTAGATAGGAAGGCATTTTGATAAACCGTTATGATATTGAAGTTGAAAATAGGCACAGTAATGTAAATTGAAAGGATTTTGGGAATAACATCATGGACCTCAATATATATGATTATATCAGATGTGATATACAATTTTTTGTTATCATCGTTTAGATCGTGTTTATGGTGCAGCATTGAAGAATGAAATATTTGGATTTATAAAAAAGGTGAAAATATGAGGCAAATAACTACTGAATTTATCGAAATGTATTGGGAAATTTATGCAAGCCGTTTATAAGAGAAAATAAAAAAATTACAGAATAAATGTTGACACAGTAATTGATTACAATGGATTGATAGCAATTAATTGATTAAAATTAAATGATTTCAAAGTTCACAAGAGAAAAACAATTTCGGAATTAATGTTGACAAAATAATTGATTACGTTAAATTGATAGCAGCTAATTCACAACAATTTATAGCAAATAATTGATCACCATTTGTTACAATTAACTACACCGAATAAAAAATCCTCTTCATTTGAGCGGAACATTCCCATTATAAAATCCTCTTGAGTTTTTTACTCAAAATGAGCTAATTATACTACAACCAATAGTAACTTCCTCTGTTTTGAAGAGGAAAAATATTAGAAGACGACTCTCACGGTTTAATCTCATGTTGAGAGTAATCCACTAATTTCGATAGGAAACTTCCGATCAAAAGTAGAGGAATATCCTCTATATCGTATTTGCACATGCGCAATCAGTAACAATTGTGTCGCGTCGCGTCGTCAGCTTTAACTTAAGTTTATTTCCACCTTTAGTTTTCGATTGTGGAAGGCAATTTACAGTGTGTTTTAAAAGATTTAAGACTGGATGATAATATTTTAGTGTTCTCTGCACATAAGAATATTTTTACTTCATTATTTTTTTGTGTACGAATGTGAAATTGAAGTAAAATACAAATATAACTTAGCAATGTGACATCGACCAAGAATATTATTCTTAAACGAATAATAATTAGTCTTGGATCAAGAATTATTATAACTGGATCAAGAACAATCAGACGTAGTTCAAGAATAATTATCCTTAATCCAAGTACGCATTTTTGATCCAAGAATAATTATACTAGATTCGATCCTAAGGATAATTTGCATTTGATCGGAATGCAAAAAAGAATTGATACAAGAAAACATACCTCTCAGTGTGATTTCAATTAATTCATCACAATTAATTACAAATAGTTCATTACAATTACTTACAATTGATTCATCATTGTTAATTACAATTAATTTATCACAAGTAATTACTAATTGTAGTTTAGAATTAATTGATCACAACTGATTACAAATAACTGATCAAATTAATTTATTTTAATTAGTTTATTAAAATTAATTGATTGCAATCAATTGATTGTAATTCAATTATTATATTTAATCACAATTATAATTGATTACAATTAATTAATTCCAATTTCAGATTTTTCATAATAATCAAAAACAGATTTGCAGTGATATTTAAGTCATATGCCGAAATCAGGAAGATTTTAATAAATTTGTTGTTCTTTTATTCTAAACGTTCTATAGCATTGTTTAGGATAAGAAGCGTTCAATTAATTACAATTAATTAAGTAGAATTAAATTACTGCAATTTAATTTATTACAATTACTTGGTTACATTTAATTACAATTAATTGGTTACATTTAATTACAATTAATTTGTTACATTTAATTACAATTAATTTGTTACATTTAATTAAATTAATTTGTTACAATTCATTACAATTAATTTGTAACAATTAATTACAATTAAATTGTTCCTATTTATTGGTTACAGTTTATTTCTTACAATTTATTGTTTACAATCAATTTGTTACAATTTATTGGTTACAATTAAATACAATTAAATTGTTACAATTAGTTACAATTTACTGTTTACTATTTAATGGATACAATTTAATGGTTACAATTTATTGGTTACAATGTATTACAATTAATTTGTTACAATTAATTACACTTAATTGGTCACAATTAATTACAATTGATTGGTTATAATTAACTACAATTACTTGGTTATATTTAATTACAATTAATTTGTTACAATCAATTAGAATTAATTTGTTACAATGAAATATAATTAATTGATCACAACTAAGTGGTAATACTCAAATTATTGCAATTATAATGCATTACAATTAATGGATTGACTTAATTCAATACAATTAATTTATTGCAATTATGTAATTGACTGTATTCATTTATTGGAATTAATTAATTATAATTAATAAATTTCAATTACAATTCGTACGATTAACGAACCTCAATTATAATCGATTATATTTATATAATTTCATTATAATTGATCACATTTAATTAATTACAATTTATTCATTACAACTAAAATTACAGGGAAAAGGGTTAATGTAGGACAGTCTGAAAATCTGGAACAGTCATGTTTTAAGGAAACTAAGTAGGCTATCTACATAATCGCCAGTGAATTCATTAAAATATACAACGGGTACAATTTAAGCACATATTATATTCTAAGATTCAGTAGGCAAAAATTGTCTAGATTGCATTAAATGAAAGACATTACAATAAAATTTTACTCTATCGTTTTATTCATCAAGAATAAATCCTGTATACATTTAATAATTTTAGATTTTGTTTAACTGCAATGATTTTTTTTTATCAAATTTAATGGAAACGGCACTTATGTAAGTTCCATAACTTTTGTGGATGAGAGACTTCACCTGATTCAGAAACTGGTTAGTTCTGATAGTGTTCTAAAGTGATGGGAGTTTTCTACATTTAATTGCAGGTGGCACATTCGATCTCGTCGGAATGGTTTAATTCCTTAAACTTTGGGTATACGAACGACCCAGAAACTTTAAAAAACTGATAATCAGCGCTTATAGATACAATTATTATTTTCATTCATTGCTTTAGAAATTGAGCCAGTATCATTTTGACACACCGAAAAAAAAAAATTCTCAAAATAAATGGATTCCGCTTAATTTGATGCAAATTTTCCTCTTATATATGGGCACTAAAGTATTACTCTTCAATTGAATGGGTTTTCCTTTTTTGTAAAGGAATCCTCTCAAAAAAAGTGTAATCTTATCAATTTTAGACCAACTTCAAAAGTATCAAATTTATGTACATTAACCTTTTTTATTTATTATTTAAAATAAGAATTATACGTTTAATATACTTTTGTAATGAATATTTAAATAAAAATAAGCAAGAAACATTATTATTTAAGGCAATAATTTAGTGGTTAATCGATTTATTTAAATGATAAAGTATTCTTTACAGGAGAATCATCTAGGTTAAAATCTTTAAACACTCTCTAAAATTTTTAATATACTTTCATGATTTCTATAAAACAAAAATAATATTTGAATTAAGTATTTATTGTAAATTATTAGAGTGGTTAAAAATCAGATTTTGAATACTAATACTTTGACTATTTTAAATAAAGTTCTTAAATAATTAAATTATAAATAATTTAAAAAATTTTAATTTATCAAAAAGATTAATATGTTTAGAATGTTTCCAAGAGTTTATTATTATTTTTCGCTTTCATTCAAATTAATTAAACTCTAAAGTCTTTTAACGTTACATATATGTTTATATAATACAAAATACAAAATGAAATTACAGAATTCTCTGACAAAGAAAACAATGATCCAAACCTTATTATTTTCTATTGATATAAATAAAAATATGTACATACGTTGATTAATTTCTTGAATTAACATTTTAAAGATTTAACTTTAATTCTACAAATAAAACGACAATTATATTACAGAATATAAATTTATTAATATAGGCTGCAAATTTTGAATAGATTTCACTGGAGATTTTTTTTCATCAGTTATCTATTTTTCAATAATGACATTTAATAATATTTTCAACTAGTTTGAAGTTGCATGAATTCAAATATACAAATAATTACGGGCAACTTCAAGAATCCGTTTTTTTAGAGGAATAATCTCAATTTTAAAGGGATAATCTTAAATATATATATGAATAAGTTCAATCACAAAGGAAAACTTAAAAGTCGTCCTTTAGATCAAATATTCTCAGATTAATAAGAAAATTCCGCTACGGTGTAGAAAAATAAACTTATATTAAAACGAAAACGTAAAAGGAATTTAGAAGCGGAAAATTCCGTTTGTATTGAGAATTAATTTTTTTCGGTGCACATGACTTAGTTTTAGATTGTTATATTGTACAGAATGGAAATGTTATTTTGTACAACTGCTAAATGATATTTTGTACAATTTTGAAAAATGAATTTGTTATTTTGTACAATTCTTTAAAAAAGCTAAAATATTGTACTTCCAATGTTTTATTGCTTTTTTAAAAAATTGTACAAAATAACAAATTCATTTTTCAAAACTGTACAAAATAACATTTAGCAGTTGTACAAAATAACATTTCCATTCTGTACAATATAACAATCTAAAATTAAGTCATGTGTCAAAATGATACTGGCTCTAGAAATTGGTGTGTCATCATTACTTTGGAAATAGAAGAAATTATCAATTAGTGCAGATAAAAACAGATAACATCTTTTGTCTTTTTATCTCAAAAATATTGAAATTAACGTTACGGAAATAGAATTATTGCTTAACTCCGATTAAAATTTGATTTTCTTTAAAAAATTATGCCAACTTCAATTGGATCAAACTTTCTCTTTCTTTGTAGCCAAACTGTCATTTGACAAATACCTATTTCAATAACATTCTGTATTGCTACACTGTAAACAAATTTTAATAAAAATTCCTTTGCTGTTCACTATAAAAGCGTCATAATTGACAGTCTTCTAAATTTTACCGTGCTGTCTTACAATTTTTACCAGATTTTCTAGTAAAAATTGTGGAAAATCCGAGCCAGTATCATTTTGACACATGACTTAGTTTTAGATTGTTATATTGTACAGAATGGAAATGTTATTTTGTACAACTGCTAAATGTTATTTTGTACAGTTTTGAAAAATGAATTTGTTATTTTGTACAATTTTTTAAAAAAGCAATAAAACATTGGAAGTACAATATTTTAGCTTTTTTAAAGAATTGTACAAAATAACAAATTCATTTTTCAAAATTGTACAAAATATCATTTAGCAGTTGTACAAAATAACATTTCCATTCTGTACAATATAACAATCTAAAATTAAGTCATGTGTCAAAATGATACTGGCTCGAAAATCCGCTTAAAATTGTAAGACAGCACGGTAAAATTTAGAAGACTGTCAATTATGACGATTTTGTAGTGAACAGCACAGAAATTTTTACCAAAATTTTCTCTCAGTGTACTTGATTAGTAATTTTCCAAACTAATTTATATTTAGAATATTAAAGTTCAAACATTATTAAACAAAAACTAGAAAACTTAAGTGTTCACCAAGTTTACAACTGAAATTTTAGAAAACAGTTTCCATTGTTAAAAGAATTTCACAACAGCGATTATATGAAGCTGCGCTCAATTGTTGTTAAAATCCAACCAGATTTTCTCACAATGCGAAGCGTCCATTTGAAGGGGTTACGGTCAAGCATAGTGTCCGGCAGACGTGAAAATAAATAATTCTCCACAAGGATTAACTAGGAGAATTTTACGAGCTGCGGGAGGGAAAATAAGAGAAAAAGTCAAACAAAAGCGCCGACGAGACATGAAGAGAATGCGCGCATACGTTCGCAACTCATTCCACCCGGTGACTCCTCGTCGCGGATATAATTCGACTAATTATTTGTCGGCTCTAGAGCAGATATAGCATAGAGGGTGGATGTTGAGTTTGTGAAGTGAATGTGGTTGGTCAAAAAGTCGCTTCTATAAGCGACACACGACCGCCTGATTCAACCACGTGTAATGCGTCACGCAAATAGAAGTATTCACTGTGTCTAGAATCTACATGGCACAGTTATGTCTACAGACATAATGTTTGCCTATATATCTAAATATATCCCAATGGGAAACTAACGATTGGCGCATTAATGGACCAGTATTGGGAGCCAATGGTGCCAATATAGGCGCATTAATGGAAACCAAGATTGGACCACAGTTGGTCAATCCTTGGGATGATAACGGGTTTGCCAGTCATTGGCAGCCATCATTGGTTCAATATTGGTTGCCAATGATAATGCCAATAAATAAAATTTTTTAAATTAACAATATTAAAATCTATATTTTTATATTGTTAATTTATTTATTGTTTAAAAAAATTTTTTTTTTAATAAATATTTTAATTTATTTATTAATGCATGTCAAGTATTGGTACAATAATTGGCTTTCAATATTGGTCCATCCTTGGGAGCCAATGAATAACCAACAATATTATTTTTACAACTCTATATGGAAACAGAGTTGTTAAATTTATCTTCAGCCAATATTTGACAATGAAGACTTGAGTGTTGGTCACATTAGAAATGTATTTTTAGAGGTACGGGATCAGGCCTTATATAAAAGAGCTGAAGAAACTCGATCGTGAGAGAGACTGACCGATGCGCGCCCTATGCCAGTTTCCGAAACCACAAACGCGTGAGAATCCTCGGCGCGCAGACGCGGCATAGATGCGGCGGGAAACTTCCACTATTTGAATTTGAATTTTTTATGCATTTAATCAAAAACAAGAAAAGAAATATAATAATACAAAAATTATACAAATTCTTAAATTTGTATAGTTTTCTGATTGATATTAAAAAGAAATACGCTTAATTATAAAGAAATACTTATAATAAATATCCTCCATAAATAATTGTTCAATTCTTGAAGATTTGAAAAACTCTTAAAGGTGTGTCCTAAGGTTAAAAATTATTGTTCTAAATCTACTTTAATCGATTTTCATGTTATAGAAATTATTTAAATAAATTAATTAGTTTTAAAGAAATCAGAAAGAAATTAAATTGATGAAAAAATAAACATTTAATATTAAAAATAATATTAATAAAAATAATCACATTAAAACTTTGCTTGTAAAATAAACAGAACGAAAAATTTAAAATTAAAAAATTAATGAACAATTACAAAATATTAAAGAAGACTTTAATTTTATTAAAATGTAAACTTAAGTCACATAAATACAAATATTCATGTAAGTATTTAAATTTTAAATTCACCATTTTTTCTGTTTAAATTTAAAGTAAAATTTAACAAATTGTAAAGAATGATAGTTAATAAATATTTAACTTTATTTGTTATTCTTTTCGTTTTTCACATGCAAAAAATAATCATTTTTTTTATAAAACTAAGAAACAAATTCTCTAAATTTAAATACAAATTAAAAATGAAAAAAATTTAATATATGTAAAAAAATTTTAAATTTGAATCATTTAATTAAATAATTTATTTTAACAAAATGACTTTCTAAATATAACTATCCAGAATATATAAAAAATATGAGCAAAAAAAATCAAAATTGGTTTTTAAAAATAAAAAAACAAACTTTTTAAAGTTCAAAATAAATTAAATTTTTTTTTAAATTTTGTTATTCTAAAATTAGTATTAAACTTGAATAATAATTTTCAATACAATTACTTAAAGTTAGTTTTCAAAAAATTCAATTATCATTGAAATGAATCTTTCCAAATAATAAAACTTAAACAGAAAGAATTAATGGTTTCTTTTAAATTAAAGAAATAATAGAGCATTAAACATAGTTAATTTAATATTTTGAATACTATTAAAAAAAATTTAACTTTAAAAAAATTAATGATATCAAAAATATTATTTTTCGATACTAATTAAAAAAAAAAATTCATTTTAATTTAGCTTTATTGAACAGTGTTGATTTTTAAATTTTAAAATTTGTGTCTAGGTATTAAGCTTTAAATTAGATTACATCTTATTTTTTTTCATGTCCGTATCTTTTATTAAAATTAAATTAAAATTTGTTTTTAAAAATAAAATATAAACTTTTTAAAGTTTAAAGTTGAATTGAAAATTTTTTAAAATTCGTTATATTAAAATTATAATATTAATCTTAAATAATAATTTCAAATATAATTACTTAAAGTTAGTTTCCAAAAACTTGAATTAATTTTAAAACGAATCTTTACAAATAGTAAAACTTGAACAGAAAAAATTAAAGGTTTCTTTAAAATTAAAGAAATAATAAAGCATTAAACATGGTTAATTTAATGTTTTGAATATTATTAAAAAAAAATTAAGTTTAAAAAATTTAATGACATCAAAAATATTATTTTTTATCTTAATTTAAAAAAAAAATTCATATTAATTTAACTTTATAAAACAGTGTTGATTTTTAAATTTAAAATTTTTAAATTTGAGTCTAGGTATTAAGCTTTAAATTAGTTTACATCTTATTTTCTTTTTTGTCCATATCTTTTATTAAAATTAAATTAAAATTTGTTTTTAAAAATAAAATATAAACTTTTTAAAGTTTAAAGTTGAATTGAAAATTATTTAAAATTCGTTATATTAAAATTAAGATTAATCTTAAATAATAATTTCAAATATAATTACTTAAAGTTAGTTTCCAAAAACTTGAATTAATTTTAAAACGAAACTTTACAAATAGTAAAACTTGAACAGAAAAAATTAAAGGTTTTAAATACTATTAAAAAAAATTTAAGTTTAAAAAAATTAATGACATCAGAAATATTATTTTTCGATCTTAATTTAAAAAAAAAATTCATATTAATTTAGCTTTATAAAACAGTATTGATTTTTAAATTTAAAATTGTAAAATTTGTGTCTAGGTATTAAGCTTTAAATTAGTTTACATCCTATTTTCTTTTATGTCCATATCTTTTATTAAAATTAAATTAAAATTTGTTTTTAAAAATAAAATATAAATTTTTTAAAGTTTAAAGTTGAATTAAAAATATTTTAAAATTCGTTATATTAAAATTAATATTAATCTTAAATAATATTTTCAAATATAATTACTTAAAGTTAGTTTCCAAAAACTTAAATTAATTTTAAAACGAATCTTTACAAATAGTAAAACTTGAACAGAAAAAATTAAAGGTTTCTTTTAAATTAAAGAAATAATAGAGCATTAAACATGGTTAATTAAAATTTTGGAATAAAATTAAAAAAAAATTAAGTTTAAAAAAATTAATAATATCAAAAATTTTAAAATTTTAAAGTAAACATTTCGAATATTATTAAAAATGTGCTTAGAAAGTAAAAACTTTGTTTAAAATTTTTTAAACTTTTAAGTTAAACTGGAAATAAGATGTGAACTAAATTAAACCTTTCTATACAAATTTAAATTTTAAAACTCAATGCCGTTTTGTAATAGCTAAATTGAAATAAGTTACATTTTTTAATTAGTATCGAAAAATAATATTTTTGATATCATTAATTTTTTTAAAGTTAAATTTTTTTTAATAGTATTCAAAATATTAAATTAACTATGTTTAATGCTCTATTATTTCTTTAATTTAAAAGAAACCATTAATTCTTTCTGTTTAAGTTTTATTATTTGGAAAGATTCATTTCAATGATAATTGAATTTTTTGAAAACTAACTTTAAGTAATTGTATTGAAAATTATTATTCAAGTTTAATACTAATTTTAGAATAACAAAATTTAAAAAAAAATTTAATTTATTTTGAACTTTAAAAAGTTTGTTTTTTTATTTTTAAAAACCAATTTTGATTTTTTTTGCTCATATTTTTTATATATTCTGGATAGTTATATTTAGAAAGTCATTTTGTTAAAATAAATTATTTAATTAAATGATTCAAATTTAAAATTTTTTTACATATATTAAATTTTTTTCATTTTTAATTTGTATTTAAATTTAGAGAATTTGTTTCTTAGTTTTATAAAAAAAATGATTATTTTTTGCATGTGAAAAACGAAAAGAATAACAAATAAAGTTAAATATTTATTAACTATCATTCTTTACAATTTGTTAAATTTTACTTTAAATTTAAACAGAAAAAATGGTGAATTTAAAATTTAAATACTTACATGAATATTTGTATTTATGTGACTTAAGTTTACATTTTAATAAAATTAAAGTCTTCTTTAATATTTTGTAATTGTTCATTAATTTTTTAATTTTAAATTTTTCGTTCTGTTTATTTTACAAGCAAAGTTTTAATGTGATTATTTTTATTAATATTATTTTTAATATTAAATGTTTATTTTTTCATCAATTTAATTTCTTTCTGATTTCTTTAAAACTAATTAATTTATTTAAATAATTTCTATAACATGAAAATCGATTAAAGTAGATTTAGAACAATAATTTTTAACCTTAGGACACACCTTTAAGAGTTTTTCAAATCTTCAAGAATTGAACAATTATTTATGGAGGATATTTATTATAAGTATTTCTTTATAATTAAGCGTATTTCTTTTTAATATCAATCAGAAAACTATACAAATTTAAGAATTTGTATAATTTTTGTATTATTATATTTCTTTTCTTGTTTTTGATTAAATGCATAAAAAATTCAAATTCAAATAGTGGAAGTTTCCCGCCGCATCTATGCCGCGTCTGCGCGCCGAGGATTCTCACGCGTTTGTGGTTTCGGAAACTGGCATAGGGCGCGCATCGGTCAGTCTCTCTCACGATCGAGTTTCTTCAGCTCTTTTATATAAGGCCTGATCCCGTACCTCTAAAAATACATTTCTAATGTGACCAACACTCAAGTCTTCATTGTCAAATATTGGCTGAAGATAAATTTAACAACTCTGTTTCCATATAGAGTTGTAAAAATAAGATTGTTGGTTATTCATTGGCTCCCAAGGATGGACCAATATTGAAAGCCAATTATTGTACCAATACTTGACATGCATTAATAAATAAATTAAAATATTTATTAAAAAAAAAATTTTTTTAAACAATAAATAAATTAACAATATAAAAATATAGATTTTAATATTGTTAATTTAAAAAATTTTATTTATTGGCATTATCATTGGCAACCAATATTGAACCAATGATGGCTGCCAATGACTGGCAAACCCGTTATCATCCCAAGGATTGACCAACTGTGGTCCAATATTGGTTGCCAATAGTTTGCCAAGAAAAAACTGTTGGCCGCCAATCATGGGACCATTATTTAGCCAATGGTGATCATTGGCAATTTCCCATTGGGATGACTGCAGGTAAATGTCACGTATTAATGTATGCGGGCATGTCAATGTCCCAAATCCTGTTAATTTAATTTGCTTTTCTTTCGTTTTAGTCCCGCACCGAAAGAGTTTTCATGGCCGTATTGAACCCTCGGTATTTGATTCCTGCTTCCGTCTCTATTGGCAGAACGAAGGGATTTAAGTGGAGGGTAAGCGATACCGATTCCCTTCAGAACCTGTTCTCAAAATATAAAAAGCCACCCAATGACTTACTAATCAGAATTCTCGAGAGGGATTCTTGTTAGACGAGAAAGGGTGTAGTTCTACTTTCAATCCTTTGAAAGGCAATATTTTTAATTAAGTATTACATTAAACTACTTTAGGAAAAAATGTCCTCTAAGTCGCCTTTTTAACAAATTCAAAGGGAGAGTATAAAGAGAGTAGTATTTTCGTTAGTATGAATTTTGCAAAACTTTTTTCCGAGAATTAAATGAAATCGCAATTTTAACTTAATATAATTCATTAATTCTGTCGTACCGAAAAAAGTTATGTACATCATGTTTCCGTTGTTTTTCCTTATCGTCTATAAAAAAATTGAAGGGAACTGTTTCGATAAATTTACTAAACCTCAAAAGCCCGGAGAAAAACATAACAAAACTGTTTTTGCATTAATCTTTTGCAAAAGGAAATTTAAGGAGATAATTAAAAAAAATTCTTTTTTCTGTCTTCTGTGCGATTTCAAGTGAAATTTACGTTATTTTTAGGCAGGTTAACGGGGGGCAGTGAAATAGGTTACCTAGGACAAATGAATAAATAAATAAAATAAAATAAATAATGTTTTACATAAATATTTAGGTCAAAATATTAATTAGTTTACAAGAATTGAAATTTTGAAAAAAAAATGAAATAGCAATATCTTCCGTTCTATCAGTGGTATCAAGGTTTTCTTTTTTTACAATAATCAGAAAAATATAGGAAATATTTCTATTTTAGGGTAATTTTTTATAATTTTAATATTAAAAAATTTATTAAATAAAAATTATATAACTTTTAAGCAGCAAGACAAAATTCAATGACCCTAATGCTAAAACGAACTTACATGTGTGCTTTTCAAGATTCCAAAAGAAATGAACTTTACAGTTACTTTCTTGATATTAAATTTTAATAAATTATGAATGTAAACATTGGAGAATTCTGTTAGTAAACAAATCAGTATGGTTGCACGCGCATTTCTTAAGAGGAATGAAGTTGCGGTTTTACGAAGTCGCTTTGATGCCAACGAGCGTCATCAAACCCATTTGCGCATTTTAACAAATGATACGATTTTCCAAACATGTGCGCAGATGCGTTTGATGACGGTCGTTGGCATCACAGCGACATCGTATAACCACAACTTCATTTCTCTCAGTTGGAAATGCGCGCGCAACCATATTGATTTGTTTACTAACAGAAATCTCCAATGTTTACATTTATAATTTATTAAATTTAAATGTCAAGAAAGTAACTGTGAAGTTCATTTCTTTTGGAATCTTGAAAAGAACACATGTAAGTTCGTTTTAGCATTAGGGTAATTGACTTTTGTCTTGCTGCTTAAAAGTTATATAATTTTTATTTAATAACTTTTTTAATATTAAAATTATAAAAAATTACCCTAAAGTAAAAATATTCCTTATATTTTTCTAATCATTTGAAAAAAAGAAAACCTTGATACGACTGATAGAACGGAAGATATTGCTATTTCAATTTTTTTTGAAATTTCAATTCTCGTAAACTAATTAATATTTCGACCTAAATATTTCTGTATTTATGTATCTTATGAAAACGCCATTTCACATTAGATCGTCAGGTCGATTTGTAATGTATATATTTTTTATGCATATTGTTCTTTATTGACACTGTTTTCTATTAAAAATTTTCATGGTTCAATATTAAATTGTTAACCTCGTCACATGCGATTATATATATATATATAAATTTAAATTGTCTTGCTGATATTACACTGTAAAAAGAAAGCATCTTAAAATGCATTGTAGACACTTTTAAGACGTTTAAAGTATCTTATATTTCAGCTTCCATCTTAGAAAACTAATGCATTTTAAGATACTTTTGATAACTTTTTGGAAACATCTTAAAAGTGACTACAAATGTATCTTAAATTAAGATACCTACTTTTTGCAGTGTATTTTGGATTGATTTGTAGCTGTCAGTGTGAGAGCATTTTTCTTTTCGTGTTTTATTTATCAATATTATTTATCAATAAATTATATCAGACCGTCATATAATGAATTAATTTAATTGCTAGGATTTTGTATTTAAACTAATGACGATCAATTTCTTCTGATATTCAATAATTCTGTCTTCATTTGATTTGTAATTTAATAATTGAGATTGTATTTTTATAAGACAATCAAAAGTAAATTGTTACAAAAGTATTCATGTATTCCGAATAATACCGTAAAGGGTCCTCTGAAACGAAAATTAGTTTTCCCGGTAAAGACTTCAAAAAACTAATAATTCTAAATATAAAAACGGCTATTATTATTTATTCATAAAAAATCTGAAATAAGAGCGATATTCGAATAAATGAATAAAGCATAAAATGTGTTAAATTGACAAGAAATTATTTGCGAGTTAAGGGTGAAAGGATCTGGGGTAGACATTTCGACGCTTGAACCTTTAGCCTGAATATTTATTGCGTGTAAAGTTTTCGAAGAAAAATATTTTTGTCGCAAAAATTGTGTCATATGTTGAGAACAGAAATAGATAAAATCAGATACTGGATGTCACGTATTACGAGAATGTATATCGAATATTACAAAGTTTTTAATATTCCTTTTGTCATTATATTAAATTTGTAATTAAATTAATAAATTGAAGATTTAGATTTAAATAGGGATTAATAGGAATCAAAACCGAACTAAATTTTAATGGATTTAAATTCAAGTTATTAAAATCTTAGTCGTGTGATTTAAGTTCAATTCAATTTTAAATTAGTTTACTTAAAATTTTAAATCTATATTCATTTTTAAAGAGATTGACAACTGAATAAATTAAAGTTTGGATTGATTAAAATTTGCAATATTTGAAATGTAGAGAATTTTCACAGATGCAAATTCAAACAAATTTATTATTACAAATGCATCGTGACTTATTCAAAGCTTCTAAAGCACTTTAATCTAGCTAAAAATTTGTTCAAATATAATTTTTTTTAATAATGTAATGAATTTCCGAGTTAATCTTGAGAGTTTATGAAAATTTCATAACCTGCCTGTTTATTAAAATTGTAATTAGTGAATTACTTGCTATTTTCATTATGAATCAAAAACAAATTTTGGCACATTCATTAAATTTTAATGAACTTATTTTTCTTGTTTATTTTGAAAATTACATATTCCGCTAATTACAATATTGTTAAAATAATTAAATTGGTTTATTTTTATTTAGTACTTTTTAATAAAATTTCATTTATTAATTAAGTTCATCGTATTACATGACAAAATTTAATTATCTTATTTTTTATTTATTCATTTTTTCCCTTGGGAGAAAACGATCTTAGTCCCTTGTTACTTATTATATTATTCTTTACTACATACATTTAAATATACCAGTACTTTAAAAAATTTACACATTTTTATTAATTTTTACATTATTTTCTACTTTTTTTCGTATTCCTGGTTGTTTCCTCGCTCATACAATATGTACTTGTGTTGCAGTGTTTCATAGTTTATATTTTCCGTTTCTTGTTGAGTCATGCAATTTCAAACAGATCTCAACATTTGGACTTTGCTCTTAGAGATGCATAAATCATGGATGCATAAAACACTAATGTAAATCATAAACTGGAAGTTAATTAAGAAACGTGTTTCGTAAAGATAACACGATAGCAAACATTGTATGATTGTGTATTGTTATTTGTTAATAGGAAGCATATATTCTGGATATCATATTTGACTTTTGAGTACAAGAAGGTAACTTCCTGTTTAGAGTGCCGTTTGTTAATAATCTCTTAAGTTTCCGTCATATGGGAATCTTGAAGTCGGCTTATAGTTTACGTGAAGCTTTGTACCTCGAAAACTTCTGTCTCGACTTGAGAAGAGCACCTCAATTGCTTCACTAGGAAATCTGAAATTCACGCTACTGCCCCTGGAAAACAATCTTGACGCGTATCTTTCACATAACAAGCTCTAATCTCACTTCTGTACTTTATAGCAAAGCTGTAGGTTCTAATTAGAAAATCATTTCTGCAATATTTTGAGTTTAAAATATAACAAATAAGTTTGGCTGGCAATTAGAGAACTAATGTATATATTTTTTTGAAATAATTGAAAACAACTCAGTGTAAAGAAAAGTGAAGCAAACTCGAATATAACTTTAGTAAAGTTATATATAAAATGTATTTTCCAAACTATTGTAAACGTAGCGAAAAATCGAATTGAATTTCGCACTTCTCTTGAATACAAGCTACTTTCATATTTATAACGTTTATAGCCCTGATGAGCTGGCGAATCACATTGAAAACCGGTGGCAGAGATTGATTGCATTTATCCAATAAATTTCAGGTTCAAAAAGCCGGAAAGATCTTTGTATTTTTATTCCATTTTATTAAAATTTATTGACACAATTCATTGCAAATTTACTTCAAAGTAACATTTAGTAAATGGTGTGATTGTGTATGTGTTCAACGATTTAAGTTGATATATTTGAATTGAAAAATAATTTACAAAATATCTTTTAAACTCGTAATGAATTGTGGAAGAGTTAAAAGCATTTATTTGTAAATTTATAAAATCAATAAAATAATAAATTCAATTAATAATTTTCCGAATTATTTACAGAAAACGATGTAAATATTTATAAATATCTTTTTTTTAACAAATTCGTTTATTTTTTTAACGCACAATCATTTCTCTCGCAAAAAAATAGAATTAAATTTTGTTAAAAATCACATGTTTTTAATTGTCAAATGAATGAATAACACGATAAAGTAAACTATCCATTATCAACTTTTGAGAAATTACATTTTAATAACAATTTTTACACAAAGGTTGTTGGACACTCTGAACTGATATCAAATGTCAACGTATTCAAAATTTCACAGTAAACCTTTTTTCATGGAATAACAATTTTTCTTTCTCCTAGAAAACAATTCTACTAGCTGCTCCTCCATCTATAAACTTATTTAGAGAAATGTTTACAGTTAATAGAATTATATCTTGAAGATTAATAATAATTATTGTTTTAATATTTTTAAGAGTATTATATTCAAAATTTAATTTTTTATATAGTTCAACTCAACATGGATTTAACAATAAAAATATTTTTATTTCTACTAAAACTAATATTCGAGAATCCCTATTAATTTCATTACACTTAATTCAAATTGTTTTATTTATTAAAATTCTTTTAAAAATGTTAATAACAATTAATAAAAAATTAATATTAATTATAATGAATTAATTAATTTATATTAATAATAATTTATAATTAAGAAAGCAAATGACAATTTTGAATTTCGAATTTTTTAAAAATGGCTTCATTATAGTTCCAATTTTATTTTTGTATTCCCATATATTCAAAATTATGATTCAGTTTTATATAATATTTTTAATGGTACTAATTGCACTTTGGTCTTTTCAATAATTGATAAAACTTTACAAAAAAACATTTTGTTACATAATTATAAAGATTCCGTTCCATTTTTACAAAAAAAGAATGTAATTTATCAAATTCCATGTATGAATATGTCTTAAACTGGGCAAATTAAAAAACCATTTATTTTTCAGAAAATAAACTTTTAAATACAGGTATTTCATATCATTCCACTAAATTTACTCATAAATTTGATTTTACTAAAATATTAAAGCTTTAAATTATGAAAATAATGAGTACCTATATAAAAAAAGACATTTTTTAAAGAAAATTGAAGACATGCTTTTGATTTTTTTTTTTTTAAATAAATAATTTTATTTTTTTAATAAAAATTTAATTATTCACAGTTTTTTTAATAATTATAATTTTTCTTAAAAGAGCATTCAAATATGAGTAATTTAAAAAAAGAATTATCTAAATTGCTTGAAAATTACGGAAGTTATGATAAAACAAAAAAAATAGTACTCGAAATTTTGAAATTTAAATATTTTCGAAACTATTGTGAATTTTTCAAAAATACTTGAGATTTCATTTTTTAACCCTTAAAGGAACACAAACCATCAGTTTCATAAATATTACTCAATGTGACTGAAATTGGCGTGATCACTTGGTATGAACTCGGCCTAATATTAATATTAAAGCTTTAAATTATGAAAATAATGAGTAGGTATATAAAAGAAGACATTTAGAAATGATTTATATCCAAAGAAACATTATCTCTAAAATTAATTTTAATACAGATATAAATGGATTGAGTCAAGCTTATTCGTATTTAATTCAAATAAGTAGACTTTGATTTTGACTTACCTAAATGTTGATTTTGAATTAAATTCGATTTCGTTTTCGTTTTAGGTTAGATTCGATTTCGAGTTAGATCGTTTTTTAATAACCTCAAAATTGTCATTTGTTTTATTAATTGTTATATTATTTATTATTATAATTTTATTATGTAATCTCTTTGTTATTTAGAAATCTCCTTTTTGGAGGTAAGATATTTATAATACTAATGAATTTATATTTGCATTATATTGATATATTACTTAAAATTTCTTAATTTTTAAAAACTTATTTAATTTGTTTTATTTTGATATGTTATATTGCAGATTTTTATCATTCGTCGTGTAAAATGCTTAATTTATTTATATGAACATATTATATTGTTGGTTGTGACGTAATGAGGACATCTAAATGTCGAAACATGTTGTCTATTAAAATAACATTTAATAAAATTATTTGAGGTTGTTTTGAATTTATTCGTAATAAGACCTCGTTAAAAATTTTATCAAGAATAATTTAAATTTTTTTTAAAAAAATGTGTATTATTATTTATCAAAAGTGTTAGAAACAAATTTTCCTTTATCTAAAAAGGTTTTATGTGAATTCTTGATCAAATTTGCAGTCGTATTCGTGTGTGTATACATGTGACGCTTTTTTGTAAACACGATAACTCGAAAACGGTTTAACAAATTTTAATAAAATTTGGTACTGTTATCTTTCCTATTAAAATCTGAAATCTGACACACGGGTTTATAAAAATAACCATTTGAAAATTATATTGCACCCATACACACAAACACTCATATATCCGGGCATTTAAACAGGACTCACACAACGCATTTCCAGACATAGAAAACTTTGTTGAAAACATTTTTAAAAAAGTTTTAATTTGAAGGACTACAATGCTTCCTCCAGGAGGAAATAAAAAATGATTTAAAAAGTTTTCTTAGAGTTTATCATCCTTTAAAATTTTTCTTAAATTATAAAAACTTACGCTTTAGAAACATAGAAAACAGCAGAATTCCACAAAATAATAATTAATTACTAAAATCTAATTGATTGGATAATTTCAGTTTAATTTTACTAAAATTGAGTTAGTAGTTCCATGATACTTTTACTACTTGGGCATTTATTTTTAAACCAAAGCATAATGTATCAATAGTATAACTATAAGGTCATTTCTTTCCGTGTTAACTTTGACATTCTTAAAATACCACACTTTGAATAATAATAGACACTTTTAATACGTCAGGTCAGTGGCCGCTTTACGTTGAAGAAAGACAATTACGATCGATGCTAGTGCATTACTTATAAATGATTTAAGTCTTAAATTGCAATTGGTATATGAGTGTATCTATAATCCACTAGTAGTAAGCGAATAAATACTGAAGAAGAAGAAGTTAAATCGTTTTATATGAGAGCTTATACAATGACTCTCGTGATCGATAAAATTACACTAATACCATGGGGAGAGTTCTACCCCAACGGAACAGGGGGTTGGCAATCTTTTTTTCTGTTATGTTTACAGAACTTAGATCCTATCAGAAAATTGTAGAGAACTTTACCTCCATTAATTCCCGAAGAATAGAAAAAATTCGAATTCACCGTTATACCTTGCTCGGCTTTATTTTCATTTGACTAAAGTTATTTTAGATGAATGCTACTTCATTTAACAAGGAGAAATTGACAGACTCTTATTCGTGAAATGTTTGTCGCATCAGGTTGACTCTAAGTCGGTTAGATTGTTTCGCATTTGCAATTGTAATTCGTAAATTTTGGTGAACTTTAGTTAAAGGACCAGCTTACCTTGTGTCCTCTTTGTTGAAAACTAAATGTCCGTCCTTGTGTTTGTTCCTGGACAAAACAAGACGAATTTCCGGCTAATTGCTAGCTTTAGAAAGACGTCAACATCAACGGTCTCTGTACTCCATAAGAAGGCAAAAAGTTTAATGAAACTACTTTAGAAAAATAATATCCTTTCGCGGTGAAAATATAAAAGCGTTTCTCCCAGTAATTAACATAAAAGTGCAAACACAAAAAAAATGATAATATAAATATTAACTGTAAAGTTTCTTGTACTAATATTCTCCTGGCAACGAGAAGAGCAAAACACAGAGCAATTTTCTCAAATGTGAGTGAAAAGAAATGAGGATAATTTGTAAATTCGCAAGTAAAATTTCATTTCAGCTAAGTGCAAGGAATTTATATAATAAAAAGAAGTGACAATTAGTAATCACGTGATAAAACATAATCGAATTGCTACAAATTGTCTTCCACAAATTAATCTCATACGGCACCAATTTCACGTTAACCGTTTCCTCTCTTTTTCCAGGGGTAAAAGTTAATCACGTTCTTTGCTCCTTTTCCTCGGCTTCATTTCTTTTTCTCCTTTTCCATTCTCTATTGGCTTACGTCAACTCTCCGTTAACTTTTTTGCCACAAGCTTCTCTCCCTTCCGTTATTATTGTTGTCGGACAACTTTACAAAAATTCTGGTTACTGAGTGAAAAAAAGAAAGGGGGAATCTACTCAGAATGATCGTCACGAAAAAAAAAAGAAAATCGAAAATAAGAAAGACAAGTTTGAGTATTTGGATAAACTTTTAGGAGAGAGCACGTTTTTGAAACACTTCTCCAGTTGATGAAAATTTTAGGTAATGAATTTTCAAAAGTTTCAAATTGCAACAAAACAAATGATTTTTTTCAAGGAAAAGAATTTTTGAAATTATACAATAATACTTTCTGTAATACAGATTCAAATTTCCGTGAAATTAAACTAAGCTTCTGTTAATCAAATTCGCAGTAGATACAAATATCATTTGGTTCAATTTAGATTATCTTTTCGGAAAAAGGGTTACATGTCATCAGGTATAATTATGGGTGTACAATTCATTATAGGTATAATTATATCTGGATTTTGTCTCTATTTGACTAAATAATTAAACCTTCAAAATTAAGCATTTATTAAAAATTAATAAATTGGTTTAAAATTATATTTGGAAGGCTTATTAAGCTCACCAATATCTAAATTTTGACACAGGGATTTTTAAAAATACCTAATTAAATTTTTTTAAACACCTTTTAAAAAAAAAATTGTTTTTCGACAACATTTTTTTGCATGTTAAAAATACAACTTGAAACAAAAAATCATGTTTCTTGTATCAAAACGAATCGATTGACCTGTATGAAATAAATAATTCCTAAAAAAATTCTCATAATAATTCATGATTTTTCTGTTTTTGTGACATTTAAAAACGTTCTTCTTTCTATAACTTCGCTATAATTTTCATTTTTGAACTATAATTCCTTTGGATAAAATATTTTAGATTAAGAAGAAAACTAATTGGGACAGTTCACTTTTCATCCCGAACTTATTCCCGTCTACCTGCTCGGCGAGGACAACTCATTCCGGGCCTTCTCCCACTCTTTGGCCCTGCCTATCCCTCCGACCGACTTCTTCTACTGTAATAATTGCAGCTACACAGTTAAAAATGTTTATGTTTTATTTAACATAAATAATTAAGGAGTACATTTTATTCAATTAGTATTGAACTCTACCTTTTGCTTATTAAAATGAATTTTCAATATGAAATTTACGTTTTACCACAAAAAATTAAGTGTAAATTACAGTGCTATTACTAAAAAATTAGAGGTTATGCTCAAGAATCGAATGACATTTAAAGGAAGTATTAAATCCACACACGAAAAATGTTAAATTTTGACACAACAAATTTAAGAAGAACCGATTGTTACACAAATGTGACTTGGAAAGTTAAAAGGGACCTTGCGTCAAAAAAATCGATTTTTTGATGTTTATTTCATTCAAAAAAGTGAATTTTTTTCTTTAAGAATCACGTATCAGTAAAAAAATCGATTTTTTGACGTAAGGTCCATTTTAACTTTCTAAGTCACAAATACACAATATTTTCAACGGTGTAGTTACAGTGATTCGTGCAAAACATTCATACCAGGCTTTTCACCAAAAGATACTGGGATAACAGCGATTTTTACAAAAAGAAATACTGTGGTAATTTTCTGTACGAATAGTCGCTCTATTTAGCTTATTAGGATTAGCAGCAACTGTAGTTCTATTAAAAAAAGCACTGATAGCAATAATCATTAATAAAAACATACTCCACATTTTTTATATACCGTCACATTCTATGACTGCAGCAAAATTTGACTGTACATAGAAAGGATGGGGTATTTGGCAGTAGTAAATTTAAACGGGTTATTTGGACGGAGGGGTAGGCAGGGCCCAAGAGTGGGAGAAGGCCCCGAATGAGTTTTCCTCGCCGAGCAGGTGCACGGGAATAAGTTGGGGATGAATCGTGAATCTCCCACTAATTGTTATACATAAAATATATATTTCTCTGGAAATTGTTATGGCTACTTTTTACTCTGAACGAAATTGAAATTTTGTTTCTTTTTGTATAATTTTAATCTTTTGCTTCCTCTATATGTTAGAAACAAAGAATTCATCAAATAAACATAATTTTCACCCAATTTTTTAATGCAAATTTTGAAAAGTTGATTATAATAATTTTTTTTATAAAGGAAAATAAAGAAACCAATTCAATTCATGTTAAAATAATTTGTTATGAAGAAAAACATGTTTAAAAAAGTTTGAGTTCAAAAAAAGATAAATATTTTCATTTGAAACTTCCAAATTTTGAATATAAATTATGAATGACAGTCTGTAAAATGCGAAACGTAACTCTTTCGCAATTGTGTCAATATTTTGCTGGTAGTTAACAAATGTCTTTATATGAAATGATTGAGTGATTCCATTTTTCACTGGAATTTAATTCTTTAAAATTTCAAAAGATATTAATTCCATTGTTGAAACAATTGTTTGAAACGAGCATATTTTCGCATAATTGAAATTCGTTATAACTGACCTTTAAGTGTAAAAAAGTAAATATTATACTTATCAAATAGAAGCCTTAACTTTCGAATCAAATTATGAAATTTTCCGACTAATAATACAGGATAACTTTTTTTCTCATCGAAAAAAGAAATGCATGACACGAGAGTGTAAAATATGGGATACTGAAACATGCGAGTATCTATTATCAGAATATCGAGGGGTCATTTACTTATGCAATCTATTATACATTTTTCTATGCAATTTTATGCAACATCCATATAATCTCACGCAATCCTAAAGCAATTTCTATGCAATCTTGCAATCTGCGGTACATCAAAAGTCTAAAGTAAAACAGCCCTTTCAGCATATACTATATACATACATGTATGCTTAATTTGAGTGATAGAAGCATGTACATGACGAGCTACTGACATAAGGGCTTTTGAAATTTAACAAGGGCCCGAGGGCCTTAGCCTAATTTATAGAAGCGAGATTTGCGGTCATCTTTGAAACACCCGTTCCAGCAAGAACTGCTCTCAACTTCTGGGAGCAACTGTGTTCCGCATGTTCACTGGTAAACCCCATATAATTGCCTCTCTGATTCTCTAATTGAACCTTTAATTACAAGTTACTGTGTGACTATACTCGTTGCTAAGATCTCTTATAGATTATAGAACAAGGTCCTGCTCAGCATAATTAATTAGCTTCTAGCCAACCTTTGCAAATTAGCAAGCTCGTTTATAAGTCATGAAATTATTCCAAGTTAGGCAAATTGAGTAATTTGGATGTAATCTTTGCCTTAGACAACACTATGACATTCCCTAAGATCCATTGTATGTTTTCGGGGATATTTAATTACATCAAGTTTCCTTTGTGGTTGTTTGTGCTTAGAATTTAGGTTGAGTTCGACTTGGTCTATTGTTAATTATACATGTGTACGTCCACATGAAAAGGGCCCACTTTGAAACTATTGGACTTATATCTATATGACCATATTCTTTATTAAATTTCGAAAATTTTTACAGGTCTTGAATCCTTTTAAATGAAAAATTCACAAAGTTACAAGCATTCAAAGTTAGTAGTGTCAAAACGCTAGGTTTGAGAAAAAAGAGTTTAAGGTTCAAGATTACCATTAGCGCCCATGTATTTCAAAAGTTAAAAATAAGATTATTTTGTATTTTTAATTAAGATAAAGTTATGATAAACGCAACATTCGACGTGGGATATTAGGTAGTCCGTTTTTCAGCAATAAAATAAAAATTCGAAAATTTGAACCTTCTTTCGAAAAATGCGAAAATTTCGGAAAATAATATCGACAAAGTAGGCCCTTTTTGGTTAAAGGCCAGCGGAAATCAACTATAAATAAAAAAAAAACATTTACTCCTATTTTTTGTTGATCTGACAATATTAAGGGGTGCCGCTTACACACCTTATTTTCCCTATAATATAAGGAAATACATTGGAAAAGTGTACTTTCTTAAAAAGTTGCATAAAATTGTTCTTAATTTTATCGAAGAAGGTTCAGAAGTTTATGAGACCTCGATAAATGTTAAAAGTTGAAGACAATTTTGATTATTATTTATTTTTTACAAACTGACCATGTCTAGACGTGCCTGAAAGGATTTTCTAAAGCTTAAAATTCCTTGTATGACAATTTCGCTTTCTAGTACTTTATCCCTAAATTAAAAACATTTTAATAACATTTATAATTAATTTCCTTTCCGTATGCATTAAGCAGAAAAAAAATTGATCGGTTGAATACACGAATTGTCGAGGATTTAAGGCAACATAACATTTTTTTTTCTCTAAAATGAGCGCACTTCAAAAAATAATTTTGTGTCATTCTTTCCTGTCATAAATTTTCATAAGCGAAACTGTACAAAAATAGTTTCTCTGCTTTAGGGAATACTTCATAAGTTGGATACTGGTATTTCTGTTCTAGACAAAAAATATTGATATTACAGTTAAGCTCTTTTTGTATAGTAATTAAAACTTTGTTAAAGAAATTACTCTTTCGCTAAAATAGGGAATTAGAATTATCTATATGGCTCTTTTTCAGCTATGCATTTCACTATTCTCATGAATTATTTACCTAATCTATATCAACTTTTCTTAGCGTGCACATTATACATATACTAAACATAAACTTTTTTAAAAAAGTAAATTACTAAATAAAGTAGATATTCAAGAATGCAAATATTCACCTAAATTTCTTCTGCAACATATATTCATAAGAAATTACTGGAATTTTATTTTATTTAAATTTATTTATTTATTTATTTAAGTATAATAAAGTTTGTAAGAATTTTATTTGTAAAAAGCAATCACCAATCTTTTTCTAACCTTATCATTTTTAATGACACTTTCAGTTAAAATAAATTAAAATTTTAATTAGTCTATTATTCAAATTGAGTCGACAAAAAAATTTCACTGCCTCGCTTACTCTAAATGCGTTTAAATCAAAAATCACAAAACTTATCTCATTAAACATTCTGCAGAACATCCAAAGTTGTATTAAAGTAGAAAATATTTAATGGGTTATTATTTTCTGTAAAGTTTTATCAAAGTACTAAGTTTATCATAAATAATGCAATAAACACATGAAAAGTTTGATTAAGAGATTTATAAGAATCATTTATCTTTGCTTCTTATTTTAATTTACGAATCGCTTTAGAATATTACATATTCATGTAATAAATGGCATTGTTCTATTAACAAATAAATAAGTAATTGAAAGAGAAGATAGATGCTTGCTAGACAATGCTTTACATCTGTCTTCGTTTAAAATTCATCGCAATTATTAATTTACAAATAAAACCCCACAAGATAAATGACCACGTTACCTTCCTACTTCCATTAAGCAAGCATCACTTAACGTCAAAACAAACGCTTATTCTGGTTTAACATTTTTATTTATATAGCACGAGTTTTATCTTATTTTAAAATAGACAAGGGAAATAATTTAATTTAAAGTATAGAGTTAGGAAAATTTTGTCGGGATGAAAATTAAAAATGAAAATAAATTAGAAAGGATATTTGTATGTGAAAGTTATACTTTTACTTTTAATTTTCCGGAATAGTTCCGGTCAATATAATATTGTATAAAACGAACGCAGAAGGATATTCGTAGTAATGAACAAAAAGTTTTTCGGATTGTAATGGAAACTTTTCTATACGTATCGAAAGCGTTCCTGTTTGCCAAGTGTATCAACACGTTTTGCTGATTCTTCGAAAAACAATTACTTTACAGATTGTGAATAAAAGATACTACCTACAAATATATCGATTCGATTGTACAGTTCCATTAGGCAATTTTCATCTTGCGAAAGTTTATTTTTCATCGAAAACAGTTTTCTAAAATTCAGTTTAAAGCTAGCTTTACAAAATTGAAAAAAAAACGGATTAAAAAGCAATTCAAAATAATAATTGGAAATAACATTTGTATATTTTATTCCAAATTTAAAAATAGTCGGGAATCATTAAAGAGTAGGTAATCCTTCGAGTATCGCACAAAAAAAAATTTAGTTCAGAAAGAGCATTTTATTTTAGTTTTATTTTCTGTAAATATCTAAAGTTTCCGGATTGCAAATAGACCATTGGCCCTCCGGAGAGATTAACTTCATTGCCTTCTGAACTAATTCTAACTCTCGATTAAATGCTCAGTGCTGAATTTGAAGTTCCGAATTTCAATAAGTTCACCCCGCAGCAAAACGTGCTTAAGTTAATTTAGAATACGATTCTACAAGTCAAAATTCAGAATTTTTTATTGTCATCACTGCAAGAATAAAACAGTATCAATTGGTCAACTAAGTCATTTATAAACATAGCTTGTGGCACAGCAGAAAAACTGTATAAATGAAAAAATTTAATACCTTAGATAAAAGGAAACGATTCCATAAAAGAATCCCAGTATTATTTGAAATATTTTTCTTCCCAAGTAAATATTGCTAAAAGTAAAAAATAAAATCTGTAATAATAATCCACAAGATTTATTCATTAGTTCTTTCATTCATTCTTTCATTCTGTCCACACCTGAAGTTTGGCACTTAGAAAATTTTTTTGTTCCAAAACTTCCAACGTTATTTTTAATTAAAAAATCTACAAAATTCAATTTCTTTAAATGAATGTTGTATTCTAGATCTCAAAATGCTTCTTTTTTATTGCATGAGCAAATTTTCCTAATTAAAAATAAAAATATAGTTTACCTATTCTAAAATATTGAACTGACATTTCGATACACTAAAATTTTAGTGAATTAAAATTTAATTCTGTCAATACAAAAATTACTTAAAATGTTCATGCGTAGAAGTTAAAATTGATTGATATATTTTTTTCATACTTAGTTTAATCAAACGTATCTTTATTTTATAATAATATCAATAAATTACTGCAATTTTTTTATAAAAACTTTCTTTGATGCACATATAACAACTTATTCCAATTTTTATCGTTTTAGGCTTTAATTATCTAAATTTTAATCAATCCTTGTATTTTTATACTCCTGAATGTTATAACTAAACATTTTAACTGTTCACAATTGATTTTTTTTCAAATTTATATACCACTTTATTTCAAATTCCATTAAGTTCCAATTTTCATTGATTCAAATTATAGTCAAAATTATTATTTTCTTATTTTGCACTGACTGAAGCCTTAATATACAATAATTTTTTTTATATAATTACAAGTTTTTATATAATGGTTAATGTTTAAAATAATTTAAATATGCATTGTTAGATTTTGAAAATATTCAAAGTTTATAAAAATTAAAATTTAAATTCATTAAAATTTTGATTAATTCAAATTTAATGAATTAAGAGTTTAGAATAACTGAAGTATATTACCTACTATTAAAATATAAATAACTTGTACCTTATGAAGTCAATGTATTTTTATTTACCTTTTTACGTACCCTTATTTTTCAGAACATATTACATTTTTTTCAATTAAAAAAGAATAGAATAGTAGATTTGTAAATACACTTAAAATACATATTTATATTTTCTGCCCCCTCTTTAATAATAAATTGTTCAGAGCCTCCTCACTTCTTTTGGTATAATCTCAGGCCTGCTTGTAGTTCTTACATCAATTAAAGTTTAAAATAATTTAAAATCGCTGGTATATAAATAAAATCAAGTTTAAACTTTTTAATTTGTAAATGTAAAAGATTAAAATAATTAGACATTTAAAAAAAATTAAATAGAAATTTAAGTCAACATTTTGTTGGAAGTATTTTAAGTTTGGAAAAATTAAAATTTGGATTGATAGAACTTTTGACAAATAAAAATTTAAATTAAGTAAAATTTGTAATAATTAAAACTTGTATTGTTTAAATAAAAAATCATGAATAAGAAATTTTCCGCAATAGAATTTTGGAATAATTGAAGTTTGCATAAATTATTTATAGAAGTTTGAATACATTTTCTCCAAAAAACTATTTTTTCAACAAAAATATTTCAACTTTTTGTAACGTACGTACCTCCGCTATATCGCGCTTATTCTTGCTTTTTTAAATATAAAATTGGAAAATTCGTGCTTTTTTAAAACACTTCCTATTTAGTTTTACTTATTTCTTTAATTCTTTAAATTGGCAGCAGTTTTATTTTGCATACAATGAAAGTTATATTTATCTGAAGCATTAACTTTAATAAAATTGAATAACATATTTCATTAATGAATTATTATTATATCTATGTTGCTAGAAAATGAATAAAAAGATTGTATAGTATTTAACAGATAGGTACGTATTATATACCAGAAAAAAATTCCAACCGCCGGGATTCGAACGTTCGACTCTAACTCTCACAAGTCGAAAACCTAATTCGCCTAATATAACTACGAGCGTTAGAAAAGTTTTTATGATAACTTTAGCTACAAAATTTCCGTTTAAAATCTAGATACCTATTCAAAATTTTTGGCATTGAATTCTAGGAAATATATTATATCTCCTTGATTATAAGTAACATATAAATAATATAAAATATAAGTCTTGTGTATAATTACTTTACAATAAATTACGAATTTTTGATAGATAAACGAAGTTAAAGGTTACTCTCACTACTTTGCAGCTAGAGAAACTTTTTTATGTCTGGATCGCAAAACTTTGTAAAGGAATTATACGAACAAGTTTGTAGGACTGTCTGGTGTCTTACTCGTGTGATATTGGTTGCTCGACTGTCCAGTCAGTTTCGGACAAAACTCTACGCCCAAGGAAAGTTTTGAGCTTCATCAGAGAGTTCCTATCGACGCAGTTCGAAAAGTACAGCACAGAGGGTTGAAGTGTATATCGACACCTGACGTGTGATCAAGCAGAGTATTTCACCGCAGAGGAAACTATGTTGGTCATTAGATCCGAGATTTCGAATTTTCCATTAGGAATATCAATCAGTGCCGAGAAAATGGCTATAAAATGGATCAAAAATAGGATAAATGACTGCAGATAATTGGATTATTCGAACTCCATTTTTGTGACAGAAATGGGTTAATTATACGTTAATATTGTTTTATTTTCATTTAGCAATAATATGTTGAAGTCTATATAAGATTATTTACGTTTTCCGTTTCATATTAAAAAAAACTTCTATTTTATAAATCAACTATTTGCTTTCATCCTGTTGCTTGCATTTTTCAGTAAAAAATTTACTAGAAATTGTTTAGTGTGCTTTTAAAAAATGAGAGTAAATTGAGGAGCTATGGAGAATCGATACTGTTTTTCTTTTGGTCTTATTAAGTACAAAAAAGGAAATATCAATTGGCAAACAGAATTAAAAGTGAATGAGAATTATAAGGTTTTAATTTCTTTTTCCGTTTTGTTAGAATCTCTAGTCAACAGCACGATATAAATATAATTAAATTAACTCATTTACATCTGAAGACAAAAAAAATTGTAGCCTTACTTTGGAATAGTACTAAAAGTATGAAAATGGCGTTTATTTTCGTTTTTTGGGGTCGCTCTGCAAGACTTCCGGCTCAAATTTCATTTTTATGCATATGCAAAACCAATATGGCGGCTTTTTTGAAAAAGAGTACCCAAAAATCTAGAACTTTTTTTAGCAATATTTTGTACCGAAAACATTTGCTAATGTGTAATAAAATGGCAAAAACTTTTGAAAGATTAAAAATATGCATTAGTTAATACATCAAATTCAAAATGGCGGATATTATAAAAAATTAATATCTGTTGGACCAATCTTTAAATTTTATATTAGAATTAAGAAAACTTGGTACTTAGGGGTTTATTGGGCCGGTTATTACGAATTTGATCATAATTTTTCAAAATCCAAAATGGCAGATCCAATATGGCGGACAACATTGCAAAATGTATTAAACTTAGTTCACAGGGTTTTTATGGTCGCTGATTACGACACCGTTCATAATTTAGTTTTCAAAATTAAAAATGTAAAATTTTTTCCAAAATTTATGAAACATAGTATATAATATTAAATATTAATATTAAATTCGAAATCAGTGACCCCAAAAACCCCTATGTACTATTTAAGTTTCATAAATTTTGGAGTAAATGTTGCCTTCTGTTACCGCCAGATTGGATCCGCCATTCTGAATTTTGAAATATTATTATCGCATTCGTCATCAGCGACCCAAAAAACTCCTATGTACCAAGCATTATTAATTTTAATATAAAAATTAAAGATTGGTCCACCAAATATTAATTTTTTAATTCTTTTACAATATCGCTATTTTGATGCCGCCATCTTGAATTCTATGTATTAATTAACGCATATTTTTAATCTTCTAACAGTTTATGCCATTTTGTGCAACTTTATTATACATTAAAAAAAAAATTTTTAGTAAGAAATATTGATTGGAAAAAAAGTTGTCGTTTCTTCGGTACTTTTCTGCAAAAAGAAACTGCCATATTGGTTTTGCATACGCATAAAAATGAAATTTGAGGCCGGAATCTTGTGAAACGACCCCAAAAATGTAAAGAAACGCTATTCCCATATTTTACAAAAAAAAGTAAGGCTATGATTTTTGTAAATCATGATTTTAGATTCAATTTTTGGATGCCCGATTTTTGGATCCCAAAATTGTTCTGTTACATGAATTCATTCCAATTAGTATTAAAGCGTCATTCAATAATAATTGTCATTGAACATTGTACCTACAGGATATTAAACGAATTAATTATTGTTGTGACCATTAACCTTTAATTAATTAATTTATAGTATATGTTGGTACAATTGAAACGAGATATATAAAATATATTGATGTATAAATAATAAACTGGGCTTCTGCCCAATGCAGATCGAAATAATTTGATCCGGGTGTTGAATTATTATTTGACCAGAAAAAGAATGCAATTATTGGTTTAAATTCCATATCAAAGCGAAGCTTATTCATAAAGGGCGGATTACGTAAAAATGAGAGATTATTATCTGCATTACTCATTGATAAGATTGGTACATCTCAACTAAAGATGGGTCAGTTATTATTCTCTTTATATTTACATAAAGGCATCAATAAGATTTTGCATAATAAAGACATTGATAACATTTGAAATAATAAGACTCGTCTTCTTTTATGATTATTTAAAGTATATGCATTATATAGTAAAGCGCACTGAAACTTCAGCTTGACTCGACATTGTGAACATGATGTTGTTTATAGCCATTAATTATCCATTAATCTTTTGAGTATCTCCTTTAAGCAAGTCCTCTCAACTTCCTTTATAGAATATAATTTACCAACTTCCGGAATGGGTATCTGCTGTAAGTTGCTTGCTTTTCAAAGTTGCTAATAGTTTAAAGCCCCTTTAGCCAACAGTGGATCAACGGTTATTTAGCACATTATTCACCTCAATTGCAGTGCTAGAAAAAGTTGCTGTCTTGCATAGTTTCTGTTACCGATTAGTAACGATAATTTTTGCAAAACATTTTAGAAGAAGTAACTTTTTTTAAATTGTTCTTTTAAATACATTTTCTTGAACATTACGATTTTTAGAGATTCGAAAATAAATAACGTGATGGTAGACGAGAAAATCGTAAACGATAAAAAATAGAGTTCGAGAAACTAATACTGACTATATACAAAACTTTTATAATTTACATTTATTGATTTTCATAATCTAACATTCATTCTAGAACTTTAGATTTCATATAACAATAGAGCAATCAAAGTTTAGCATTATTTTCTCAAACTCAGTTTTTCTCTGTTTACAATTACAAACTTTTTTTTTTTTTAAGGTAGTATTTATTAGAAGTTTATTATTTACTTGTAATATTTCTTTCTTAATTTAATATAATTCCGAGTATAAACTTTTTATTTTTCGTTAATATTAATATTTAATCATTACTTATACAAGGAAAATTGGTTTTTTCTATACCTATTATATAAAAAAAGCTGTAAAACTTAAAAAATCCATATCTTTTTAGGATCGCGTTATATAAAAAAATGTTGTACACAAAATTTGTTTGATTTTATGTATATTTTAAAAAAAATATAACAGAAATTTTTTTGAATTTTCAAAATTTTCTATTTTTGCCAATTTTGGTCCAAAATGGTCACCCAACGAACTTAACCTGTAGCTTTAGCAACTTAGAAAGTGTTCCAAAGATGAAGTCAATAAGTAAATTTTTACTCAAGTTATCGTGAACAAAAATTTTTCTGCAGCCGGACAGACTGACAGACAGACACTTTCGTAAAGGAAGTTTCTCGAGAACGGAAAAACATACTTCATAAAGGGTTAGAAAAAGGTAAAATATTAGTTTATAATCATCGTATGAAATCAGTAGAAACAGTGTAAGATTGTTATTTAACAGTGTAACAAAAAACTTAATATAAATAATTAACACATTAAACAATGTGATAATACTAGGCAACCCCTGCATTAATTAAAAGTTTTACTACACAGCGAACACCATGCCGCACATTCGTCATAAATACGAGTATCTAACTTTTATGAAAGGATAATAAAAAATGTCAAATTTGTATGACTTAATGTATTGTACTGTGAGAAGTGTGGAGATAAAATTTGTTTTAAAAAAATTGTTGGTTTCCTCAACTATAAAATACATTTTCAAATTACTTTAACAAAGTTCTTTGTTTTTTAAATACAATATTTTATCAATATTATAACTATTTCTCCCAAAGTCAACGATAATAATATGATTACGAACGTCAATTCTTGATCACATAAAAAAATGAATTGAACGTATTGCTTTCTTATAGAAATCAATTTTATTTATAACAAATATTTTATTGTCTTTTTAAAGTATATCTACGAGTTGTTCAAAATGTATTAAAGCTCACTTGAAAATATACATTCAAACCTACAAATTATTCAGAGTGCACTGAAACTCATCCAAAAAATAAAAACAAAAACTCTTGAAACATTTGTTTCTAAAAATTTCCAATTTAAAAATGATGTACGTCGAGAAAATAATTATGTGAGATTTTATAAAAAAAGTCAGACAATTAGAAGATGCAAGGATATTTTTGTAAACTTCTTTTTAAGTTTCTAAGGATTCATAAGAAATTGTAATTTTGGTTCTAGAACAATTAACGTAAAGTTTACATAAAATATATGATTTTCTGAAAAAAGTACACTATAAAAAAAGTTTTTACTATTTACATTTTGTGGCTTTTTGGTTAAATTAACTAACAGACATGGTTTATATAACAATGAAAATGGTAAGGAACATTCATACACTGAAAAAAAATTTTGTGAAAAATCCAACTACTTTTCCTTAGTAGAATGAAAATCAATTAATTGAACTACTTTTTCTTAATTGTGAAAATATCATTAAAACAATTGTAAAAAGTAGCAGAATTAACTACAATACAACAGTTAATTGGCGAAAGTAGTAAAATCAATGACATGGAATAGTTCCTTTAATGGTATTCTTAGTTCACTTAACTACACTCTAAAAACAAGTGTCTTATTTTGTCCTCACTTTTAAGACATTTTCAGGTGTCTTAATTTTAAACCATTGAGATAGTGTCTTAAAAATGCCTGTAAGACGCTTTCTAAACGTCTTATGTCTTAAAATTAGACACTTATAAGACACCTGTTTTTACAGTGTAAGATTTCATATTTAACATTATTACAAAAAAATAATTGGGGACTTATTGAACTAAGAATCTTAGTTGAAAAGTAGTCAAATCTACTAAGACTTTTTTTCAGTGATAGTAAATATAACCTTAAAAAAAGTAGTGATCTTTTTAACAACCATGAGCATGGTTATTGGTTAATGTTACCATATTTTTTAGAGTAAAATAAAATGAATTTTTTATTTTTTATATTTTGCAATTTTAACAAGCCCAGGAAAAAGCCATTAATGAGCGCTAAAAAAATTACAAAGGGTAGCTTAAAATCAAATATTACAATAGTAATATTTAGTGGAGCATCTGTTGTCAATTAAAAATTCACAAATTTCAGATTTGTTCTACTTTTACATTTTTATGCATGAATAATTAAAAGAATGTTATTCTGTGTCCGAAATATCGAACTTTTTGGTAAAAAACTTTTTCTTTAAAGAAAAAAATGTAAAATTTTAAAAAATGATTTAGTTTTTTATTTATTTCTTAAAATTTTTTAAAATTGACTCGATTTAATTAAATTATGGCTTATTTTCTTTAGAAAATAATTCTCTAAAACTTCACTGTATGGATTTTTGAAAAAAGTACACCGTTTTGCAAATGTGGTTATTTGTTTAAGTTTACTTAGGTTCTGCATGTCTGTACTTCGTGGATGAACGTCAAAATGGCTAAAAAATGTGTGTTGAACAATTTTGAAAGAGATGTTTTTAGAGATTTTAAAAGTGAAAAAGTATAGTCATACTCGATCGATCACACACAAAACCTAAAAGGCTCAAAACGTTGCATAATGATACCGTTTTTTAGATTTTTTTTATAAATTGAGCTAAAAAATGGCATTATTATGCAACGTTTTGAGCACTTCAGGTTTTGTGTGGCAGGTTCAACCTTATATTATTTTCTTTTGCTCGAATCAGACCTACAATTCTGTAGAAAAATTATAGTTGTAAATATTATGACTTCCAAGATATTAGTTGAAACGTACTGCGAACACGGACGGACGGATGGACATGTGCATGGAAACATAATTTTTGAGATCCTGAAGTCGAGAAATGTCAATGACTACAAAGAAAAAATTTCTAGTTAAAACAATACTTTGTCTATGAAGAAGCAAATAAGTAATAAATAATGAAAATAAAAGTAATTAATTATTGAATAAAAAAGAAAAACCGAAATGTAAAATCAACCAGGGTGCACGGAAAAAAATCTTGAACTGGAACAGCAATAAGTTTCACTGAAACAGCGATATATTTTACTAGAATAGCGAAAGTTTTTGCTATTTTAGTGAAACATATCGCTATTCTAGAGAAACTTATTACTATTCCAGTTGAAGATTTTTTACCGTGTACGAGGTCAAAATCGACTAGGAAATAGGGTAAAAATTAATAAACGTAATATTAAGAGAGGTAATGACAAGCATGCAAGGATGTGTAGCAAAACGTCGCAAATGGACGCACGTTTCTAACAAACTCGTTAAATTCTGGAAAATATCACCATTCAATTAGCCACGTAAGTCAATTTTCAGCGCTTTTATATACAACTTTGCATACGTGCGCCATCCTAGTGACATAGGTAATTACCTCTCTCATTATTATCTTCATCAATTTTCATTCTGCATCTCAGTCGACTT
The DNA here is from genome assembly GCA_037103525.1 of Ganaspis brasiliensis. NCBI lineage: Eukaryota > Metazoa > Arthropoda > Insecta > Hymenoptera > Figitidae > Ganaspis > Ganaspis brasiliensis. Next base: position 2,597,718 of record JAZKLR010000040.1, on the reverse strand, counting down.
TTACCCCAGTTCATTTTACCTCCCACTTTTCTTTTGTTACTTCCTAAATCTGAATTAGTTAGAAACTACTATTTAGAAGTTAAAGTTGTGAAAGAGTTTTCTTTTTTTCAATTAGTAAAAAATAACTTATTATTAGTAGAAAACTACTAATTCAGTAGTTAAATTTAACTGATTAAATAGTAAAAAATAACTAATGTAATTAGTAAATAGAAATCTACTAATTCTTTTAGTAGTTTAACATAAGCTAAAATTACTTTGACTAATTTAATTAGTACACTGCAAAAACATGGTGCCTTAAAGTGGCCAAAAATGTCTTAAATTAAGATACTTTTGGTGTCTAAGACACGAAAACTGTCTTATTTTAAGACATTTTTGAACAATTTAAGACACCTGTTTTTGAGGTGTAGTTTTTTACTAAAGTTTTAGTAAAAAATTACTTAAACGAGTTTTCACTGTTAAAATGGTAGTTTTTAACCATTTCATAGAGAGTATAAGGTAACAGCGCCTTATGCTTTCTGTCATTTTTGTTGTTATAAACGAAGTTTTTGATGCCCATTTGAAGAAAAAAACCAGTTTGTTTTTCTTCTACCCATATTACGTGATTTTATGTCTAAAAATATTTTGTTACAATTTTTTCTTACGTTGGTAAAGTTATTAACATTTTTGAATTAGAATAGGTACTCAACGTTATAATTTTAAAATACTAAATTCATGTGAGATCCCCAGATTTCCTGAATTATTAAAGACACTATGTTCTCAGAGAAACTTTCTTAAATACATAAAATTTATATGTAGGCATGTTCCCATAATTTTAAGTAAGATATACTCAATCTCTAACTTTGTTGCATATTTCTAGATTTGCGATTTTCATTTTTCTAAGTATATTTTTATATTATTTTTAACAAAATGATTTTTAAAAAGCTACACTTACTCGAATACTCCAAATAATAGAAACAGATTGAACTCACCTGAAACAAAAAATAAATATTACAAATTTTTAAAATGATATTAAATGTTTTTAAAAGTAAATGCAAGTACTATATAGATAAAAGTAGGGGAATGTCTTAAAAAGTGGGGCACCATTTTGATAGAAGTCTATAAAGTTAGTTTGAAAAGGAATTAAAAGAACTTATAAATGTAGAGGAGTGGGCCCCAAGATGGACATTTTGTATAAATTTTTGTTCAAGGTGACAGCACCTTATGCTTTTTGTCATTTTTGTTGTTTATATAACGTTTTTTACTGGGGCTCAAAAAACGGTGTCATGTACCCTAAGATGGACTAGACACCTCTTCTCGATGTATTTATTTTTATATTTTCGATTATACACTTCAATAATTTTTTGAGCCACCTAATTGAATTTTTTTTTCCGCCATGAAATGTAATGTGACCGTTAGAGAAATTGTTACATATGATGTTTATTTTTCATTTACAACATTTTTCAGTGACTTTTAAGAAGGTGTCCACCTTGGGACGACCTATTTTTAGATCAGAAATTTTAACAATTAGAAAAATGCTTTAAAAAATGTTTATGTTCAAAATAAAATCTAATCCCTGTGGTCACAGGTTATCTAATTTATTGTACTTTCATCCGGTATAAAACCTTTTAATGTATTTTAATCGGTTTGGATACTAGAGCATTAAATCAAAACTATGTCCATCACGGTAAAAAATTTATGAACGTGGATACAAAAAATTATTAATATAAGTAAATTAAGAAATTCAACTCACTCGATTGCTTAAATCGTTTATTCAGTTTAAATCAATGTTTAATTTGAAATATGCATATTCGTATTTTTACTTCCTTAACTAAATTGAATATTGTTTATGGTAAATACAGGTTTATTATCTTTAAAGTACAAATGGACAACTTATAAAAAAGCAATACTCATTCATGAAATAGTTATAATATTTTTCGGTATATATAAATCAAATACCTAAAACAGTGATATTGAATATCAGTGCGTAGGTATTCACTTTTCACTTACTTCACAAATAACAGAATAAGCTATAAGGCGATATATCCAATTTTCTAATATAAAAACATTTAATCCTGCTATTTATATGTTAATATATTTCCACTATTGTGGTTACAATAATTTTTGTCCATCCAATGTTTTGATAATATTGTCACGTGGTTTAGTCGGTTTAGTCTATAGCAGACAGTTGCGAGGGAGCAGTATATTAATTTCTAAATTTCTTTTTATTTATACAAGTCTATTAAGATTTAACTTATAATATTCTTACTTATTTTATTGTTGGTACATTTTCAGAGGAAAAATGTGTGTTGCATTTGTAAAATCTATTTGAATTAAATGGAATTAGAGGAAATACATAACCTCTTTCAAATCGATAATTTTTCTTAAATTTTGAAAATATACTTTATAACTTTCGATTTGAGGGTTGTTGTTGCTCCTAAAAACTGTAAATTAATTAATCCAGCGCATATAAGCAAGAATCTTTCTCTACTTTCCAAAAAAAACCTTAATTCGTTATCATGAGTGCAAAAAAGGTTCCGAATTTTCGGATGGTATAATAAGTACATCTGACGAAAATACTTATATTTGTTCAAGTTATAAAAGTATTACAATATTTATGATGGAGCTCATACTTTATTTAAGAAGTCCAGTTGTTAAAAGTTTTTAATTTAAGTTTGAAATATATATGACAATCTAACCCCAAATTTTTGAATCCGATTCATAATATAATTGGCAAAATAGAAACAATAAATTAGTGATGCCGTCGAGCGAGGAAATCGAGGAATGAGACGATATGAGAATGAGGCGGTCCAAATTTCTCAAAAATCCTCGTCTCAAACTGTCTCTTCTCATTTCATCTCATCTCGAACCGTCTCTTCTCGTTCTCGCCTCGATTTTTTGAGGAATTTTTGCCAGATGTTGCTTTAAGCTGTCAGAAGTTCATCTATAGAACATGTGTGCGTCAGCGGACAGGCACTCGGTTCTTAGTGTTAGTAAGCCAGTGGAGCTCAAGGTTTTTCTACTGTAGAAAGGGATAAAGAAAACTGATTTCTTTTCTTACAAACGTCCAGACGGAAAAAGTACCACTGAAGTAACATCTGGTTAGAATTTCTCAAAAAACCGAGAAGAGATCGAGAAGAGACGGCCCGAGAAGAGACGAAACGATCTGAGAAATATCGAGGAAAGTGAAAGGCAAAACCGAGGAAGCTATGAGAAATCAACGAGGAAAAGTGAGAAATTCTCATTTTTCCTCGTCTCGAACGGCATCACTACAATAAATATTTTATTAATCGGAAATATTTAAAACTATATTCAGAATGCCATTTCGTCAATCAGCATTCTTAAAATTATGACTCTTGTTAAAAAGGTTTTTTTTAAGATCTCAAATCTTAGATTTGCATGATAATTATGTATGCATCTTACTTCAGTTATATGTTGATAATGACTATTTCGATGATTCTTAATATCACTATTTCAGACATATCGAATTTATACCCTATTCATAATGCATCTATAATGTAGTTAAATATCATAAGAAATGTCATTTTCACTATTGTAGCGAATTTGGATTATCCATGGCTCCATTCTAGCTATAAGTTTACCTATTACAGTGAATACTTTTGATAGTTCATACGAACTTTTTTTACCGTGATCTTTCTAATAGGAAAATAGGGGGTGTCTGTGGCACTCCTTAATATTGTACGATCGAAAAACAAAAAAAAACACGTGTTCACTTTATTAGGCATTTGCACCGATCCAGCGGTGTGCGTAATAAATTTTCGAAAATTGACCTTTTTTATTCCAAAAGTATACTCAAGTCCACTAGTATCCGGATAAGTATCCCTCCTTGCCAAAAGGTATACTCGAGGAGACCAAGCAATAAGTTACTAATGTAAACTAATGGGATACTCATGGATACTCTAGGATAAGGTAGGACGTTTCTCCTATGTATACTTAAGTTTACTATAGGAATACTCAGGTTTACTATGATGCGACGCCTTCTATTCATAAAATGGCCAAGACATATTTTGTGTGCACATCCAAAATAATTTTAACTGGAAAACAAGTATAATTTAAAGTCGACAAAAAAAACTGATTGCAACATAATCCTCACACCAAATTATTTTTAACACATGAAGATATCTTCATTTATAGTATTATATATACCTATATATAACTTCAAGTTATTAAGATACATTTGCACTGAATATTGAAAAATAATTATCTCATGTAAATATTTTTGTTTAAATCATATTGTATTGATTTCCAGTTAGGATTATTTTGTATTGACATTAAAGTTAGTATTTTATGAATAGAAAACGTCGTTCATTACCTTTGTACAAAGCTCCAAATGTTGACATCCGTCATCTAATTTTCGTTACAACAGGAACAGGAAATACAGAAGGAAAAATTAAAAACTTTTATTTTGAAAATTCAGAAGTTCCTTTTGTCTCTTTATTTAACTTCTCTTTCATGAAACATTGAAATTATTGGAACTAGAATTGAAACTGAGAGCTAAAATAAAATGCATCTTCTATTCCACAGGTAGTAGATGCTAACTGACAGGTAATAGGTAGAACATGGAATTTAGAGAGAATAATTTTGGTAATGACATCTATGTGTTAAACCCATGTACAGTACCGTCGGAAATTGTCAGTCCACCCATTTTTTAAGGTTTGAAAAACATCTTTAAACGTACAAAGTACAAATATTAAAATTTTTCTGTGTTTATTTCCTTAAAGTAGATAAAATTTTAAGGAAAATAAGGCCTGAGTGAAGTGAGTTAGTCAATTTTTCTTTGAAATATGTTAAAAAATGTTGAATTTTTAATGTTTTAGAAAAATTGAAATTACTCTCGAAATAATATAGGTTTTTTAAAGTTTCTATGCTTGTTTTAAAGGAAATTTTCTGGAAAATAAGACTGTTGCTTACACTCTTAGTTTGAATCAGTCAAAATTTGGTTGATTGAATCAATCAAGCAGATTTTGACTGTCGAATCAATGATTTTCATTGGCACAATAATCATGTTGATTGGTGATTCAATCGAATATTTTGATTGATTCAATCAGTAACTGAATTTGATTGATAATCAGTCAAACAGAATGACTGATTTGTCTGTTAAATTTATCTACAAACTTAAATCAGTCATTTTAACTGGTAAATCAATAATTGTTATAAAATACAATAAACATTGTATAATGTGTATTTTCAACATACCCTTATGTTTTGTTGAGTAATTTTTATTATAACTATTATTATAACTAATCACAGTTATTAGACAACATTTTTGAAATAATAGTAGCGCGTAGCTTATACCGACAGTTCGTAAAATATATGTATTGAGCGTATGGCATAATGGTTAAAGCGTTGGGCTTTAGGCCCAAGGGTCGCGCGTTCGAGACCCCTCAGAGTCAAATATTTTAATTTGTAAGTTGAGCGTTTAGTATTAAATTGTGTATGTTGTGTTTGTCAACATATGATATAAGAATGTTATAAAACAATATCAATAATAAATAACAAGTATTCGGGATAGTAAATAAAAACGAAAAATCTGCACACGGGCAAAATGTTACTAGTTAAAGAGATTTAAGGTTTATTTTGATTTAGTATTTTTATTTTTCAAAAATAAGGTGTTTTTTCTTAAAAGAGATTAAAATTATAGCAAAATTATTAAATCAACAAAAAGGATTGAATTCTTCAGTATATTTGACTGATTCAAATCAATCACGTTGTTTGACTGATTTAAAACAATCAATTCAATTGGTCCACCAGTGAGCGAGTCTACATTGATTGAATCAGTCAAATTTGATTGACAAACAGTCAAATTTGATTGATTGAAACTAAGAGTGTAGGCATTAATGTGCAATTTTTTTCCTAGCCTATGCAAGGCTCGGAAGTTGGACCAAAAAATATAAAAAAATTATTGTTTATATCTTGATATCAAATACAGCTATATAAAATATACCAAGGTCATAATTGTCAATAACTTTCGGAAGGAAGTAATATAATATATATATTGGAATTTTAAAAATTATTTTTATGTCAAAATAGTGTCTTCAAAATTTGATAAATTTTTTCGTCCAACTTCCGAGCCTTGCATATGCTAGGAAAAAAATTGCACATTAATGCTTAAACAACAATGTTATTCTCCAGTAAATTCCCTTTAAAACAAGCATAGGAACTTTAAAAAACCTTTATTATTTCAAGAGTAATTTCAATTTTTGTAAAACATTAAAAATTCCACATTTTTTAACATATTTCAATGAAAAATTAACTAACTCACTTCACTCAGGCCTGACTTTCCTCAAAATTTTATCTACTTTAAGGAAATAAACACAGAAAAATTTTAATAATTATACTTTGTACGTTTAAAGGAATACTTCGTTAACTCAGAATACTTATTTGGAAATTCAACTTGGTTTACTTTGTAGACTGTCATATATATTACGAATACTACAGGAGACCTTAAAGTATACATTGGAGATTAGGTATACACTGTTAGAAAAGACTTGAAAATTCATGCATTTTTCAATTACATGAGTTATTGAATTCACATTAAATTCAGGCTTGAATTAAAATTCAACAACACGTAATTGAAAATTCGTATTGTTATTGAAAATTCAAGGACATGTAATTGAAAATCAAAGAACATGTAATTGAACATACATATACTGTTACTTAAACATAACCTATTTTTTTCTTGTCAGTTGTAAACAGAACAATTTAATAAAAAAAAGTTTTTCTTTTAAAAAAATTTAAATTTGAATTTTCAAAACCGTGTTATTGAAAATTCAATAGCACGTATTGTAAATAACTTCACTTACAAGTTATTGAAAATTCATATAGATATTTTTAACAGTGTAGACAAGTTGGAGTACTGTTTAGTATATACCTGGGATACTATAGAGATCAATTGGAATACTATTTCGAATACTCGGGAGATCGCGTAAACTAATCCGAATACTTTTTATTTTATCCCGGGGCGCACCCTAGTGTACAAACATTCATTTTAACAGACTTTCTCGTAAAACATAACTGACACATTTTTAAAATGAGAACTCTGTTAACAGCCGTGTTTATACTGAACCAGTAAAAGAAAATGTGACGAAAAGCTGTTTTGTTTTATCATTGAGATCTTCGCAAGCTTCCCAAATCAAATACCATCGAGTTAGTTGCAACGTTTTGAGGCATTTCGTGAAGCTTTACTGGCGTGACAACGGCAAATGCAGATGATATCTTAACGAGAGTAAAGACTCGAAACGGAGAGTACTATAGAAAGAGAAAAAGAGAGAGAGAAAGCTAGAGCAAATAAAAGGGTAAAACGAACGAACAACGACAGAGAGCGGAGTAAGCAAATGACGAAAAGAGGGTCAGAAAAAATGTCATGAGCTCGAGGCACGGAACGTCCGCATTGCGTGCAGACATTTTTAATTGCTAGACGGAATTGCAAATGTTCGCGCCGGTGCCGTCACGTTTTTCATAAAGATATTCCGCGCAGCCAGGAAAGCGTGTTTATGGTTGCACACTGTTCTCTCTAGGAACCGCATGAGTAATCGAAGTTCAACCTGCGGCGGTCGCATAAGTATGCGCGACAGGTGTCTTTTAAACCCCTGCCACAATCTACTTCCTGGTCCTTTTTTGACTCTGTTATAGAGGTCCGAAAATTTGAAAGCACGTACTAACCTTTACACTAATTACATATTCATTTTCTGTCCTTTCCACTCGCGGAATACAATGTGTATAACCTTTTTCGTCTGAGATTAATTGACTTCATTTTACAATCTACATTCTACGCGGTCTTGCACTGCAAATTGTAAGTCTCTTTAAAATAACTTCAAAGGTACTTAAAACATCTTAAACTATTAATGTCTAATCCAAAACTGCGAGGAAGTATCATTTTGACACAAAACTTACTCTCTAAATTTGAAACGGCGCATAGTATACAGCTATTTCAAAACAGCGTATATACGCTGGTGAATTAGTGAATTTCGCTGTTAATCAGTGAAAAAATCGCTTTTTGGTCAGCGTATATACGCTGTTTTGAAACAGCGGTATACTTTGGGCTGGTTAAACAGCGAATTTTCGCTGTTTCAAATTTAGAGAGTATCATAAAGATTGTTGTATTGAACAGGCGTAGGTAAATTTTATTTTGTACAACACCTAGAATTAATGATTTTAACATTAATTAATCAAATAAATTAAATAAATAATAAACACTTCAACTAATTCATAAAAATCAAAAAGTTAATAATCAGAACGTAAAAACTTTTAATTTTAGCAGTTGTTCAAAATAACATTTACATGTATTTGTACAATGTAACAATCTTTCACTGAGAGAAATAGATGCTACGGGGTTCCATCTAGATAGTACCAGATACCATATCTGATCTTAAATATACGGACAAGAATCTAGATGGTACAGGATAGCATCTGGATGGTACGATGTAGCATCTAGATAGTACGGTGTAGCATCTCTGATGGTAGAGTGTAACATAACCTCTCTACCATCAAAGATAGTAAAGTTCTTACCATCTATTTCTCTCAGTGTTATGATAAATTTTGTGTCAAAATGATACGTACTCAAAACTGGCGGTTGAGGAACCAAAGAAATAATTAAAATGAGGATATTTTGCCAAAACATGAAAAGAAATACAATTTTGTTATTTTTACAATTTGTTTAAACAATTTTTTTTCATAAAATTTAATAGCAAGAATCGAAAGTACGAAAACAATTAGTAAAGGATCAATATTTGCAATGAAAAAAAAAGACATTGTTTATAAAATTTTTTTTTTAATTAATTTATAAATTTATAGTGCTACCCAATGGGAAATTGCCAATGATCACCATTGGCTAAATAATGGTCCCATGATTGGCGGCCAACAGTTTTTTCTTGGCAAACTATTGGCAACCAATATTGGACCACAGTTGGTCAATCCTTGGGATGATAACGGGTTTGCCAGTCATTGGCAGCCCTCATTGGTTCAATATTGGTTGCCAATGATAATGCCAATAAATAAAATTTTTTAAATTAACAATATTAAAATCTATATTTTTATATTGTTAATTTATTTATTGTTTAAAAAAATTTTTTTTTTAATAAATATTTTAATTTATTTATTAATGCATGTCAAGTATTGGTACAATAATTGGCTTTCAATATTGGTCCATCCTTGGGAGCCAATGAATAACCAACAATCTTATTTTTACAACTCTATATGGAAACAGAGTTGTTAATTTAATCTTCAGCCAATATTTGACAATGAAGATTTGAGTGTTGGACACATTAGAAATGTATTTTCAGAGGTACGGGATCAGGCCTTATATAAAAGAGCTGAAGAAACTCGATCGTGAGAGAGGCTGACCGATGCGCGCCCTATGCCAGTTTCCGAAACCACAAACGCGTGAGAATCCTCGGCGCGCAGACGCGGCATAGATGCGGCGGGAAACTTCCACTATTTAAATTTGAATTTTTTATGCATTTAATCAAAAACAAGAAAAGAAATATAATAATACAAAAATTATACAAATTCTTAAATTTGTATAGTTTTCTGATTGATATTAAAAAGTAATACGCTTAATTATAAAGAAATACTTATAATAAATATCCTCCATAAATAATTGTTCAATTCTTGAAGATTTGAAAAACTCTTAAAGGTGTGTCCTAAGGTTAAAAATTATTGTTCTAAATCTACTTTAATCGATTTTCATGTTATAGAAATTATTTAAATAAATTAATTAGTTTTAAAGAAATCAGAAAGAAATTAAATTGATGAAAAAATAAACATTTAATATTAAAAATAATATTAATAAAAATAATCACATTAAAACTTTGCTTGTAAAATAAACAGAACGAAAAATTTAAAATTAAAAAATTAATGAACAATTACAAAATATTAAAGAAGACTTTAATTTTATTAAAATGTAAACTTAAGTCACATAAATACAAATATTCATGTAAGTATTTAAATTTTGAATTCACCATTTTTTCTGTTTAAATTTAAAGTAAAATTTAACAAATTGTAAAGAATGATAGTTAATAAATATTTAACTTTATTTGTTATTCTTTTCGTTTTTCACATGCAAAAAATAATCATTTTTTTTTATAAAACTAAGAAACAAATTCTCTAAATTTGAATACAAATTAAAAATGAAAAAAATTTAATATATGTAAAAAAATTTTAAATTTGAATCATTTAATTAAATAATTTATTTTAACAAAATGACTTTCTAAATATAACTATCCAGAATATATAAAAAATATGAGCAAAAAAAATCAAAATTGGTTTTTAAAAATAAAAAAATAAACTTTTTAAAGTTCAAAATAAATTAAATTTTTTTTAAATTTTGTTATTCTAAAATTAATATTAAACTTGAATAATAATTTACAATACAATTACTTAAAGTTAGTTTTCAAAAAATTCAATTATCATTAAAATGAATCTTTCCAAATAATAAAACTTAAACAGAAAGAATTAATGGTTTCTTTTAAATTAAAGAAATAATAGAGCATTAAACATAGTTAATTTAATATTTTGAATACTATTAAAAAAAATTTAACTTTAATAAAATTAATAATATCAAAAATATTATTTTTCGATCCTAATTAAAAAATGTAACTTATTTCAATTTAGCTATTACAAAACGGCATTGAGTTTTAAAATTTAAATTTGTATAGAAAGGTTTAATTTAGTTCACATCTTATTTCCAGTTTAACTTAAAAGTTTAAAAAATTTTAAACAAAGTTTTTACTTTCTGAGCACATTTTTAATAATATTCGAAATGTTTACTTTAAAATTTTTAAATTTTTGATATCATTAATTTTTTTAAACTTAATTTTTTTTTAATTTTATTCCAAAATTTTAATTAACCATGTTTAATGCTCTATTATTTCTTTAATTTAAAAGAAACCTTTAATTTTTTCTGTTCAAGTTTTACTACTTGTAAAGATTCGTTTTAAAATTAATTTAAGTTTTTGGAAACTAACTTTAAGTAATTATATTTGAAAATATTATTTAAGATTAATATTAATTTTAATATAACGAATTTTAAAATATTTTTAATTCAACTTTAAACTTTAAAAAGTTTATATTTTATTTTTAAAAACAAATTTTAATTTAATTTTAATAAAAGATATGGACATAAAAGAAAATAGGATGTAAACTAATTTAAAGCTTAATACCTAGACACAAATTTTAAAATTTTAAATTTAAAAATCAACACTGTTTTATAAAGTTAAATTAATATGAATTTTTTTTTAAAATTAAGATAAAAAATAATATTTTTGATGTCATTAAATTTTTTAAACTTAATTTTTTTTTAATAGTATTTAAAACCTTTAATTTTTTCTGTTCAAGTTTTACTATTTGTAAAGATTCGTAATTTTAAAATTAATTCAAGTTTTTGAAACTAACTTTAAGTAATTATATTTGAAATTATTATTTAAGATTAATATTATAATTTTAATATAAAGAATTTTAAAAAATTTTCAATTCAACTTTAAACTTTAAAAAGTTTATATTTTATTTTTAAAAACAAATTTTAATTTAATTTTAATAAAAGATATGGACAAAAAAGAAAATAAGATGTAAACTAATTTAAAGCTTAATACCTAGACTCAAATTTAAAAATTTTAAATTTAAAAATCAACACTGTTTTATAAAGTTGAATTAATATGATTTTTTTTTTAAAATTAAGATAAAAAATAATATTTTTGATGTCATTAAATTTTTTAAACTTAATTTTTTTTTAATAATATTCAAAATATTAAATTAACTATGTTTAATGCTCTATTATTTCTTTAATTTAAAAGAAACCATTAATTCTTTCTGTTTAAGTTTTATTATTTGGAAAGATTCATTTTAATGATAATTGAATTTTTTGAAAACTAACTTTAAGTAATTGTATTGTAAATTATTATTCAAGTTTAATATTAATTTTAAAATAACAAATTTTAAAAAAAATTTAATTTATTTTGAACTTTAAAAAGTTTATTTTTTTATTTTTAAAAACCAATTTTGATTTTTTTTGCTCATATTTTTTATATATTCTGGATAGTTATATTTAGAAAGTCATTTTGTTAAAATAAATTATTTAATTAAATGATTCAAATTTAAAATTTTTTTACATATATTAAATTTTTTTCATTTTTAATTTGTATTCAAATTTAGAGAATTTGTTTCTTAGTTTTATAAAAAAAAATGATTATTTTTTGCATGTGAAAAACGAAAAGAATAACAAATAAAGTTAAATATTTATTAACTATCATTCTTTACAATTTGTTAAATTTTACTTTAAATTTAAACAGAAAAAATGGTGAATTTAAAATTTAAATACTTACATGAATATTTGTATTTGTGACTTAAGTTTACATTTTAATAAAATTAAAGTCTTCTTTAATATTTTGTAATTGTTCATTAATTTTTTAATTTTAAATTTTTCGTTCTGTTTATTTTACAAGCAAAGTTTTAATGTGATTATTTTTATTAATATTATTTTTAATATTAAATGTTTATTTTTTCATCAATTTAATTTCTTTCTGATTTCTTTAAAACTAATTAATTTATTTAAATAATTTCTATAACATGAAAATCGATTAAAGTAGATTTAGAACAATAATTTTTAACCTTAGGACACACCTTTAAGAGTTTTTCAAATCTTCAAGAATTGAACAATTATTTATGGAGGATATTTATTATAAGTATTTCTTTATAATTAAGCGTATTACTTTTTAATATCAATCAGAAAACTATACAAATTTAAGAATTTGTATAATTTTTGTATTATTATATTTCTTTTCTTGTTTTTGATTAAATGCATAAAAAATTCAAATTTAAATAGTGGAAGTTTCCCGCCGCATCTATGCCGCGTCTGCGCGCCGAGGATTCTCACGCGTTTGTGGTTTCGGAAACTGGCATAGGGCGCGCATCGGTCAGTCTCTCTCACGATCGAGTTTCTTCAGCTCTTTTATATAAGGCCTGATCCCGTACCTCTGAAAATACATTTCTAATGTGTCCAACACTCAAATCTTCATTGTCAAATATTGGCTGAAGATTAAGTTAACAACTCTGTTTCCATATAGAGTTGTAAAAATAAGATTGTTGGTTATTCATTGGCTCCCAAGGATGGACCAATATTGAAAGCCAATTATTGTACCAATACTTGACATGCATTAATAAATAAATTAAAATATTTATTAAAAAAAAAATTTTTTAAACAATAAATAAATTAACAATATAAAAATATAGATTTTAATATTGTTAATTTAAAAAATTTTATTTATTGGCATTATCATTGGCAACCAATATTGAACCAATGATGGCTGCCAATGACTGGCAAACCCGTTATCATCCCAAGGATTGACCAACTGTGGTCCAATATTGGTTTCCATTAATGCGCCAATATTGGCACCATTGGCTCCCAATACTGGTCCATTAATGCGCCAATCGTTAGTTTCCCATTGGGTACGAAGCATGTGGAAACTTCTCTTTTTCTATTGCTAAATCAATAAAAAATAAACCCAAAGTAACTTTTAAAATGAGGACATTTTCCCTAAAAGTTCTGAAATACTTTTAAAAATTTTACAATTTGTTTAAATAATAATTGTTTAAACAAATTTCTAAACAACGATTTTTAGAAAAAAAACCATTAACTCCTATGCTTAGGGAAATAGGGATATCAAAAAAGTGTGCTTTACAATCAAGTAGCACTATTTATTTTTCGTAATTTTTAGTTTTTTTTCTATTTGTTTATAACAATTTGTTTAAACAATTTATTTTTAAATCAATTTTTAATGTCAAAAGTCACCATTTGATCTTTTCCGTATTGATTTTTTTCGATATCCATACTTCCCTGAAAATAGGTACAGAGTCATTGTTAAGGTTTATTAATTATTTATAACAAAAAGAGTAAAAAAATTGTTAATGTCACATCTGTTTTTTTTAGTAATTTTTTTAGTACAATCGAATTAAACTACTTATTTTTCGTAATTTTTAGTTTTTTTTCTATTTTTTTAAAACAAAATATTTAAACAACTTCTAACGTCAAAAAAAATTATTTGGTCAACGGTTCTATTCACTTTTTTTATATCCCTATTTCCCTAAGCATGGGCGTTAGTGGGTTTATTTTCTAAAAATCATGGTTTAAGAATTTGCTTAAACAATTATTGTTTAAACTATTATTATTTAAACAAATTGTAAATTTTTAAAAGTATTTTAGTACTTTTAGGTAAAATATCGTTATCTCAATAGTTGTTTTGTTTTTATTTCGTACATTAGATTCCCGCTATTAGATTTTACAACAAAAAAATTGTTTAAACCATTTTTGTTAAACAAATTGTAAAAATAACAAAATTGAATTTTTTTCATGTGTTTTGTTAAAATATTTTCATTTCAATTGTTTCCTCAACTGACAATTTTGACTTAGACATTAATGGCTTACATTAGAATATTTGGTTCAGAAACATCTTAATATTGTTTTAATTATAATCTTTGTAAATTATTTTTCAGACCCTTCTTTTTGCGGACAAGAGTACGTGAAATAATTATTTTAGAATGTACTGAAAAATTTACCATTGTTTCTAAAATGGCGAGTTATGAAAACTGTTTTTTAATCGATGTTGAAAATTAAAATTGATTTTAGTATTATCATCAAAATATGTAAATGTACCCAGCATTTTTGGTGAATTTCAAATTTTAACATTCTTTCTAAATTTAAAATAATAACTACTTTTAAAGACATTTTGAAAAAAGGTAATGACAAAAAACACAATTTGAATGGATTTTTTTATTACATTTAGTAATTCACCTGAACTCAGAAATATAAAATTTCCTCAAATAGGAAAAAACTATTTTCATATAGGTTCAATTCGATCCTTGGAAGGTAATAAAATAGTTTTTATGTATTTATTCAGTCTTGGCGACGTTAAAATAATTTCGTTTGTCATCCTCTTCTGGCTAAATTGAAAATTCGATTTTAGTTATTCCTATACTCTTTAACATCAAATTTTTGATTGAACCTGATGAGTGTGATTTCAAGGACCGAATTCAACTTCTATATTACTAATTCAAAAGGGAATTATCTTTTTACTATAAAAAGACCATTTTTGTCTGAATTTCCGAACAATGCTTTACCTGCATGAATTTTTATCACTGATCGGCATATTTCTGAACGCTTTAAATACCCATGCAAAAACGATCGTAAAAAAAACTATACCAGCGTCAAAGTTTTCGTTCTGTTTTTTCTGTTTATATGTATGCTTTTACATTTTTTATAAATCTTTCTTGTTTCTCTTTAGTTAAACAAAGCACTCTCTGTGAAAAATCACCGTAAAACATGCACAGTGATAGAGACAAACAACTTAATTTAAAAAAATCCTCCAAATATTTGAAAAATACCGTGACTGTAAACACAGCAGTTACGTGTGAAAAATTCGCGCTGACACAATATCAGAATTTATAAAAATTAACACATGTAATTTTAAAAGTGAAGAACGATAGTGTCAAGTTATATGAAAAGTGGTTCAATATTCCTCGACGGGAAAAAATAAATTCTTGAAATTTAATTACATATTCACGAAAGATTGTGCCAAAACAATTTCCGTTATTTTCAAAGTAGTTTAAAATTCATTCAGATTTGATAATCTAGCTAAAATTCTACCATATTTCGCCTTTTCTATACACAATATCGATCCAACAATTCAACATGTAAAGTTGCGAAACTAAATATTTCCAAAAATGTAAAAACATAATTGATTGCTCTATGTTTGTGATTGAATTTAAAAGTGCGAATATAATTTATTATAATTAAAAAAAAAATACATATTACGCTTTCTCTAAAGTTTGTACTCATTCCAAAGTGCAAGGTCTGATATACTACTTTAAATAAAGTAGTGTATATTAGCTAGTTGTTCTCTGTGTGGGATTATTACAGCAGCTTTAATGCAACTATACAAGGCGAGCTTGCATTACATTAGAAGTGCGATAACGCACTCGCCATTTAGTGTAATTTAACTTCGTCGAACTGGATGAACTTTATTGTATGGAAGTTGCACAAACTGACCGTCCAATCGCCAGTTTACGAATGAACGATCAAAGCTGAATAATTCTGTTTTCAACACTTGATGTCGATCACAAATTCTCATGTGCCATGTGATATTTATCATTAAAAACCAATTATACACACCAAATTCAAAATTGCCAATGGCTTTTTAAACCATTTTTAACTGAATTATAATGTTATAAATTGCTTTTAGTATATGATAATGATATTTATTGTTACACTAATATAAAACGGACAAATACAAGAATTCTGTAGTCATTGCGAATACTGAATAAGTTAAAAATTTCTCAACATACTACAGATGCATAGACATTTCACAAATATTATATATTTATATCATAATATAATTATTTAAATTATATATAAATGTTATATTTACACCTAGCAAATATTTAAATAACAATATAAATCGAAGTAAAACAAACATTTCGATTCATGTCTAATGCAAATAAATATGTACACTACCGGCCAAAATTGTGGGACCACTTATAAAAATGGAATTCAAAACATGACCGTCCTAAAATGTTGATAACTCTGAAGGATATTAGCGAAATGAAATTTTTTATAAACCATTGGAAAGCTTATAAAATTAGCCGTTTAATGGTCTTTTAAAGTTTTTTCGATTAATAGAAACGGAGATTCAATGTGATAAAGACAGGTGAATGTTTTGTCTTTTGAAAATTTTCATTGTTAAAGTTTGGTGGGCTGCATTTTTTGAAAAGTAATTGGAAAAACTTGAAATTAAGCTAAATAAAACCTTGAACTTTTAACTTCAAAATAAGCCAAAGAAAACTTAAATATCTTGACTGGTTCTAAAGTTATCTCTCTAAATCTGAATTAGTAGTTTTCTACTAAGAATTAGTAGTTTTCTACTATGAATTAGTCAAATTCATGGCTCATTTTTCTCTAATTCATATAGTAGAAAACTACTAATTCTTAGTAGAAAACTACTAATTGAAATAGTGAACCTTTACTTTTAAAAAAAGTAGATTTTTTTACTAATTTAATTAGTAGTTTTCTACTAAGAATTAGTAAAATTCTTACTATTTTAATAGTAACTCACTTTTCGCTAATTCATTAGTAGAAAACCACTAATTCAGATTTAGAGAGATAAGTAAATGTATGATACAAGAAACCGCAACGCCCTCTAGATTGAAGCGTGCACTATAGAATTGTTGCGTTTTCTCGTATCATATATTCACTTACACTGTTAAAAATTTGGGGAGTTAACGGTTGCTGGAGTTGGGAGTTGAGATTTTAGAGTTAAAAATCGACTCTCCAAGGTGAGTGAGTCTCATACGCTCCATGTTTAAGAAGAGTGGGGACTGAAGGATTAAGCGTTAACTCTCTTTACTTCAACTCTTCAAGGCGTGCGACTTTTATAGAGTCCCGTAGGGAGTTAAATTTCAACTCCTTTTTTTAACAGTGTACACAGTGTAAAAATTTGGGGAGTTAACGGTTGCTGGAGTGGGGAGTTGAGATTTTAGAGTTAAAAATCGACTCTCCAAGGTGAGTGAGTCTCATACGCTCCATGTTTAAGAAGAGTGGGGACTGAAGGATTAAGCGTTAACTCTCTTTACTTCAACTCTTCAAGGCGTGCGACTTTTATAGAGTCCCGTAGGGAGTTAAATTTCAACTCCTTTTTTTAACAGTGTATAACTTTTGAACCAGTCAAGATATTTTAATTTTCTTTTTGTTTATTTTAAAGCTATAAAGTTCAAGGTTTAATTTAGCTTAATTTTAAAATTTTTCAATTACGTTTCAAAAAATGCAGCCCACCAAATTTTAACAATGAAAATTTTCAAAAGACAAAAAATTCACCTGTCTTTATCACATTGAATCTCCGTTTCTATTAATCGAAAAAACTTTAAAAGACCATTTAAAGGAAAATTTTATAAGCTTTCCAATGGTCTATGAAAAGCTTCAACTCGCTAATATCTGACAGAGTTATCAACATTTTAAGATGAACATTTTTTTTCCCATTTTTGTAAGTTGTCCTACAATTTTGACCGGTAGTGTAAGTGTATGTGCAATAATAACATAGCTATTCAAAAACAAAATTATTTTCATTTCCGTAGACCTTGCAAGAGTGCAATAAAGCAAATAAAATTGCTTGCTCATAGGTAAAGCAATAAATTTAAAAAATACACAAAAGAAAATTTTTGTTTGGTTAAAAAACAGATTCAATATTTTCAAAAATCCCTGTGTCCGACTTTAGACATTTATGTGTTTAATAAGCTTACCAAATTCTATTAAAATCCATTTAAACGTTCCCGAGATATCCTGTCGACAAAAAAGTTACTACACATACACACACACACACACACATCTAGACATTTTCTTAAGGGGCCATCCATAAACCACGTGGACACTTTTGGGGGGCGGGGGGGTCCATCAAAAGTCCACGATTGTCCACGAGGGGGGAGGGGGGGTTGGAGCAAATGTACACGTGGACATGCATTTAAGCATGTACATAAAGATTTCTAGCATGTCAAATTCTTGACTTATGTTTGATCAAAAATGATCAAAACCAGGGTTTTCTGAGTTTCTGAGCCCTGTTTATCAGAATCTTGACGTCATGGACAAGTTTGGTCATGGTCAGATTCGTGTTCAGTAATAAAAAATCTGCAAGAATAACTTAGTCCAATGCTTAAATAAAAAAAATCATTTTTGTCGACCAGAGTAATTTGTAATGTTAAAAATTTAGGAATTTATGCTATTTTCCGTAATCAGTACTTAATAAATTATAAGATGTTCAATAGAGTTGTCCAAAAATTTTTTTGTATTTTTTTATGCTCTTACCCCGTAGGATTTTTTATCGAAAAAAATACCCCTATGATTTTTTGTTAAAATTATATAGTAATGAGTGGAAGCTCAAAGCCGATGAAGTTTCCCACGTATTTTTGATAAAATAAAGCTATAAACTTTTAATATAGCTTTAACTTTATAAGTTTTACAACCTTTTATGTTTGAAATAACTAAAATAAACAGTAACATTAAAATTTATTTATAAAAATGTTTTACAATTTATTTTTGTTATTTATCAGCTTATGATAAAATTAGAAGAGAGACCTGGATTTTTTAATGAAGTTTTCAACTTTTTATATTTTACATAACTCAAAATATATAGCAACTTTAAAATTTATTTACAACAATTGTTGAAGCAAATTAATAAAGCATTGTTAATTATCATCTTTTGATCAAATAAAGCTAGTAACTTGCAATTTGTTCTTATGTGTTATGAATTTGTAAGATAAATTTATAATTTTTGTCATTGTTTAAGTTATTAAATAATTTTAACTTGCTAATATTTTCAGACTGAAGCTAATTGAGCGGTTTAGTTTTTTTTCTAAATTTATTAACTTTAGATATAATAAAGCTTTAGAATTGTAGTTTTACCACAAAATACATTTTAAAAGAAGGTTATCTTTAATTTGTACTTCTAGATCTCACAATAACAGTGTCCTTTCATTAATTTTAATGCAAAATTTAAAAACATTAATAATAAACTTTAATAGATAACTTACTGGACATTTTAAATGTCAAGAGCTATTATTTTATCCTTCATATTTATAATAAATCATTTATTCTGTTTCTGTAATAGTTGCAATACCGTCCCAAGCATAAATGTTGTAATATTGAGAAAAAATTGCAAGTCTCTACACTGTAAAAATTTCTGGGACAATAAATCTCAAAATGAGACACTTTAAGACGCATTTGTCTCAGAGTAAGACACAATATGTGACTTGTGTCCCCATATTTGAGACATTTGTTTTTGCAGTGTACACTGAGAAAATAAGCCTCTAGCCAAGCAGCTTTATTTCTAGGTTAGGGTTCCTCGGGACAAAACAAACAAAACACCGGCGATGACAATCAAACTTCTAGGATACCGGAGCATATGCTCTGCTAAAATCAATTAAGTGCTTTGCAGGTGCTATATCAACAACCTCTCTCTGCTAAATTTAATCCAAAATTGGTTGTATTTAGTCAACTTATTTTCTCAGTGTACACTGAAAAAAATATTTCCGTGGAACTGCAATAATTCTGGGCAGATTGGCAATATTTTATTGGTGTTTTGGGAACCGCCATACGTATTTGTGTTTTAGCCATACGACTGTGTGAAACCGCGAGTGACATTGTAAGGTTAGGTAAAATCGACAGTGGCGCACCGATGCATTATGTCAAACTCTTACATAACCTGTCAACCATAATTAAATGTCTAATCTGATCACAGTATTTTTTTCAGTGTAGCTTTATTTTATCATAAGACGATAAATAACAACAATAAATTGTTTAAACAATTGTTAAAAATAAAGTCTGGTATTACTGTTTACTTTCAGATATTTGAAACATAAAAAGTTGCAATGTTGAGAAAAAATTGCAAGTCGTTATATTTATTTTATCAAAAGTTCATAAATAACAACAATAATTTCTTTTTGTTAGTTACTTCAAACATAAAAAACTGAAAATTTTAGAAAAAATTGTAAGTCTCTATAGCTTTATTTTATCGAAGGTTGATAAATAACAACAATAATTTGTTTAAACAATTGTTATAAATAAAATTTTTAATTATTTTTTACTTTTAATTACATATCACACATAAGAGTTGCAAAAATTAAAAAAATTGCAAGTCTTAAGCTTTATTTTATCAAAAGTTAGTAAATAACAACAATAAGTTTAAACAAATTAATAATTACGTGAACTAAATAGTAAAAACTTATTAGTTATTCTTGTAAAATATTGCAAACCCTGTACAAAATATTAAATAACAAAAAATTTTTAATAAATTTTTGGATGTTATTTTTTGAACGTTTCTGAGAAGATGCAGAGTTGTCCGATTAAAACATATTGATTTTCGTGAATTCTATACTAAATCTACGAATAAGTATTTTTTTCCTGATGCAAAATTCATGTATGTAATTTCATCGACTTTTAGCTACGTCTAAAATTTAGAGTCCAAATATTATTTAACAAAAGAAATAGAGGTATTTTTTTCGATAAATAAGAATAATCCTAGTGGGTGAGAGCATGAAGAATTAAAAAATTTGTTTACAATGCGTTTTTGGACCACCTCAATGGCCAAAGTTATTTTTTAAGATCTATAAAGAATGTTTAAAAATGTTTTTGCTAGTAGTGAAAATTGTCTTTAAAAAGAGGTTGCTGATTTTCTTATTGTTACAAGCCACTTCTTAGGTTTACGATATCTTATAGTATATTTATACGTACACTGAAAAAAATATGTTTGTCAAAATCAACTATTTGTCTATAGTTAAAGACATTTTAGTTAAAATGACAAGGATTCCAAGTTAAGCTTGCAACCGAAGCGAAGTTAGTTCTAATATATCAAACTTGTTTGTTTGTAATTCTTAAAAACGGGGGAAAAAATTGTCAATCAGCTAAAAATTTACAATTTTCTATAGTGCAAATGAGTTAAGTTGTATCACATAATCTTTAAAATAATACAAAAGTATACACTAAAATTTTAATAGTGTTTTTTGAAAATGTTAAATCAACATAACCTTCAAATACATGACGGCCACAACTAGGTCATTTACCGTAACCACTAATGGTTTAGAGATAGAAAATATTAATATTTTATAAAATAAAAGACTTTTTGAGTAATAAAATCAGTCGGTTCCACAATTTCTGATGTTCAATATAATATAATTTCTAATTTCTTAGACTGAAAATTATCCTTGTATTTTAACTAGGCTTCCCTAGTTGGCGCCTTAACTAACAAGGAAAAATGGTTGATTCCTTGTGTACGGGTGCAAGGGATTTTTTTCAGTGTATATTTTAATAGATTAAATATATTTCCTTTTAAGAATAATATAAATTGTGTTTATTTATTATTTTTTCATAAACTTCTTTATTCCAGCAATTTTTTTTTGAAAAATATTCAGAATTAAGCTTTATAATTTTATTTACTTATTGGTTTATAATATACAAAGAATTTTTTTTGCAATGTCCACGTGGACAATTTTGTAAGGGCGGGGGGTTGGTAAAATGTCCACGATTGTCCACGAGGGGGGGCGGGGGGGTCAAAAATCAGCAAAAAAATGTCCACGTGGTTTATGGATGGCCTCTAAGAATAAAAAAATGCAGTTTAGTCGACTAAACAAATTTTTAGAAAATTGTAATGATTTCGTAAATAAAAAATGAAGAAGAAGAAGAAGAAGAAGAAGAAGAGAAAGAACAGGAGGAAGAGGAAAACGAAGAAAATTAAGAAAATGAAAAAAAAGAAAAACACAAAACAATAAGTGACGACAGTAAAATTGTGAAAACACGTTCGTTATACTACTTTGCACTCCCGTTGCAGATAAAAATGAATGTCACAGATGTCACAAAAAGGCAAATAAAAGAAAATAAAAACGAAAATCATGAGTTAAGACAGAAAAGGATGTAAGACAAAGAGTGGAATAAAACTTGACTGGTAAAGCAATTGGAGAAAGTTCCTATTTTCTCTCCACCTTCCGCAAATCCTTACGAATACTTCTTCCGTTTGCGAATGAAGAGTAAAAGACTTCTGCAGAAACATGTATATAATTCTCTCATGAATTAGTTATGTTTCGGTGTTAAAAGTTACTTTTTACCAGCTTTTTGTTACGACTAAAACATTCTCTTTCAATGTGGTTTTACGTGTTAAATTCAGATTCTCTGTTTTACATTCTTATAGTGTTAAAAGTACAGTTGTACACGCTGATAACTCATTTTTAGCACTGAAAAATTATTATTCTCAGAAGCATTGCTAACATTTATAAACTTGGGGTAAAATTGCCTGATCTATGAAATGCTTTAAAAGTGTTTTTTTCTTATTTGGCATCAGTTATAAAAAGAAAAAACTTCGTTTTATATGACAAATCTCATTAATGTTATAGTTTTTATATTAAAAAACTTGTTAAATTTTATTTTAATGTTATAGTTTTTATCGAATTTTAATTCATGTTTTATTATTGAACTTTATATAGAAATTGAAAACTTATTTTTATATCAAGAATCGTTAATATATTCCTTACATTAAAAAACTTGTTATATTTTGCTGTTATGTTGTCAATTGTCATTTTTTAAAAATAGTTCATTTAGAAAATATTTCTACATATTGAAAAAGGAATCGATTGCTCTACATTTAAAAGTATTTATAACCGGAAAGTTACGGTTTTATCTTTTAAAGTAAAATATCTTTCAAATAAGATATTTTAAAAATAAAATGTAATTTTCTTTTAATGCAACTTTCTTTCATCATCTTCTAATCTTATTCCTTTAAAATAAATTTCTTTCTCTTTTGGAATGCAAAAATGTTCATAAACATAATTTTCTCCTAGTTTTATAATTATCCTAACGACTTATTTGAACTTCTTTTAAAATTTACTAAAATGAAAGTATGCATTATGTTTGGTTAATAAAGTAAATTATCATGGCGGAAAAAATGTTATTAGTGTGAAAAGTAGGTACACAGTGTAATGAAAAATAATGTAATTAAAACAAATGGTGTAAAAAGAACCGTGAAACCTAACAATAGAGGGATTGAAATGCTGTACAAATTATTCGTTGAAAACTTGAAAGCTGAAAAGGTTCGAAAAAGCAAAGCACTGACGTGAGATGAAAAGCCATAATCAAAAGTTAGAAAAAAAAAATCTAAAAAGTATCTACTTAATACGTAAGAGCAGGCTGCGAGAGGCTTTTGTGCGCATTGGTTAGTCTGGCAAAAAAGTTCATTCAGATCATCCACAAAACGAAAGGAACGCCATTACGAACAATGGACTTACAAAAGAGAACTGGCAGTGAAACCAGATAATTTTCACATTTACAGTGTGCTGCTGTATATATATATAAAAGTATTTAAAATCCTCGTTTATGTAGATAAATAAATTAATGATTGTATTTCTAGATACAATGTTTTTTTTCATCTATTGGTCGTGGTTACATAAATATTAATAATAATTTTAAAATAATTTTTTAATGATAAATTAAAGGTTCGGAAAAAGAAAATGGAAAGTAAGAAAAAGAAGAAAAGCGACTTTGAAAAAGATGCCTTGTTATGTTCCTGTAATCGATATTTGCATATATGCCTTGCATTTTCTCCCGAGAAAGAACATCAAACGTGGTTTATTTTACGATGCACAAATATTGTGATACATGCCAGGTTTCAAGTATAAAGTTATTCATCTTATTTATAATAAAACTTCAATCAAAACACGCTTTTGCCAATTAAAGCATATTTTTATCCGTCAATATTATTTTCAATTTCGTTCTCGGTATAAAAGATGAACGAAGAACCTAAAATAAACCTCGAATTTTGAGAATCACAATAAACTCAATCAACTACAAAAGCTTTAAACAATCGATAGTTATATTTAAAAAAGAATTCTCTAGGAAGTAAAAATATTTTCTCGCTTTATATTCAAACTTTGCTTTTAAAATTTGCACTTATTTGAAATTTGTTTACTACGTTCTTAATATTGGCTTTAAAATCTTTAAAAATTAAACTTACTTTATTAAAGTTCTTCTAAAGAATTATAGCTGTGAGTAGATTAAAGAATAATTAAAAGCGAAAATAAGGAACAATTTAAGCGCTAATTACTAATTTAAATAAAAAATGGTTGAAACGTATTTAATCAAAACGAAATCTGATGCCGTGATTATACATTTTGAAGCTTCTTATTCCGCTGAAGCGGCAATAATTTTTATTAGAGTACGGAGTCTGTCTTTTATGGTGCAATGAAAGTTGAAGTATAAAACTAGTCTAGATGCAGGAAATCGTCTGCCACTCATAATACTAGTTGGTGAAAAATTAATCCAGGCGATTAAATGAAATTGCTTTGGTATTGAATCTATAAATACTGGCGCCGTGACGGCGACAACGACCACAACAAAGGATGTTCAATCCGAGGTTCAATCACCATCTCCATGGCACTACTTTCAAATTAAATTTTAAAGATCTCTTGAATTGTAAATGAGTATTTAAATATATAAACAGCAATTAACATTGAAAAATTATCAATAAAATGGATAAACGACAATTCAACACCTCGTCAAAATATAGATAAGGATTTTGGAACTGGATCAATATTCGGGTAAAAATTTTAATTCTATTTTAAGATTCGAATTGGTGGATTTAACACTAAGATAAGTAGAAAAATGCAAAAAAAATAATTTAAAAATATAAAAAATTTAAATTGGATGATATTCGAAATATGATTTGAACCACTTGAAAAACTTTTAAAAAAGCTGTGAAGCGCTATAAAGAAAGGAGCCTAAGAAGCAAAAAATTTTAGGTTATGCTCAGGGAAAGTTTTACTTTAATTAAAAGTGGCTTATTAATTATATAAACTCAAAACTAATTTTTATTGAATATTTTGGATGTTATGAACACAAACATAACCTAAATTTTTTTGACTTTTTTAGGTCCCTTTCTTCATAGCGCGTCACAACTCAAAAAATTAGAAAACAACTAATTTAAGTGAAAAAAATCACTGAAAGGACGAATTTTTTTTAAAACGACAGATAATGGTAAACGTGTATAAAAAATGTATGAAAGTTACTAGAATACTGAGAGGAATAATTTACGATTTATGAGAAATAGATAAAATAAAAGAATAACTGAACTCCTTTCTCCCTTTCCCCAAAACTTGAAAATAGAGAAAAATAATAACTTAGTTATGAATTAAATAATTAAAAATTGTCACAATTGCTGAAAAATAGAGGAAAGTAACTACAGAAAATAAACAAATTATTGTCAATTATAAAAAAAAAAAAAATAGAAATTGGAAAAGAATGATTAAAAGTGTTAACCAAAAATGTGAATTAAGAAGTAAATGTAACTATCACTGAAAAAAATTTAAATGGCATTATTAACTAAAACCTATAGTCAATCTTAACTTGGTTAAGTTAATAAGGATTCCTAGTTAATTTTATTATGTACTTATGGTTAATTTCACAAATTAGAAAATAGCAATATTAACTTTGAATTTCCTAGTCAAATCAGCTAGGAAGCTTTATTAATAAACCTATATGATACTTGTTGTAGTTTGACATACGTGAATAATTATAATTATAATGTTTTTAAACGATTTTTACTTACGCGTCCTGGTAATAATCTAAGTTTCAAGATGAACAGGCTCTTTCATCTTATTTTTAGTCAATAAAACATCCAGATATGTATATATAATATACTATGTCATATTTTAGGTTAAGTTATTTATTTATTTTTTTGTTGTTAAAAAATTAGAACAAATCTAATTATATGTTTCAACTTTGCATTTTTGCAACGTTACTTTGATAATATGAATATATAAAATTATACATATAAATACATATTATTGAACTTAACCCAGTATTAAAAATGTAAGTTATATTATAAAAAAATAAAATATTTGTTTTATGACCGAAATACCTATATAATATTATGTATTTTCACTTCAAGATCTCCCTTGGTCGAGTGCGTTAACGCGCATTCCCAGTACGGTTGAGATTCGAACGTCAGAGGTTCTAATCTCGAGTTTGCAATAAGACATCTATCAACACTAAACTCCCGTGAACGTTGAGGATACTGTTTTTTTTTTAATAAAATTTTTTATTGTAAATTAATTTAAAATATGATGGTTTCTTAATTTATTATGGCTTTATAAAACTATTAATTTATTCAAAAGTAAACAAAAAGCGATTTGCACGTGTTAAAAACAAACCTAGTATCATTAGTCAAATTGACTATTTTCCTAGTTACTTTAATTAATTTTCCTAGTCACTTTGACTATATTGGAAGTTGTCACTTTGACTATGATTTCTTGGTGTGTTCCTCTCGTGACTAGGAACCGTAGGAAGTTTAGTCAATTCCTAGTAAACGTAATCAGGAATTTTTTTCAGTGTAACTAAATTAGAGAAAAATATTTAAACTTGAACAAAATATCTGAAGAATTTTTAAGAATCTAGAAAATAAATTAAAATTATGGAAAATGACGACAAAATGAAAGAAACAATAAAAATTTAGAAAATTACTAGAAAAGGAGAAACATATATTATATCTAAAAACCAGCTAAAAATGATGTTTATTCCATGAACCTTTTGCTATCACGTAAGCAAAAGTGCTTCATAAAGGAAGCAATAAATTAAAAAAATACAAAAAGATAAAATTTTTAATTTTATAAAAAATGCAAAATCGCGATTAAATCTATCAATTTCCGGTGACATTTGGATTAAATTTCATTCTGAATTATTTTTTCAAATAAGTCATGATTAAAAAATGCCAAAAGGAGAAGTCGAAAAAAAAGGATATTTAAAGTTCATAAAAAATGAAAACTCATTATTAATGTACGTGTAAAGAAATTTCCGCACACAGATACACAGGCATATCAGAATATTTGATTATAAATGAAAGTTTGAATGAAAATGAGACATTATTCCCTATTTCTAGAAATACGAATATGATCTTTTTTTATGAGGTCGTATTTTTAGCCTGAACGACTTTTTTTCATGAATAACGATATTTTTATATAGATGAAAAAAGGTGCTTAATGAGGATCTCTCCATTCATATAATCTCAAAATAGAACGTGTATTTTCACACCAGATAAAAATTTTATTAAAAGTTGTTTCACTAAATTTTGAAAAATCATGTTTTAGAAAAAATTCGGTGGAATCAAAAAACCCCTGTTCCCGATTTTAGATATTTATGTGTTTAGTAAAAATACCAAATTTTATTGCAATCCGAATATCTTTCTGAGATATTTTGGAGACAAAAAAAGTTACTGCACACACACATACATCCGGACAGTTACTTCAGAATGTATGCAATTTAACAAATCTCTAAATTTTAAATTGCAATTAATAAAAAACGACTAATTTAGCAGTAAAAATTTGTTTATCATATAAATAATAATTTTACTACTATTAATTTAGTAAAAAAATACTAATTCAATTATAGTCAAATGATCTTGAAAAATTTAGTTAATTAAAATTAAACAATTAAGTAAATTAGTATAATCACTTTCTTTATAATAGGTACTAAATATCCATTTCTTGATACGTATTTTTTTTTTAATAATTTCCTCTCTAAATCTCAATCAGCGATAAAGCTTTAAAGCGGCGCATGTATGCTGACAAATTAATGAAAAACAACATCATTTTTCCACAATATCAAAAGTATACATACGATGATTTGAATCAGTGCCATATTTATCTTTGTGCATTTTTCAATTTTCTTTATATATTTTTTTGCTTCCTCATGGAAAAAGTTTCGTATTTCCTAAAATCCACAAATTTTTTAAAAAGCTTCAAATAAGCTGTTATCTATCCTAGATGTATCTACGTGTCTACGTGTTAATCCATGTTTGTATGCAAATGAATGTATGTGTGTATTTTTTCTAGCGAATCTGATAACTCGAAAACGCTTAGACGAATTTTAATAAAATTTATTATGATTATGTTTATTACTAAAATCTAAAATTAGACACAAGAATTTTTGAAAATAAACATTGAAAACTTGTTAATGGTTATTATGTAAAAAAAATGTTTTTTAGTGAAATTACACAAGCCCAAAAAAAACTTTTTTGTGTGAGACACTACACTAGTATCACTAAGAAAAAGGAATTGTTGGATTTACAAATCGGATTGTTAATATAGAACTAACAAATCCGATTTGTTGTTGTATCAAAGTTTTTGTCATCTTAGCATCCAAAAATACTCTATCTACAATTACTTTTTCTTGCACTGAGAAAAGTTTTGCAGTAAATTTTACATTAAAATAATATAGAGGTGGGATATCTTGACATTTTTGTGAGAAAAACATGTTTTTAAATAGTATCTAATATTCTAGATTGAGAATGTTCAGTCGATACAAATTAGAATTTAATTTTTGTCATTTGTAAGACTTAAAAATGCACTTAATTTAAAATTTCCTTTATAAATAGAAGCTTAACCCTTTAACGCCGGGACGGACGCTTTTTTCCAGTCTTTTTCAACGTTAATATTTTTTGTTATTAGGCACGTAGAAAATTTTCGGCATAACATTTTCTTACGTAATTTTTATCGCTCTTTCAGAATCTGTCATCAAAATTTAAAAAAAAAAAGAATTCCAAAAGCTATGGCCACTTTTTTAAAAAAAAAATGCAAATTTTTGACATTTTTGATTCAAAAATGATTTTTTTTTCATGTAAGCAGTAATGACAAAAATTCTTCACCTTAAAATATCGCGTCCGCAATATCCAAGCTTCAAAGTTATGGAACATACATTTAAAAATTTCAAGATGGCGGATCCAAAATGGCGATGACAGAGATTTTTTTCAAAAATTTGACACCCAGTGGACACTTCTTTTAATTCTCATGTTATCTGTATGACAATGAGTGCCTGAACGTTTTTGGGGTCGCTGATTGTGAATCTAAAGTCAGATTTCAAAAATTCAAAATGGCGGATCCAATATGGCGGTCAATATTTTTGAAATTGATTGGATTTATTTGAAACTTGTTACTCGGGGGTTTTTGGGATCGCTGGTTGTGAATCTGAAATCAGATTTCAAAATTTTTCAAAATTTAAAATGGCGGAACCAATATGGTGGTCGATATTTTTTTAATTGATTGGATTCATTTAAAACTTGTTACTCGGGGGTTTTTGGGGTCGCTGATTGCGAATCTGAAGTCAGATTTCAAAATTTTTCAAAATTCAAAATGGCGGAACCGATATGGCGGTCGAAACTTTCGAAATTGATCGGATTCACTTGAAACTTGCTACTCGGGGGTTTTTGGGGTCGCTGATTTCAAATCTGAAGTCAGATTAACAAAATTCAAAATGGCGGAACCAATATGGCGGTCGTTATTTTTGAAATTGATCGGATTCATTTGAAACTTGTTACTCGGGGGTTTTTGGGGTCGATGATTGCGAATCTGAAGTCAGATTTTAAAAATTTTCAAAATACAAAATGGCGGAACCAATATGGCGGTCGAAACTTTTGAAATTGATCGGATTTTTTCAAAATTCTTTAGTTATAGGTTTTGAGGGTCAATTTTAGGAATAGAAGACTAAATTTCATTAGAGCATTAGTTTAAATTTATGTGAGACAAAGTATCATGCATTTATTAATAATGTATTATAATAGATGCATTTTGCACGTTCTTTAGCCATTAAAATTATTTTAATGTTGCCCGACTCAAAAAAAATTGTGAGTGTTGTCAAAGAAAGTACAAGTTTATGATATAGATAAACATATTATAATTACTACGTTTTCAGGAAAATGGAAAAGAAATATGAAATGCTGTCAAATGAATGTGAAGTTAGTGCCATTACATCGTAAATTACATTAAAATGCTGTTTTCAAAGAAGTAACAAATAAATAATGATGTCAAACTAGTGCAACATTAAAATACTTTTAATCACTTCAGAACATACAACCATGTATCTAATACTTAGCCCAAGATGACAAACTTCATGTAAATGCGATCAATATTGAAAATATCGACAGCCATATTAGATCTGACATTTTGAATTTTTCAAATATGACTTTACATTTGTTTTTGACGGACCAAAAAACCCCTAACTAACGAATTTAAACAAATCCGATCAATTTCGAAAGTTTCGACCGCCATATTGGTTCCGCCATTGTGAATATTGTTAATCTGACTTCAGATTTGAAATCAGCGACCCCAAAAACGTTCAGGCACTCATTGTCATACAGATAACATGAGAATTAAAAGAAGTGTCCACTGGGTGTCAAATTTTTGAAAAAAAAACTCTGTCATCGCCATTTTGGTTCCGCCATTTTGAATTTTGAAAATTTTTGAAATCTGACTTCAGATTCGCAATCAGCGACCCCAAAAACCCCCGAGTAACAAGTTTTAAATGAATCCAATCAATTTAAAAAATATCGACCACCATATTGGTTCCGCCATTTTGAATTTTGAAAAATTTTGAAATCTGACTTCAGATTCGCAATCATCGACCCCAAAAACCCCCGAGTAACAAGTTTCAAATGAATCCGATCAATTTCAAAAATAACGACCGCCATATTGGTTCCGCCATTTTGAATTTTGTTAATCTGACTTCAGATTTGAAATCAGCGACCCCAAAAACCCCCGAGTAGCAAGTTTCAAGTGAATCCGATCAATTTTGAAAGTTTTGACCGCCATATTGGTTCCGCCATTTTGAATTTTGAAAATTTTTGAAATCTGACTTCAGATTCGCAATCAGCGACCCCAAAAACCCCCGAGTAACAAGTTTTAAATGAATCCAATCAATTAAAAAAATATCGACCACCATATTGGTTCCGCCATTTTGAATTTTGAAAAATTTTGAAATCTGATTTCAGATTCACAACCAGCGATCCCAAAAACCCCCGAGTAACAAGTTTCAAATAAATCCAATCAATTTCAAAAATATTGACTGCCATATTGGATCCGCCATTTTGAATTTTTGAAATCTGACTTTAGATTCACAATCAGCGACCCCAAAAATGTTCAGGCACTCATTGTCACACAGATAACATGAGAATTAAAAGAAGTGTCCACTGGGTGTCAAATTTTTGAAAAAAATCTCTGTCATCGCCATTTTGGATCCGCCATCTTGAAATTTTTAAATGTATGTTCCATAACTTTGAAGCTTGGATATTGCGGACGCGATATTTTAAGGTGAAGAATTTTTGTCATTACTGCTTACATGAAAAAAAAATCATTTTTGAATCAAAAATGTCAAAAATTTGCATTTTTTTTTTAAAAAAGTGGCCATAGCTTTTGGAATTCTTTTTTTTTTTAAATTTTGATGACAGATTCTGAAAGAGCGATAAAAATTACGTAAGGAAATGTTATTCCGAAAATTTTCTACGTGCCTAATAACAAAAAATATTAACGTTGAAAAAGACTGAAAAAAAGCGTCCGTCCCGGCGTTAAAGGGTTAAATAGCGTTGTCTTAGGCTATACAGAATTTTGATAAAAAATTTTAGATTGTGAAATGTAAAGACACATTTAACGAGCTTCGCGAGTATTCGGCCTCTTCCGTTATCCTTTGAGTTTCTTCGACTTCCGAAAGAATCCGAAGTCAGCCGAATGCGCAATATGACGTCACAGTTTATATACTCCCCCATGCAATATTTATTTTCAAATACTTTAAGCTATTTGTCGCGTGAATTAATGTCTCTTATATTCATTTATATGAAAACAAATCGTCAGATTAAAAAAAAAACACTAAGTTGCACATTAAGGTAAAAAAAAATGATTTAAATATCTAAAATATCTAAAACGTGTCAACAGTACATCACGAGAACATATAGTACATGATTCAAAATCATGAAAAGTATTTAAGTTACGTTAGAAGAGATCAGAAAAAAACAAATGAGTTGATATACAAGTTTATTTATTGTCCTTTTTTATCGGTTTTTACCCTGTAGCAACGACGCGACTAATATGTACCTTAGAAAATATATTTATAAGCAAAAGTTGTGTATATGTGTAAATAAATGTATGTTATAATATATATGTATTACAAAATAAAAGACAGGACAACCGCTCTAGCTCAAATGCGGTTAAAAATAATTTTTGAAATAAAACTGACATGTTAAATCGCTACAATGTAAAATTTTAATTCTAGAAGGTAATGGTTCACTTAAATATATATATATAAGTCTTCAGTTTGTAATAGGTTGTAAAATTTATAAAAATGTCAGGACATCCCACCTCTCAAACACGTTCACAGAAAAAACGATATTCTAATTCTAAGAAACACTTCTTAAATATTCTTACAATAAGAGTAATATTCTTGGCGCCTATTTAAGAAGTGTTTCTTAGAATTAGAATATCATTTTTTTTCTGTGTTTAATGTAAAATTTACTACATAACTTTTCTCAGTGTGTCTAATAGCCGTTCTTTATAAATTTTAAATTTGTATTCCAGTATTAGGGTAAGTCCGGGGGAGATGGCCATACTTTCTATAAAGGTCCATAAAAATAAAAAAAACAACATTTATATATTGATGTTTATTGTTAATTAAACATTGACTATTTAACTTTAAAACAACCATAAATAATATAAAATATTTTAATGTTAACAAACATAAAATTAATGTTTTGTAAAAAGTGACATTCAGGGAGAGATGGCCAATCGTAGTGTGAGATGGCCATAGGTGTAAGGGAGAGTTGGCCACACCTATTATTTAAGTAAATAAATATAATTAATATATCATTTTGAGTTTATTACATGAAAGAATAAACAAAACATAAAAATAAGTCTTATCTTAAAGAATATCACCACAATAAATAGATATTTAAACAAGTTGAAATTTTTCAGTACTGGAGTAATAGACAAAATAAAAAGGAAGTATTATATTTAATTTTTTATTATTTTTCGCCAAAATTTTGCTTTTCTTTATGTTTAAATGCAAAACGAAGAAATTTAGTTTAGAATAAGTGACCTTTTGAGTCAATTTCTGTAAAAATATTTGAATTGGACATCTATCCCTTATGACATCCCCCCAGATTTCCCCTAATATTTAAATAAATAAATATTTTTCATGTATAATTCTGACGTTATTACAAAGCATGCCCCGGACTTACCATAATAGAGTTCAGCAGTGTTCATTAGTTACGTTAGCTACTTAATTTTTATAGTCATTCTTTAGTTCGTCTTAAAGTTATATGTAATTTAATGTATTTTTTAAAAAAGTTTTAAGGAAATTAACTTTAATACGCTTGTTTACTATATCGATTATAATAATTACAAGTACATGAATATAAATTCTGATTACAAGTATGTATACATAAAGCGATATATTAAAAGATGAAACGACTTTCTGATTAAATTGACCATGACAGGTATAACAACATGGCATTAGGGTTAACATCATTACGTCCAGTTAATTAAGGTTGAACATTATTTAGCATGGAGTGTATGTCCCTGTTCAACCCCTGTTTCGATATCATTTGAGGCAGGCTCCCTTTCAGTCTTTTACCGTCCATCTGGGTGTCACAAGTTAGACGCGTGCACTAGATTCGACGGATAGATAGGGGCCTCCACTTTGAGGTGGACCTCGTACTTGTCACAGAGTTGGTACTTGTAATGTATTCCGCACAAGTACGTGCTTGCTTGCCATCACCCGGCCACCCGTTTTACCTTCCTCTTTGTTCTATTTACACTAAAACCAAAACTGTTTTATGCTCCCTATAAACTTTCTATGGCCGAGTCACAGCTAACGGTTGTAATATCAGAGGGAATCTCTTCAGGGAAGTTATTTTTATTTATTTTTTGTTTATTACATCCTTTTCTTAAACAGTTTCCTCCATAAAACTTATATCTACGTTTTGAAACATTTTTACAACATTTCACTTCATTTTTATTGCTTCAAACCTGTTTTGCGATCGAACAAATTGAAAAATTAATAATGATTATTATTTCTGATTTATTTATTAATAAAATTTTCTTCTGATTTTAAGCGTTAAGACTTTGAGCGCAATAAATTGCAAAATATAGCCTTTTTAGTTCAATATAGAAACGGGGTTTGATTGACATCTCACATTAGACTTGCATTCGCGGCAAGCGCTTGCCAGAAAATATAAATCTAATGAATATTCATAAAGAGTGACTCCGTTGTAGAAATTTCTGTCCTTACTCCCTTTCTGGAGAAGCACGTGGCACTCAACCATCGCGAGTCTTTACGAACCGTGCAAAGTGATGTCAGGCTTTAAAAAGAGCATCAAGTAGCAAAAAATAAAACGAAAAAAGAAAAAAAAGGAAAGGAATTAGATGCTATAAATCAGTCGGCGTATAAACATTGCGACCATCTGTAAGTTGCTGTTTCTACTAAAGACTGACCTTCAACGAGGAACTCTCAGTTTGCATGATTTAATTTCTTTTTATTTTTACTTTTAGCGCCCTCGTCACTCAGCCTAAGCTTAAAAAATTTTGATATAAAAACATTTGAAGAACGTGGGATCATAATTGGAGTTGCTACGAAATTCCAACATTTTTTGCATTGGTATCTGGGGCAAAAGTTAAGAATACAGTAATTTCAAAAATTTATTGCGCCCTCTTTACAATTCGGAAAATTCTGAAAAATCTCCGAGATTCTAGAAAATGTATTTATCCGTTCGAAAGTTACAATAAGAACAGTATTTAATATTGATGATCATTATGAAACCCTATTCCAATAAACGTCAATTTCAATAAAAACTGAGTAATCAGATTTAATATTTGAGCGAAGGTGAATATATTTCAGCTATTATGAGATATAAAGGATAACTTATTACAAGGAGAATAATATGAAGCGACGAGCTGTCATATAAAAACTCACTGGAGAAAAGGATGTATAATCCTGCTGGCCTATTGTGTATAATCTTTCGTGATGTCTAAACGAGTTGAGATTCCATCATATTCTTTTCAGCATAATAAAGTAGAGACATTCGCAGCAAGCTACGAGGGTGAGAAGATGAGCAATGATATTGAAAAAGTTGAAATTGTTTCTGTAATGTCCTAAACCGCGATAACACTTTTCACTTTTGTAAGACGATTATTATCCTCAATTCCATCACCTGCCTTCTTCAATTATTTCCTAATAACGATAAAATATCGGAATATAATCGGATTCTTTTCAATTCCTTTCAAACTTTCATTTCTTCAACAATTTCAAGACACAAACACAAAATTCAATTTTGTTTCTTTTGTACTCCATAAAAAAAGTTATTAAATAAAATTAAATATAAATTTCTTTGTCTATGTATAAAATTATGCAATGAGCGCTAGAGCGCGATTAGTTTCTACAGCTTGTGTTATCAACAATTATAAATATTTTAAATACAATACTTAAAGACAAATAAAACAAGATTAACAAGATTTTATATGAAAATTTTTTTTAAAAAATAATTGAAATTTGACGAAAAAATGCTTAAAATTTTTAGAAATTGATTAGATAAAAATGAGAAAAACTAAAATTGGGTGAAATAATTGAAAAATCATAAAAATAATAGTAAAATGGAAGAATCCCTGACATGGTTCGGGTGGCAATGCACCTGGCTTCGTGGTCATGGAAGTTAAGCAACCTCTGGTACGGTTAGTATCTGGATGGGTGACCGACCTCTGTGATCAGCTAGCCAGATGTTTTTCTCTGCGATTGAGACATATCAAGCGTCAAGCGGGAGAAATAATACATACATACATACATGGAGAAATAATAAAATAAAAATAAATAGAAAATTGAAAATAATTATTGCAGTTTTAGAAAAATAATTGAAACAAATACAGAATATATGTGAAGTAAAAGAAAGTGCCTAATTATAAAATGATTTTAAGAATTTTAAATTGAGGAAAATAATTTTTAAAAAAAATCGAAAATTGAAGAAAATAATAGAAATTTGAGATAAATAATTGAAATTTTCTGAATTAATCCACAAATATTCAAAATAACATAAAAATTGTGAAATTCATTTCAAATCAAAAAAAAAAAAATTACACTGAGAGACTTTTAATTACAGTTCTTGCTTTTTTCAATTTCTATGTTTTTAATAAAACGTAAGAATTTAGGGATAATCGAGGTTCGATCATAATAGTTCTTTTAAAAAAAAGAGATTGTGTTACCTTGTTTTTTATTATTGTAATTTCGTGAGAAAAAAATTAATATATATATAGGGGAGAGTGGGGCAAAACCGCTAGGTTTATATTTATTGATGCACAAAATTTTAACTATACGTTCAATTGGAGTAATTTTTGTTTGTTACACTGCTGAAACTAACCAATAACAGATTTTAATAGTCGTTGTTACATTTATCATAATCACAGTTACATTATTTATTGTTTTTTAAAAAGATTCAAACTAGCGGCTTTGCCCCAACTGTTGGGGCAAAGACGTTTTTGCTAATATTATTATTCCAAATATAATAAATGATCTAAAATATATACTAAATAACATTTATTGGTGCAATAATTATAAAACATAAACATTTTACAGATTTTTAAAGAGATTTAATCCATTTTATTGAAAATAATGACGACTTGTATTTTTAACCTCATATTTTCAATTTAATTGTTTTTTATTTTGTTTCAAAATCTACTTTATCAACTCTACGAAAATAGAGTGTTATTTAAATAACCGCGCGAAAATATGATTAAATAATAATGCGTATTTAATATTCCAAAGGCACGATTTTTTTCAAATTAGTAATAAATGCTAATAAACAATTTAAAAATTAAATAATAATAATAATAATAACAATAAATTTGATAGAGAAAAATACTTATTTGTTTTGATGAAAAAATGCAGGTTGACAGTTGATTAACATGAAGTTTCCATCATTTAAAATAACATGATAATATTCAATTGTTTTTTATGAAATATTTTTCAAGCGTCTTTGCCCCAAACGACAAACCTTTTTTTAATTTAAAATTTTATATATTTAGGTTAAAAATTAAACCAGGATTTCAAAGAGATTGTGTAGATAAATCATTACTCTACTAGAACGTGAAAATTTCAATTTTAAATGCTCACAATTTACATTCAAAATTTAATAGTTTTGATCAGTATAAATTTCATCTCAGACTTGTAAAATCGATTTTTTCCGTATATTTCTTAATACATTTTATATTTTCAAGATTTTTTTTTTCTAAACAATAGTTCCAGTTATAATTATGATAAACTATAAACATAAGTTGAAACGGTCTAGAAATAAGGGAGATATTTTGAAAAACGTCTTTGCCCCGCTTAGCGGTTTTGCCCCACTCTCCCCTAATTAGAATTAGTATTATTTGAGGTTAGAAAAAAGTAAATGTGAAAAAGCGATATTAATTTTTAACACATTTTGATCTATTTATTATGGCATGTCTAAAATGTTATTAGACTTTTTCTAGGACAGTTTTTCGAGCAGCCATATGTCTCATGAGCTATTCTACCACTTCACAATATTTATTCAAAAATATATTTAAAAAAAATCGGTCTTCAGAAAAATTTCGTATCATCCGGAATACTGAACACAGAATTTAATTATTATTACCATTTTCACTTCAATTTAGTAAAAAATCACTTCTCAAACCACATGAAACTTTTGCTAGTTAGTATATAAGGAAAGTTTAAAACACTCTTTTCTAGCGACGCGCGCGATTATTCGATGTCATCGAAATGTTATATGTTTGTAGCTTAGGATTAAAAATGTGCGTAATGTATATATCATAGTATAGGTTGTTCGTTACACAGATTTCATCAAATACCACTATAAAGATACAGAATACTTGTAACTATACAAACATCAAAGGCGAACTTGCATCTGTATCTCTGACCTGTCAAACAAATACTGCCATCTTTCTTTTTACTGCGCGCGCACCCCATGATTCTAAGTTTCTAACACGCGTTTTATAATTCTTGCAATTCTTTATTTTCATCTCTCTTAAATTCTTTAGAGGTAATATAATTATGTGTCTTATGAAGTATATAACACTTTTACTACTTTTTATCAAAAAGACAACTGTTGCATCTAAAACGTCTTTTCTTAAACAGTGTATTAGTTTTTATAACCACATCTCGATTATCCCTAAACTCTTAAATTTTATTGTAGGGGAGAGTGGCCATCAATGTACCGGGTTTTTTTCAAGGTCATAGTATTTATTCAATTTCAATAATTTCAAGCACTTCTTTGCATCAATATAAAACTACAACACTTCTCTAGGTAATGCTTACATATTATACCCGATTTATTTTGATTAAATAATAAAATTTTGGATTTTTCTAAACTAACACGCTATTTTCATTTTCAACAACCTGGGTACACAATGAACCGCCTCTATAAAAACACTAAAAATGTTCAACAATAATAATATTGCAATTTTCACTTTGTGAAAAAACTTATTTTCTATCAAATACTATAAAAAATTATTACTTAACACTTTTTAATTGATAATGTATAACATAAATATACTTCAAATTTAAGTTAATTAGCTAAAATGGCATTTTAGTTTTGCTATGTTGAGAAGAGTACTGATAACAATCGCTGTCA
This sequence comes from Ganaspis brasiliensis, assembly GCA_037103525.1. Lineage (NCBI taxonomy): Eukaryota > Metazoa > Arthropoda > Insecta > Hymenoptera > Figitidae > Ganaspis > Ganaspis brasiliensis. The sequence goes on along the minus strand of JAZKLR010000040.1, from coordinate 2,558,740 downwards.
CATGCTGTACGCATGCCTAGTTTTATAATCAGGCATACCACTCTGGAAATCGAAAATACACTGAAATTCTAGGTGGTTCATTGTTCCCTGGTACATTGAATCAACATGACATATGCAACAAAAATGGTTTTTTATAACTTAATGCAATATTTCAAAATCTTTATCTCATCAGAATATTGTAGTTCAGACCCGATACAAAATAAATCGTAAGTTCATTTATATTTTTAAATTGCCTTATTTCAATTAAAAAACGTGTTTGTATTTTAGGTAAATTTTTTCTTCAGAGCATCAAAAACAGTTTTTTTCAGTTTTCTCTATAAAGAATAAATCCACATGTCTCAAATTTATGGACGTAGTGTGTTTACGCAAACTTCATTTATATTTAAAATTAGGAGAATGTTTATTTAATTGTTTCTGAGAAAATTGAAATGGTTCATTGAAAAAACTGGTACATTGATGGCCACTCTCCCCTACATAATAATAAGCAATAAAGCAGATATTAAAATCAAAAGTTTCTCAGTGTAAATATTGACGAATGTACATAACACAGCCCGACAAAATTTCATTAACTGCATGTTGCCTGAAATGTCACAGCCGATTCTTATAGGATTTTGTCCGTAGAATACGAATTTAGCCTTGAAAATATTGGATTGGCTCTAGTTTTCGAGCAATTTAGGTTTTAATATGGAAAAAAACGCCTTTTCGGCATTATTTGAATGTCTGTAAAACAATAAACCACAACAGTAAATCTTCCTGCATAGGACCAAATGCAAGCTTAAACATTGCTCTTTGAGACCCAAAAACAAAAAAATTTAAGTATTGCATACTTTAACAGCATGTGATGGTGAATGACGTCACTGGTATAGGCAAAATTTGTTCGCAAACTTCCTCTTAATCAAAAACATACAACATATTTTCATACAGAACAATTTTTTTTTAATCGAATGTATTCAATAGTTTTTGAGGTCGCTGATTACGAATTCGACATCAGATTTAAAAAATTCAAAATGGCGGACAAAAAAATTATAAATCTGCCGGATTTAATTGAAACATGTTACCTTGGGGGTTTTCGGGGTTGATGAATACGAATCTGACATTAGATTTTTAAAATTCAAAATAACGGATCCAATATGTCGGACAAAAATTTAAAATCTGCCGTATTTAATTGAAACATGTTAATTGGGGGTTTTGTGGTCGTTGAATACGAATCTGACATCAGATTTTTAAAATTCAAAATGGCGGATCCAATATGGCGGACAAAGAATTAAAAATCTGCCGGGTTTAATTGAAACATGTTACTGGGGGGTTTTCGGGGTTGATGAATACGAATCTGACATTAGATTTTTGAAATTCAAAATGGCGGATCCAATATGTCAGACAAAAATTTAAAATCTGCCGGATTTAATTGAAACATGTTAATTGGGGGTTTTTGTGGTCGTTGAATGCGAACGACAATAAATTTTTAAAATTAAAAATAGCGGATCTAATATGTCGGACAAAAAATTAAAAATCTGTCAGATCCAGAAGGAACATGTTACTTGTGGGTTTTTGGGGTCGCTGAATACGAATCTGACAGATTTATAAAATTCAAAATGCAGGATCCAATATGTCGGACTGAAAATAAAAAATCTGCCATATTTACTTGAAACACATTACTCCTGAGTTTTCGAGGTCGCTAAATGCGAATCTGGCATTAGTTTTTTAAAATTTAAAATGGCGGATCCAATATGGCTGACAAAGGATTAAAAATCTGCCGGATTTAATTGAAACATGTTACTTGGGGTACTTTACTGGACGGGTAAAATCATTTTATCTAACCTTAAAATGTCGGGTAACGACAATACTTACCTTTGACTTACCTTTGTTGGTTGGGTCTGGAAATTTTTATCTCTCCTTCACTGGACGGGTGAAAGTAATTTTATCTTACCTTTAATGGTAGGGCAACGATAACTTTATCTTAACTTTCTTGGTTGGGTAAAGACATTTTTATTTCTCCTTTACTGGACGGGTGAACGACATATTGTATCTGCCATTTTGAATTTTGAAAACCTGATCACACATTCGTAATCTGTATTCGCAAAACCTCCAAATACAAAGTTTCATTAAGATGTGAATTTTTTTAAAAAATTTTTCCGCCATATTAGGTGCGCCATTTGGGTTTTGAAAATCTTAGAACAGATTTACAATCAGCGGTCTCAAAAACCTCTATATACCATGTTTCATAAAAATGTAAATTTAAAAAGAAATTGTCGCCCATTTTGGATCCGCCATTTTGAATTTAAAAATTTTGATAACCGATTTGTAAGCAGCGACCCTAGAAATCCGCAGATACAAATTTTTACGTAAATTGGTTTACATCATCAAAAGTTATGTTGTTTTAATCACTTTTCTGGGACTAGGTACATCACATTGGATATTAAAGGTTATGTATAATACTTAGGTTTTTGTTTTTGGGTCTAAAAGGGTAATGTTTGAGCCAACATTTTGTCCAATGCTGACAGATTTATTGTTTTGCTTTGTTGTTTTACGTAAACTCAAAAAGTACCGAAAATGCGTGTTTTTACACATTTAAACCAAAATTGCTTAAAAACTAGAGCCAATCCAAAAATTTCAAGGTCAAATTTGGATTCTGCGGACAAAATCCTATAAGAATTAGCTTCCATTGATTGGGCAACAAAATTTTGTCGGCCTGTGTAATTGAAAATTGAAAAAAATAATTGAAGAATGATTAAAACATTGAAAATTGGATACAATAACTTAGATTTGAGATAATAAATGAAAGTTTAGGAAATTAATTGAAAAATAATTCATATATCTAATTAAAAGGTGGAGAAAATAATTGCAAAAAGATAAAAGAAAATAAAAATTAAAAAATGAATCGAAAAATGAGATAAACAATTGAAAACTTAGGATTTCAATTGAGAAATAGCAAAATAATTAAAATTTTAAGAAATTGATTGCAAAGTGATAACAATAATTGAAAATTGAAGAAAATTATAAGAATTTGAGAGAAATATTTTAAAATCTAGGAAATTAATTGAAGAATAATGAAAACAATAAAAAATTCGAGAAAATATTTGCAAAGTAAGTAAAATAATTAACAATTTAAAAAAAATAATTATAATTTGTGAAAAATAATTTTAAAAAAAATGATAAAAATAATTGAAAATTAAAAAAATAATAAAAATTTGTGAAAAATAATTCAAAAATTTACAGAATATATTTGAGATAAACCTACTTGAAAAATGATGGAAACAATTGAAAATTAAAGATTATTATTGAAATTTAAGAAAATTACAGAATTTATTTTATAGGGTAAATGTGTCAGTTGCTGCGGGCTCTCAGCCGAGACTCCTTTTTATTAAAAAATACCGCTTTTTTATTGATAACAATGAACTTACGAATTGTTAAATGAGTAGTTTATGTTATTTAGATATTTATTCAATCATCAAAACCCCATAAAAATTGATTATTTGGTAAAAATTAAGAAATTAAAAATAATATCAAATGCATCTATTGCTGCGAGTTTGAGTTAGTTGATGCTTGTTAGTTGCTGCGGCCAGAATAACGTGTAATTGGAGGTTAGATTTCCCGCAGCAACTAAAGCACATACAAACCCAAATGTTTGCTTTAGTTGCTGCGGGAAGAATAATTTAAACTTAAATAATTATAAATTAATAATAGTTAAAATAAGATTTTTGATGGAATTGTATTAAGTAAAGGTTAGAATAATTTTATCACACATTTTGAAATAGGTACATATTCTTAAATAGAAATTAGTAATATTTTTCTGTAAACCGCAGCAACTGAAGCATCCGCAGCAACTAACGCACTTACCCTATAAAAAAAAGTAATTGAAGGTTGAAAAACATCATTTAAATATTAAAGGTTTGAAAAATGCAACCTAAATTTAAAAACATTTAATAAAAACATAATAATTTAGTATTTTTAATAAAAATTGATGAAACATGAAACAGGTTTTAATATAGAAAAGTATTTGTAAAATGATTATGGAAAACGATGAAAATAGTGAAACTGATAAGATAATTAAATTAACAAATTTGATGAGCAATGTCCTTTCATTATTTAATAGACATTACAAATTGATATTAATAATTCGATATTGAAGAAATTAATTGTAATTAGAAGAAAAAAATTACAATTTGAAAAATAATTCATATTTTGTAAAAATAATTATAAAATGACGACAGAAATTGAAAATTAATTAATTAATAATGAAACTAATTTTATATTGAAGGAAATAATTAAAACTGAAAAAGTTTTATATGAAAAAATTAAAGAAAATAATTGAAACTTGCGGAGATTAAATTTAAAATTTAGGGGAAAAATTGAAAAATAATTAAAAATTGAAGAAAACTTTTGAAAAATGATAAAAATAGTTGAAAATTGTAGTAAATAATTGAAATCATAATAGAAAAGAATCGTTAAAAATTGAAGAAATTTTTAAATAATTTTAAATTTACTATTCTCAAAGCGTGGATTAATTTAAATTTTAATCAATGAAATTTCAAATTAATTGAAGTTCGAAAAAATTAAAATTGTTATAAATTATAAACTTAACAAAATTTTACGTAAGTGGTAAATGATTTAAAATTTAAAAGAAAAAAACATGTAGTACACGGCTGAAAATTTTGTGTATTTGTGTAACAATCAGTCCTTGCTAAATTTTGTGTGTCAAAATTTAACATTTTTTGTGTGTTGATTTAAGGAAGAATCAGACAAACAATCGGAACAAAAGTTAGTCCAAATGAATAATTTTTATTTTTGATATAGCAGACAATGAAATTAATTAAAGAAATTTTTTTCAGTGGAAGTGTGAACACTTGTATTTTTTACAAAATGAGCTCTTAAAAATTGAATTTGATGAAAATTAAAAAAAAATGACGTTAAAAACGATTATTCAATTTGAGGTGCAAATTAACCCAAATTGAATAATGGTTTCCAACGTCAATTTTTTTTAATTTTCATTAAATTGCAATTTTTAAGGGCTCATTTTGTAAAAAATACAAGTGTCCACACTTCCACTGAAATAAATTTTATTAAATTATGTGTCTTCTATATCAAAAATCAAAATTATTCATTTGGACTAACTTTTGTTCCGATTGTTCGTCCGATTCCTCCTTAATACGTCCGTTAACTGTCATTCGATTCTTGAACATAACCTCCAATTTCTTAGTAATAACACTGAAATTTACATTAAATTTGTTGTTGTAAAACGTAAATTTCATATTCAATACTATTTTCAACTCTGTACTCTCTAAAGTTGAATATAAGTGAAAATTCACTTATTAGATGCCAAAAGTCTTCCACTCTTTCAATAAGTGCAAATACACTTACAATAAGTGTATATGCACTATGATAAGTGGAATTTTTACTTACCTGTAAGTGCATATACAATTTTTGAAAAAGTGGAAGACTTTTGAATTCTAATAAGTGAATTTTCACTTGTTCAAATTTAGAGAGTAACAAACTTCAGATGTGAACAGAATGAATGAATGAAAGAAAGAAACTTGTAAATTATAATTTATAATTGTAAAATTACAATTTATATAATTAATTTAATTTAAATTAATTTAAATTTAATTAAAATTCTTTTATCCACATTCTTATTAAGAAATTTATTTTTGTCTGTAATTTTGACATATGGAATTCTATAGGACGACTTTTTTGCCCTATGGAATATTGCAGACGTACCATGCACAAGTCGCCGTTCCTTTATTTTCCAACACAAATCCCTGATAAAAAATCTATAAAGGAGATAAAATTCCTTTTACTTGAAGATAATCTGTTAAAGTCAAACTCCTGATATTAGATAGATTTGAGCGTTCACAAGAAGAGGAATAATATATGTATAAAAAGGTGAATGTTTGCTACATGGAAAACAGTTTGAAAAGTTCCTCCATCTCCAGGATAGCAAACCGAATCGATTAATTCTAAATCCTTTATCCCTCTGAGAATCGCAAACTCTGCAGACTGTGTTATATCGGGTACTTTGAAAGGAACGCACTGTGGACGTATAGTGTATTATATAGCGGTCGTAAGAAGGGCGTCGCGACGCCCACTGCCATCAGCGATTGATCACTTGCCACGACAAAAATCTTACAATAGAGGATGAGGAGGTCCAGATTCCCGAGACTGAGGAGTCAAATGACTCGCGAGTCATGACTCACATTTTTAAGAGTCGACGAATATTAATGTCATTAGGAAAATAAATTTAAACGACTCTCTAGACTCGTATCGTGTCAATGAATGCATCAATCCTCGGGTCTTTCACCCAAGCAATACACACTCCTTCATTTCTCTGACGTCACAATTAGATCATCTTGTGATCTAAAGGCATGACTTCATGATCAGACATCATTAAAATTCCTCTCAGCTTGGTAATAATAATACAAGATTCTGGAATCATATGTCAAGCCTTTCTAACAAATTGTTCTATTTTTAGAAATCAGACAATCTTCTAATTACCGTTTATATTTCATATAACATCAAGGGCATGTTGAAATAATCAACTGATAATTAGAGACTTGAACCTTTAATAGGAATATTTAAATAATGCGTGCTTATTCACAATAAATTTTGACAAAACTCTTTTATATGTGTGATTTTGAAAATATGTAGCCTGTGCTCCCTTTGATTATTCATTGTGGATACTCATAAAGAATTTTTACGCATGAGTAAATTATTTCTGGCACCGCCTCTCTGAATAAAAATCTACTAAAATTGAGAAGTTTTGGTTATAATTTTATTTCAAAAAAATGAAACATTTATATCCGTATGGAAATGTTAGTATAAAATTTTCACTGATGTTCGTAGGGGGAGACATTGTAAAATATTATGGATCTTTTATGCATTCACAGAATGCTATTTCGATAGTCTCGTTTCCCATCTTTCACATCTTTCGATTGCATCTGAGTTGAATTTTCATGGTAAAGCGGGTCAAGAAAGGGAAAAATGAGTTTTTGATATAGTCATGTCCCTTCTTATACACCCCGTGTGCCAAACCGTTACCTCCCTTTCGTTTTACAATCAAATGAATAAAAAAACTGCATCACACTTCATGTGTGTTATTCAGATAATCGATTCTTTCGCAACATTTCCCTCATATTTACCATTTTTTAAATCAGCGAAGTTCGTATTTCAATTGACGATTCGGTTCAATTTTAAGTAATGCAAATTAATTAAAAATCAATTCCAATTCAAATCGTAGGTATTTGATTTAATTTTATCCAAAATTGTATTTAAAAAGTTTGAAATCAAAGTATTTTAAGAATTCAAAGTAACGTTGTTCAAATTCAAATAGACAACAAATAATGGAAATTAATTAGAACTTAAAAGGTTCAAAATTAAACTATTTACAGAATTCTATTTAACTTAGTTCTTATTCAAATTGACAGTCCAACTCAATTTCAAATCATGCAAATTAATTCGAAATTCAGAAGGTTCGAAATCGAATTGTTTGGAAATTTTGAAACATCGTAGTTTAAAATCAGATTGACAAGGTAGATCAATTTCCAATTATGAAAATTAATTCAAAGTAGATTCGATTTCGAGAAGTATTTAATTTCATTCAATCCGAAATTGGAATTCAGAAGGTTCCAAATTGAACTATTTGATAAATTTGAATTAACGTAATTCAAATTTGAATTGACGACTCGTTTTCAAATCATGCAAATTAATTAGAAACAAATTCGATTTCGAGACGTATTTGATTCAATTCTATTCGAAATTGGATTTTAAAAGGCCCCAATCAAATTCGAATTTGAACTCAGAAGGTTTAAAATCCAACTATTTGAAAAATTCGAATTCAATTTAAATTAGTAGTATTTATGCAAATTAATTTTAAATAAGTACGGATTTCAATCGTGCTTAATTGAATTAGATTCAACGTAGTTTGAATTTCAATAAACAATACGGCTCGATTTCAAATAATGGAAATTAATTTGAATTTAAAAGGTTTCAAATTAAACTATTTGCAGAATTCTATTTTACTTAGTTCTTATTCAAATTGCCAGTCCAACTCAAATTTAAAACATGAAAATTAATTCGAAATCGAATTGTTTGAAAATTTTCAATTTCAATTTCAATTTATTTCAACTCAGATTGAAAATACGGATCAATTTCCAATAAATTATGAAAATTGATTCAAAGACAATTCGAATTAAAATTGTATGTGCCTTAATTCGATTCAACGTATTCTTAATTTAAATAGATAAATGTATAGCGCAATTTCAAAAATTATATAAATTAATTCGAATTTAAAAGGTTTGTACTCGAACTGTTTCAACAATATTTGAATCAACGTTGTTTAAAATCTAATTGAAAGTACAGATCAATTTCAAATGATGCAAATTTGAATTGACGACTCGATTTAAAATCACGCAAATTTATTCGAAATGTTTTTGAATTCGAGATATATTTAATTTAATTTAATTCGAATTTTGAATTCAAAAAATCCAAATTGAACTACATATTTGAAGAATTTGAATTAATGTAGTTCAAATTTGAATTGACAGTATAGGGGTCGATTTCAAATCATGCAAATTAATTAGAGATAGATTCGAATTCAGATCGCATATAATTCAATTTGATTAAACACATGAATTCAGATTCAAATATACAACACGGCTCGATTTCAAATCCTACAAATTAATTAGAACTAGACTCCAAATTTAAAAATCAGAAGGTTCGAAATCCAACTATTTGGCAAATTCGCATTAACGTAATTTAAATTAAAACGTGCTCAAATTCGAATTGTCAGTATAGGTATCTCGACTTCAAAACATGAAAATTAATTTCAAAAAGGTTCGAATTCGAATCATATATATGATTTAATTTAATTAGAATTCGAATCGAAAAGATTCGAGAAATGGTTTGAAGAATTCGATCCAATGTAATTTGAATTCCAAGTGTTAGTACCTCGATTTCAAATCATGCAAATTAATTCAACATAGTCCTAATTTCAATTCTTGTCTGTTTCCATTTGAGTCGAATTCAGAAGTTTCCAAATCGAATTTTTCGACGAATTCGAGTTTGCGTAAAATCGTAATTAATATGGGTGTTACATAATTTAGTAAAAGGTGCAAGAGAATTTGGTCCCGTAAGTGTAAAAGATCCGAGAGTCGAGTGTAACTTGAAATAATTATTTTTGATTCAATTAGATTTGAGATCAAAACTTTCTGATTTGCACATCTCGGTTGTGATGGTAAGTTAAAACATCTTGTTTTCTCCGTATATAAATGGACTATTCCATTTAATTTTAACCAAAGGGTTCATAAATGAAGATATTGAGACTGTGTATAGTATGGGAAAGCATTTTCTGTTTGTTTGCCATAGTCGAGGAAACTTTATGCAAATTGACCAGATTGTTCATTCAGTAGAAGATTGTGAAAATAAATCTGAAGATTTTGCCAAATAATTCAAGGATATTCACGGTGTGTCCCATTTGGGAGTAATCCTTACTCTGCGTAGCATTTGACTCGGTCGAGTGGCTTACAATTCCGAGCTTCAAGTTCCTAACTAAACTTTTGTATTTTCACAGACATTATACCCGCTAAGACATGAGATCGGGATGTGGCCATTGCAGTGAAACTTAAATAATCCCGTTGAAAATTTGGCTTCTCCCTCGCGGTCCTTGCAAGATTATGAGGGGGTTAAGGGAGTTGAAAAACATCAAAGGACCTTCACTGCTCGAGCGGGTTCATATAATTTGCTTTTCGCTTCGATGGATTTCAATAGTATCGGAAATCTAGGTCTCTTTCCCCCCAAGCATCTCGTAGTCGACCCGCGCGGTAATGCCAGTCTACAAAGGCACAAAATTAGTTTCAGACGAAATTCGATTCTCTACGTCTGCGTCTACGTCAATGAAAAAAGCTCGCAATGTCCTTGTCGATCCGACCTGTCGATTCTTGCCACTTATAAAGTTCATTGAATGGCACTCACGACACTGAAATACGAGAACCAATCGTGACTCCAACTCTTCACGTAAATCGCATCCCAATCATCAATTAATTCTCCATTCAACGAGCCGTTTAAGAAAAGGTTTCGCACAATTTTAAGTGGCAGCTTTTTATCAACCATTCCTTTGTTTTACAAGCGTGGTGCGATTTTTTAAAGTAGCCGACAGAAATTGATTTTATTATCAATTTTTTATTGAAACTAGTGTAGATCCGTTCTCTCTAAATTTAAATTAGTTAAAAATAACTAATTATTAGTAAAATCGTGTCTGAGTTTTTGTTTTTGCAATTAGTTAAAAATAACTAATTATAAGTAAAATATGGCTAATTATTAGTAAAAATATAACTAAAAAATAGTTAAAATTTGATTAATTAAATTAGTAAACAGAATTTTACTAAAATTTTAGTAATTTTGACATAACCTAAAAATTAATTTGACTAATAATTAGTAATTTTTTACTAAATGGTTAGTAGAAATATAACTATTTCAATTAGTGACTGAGTTTTTGCTTTCAAATTAGTTATTTTTAACTAATTCAGATTTAGAGAGTATGAAAACTACTTTTATCGAAATCAGTTTACGAGAGACTTCTAGTAAATACGATCTAATAATGGTACTTGTTGAATTATAACATTTATTAGGAACAGAATCAACAGTATAACTCCAATTATTTCTGAATAAATCTCACCCAGAAATTTCTACAGATCGAGTTATTTTCCCTTTATATATATAGACTCTTTTCATAATAGGTTCAATTAAATTTATTACGATCATTTTTAATATACTCCTAATAATACAGATAGGTATAAGACCTATAAGTTCCTTATTTTCTTTAATAAACTTCACAGGACCACAAAAGAATCAAACTTTTTCCAAAACGAACCGGAATATGATTTTCTGACGTATTTTGATGCGCTGAACACGAATCTGAAATCGGATTTGCTTCATCATGTCAGGATTTTATTTAACATCAGAAAACATGTCTAATCAAACAATTAACTCCAAATTTTTGTTGATTTGTGTTCTATTCATCCGCCATTTTGAATTTTTAAAATCTGACGACGGATTCGTAATCAGCGACCCCACAAACCCTTATATACTGATTTACGTAAAAATCTAATAATTGTTAAAAAAAATTTCGTCATATTGCAACCACCATTTTGAATTTTCAAAATCTAACGACGGATTCGTAATCAGCGATCCCAAAAACCCAAGCCCACAAGAATTTTCAGTTACTTGTTTGAATTGACATGTTTTTTTAAGGTTAGAAAACAAGGAGCAAATCGGACTTCAGATTCATGTTCTGCGCATCAGTATTATACTGATATACTCGCTGATATATATATTTGACATATATAATATATGTCAAAAATTCATATTCCTGTTGGCTTTAAGAAAAGTTCGACTTTTTTGGGGTCCTGTGTTTTTAACGGCAATTTTGTTGCTAATTGCATTACCAACTTAAGGAGAAGGAATTATTAAATTACTATTTTATCAGTAATAATTAATACATTGTATGATCCAATAGAGGTATTAATCTTATACAAATACCTATTTTTGATCATTAGTCTCACAAAAGTATTTTAATTTTATCTAACTTGGAATAATTTCTCAAATAATTTTTATATTTGCTATAATATTTATTGGTACATTATGATCTACTGTATGAAGACGCATCACGTATTTAGAAATTCGTAGCTATACGAGCTTATTATACGTCAATCACAATTGTCATTGCTGTCTATAGAGGAATTAAAATTTTAAGATGATTAGCTACAATATCAGGATCAAAACTCAATTATAATATTACAAAATTGTTAGCTGTAGGATTTATTCTTTTATTTTCTCTAGTCTAACTGCTATCACCTTACCAAATAATTCTGTTCATGATGTACACTGTAGATCAGTTTCATTACTTTTTATAAATAGATTTTCTGTTATTGTCGAAATGATTAAAAGATTTAAACCTTTTTAAAATAAACTTCAATTCTAAATTTCGATCATTTAAAAGTTAAGAACTTTTTAACTCTGAGCTGTTGTTGATTGACAACCACTTGATCGATTATTCTGATTTCTCTAATATATAAAAGCGACCAGGATTTATCCAAGTTTTCCAAGGAAATCGTTTCTGATGCCTTTTCATGCGAAAGGATGTAAACATTCCTGACTTTCATCTCCTTGTGTCATCAATTTTCAAAGTTTTTAAACTCGCGACACATCGAAAAACTCAAGAAAATTCTTTTATGGAAATTTGAAGGATGAAGTTTAGTTTTCTTGGTCATTTCAATTTTAATCACCAGTTGCTCATTAATAATCATCATCTCTATTCTGTATCTCATAATAATATAGAAATTTCTTAAAAGTTTGGCCATTTTTCAGTATTTCAATTAAGAAAGTGGTTGTCATTCTTTACATCTTCCATAGATATGGATGTTCTGTAACATCGATGAATTGTCATTTATCAGGAGCTAAAAATTATTATCCATCTACAGAAGATAACTTTTTTTAAAATTCAAATCTCATTAAAAATTATTTTACGATAGAAAGAAGGAAACTTGTGTGTATAAATAGAGTTATTTTGATACTCTAATTTGGACACTCCAATTTTCATTCATGACGTGGTGAATAAAATATGGATCCTTGAATAAGTGGGATAATTATTCTCAGAACTCAAGTTCGAGGATATATTTTACACATTTACATTACTCATTCTCCGTCTACCACTAGAATGCCAGTGTATCTATATACAATTAAATTGCATAATAAGTTAAGTACTTACATAGACACTTGAAATTCTAGCTCCAGGGATTTCGAGTTTCACAACTATACATCTGAGATGGTGTTATTACAAGTGAAGCTAGGCGAAAAGCAATTAAACCTACAATAATTGTTACAGTATTCTATCCATTCATTTCGCGAGAAAATGAAAGAAAAATACGGCATATTGCAGTAGAAATAACGCACCGGGCGAGCATGTCTGATAAAACTGTACTAACACAATTTACAACTTCACCTGCAGGATTTATCTCTACAAATATCGAGCTGTAAAACTGAAACGATTATTCCAAGTTAAACTGATTATACAGCTTTAGATCTCACTTTGAAAATTTCAAATCGCTAAATATACATTCCGACTTTTGTGATAAACTGGTAATAGGTTATAAACACAATGCTTCTATATAGTTGGAGAACTTTGTCCAACTACAAGCATGTAACTGCAGGTGAAACACTCAGCAATATTCGTGAAATTATGGGATGAATGCGCGTTGTTATCTTAACTATTTCTCGCTCAGCTTATAGTTTAAGTGAAGATTCGCATGAAATTTACTTCAAGCTAAATGACACTAGGAATTTTTACATTTTCTCCCGAGGCGATGACATGGCATCTTATAAATATCATAAGTTAATGATAATCATTCTCTGAGTGAATGAAAATCACGCGGACAATCTTTAATAGTAACTTAATAGTATCTTCTTTAACAAAAGATTTGACCTTTAATCTAAATATAAAAATTTATCAAATAAAAACAATTACATGAGAAGTAATTTCAAAAAATCCGTGTAAATGCATTTATAGTAGTTTATAATTTAATATTTATATAATTAAGGAAGATGCTGAGGGCCAAGAAGGAAGGGCGCCGAAAATGAAATTAAGTCAATCGGTGCGTAAAGTCGACAGTACTCCCGGCTATTTCAAAATGGCTTCCCTTCTAAAATGGCGTTTTCAAGGGTAGTTAAAGCTGTCAGAATTAACATAATATTTGAACCATGAAAGTATTTGTTAATTTTATCATTGCTCTTTAAACTATTTTTATCCAGACGCTCGAACAAATTGTCAAATTAACCCACAATTGTTTAAATTACCAATTATTTAGTATATTAAAATGTAGGATGGTATAATTTTGTTTTTTGAGAACAGAATAAGTTGAAATGATCCCATCACAATTTCTTGTAGGAAGATGTAAAAAAGGATAACTAGAAATAAACACTCTGGGCGTTGATACGAGGCAGTGAATGTCAATTCCAAGTTAATGGTAAACGTGCCTCTTTCCAATCTGGAAATGGTGTTCCTTCTCTAGTTTGACTTTTTTTTTTACGACTGACACCTTTTCCAACAACACAGTGCTTTTTTGCAGGATACGAAAGTTCATCGTTGATGGCACACCGTGATAGGCAATCCATCTCGTTGGGGCCGTTCGCCGTTCGCTGACTCATTCGACACGTTCATTTAAAGAACTGCAATATACATTCAAAGCACATGTGGTACAATTTTTATTTCCCCTGTCATCCATCTTCATTCATTCATCTGTTCTCAACCCAGTTTCACTCGACTAATAATTAATTGTTACTCAAATTTTAACAACTTTTATACTCAATTTTTCATTTAAAAATCAAGATTTTAATTTTTCTTTCTCTATATTGGTAAAATAGATTATTATTTTAATTCAACTTCTCTGCATACACGAGAAAATATCATTATAATGCTATATCCTATATATCTAATTTAGCAAGAAATTGCTTATTAATCCATTAATGCCAGAAGTAATAAAAATCGTAGCCTTACTTTGGAATAGTACTATACAAATATGAATTTTTTTTTTATAAAATATGGGAATAGCGTTTCTTTACGTTTCTGGGGTCGCACAGTGGAGCAAAAAAAGGGTCCGTGGACAAATTAACATAGAGCCCACAAATATTAACCGATTTAAAAGTTTTTTTTTTTTATTTAAAGGTAATAAAATTCTGCATAAAGCCTCTGATTTTGTTTTTTTAAAAATAGTTTTCATTTGTTTATTTATTGTTAAAAATAAAAAAAATAAAAATTTTCCAATTTAAACCAGTTTAATTTTTTATGAAACGCAATATTTAAATTAGGAATGACGAAAAATGTTAAAGTAATGATTTAAGAACAAATTTTAATAGTGAGTTAATTGTTTAAAAAATGTTTGTATTTGTTATAAACAAATTAGTGGAAGAATGATATTTTTATGATTTACTTGATATTTATCAATATAAATCTATCTATTATTCAATATTTATAGCTAATTAGTCGTTAAAATTACAAAAATTATTATAAACAAATTATTTTGTTTATTGATAAACAAATTTTATAAACAATTCTACTTGTCCAATTCCTTATCATGAAATTATTGAAATTTTATACAAAATGTACAATATTATTGCTGCAGATTATTGAAAAAAGCAGAATTAAAATTTTTTTTTAAACATTTACATTGTTTAAACAATCACAAATTAACAAATTCATAGCTTCATTATTTTTAGTCTTACAGGCTTCGTTCTTTTTGCTTATTTCCTTAAATTTAAACTATTTTTCAAAATTTAAAGAAAATGTCGAGATGTAATAACTATAAATAATTAGTATTGTTATTAATAATTTTATAAACAATTTTACTTCTCCAGTTCTTTACTTCGAACTTAATGAAATCTTAAATGCAATGTACAATATTATTACTGAAAATAGTTGAAAAGAGCACAATTTAATTTTTCTCAACATTAACATTGTTTAAACAATCACTAATTAACAAATTCATAGCATCATTATTTTTAGTCTTACAGGCTTCGTTCTTTTTGCTTATCTCCTTAAATTTGAACTATTTTTCAAAATTTAAAGAAAATGTCGAGATGTAATAACTATAAATAATTAGTATTGTTTTTAACAATTTTATAAACAATTTTATTTCTCTAGTTCCTTACTTTGAACTTAATAAAATCTTAAATGCAGTGTACAATATTATTACTGAAGATAGTTGAAAAGAGCATAATTTAATTTTTCTCAACACTAGCATTGTTTAAAAAATCACTAATTAACTAATTCATAGCTTCATTAGTTTTAGTCGTACAGACTTCGTTCTTTTTGCTTATCTCCTTAAATTCCAATTATTTTTCAAATTTTTAAAAAAAATTGGCAACTATTAATAATTAGTATTGTTATTAATAATTTTATGAACAATGTTATTTGTCCAGTTCTTTACAGCAAACTTATACTGAAACTTTAAATGAAATGTACAATATTATTACTGAAGACTGTCGAATAATGTACGCTTTAGTCAATTTTCAAGTTTAGTAATGTTTAACCTTTATTAACTATGCATATGTGACTAAAAATAACCAAGCTTAATATTTGTTATCTAATAAAAGTATAAACAATGTTAAACTCGAAAATTGACTGAAATGTGCATTATTCGACAGTCTTCAGTAATAATATTGTACATTTCATTTAAAAAATCAATCAGTTTGCTGTAAAGAACTAGTCAAATAAAATTGTTTATAAAATTATTAACAACAATACTAATTAATAATAGTTGTCAATTTTTTCCAAAAAGTTTGAAAAGTAATTGAAATTAAAGGAGATAAGCAAAAAGAACGAAGTCTGTACGACTAAAACTAATGAAGCTATGAATTAGTTAATTAGTGATTTTTTAAACAATGCTAATGTTGAGAAAAATCAAATTATGCTCTTTCCAACTATCTTCAGTAATAATATTGTACATTGCATTTAAGATTTCATTAAGTTAGAAGTAAGGAACTAGAGAAATAAAATTGTTTATACAATTGTTAAAAACAATACTAATAATTTATAGTTATAAGCTTCTCAACATTTTCTTAAAAATTTGAAAAATAGTTCAAATTTAAGGAGATAAGCAAAAAAATGAAGCCTGTACAACTAAAAATAATGATGCCAAAAATTTGTTAACTAGTGATTGTTTAAACAATGCCAATGTTGAGAAAAATTAAATTATGCTCTTTGCAACTATCTTCAGAAATAATATTGTACATTGCATTTAAGATTTCATTAAGTTCGAAGTAAAGAACTGGAGAAGTAAAATGGTTTATAAAATTATTAATAACAATACTAATTATTTATAGTTATTACATCTCGACATTTTCTTTAAATTTTGAAAAATAGTTCAAATTTAAGGAAATAAGCAAAAAGAACGAAGCCTGTATGAATTTGTTAATTAGTGATTGTTTAAACAATGTTAATGTTGAGAAAAATTAAATTGTGCTCTTTTCAACTATTTTCAGTAATAATATTGTACATTGCATTTAAGATTTCATTTAGTTCGAAGTAAAGAACTGGAAAAGTAAAATTGTTTATAAAATTATTAATAACAATACTAATTATTTATAATTATTAAATTTTCTTTCAAATCTGAAAAATAGTTTAAATTTAAGGAGGTGAGCAAAAAGAACGAAGCCTGTACGACCAAAAATAATGAAGCCATGAATTTGTTAATTTGTGATTGTTTAAACAATGTAAATGTTTAAAAAAAAATTTTAATTCTGCTTTTTTCAATAATCTGCAGCAATAATATTGTACATTTTGTATAAAATTTCAGTAATTTCATGATAAGGAATTGGACAAGTAGAATTGTTTATAAAATTTGTTTATCAATAAACAAAATAATTTGTTTATAATAATCTTTGTAATTTTAACGACTAATTAGCTATAAATATTGAATAATAGATAGATTTATATTGATAAATATCAAGTAAATTATAAAAATATCATTCTTCCACTAATTTGTTTATAACAAATACAAACATTTTTTAAACAATTAACTCACTATTAAAATTTGTTCTTAAATCATTACTTTAACATTTCTCGTCATTCCTAATTTAAATATTGCGTTTCATAAAAAATTAAACTGGTTTAAATTGGAAATTTTTTTTTTTCATTTTTAACAATAAATAAACAAATGAAAACAACTATTTTTAAAAAAACAAAATCAGAGGCGTTATGCAGAATTTTATTACCTTTAAATCAAAAAAAAAAAAACTTTTAAATCGGTTAATATTTGTGGGCTCTATGTTAATTTGTCCACGGACCCTTTTTTTGCCCCACTGTGGGTCGCTCTACAAGATTCCGGGCTTAGATTTTACTTTTTTCCATATTCAAAACCAATATGGCGGCTTTTTTGCAAATAAAAATTAAAATATTAAAATTAATGAAACTTGGTACATAGGGTTTTTTTGGGTCGCAGATTACAAATCTGTTATTTAATAAATTTTTAAAATTCAAAACGGTGGATCCAATATGGGTGTACAAACGTAACAAAATTTTTGACAAAATTTATGAAACTTAGTACATAAGAGTTTTCGGGGTCGCTGATTCCTAACCGTTCATAATTTTTTAAAATATAAAATGGTAGATCTAATATGGCGGACAAAATACAAAATTGTTGCTTTTTTATGAAACTTAGTACATAAGGGTTTTTAGGGTTGCTGATTGCGAATCCAACTATGATATTTTAAATTTTAATATGCAGTTGACATATGGCAGTCGAGAATGCAAAATTTTTGACAAAATTTATGAAACTTAGTACACAGAGGTTTTTTGAGTCATGCATTACGAATCTCTTCATAATTTTTCAGAATTCAAAATGGCAGATCCAATATGGCGGAAGAGTTTTAAAAAAAGTAATTGGATTTGCTTGATACTTGATACTCTGTGGTTCTTGGCATTGCTAATTATGAATCTGTTGTTCGTTTTTCAAAATTCAAAATGGCGGATCTCATGTGGTGGGAGATTGAAAAACTCCGATTAATGATTTTTACAAAGATTTAAGCTTTTTTTGCATTTTAAGTCCGTCATATTGGATGCGCCATTTTATTTTTTTCTAAAATATCAAATTCGAAAATAAGTGACCTCAAAAACCTTCAAAAAACAATTTTTAAAAAGATTAAAGCACTTTTTTACAGTTCACGTCCGCCATTTTGAATTTTTAAATATTATCATCGGATTCGTAATCAGCGACCCCAAAAACCCCTGTATACTGTGTTTTATAAATTTTGGAAAAAATTTTGCATCTTTTCCGCCATATTGGATCCGCTATTTTGAATTCTGAAAAATTATGAAATGATTCGTAATGTGCGACTCAAAAAACCCCTATGTACCAAGTTTCATTAATTTTAATATAAAGCTTATAAAGATTGGTCCAACAGATTTTAATTTTGACTTTTTTTAACAATATCCGATATTTTGATGGCACTATCTTGAATTTATTTTCAATGTTCCAATTTAGTTTGTGCCAGGCGTTAATGGGTTAAAACGAGATCGGTATCTCAAATCTTATTTGTATAAGCAAAAAATTTATTTTTGGACCACTTCATCGAACATACTTGAATTAGTGAAAAACGGTGACTAACATTAAACACTTCTTTTAAAACTATGATCAATATCTATGAGTTTTTACAATTCTGTATCAAAATTCAATCGGGAAACAACTAATTGACAATTGAACAATAGCCGTTAAATTCGCTCTCTGATAAATGATTTGTAAATTACACACTGCATCAGGTAACTTTAAAATGGAAAAGATATTCAGGAAAATTGAAACAATTTTCAGTAAAATTGACCTTTGAATTGCGTTGATTTTTGACATTTAACAGAATCGGCAGTTTATTCAATAAGCCAAATTGGGATCATGTGCAATTAATTGAGATAGAAATAAAAAAAAAAGAAGATAGCGAAAAGTAAAATTTGTTAGTAGATAGGTTCATATTAAACCAGTGAAGATGAAATCAAGTAGAAAATCGGAGGGATCCCCATACTACGATGATACCACATATATATACCGTACAAGTTGCGGAGTCGTTTGGAAAATTCCTCCTGTCAACGATACTAGAAAGTGATTTTAAAAGAATCTCTACATTGCAAAAAATATTAGTTGAAATATTTGGATCAATTTGATGTTTCTGAAATTTCTTACATTTCTTAAATAGTTTCATATCTCACTCAGAGAAAAGTACTTTTGAAGCAATAAAAATTCCTCTTTACAGAAATAAAATTGCATTTATTTTAAAATGATTTTTGTTGCATCATAACGCTATGAGTTACATTTATATACATTTTTCTTTAAACTTTTTCCATAACAGGCAGTTCTAAAAAATAATCTTAATTCTTTTGTATTTAAAAATAAGAATAAATAATACAATTTTGTACTAAAATCTACAATTCTTGAGTTTTGAAAAAATGTGTATATTTCCAAAAGGGGATTTAGAAATTATATTATTATAAAATAATATATCATTGGAATCATAACTTTGGAAACAAACAACATTTATTTGTCGAAAAACAATATAAACTTCATTGTTGACATTTACTGGAAAGAATTCTTTTGATATGTCGCTAGTTTCTAAAGTTTGCAAATTGATGACACAAGGAGATAAATTCAAAACTTTAAAAAACTTATTTTCAACGATGGAAGAAATCACAAAACATACATACAAACAAACAAAAAAACACTTTATTTTAAAGATGGTTAAATTCTCAGGAAATTTGTAACAGTTTCATCACTATAGATAATTATTTTTACTCTTATATATTTTTCTTATTATTTGTATTAAAAAAAAACGGATTTTAGTTTATAATTAAATAAATTAACTCATTAAATTGGAATTTTTAAAGGCCTGTCATGGAATATGACGTCACTGATATAGGCAAAATTTGTCCGTAAACTTTTTCTAAAAATAATAAATATTTTGCCACAAAACTTTAACTTTGTAGAATTACTTAAAATATAATTAGAAAGGTTTGCTTGATCCAAATTTATTTAAATGTTGTTTTCTAATTCATTTTGTTTAAAATTCGCTAATTTTCAAAAATGTTAACAAATTAATTTTAAGGCAGCATTCAAACAAATTTGGATCAGACAGACTTTTCTAATGATGCTTTAAGTAATTCAAAAAAGTTGTGTGTCAAAATAATAATTATTTTAAGAGAAAGTTCACTGACAAATTTTGCTTATACCAGTGAAGTTATTTAACAAAATTTAGTGTTTTGTTTTATATGTAAAAATGTATAAAATATAATCAGTCTTTTTCCCTGTGTTAATTAAAAATTCAAAAATTTTAGGTCGCTGTTTTGAATCCGAAATTTTAAAAATTTATTTTTTGATACAAATTCGAATAGGCGACTCCTTAAACTAAATTTTAGTTTAATTAATCCATAATAAATTTTTTTTCAAATTTTTTTTTCAGACGCCGTATTTGTGTCGCCATTTTAAATTTTGAAATTAGGCCTGGTTTTTTGAAATCCTCAAAATTTATGGAGACGATATTTTGGGTTATAATATTTAAGGAATTGCTTTATTGTGAAAAAAAATGTATTTTATCCGCCTGTCCGTCCGTCCGTGATTCACAGCTATTAGCTACGCATTTTCGGTTCTTGGTTTGTTTTAATGTTTTTAACTAGTTTTAAACTAGTAATAGACTTATTCCTAATCATTTTGAACTAATTCCAAAATGTTCAAAATTAGTTTCTAACAATTCTGAACTGCTTCTAAAAACAGTTAGACTAACTGGAAATCATTTTTAACAAATTCTAAATAATTTTACAACAGTTCCAAGCAGTTTTAATCAGTTTTAAATCATTTTAAACTGGTCTTAAACAGTTTTTACCAGTTTCGAAGAGTTTTAAAGAAGTTATAAACAGTTTTTACAAGTTCTAAATATTTTTAAATAGTTTTTAACATTTTTTAAAAAATTTTAAGTAATTAAAAAGTTTTAAACGGTCCTAAACCAGTTAAAAATATTTTTCACAAAGCAATTTTTGCAATTGTTACGATTTTTCAAAAATAGGTTTAATTGTCTGCTTTCGATCTAAGAAGCAAAAATTATTATTGTTGAGCAAATATTAGGATGTATGTGTATTGTGTATGTATGTGTGTGTGACAACATTTTTTGTCGCTAGGATATCTCGAAAACGCTTTAACGAATTTTAATAAAATTTGGTGGTCTTATTTAACTTATAAATATCTCAATTTGGACACAAGGATTTTTAAAAATATTCAATCAATACTTTTTAAACACCATTTTTATCTTAAAAACTTAAAATGTCGTTTTTCATAACAAAAATTTCTGACTTAAAAGTTAAAATCTTTTAAATATATCATATAAAGACTCAATTTTTAAATGAATAATGAAAAAACATTTCTTCTAAATAACTAACTCTAACTTCTACTACAAGAATCAGCGAGTTTCATGTAAATTGTAACATTTCGCAGCTGCCGGAGCCATTTCGATTTCATGTCCTAGTTTTCATTGTACAGGAGCTTTACATATTCCTTTATCTTATAAATTCATACCTATCCAGAAATGTGACGAGAATATTCAGCATAATGCGGCGCACTCTTGGCGAGTAGTTTGTCTATTGTCATTCTCCGAAGCAGCGAGTGCAAGTGATTCTGACGATTAGAACTTTGCTCTCCGCTCTATACGGTGAAAGCTTTGCAGACCGATGGTACGTTTATTTAATTAAATCGCCATGACAAATACAAGGGACGATAGATGTCCGGGACGAGATTCGAATTTAGGGTAAAGTTGTTTGAATTATCAACTTCTGCAATTTGAAAATTCATTCGTCCCTGTTGCAAATTATAACAAATTTCTATCGACAAATTATGATTCTCTCGAAACAACGAACACATTAAATTTTATAAAAATATAATACTTCGTCATAAAAAATAAAATAATCGTGTTCGTGACAAAAAAGATTTTTTTTTCTATACAATATTATTGAATATTTAAAATTTTCTAAATACTTTAACAAATATTACAAGCTAACTAATTGAATTTGAACGTCTAGTCACTTTTATTAAATCTAAAAATGCCTTATTCGAAGCTTGCCTCGTGAATTATTAAAAAGTTTTCATAAAAGCTGCCTCGAATTTTCCTATTTCGACACAAAGTAGTTTATGAGATTGCTGAAGGCACTTAAAAATGAATTTTTTTACATTTTAGGAAGTCACGCATAAAATGTGTTCGCGATATCCCATTATTTTATGTTACTTTTACACCAATTTGTCATGAACCAACTAATTTTACTACCACCCTTTAAATGGCCGTTGGTTACATTTTTCATTATTTTGTGATGAGAGAGATAACAATTTGTTGTTACTCAATGAAAGCATTTCAAAGAAGCATTGTTATTTTACGTATACGAATTTTTATGAACTTTGTAAATTTTCAATAAAAATACACAATAACTTTTCTAAAAAAAAAAAAATATTGTACTTCTTTGTCTTTGAAAAGAGATGAAACACATTTTATTTTTATAAATATAAGATCGTAGAATGTTTAACTTCTTTGTCTGAAACTTCAAGACGAAAGCGACTTTTTAAACAAACAAAAAAAAATGTAAAACTTACACTTTTCGGATGAAACTGCGTTCGAAACTGAGAAAGCATATCCAACTAAAAGTTTTCCCTAAAGTTCTTTTCGTTTCCTGTAATGCTTTGCTTGTGTATTTAGAGACCTTTTGAAAAGAAACTACAAACAATTAAGGACTTGCAGTCTATTTAATTTTCATGATGCAACGTTTTCTAATCAACGAGAAACGAGAAGCAAATTACTGTCATACTTGACTATTTATTTATTAATTCTTTATCAAGCTTTTGAAAAATTAAGTCTAATTAAAATATTTGGAAGTATTTTTTTGTGAACATTTCGCTTCCTCGTAAGCAAAAAAATTTTCTTCCTTATAGAGGAAGCAATAAATTAATAATATAAAAGTTAATTGGAGAAATTATTAAAAAAAAAAAAAATTTTAAATGCAAAAAAAATGAAAAAACATAAATTACTTGATGAATTTTTTATCAATTATAAAAGTTATATAGGTCAATCGATTGGTCTTGAGATAAGAAATATGATTTTTTGTTCATTAAGTTGTATTTTTGGCTTAGAAAAAAAGTTTGCAAAAAGATTATTTTATAGATGAAAAAAGGTGCTCAAAAAAATGTCATAGGGTGTTTTCAAAAATCCTTGTGTCCAAAATTAGATATTTATAAACGTAATAAGCCATCCAAATCTTATTGAAATTAGTTGAATCGTTCTCAAGACAACCCGTCGACCAAAAAAGTTATACACACACACACACACACATAAATCTGGACATTTGCTTAAAATAAAAATTTACGCTTTTTAGATGAAAGTGAGTCGATTTAGACTATTTTTGGAAAATCCAATAACTTAACGATCACAAAGCTTCCTCTATGAGAAAGCAAAATGGTACAGTAGAAGTGATGCGTCAAAAAAAAACATTGAACTCAAAAATATGATTTATGATTTAAATTTTTTTATTATAAAAAGAAAAGACAGAATAAAAAATTTCTGATATATGATTAACTTTAATTAGTATTAAAGCGTCTTAAGTCCAAAAAGCAATATTATGTAAAATTTAGTGTATTTTTTATAATTTATAATTAACTTTAGAGGTTATGTGGAAAATTGCATTTTGCTTTCTCACAAAGGAATCGTGATCGTTAAAATTTTATATTTTCCAAAAACAGACTAAATCGACTAATTTTCATCTAAAAGCTCGAATTTCCATTCTTTAGCAAATGTCTAGATGTATATATATATGTGTGTGTGTGTGTGTTCAAAAAAATTTAGAAAGCTTTTAAGCTCATAAATATATCTAAATTTGGGCACAAGTATTTTTGAAAATACCCAATCATATTTTTTAAGCACTGTTTTTTACAGAAAAAATCGTTTATGCCAAAAATTTTTTTCATGTTAAAAATACTAGTTAATGAAAAAAAATAATTCTCCTTGTCTCAAAACGAATCGATTGACCTATATACAGTATACAATTCACCGAAAATTCTGATAATATTTCATGATTTTTCTGTTTTTTAACAATTAAAATTTTGTTTTTCTTTTATAACTTCTCTAATTTTTATTTTTTAACCATTGTTCCTCTGAAAAAAAAAATTCCAGATTAAAAAACACACTAATTGGTCTACAATAAAGTATATATTTCCCCGGATATTGATAGAATTAATGGCTATTTTTTATTTTTAACGAAATTGAAAATTTCCTTTTTTTGTATTATTTGAATCTATTGCTTCCTATATGAAGAAGCAAAATGTTCTTGAAATGAGCGTAATTTTCACCTAGTTTTAAATTTTATCAGAATAACAAAATGTGGATGTGTCCATTTTTGGCTGCTTCATCTTCAGTTAAAGTTAGAAGCTAGAAGACGGTTCTCGTAATTAAACTGCAGAATCACTATTATTATAATTATTTCAAAATAATAACCATGAAATTAAACGATTGAATGCATGAAATTATTAACAAATCAATGCAAATGAAAATCCATTAATGACACAAAGCAAAATTCATTTAGGAAGTAGATCGAGTGCTTGCGCATCGAATTAAAAATAGACATAGCAGTCGCGGTTACTAATAAATTACGATGATTTTGATGCTGCCACCGGAGAGACAATATTTCAATCGAATTATTCAATTATTCAAAAAGTAATTTCGCATTTCAATTACTGTCAGAATCGAAATTGCAATTAATTAGACGAACTTTATTGGATAAATTCTAAATTACTGTCGATTAGTTGAACTAATGAAAAAAAACACGATATGTACATTGTTATCTAAACGAGTTAATTACATAATTAACTTTTTATTGGCATTTGTTTACTATTCCTGTATATTAATTCAAGTTAGAAATCTTATTATTATCACATTTATTATTATGGGTCATCCAATGTGAAATGTAATGGAGTATAATTTAATATCCGCAATAAAAACGTTATTTCAAAAGCGCAAAAGTGCTCAAATAGACATTAATTAAATAAAAAAATAGTAGTATTAGAGATTTACAGAATAAAAATATGAAATGAGAACAAAAGTTCAAAATAGTGTAGATACATATGGAGAAAATTTGTTGACAACTATGTTCATTTCATGTACATTTTACTTCCACGCTAGCAAAAATATTTGTTTCTTCACAAATAAAGCAATAAATTTAAGATAATGCAAAAAATAAAGAGAAATATTCAATTTCGTACATAAACTCAGTAGACACAAATTTTAGTAGTCACAGAGAATTTTTTTTTAAATTCAAAAATACTAAATGCCTGTCAATCGATTCGTTTTCCGACAAGAAATGATATTTTAATTTATTAGGTTGCATTATATCAACATGAAAAAAAGTTTTGGCATAAAGCGATATTTTTAGATGAAAAAAGTGTTAAAAAAATTGATTCTACACATACATACACATATCTTGAATATCAATGCAGCACTTAATAATTCAAAATGGTAGTTCCAATAGAATGGATTAGAAATTTTTCTAGGTGATAAATATGTATGAAAGTTAGTATTCAGTGTTTTTTCACATGATGAATCTATCTATCGTCGAACTATAAATATTAAAAATAGTGGATCCAAGATGTTGATCCAAAATTTGTATATGTGATCAATATTTATGAAAATTTATATGCAGGGCTTTTTGTCTTATAGATTGTGAATAAAGTCAGATCAATAAAATTCAAGTAAAATCTAAATTCATATTTTACAAATATTTAATTTATAATGAAGGTATTTTGCATCAAAAGTAATTCAGTTGATAAAAAATCTATAAAGATATACGTGGAAGAAATAATAATAATAATAATAATAATAAAAATGTATCTCACCAAAAACCTTCGCTTTAAAAACAAAAATTCACCCGACAGAATCAGATTTAGACTGTAATTAAAGTTAAACGATTAAGTGCCGTACGTTTTAATTTACAAAGAAAATTTAAATCAAAATTTAATTGAAAATTCACTTTGTTGGAATCAATTCTACACAACTGATTCAATTTGCAAGTTCGACTGAAATGTGTTTTAAATTTTACTCTAAAAAGAATGGAATTTTCACTGTTTAGAAGATTTTAGAAACTTCTGTTATTTCCCTCAAGATTCAATTTATTAATTTTAATTCAAGTTAAGAAGTCATACTTCTTTTTTTGATGAAATATCTGAAAAGTCTTTTCATTGTGAAATATAATCGCTCGAGAAAATTACACCGTGCGTTCTTGCTCGTAATTTACTTTAGCCGAAGAGACGAGACTACGCGACGGAGCGTTATATATATAGTACGTATAAAGATACCTATACCTTGAAAAATTAGTGGCAAAATTGAATGGCAGAAATATTCTGATTGCTGACTACCGGGTCTTTCTTAAGTGAAGATACAAGTATTCACAAAAAGAGTCTGACATATTTTAATACACGAAAACGATCGACTCACAATATTTTAAAATATCCAGTTTATGTATGAACATTTTATTTTAATTATTTTATTTATTTATCAGAGTAACATAATTCTCATTTGCTCTAACTCTTATTTGCCTTAATTCTTATTTCATATAATTCTTATTAGGTCTAATTCTTATTTAGCCTAATTCTTATTTGATCTAATTCTTATTTAGCCTAATTCTTATTTGGCCTAAATTTTATTTAGTCTAATTCTTAGTTAGCCTAAATTTTATTTGGCTTAATTTTTAGTTGGCCTAAATTTTATTTGGCCTAATTTTTGTTTAGCCTAAATTTCATTTAGAAATAAAATCTAATTATGAATAGATTAATAAAAATGTAATCTTTTATTGAAGTCGAAATTAAATTCTATTATTTTCAATTTATTCTAAAATAAATTTTGTATGAAATAATTTTTAAATGCAATTTAAATGTTATAAGTATTTTTTAAACTATTATTCATAATTTTATTTTAATCAATTAGAGACCCTTCTATTCATTCATAATATAATCCAAAAATTAAAATTAATAAAATATTTGTTGTAAAATTAACCCTCAAAGGACTAACTGGGGTCCTTTGTTCCCCCAGATTTTAAACGTTTATATGAGATTTATATTTTAACAAAAACAGCTTTTATATAGTGAATTTTTCTCGTTTTTTATTAAGGAAGAAGATGGTGTCATTTATTTTTTAATACAATAAAAACAAATCTAAAAATATTGTAAAAACAAAAAAAAATCGGGCAAGTACGAGTTACACCCGTACGAAAATCTAGGGTTCCGTACATTTACGAAACAAAGATGTACCTTATTAACAAACAGAGAGCTCTAATTTGGTACACATATGTATTTTCACGTGTAGATTACAGGAAAATTATAGGGATTAACAGTCAAAACGTTGTCAAAAAAAGAAAAACTGCAAATTTTCGAAAAAAAAGTTTTTTCCTCGTAACTTTGAAACTATTTGAGCTAGAGGGCTAAAATTTGATACATTTGTATATTTTTATGTACAGATTATGAAAATTAATTAGAACGTACAAATTATGGAAATACTTCTACCTTCAAGTACATGAAACTTTTGCTTAAGGGTACAGGCTTGTATTTCATATAAATAACATAAAAATCAAGAATTTTTTTTTTTAGGGGGAGGCCCTGAAATTTTTATAGGGTTTAAGGGCTTATAACAGTTTTGATTATAGGTCCTGTGACAGCCTTGATCAAGCCTGGTATAAGATTAAAAATTTTTTTTGGTTTTTTCATAATTTTTCAATTATTTTGAAAAAAAAGTGATAACAATTTTCAATTGCGTTTTATATCGTTTTTTAAATTCTGAGTATACAAATAAAAATTTTATTGGTTTGAGGGGTACTGTAGGACAATTAGGGTGAGCTCTAAGCATAGGGGTCTAAACGACTTTTTGGCGTATATACGCTAATTGAAATCAGTGGTATACTTATAGCTTTGAAACAGTGAAATTTCGCTTTTTCATATTTAGAGAGGATGCATTTTTAAAAAATAAAAAGAATAAAATACTTACACTTTAATTTAAAAACAAATACAATTTTGCAAACAAAAGATTTTTTTTTAAATTTTTAAATGTAAAAAAATATAGTTAGAATTGATCGATCGAGTTCAAAAATATGTTGTAATTTGTCCCTTTGAAAGACCTATAATTTCGTAAAAAAACATTTCTCTAACTATTTTGGTTTACGAGATTTATAGAGCCAAACGTAATGTTAACATTCCTCTATGAGGAAACAAAAATAATAAAAGTATATCTATTATACCTGAAATTTGTAAACGCAATAGAAGTTTTTTAAATTCTTGTAAAAATTCTTTATTTATTTTCACGAAACTTTTCCAACTGTAAATTTTTACCTATCTATGAGTCTTGTGGAAAAAATATCCTTTGATAAAAAATCAATTGATTTATCTATATAAAGTAACTATTTTCCAGGAAATTAGCAGTATTAATGGTTATTTTTGGCTTATCCTAGAGGTAAAGTTGGGATAGTAAAGATTTTCTATTTTCGTAAAATAGGTTTAATCGACTCTTTTTCATCTGAAATGCATGAATTTTTATTCTTATACCCGGGGATGTGTATGTGTACTTTTTTTATCGTCAGGATTTTTCGAGAGCATTTAAACGCGAACACTGAAAACTTTTATGTATTAAAATAATCTGCAGCTCGATTGTTTTAAGTCAATTTCAGATTATTTAAATTCCATTTGGTATAAAAAAAAGAGCGTTGCAGGTTAATTTAATCCAAAAGAATTTTCTGTGAAATTAAATAAAATTTGGTAGATTCATCACAAATTATAATTTTTGTTTTATTTTTACTTTAACTAATTAATTTGTTATT
The DNA here is from genome assembly GCA_037103525.1 of Ganaspis brasiliensis. NCBI lineage: Eukaryota > Metazoa > Arthropoda > Insecta > Hymenoptera > Figitidae > Ganaspis > Ganaspis brasiliensis. The sequence continues at coordinate 2,529,339 of JAZKLR010000040.1, read as the reverse complement.
TACCAAATTTATTTTAAAATGTAACATTACTGTAATGGTGTCAACGACGAAATACCATTTGATGGGTTTATCAAATTATGTAGTGCCATAAATCGGATCAAGTCTATTGAACGTTTTAATCCTCTTGAGTGATGTGAGTATAGGCTGAGAGATTTTGTTAATTCATTTTTGGTTATGGTCTCAATTTGGCATTATTTCAATTGGTAATTGATAAATATAGAAATTTATTGGCGTTATTTGAAACAAAAATCGATTTAAAAGATTTGATAAACGAGGAAAATTAATTTGGTGTTATAATTGGTTTCGATTTAGCGACAAGGTGAGAATAATTTCCGAGGCAATGTGAACTTAAGATGGGGTTTTCATATAGTCTAGGTCCCGGAAAATCATAAATGATGAGACGACAAGAAATATTTTGAAGGAATTTCAACAACGTTTCAGCTCACCTTACTCTCTAAATTCTTTGAAGAGAAATTTCTTAGATTGAAAATTAAAACATTTCAGTTATTTAGTAAAGTTAATCAAACATTTTGCACAATTAGTGGACTATTTTGTCTAACTAAAAGTGTGATTCTATTCAGTTAAAAAAACTTTTATTAATGAGAAAAGTTTACTTTACGTGAAGAATTCTTTTTTTTCTTTCTTACTCTTAAAATAAAACAAAACTAACTCTTTTCAAAAGAATAGGAGCCAAGAGAGACAAGGGAACAAAGAACAGAAGAAAGTCAACCCCTTAAACTAATAATCGTTCATTTTGATGCTGTAATCTTTCTCTTTTCGCTTTTTCTTGATAGCGACACCCTAACAACACACCACTAATTTAGTAAGTAGCTTACAAGAGTATTTCCTGAAATCCGGTTAGGAACAGGAACAAATATGACTCACGGAGACGCAAAGGGTTAATTACGACGTGAAAATGTTTAAGTGGGAGCTAATGAACCCAGGCTATGTTTTTGCTCTCTTCATTTTTCAGCGGTATCCACTATTATTATTTTTATTAATTCGCAACACCTGCTGTGGTGTTATTACTTCCTCCGTCTGGGAGAAATAAACCAGTGAAGCGAGAAGCAATAAATCGCAGGCGACACCCGCCAAGGCTGTCATCCTAACTACGCTAAAGTTAATCACCCAATTACAAACTCTCCAGGTGGAAAATCTTTTGCTGAATTCATGAAGCTTTTAGAATTTACATGATTTCAGTGTCGTCGTTACGCGCATCGTCATGCGCCAACGTTTTCACGTCCAAAGACTCTCGCGATGTAGAATCTTGAAACCGGTGTGCGCTTCTTTTAATGAGTGGTACAATTACTAAGGATAAAAAGTGCCTTTGAGAAAAAAGAGTTGTTAGGTTTCTTGCAAGGAAATGTGTCGTTGCTATTTTCCCGAGAAAGTTTCGTTTCCGTGAGGAAAAGCGCGAGTAAAATTAGGTTTTAATTAATTTAAAGCGTCATGAAAATAAATTTTATAAAAAGAGAGAAGAATATTTATTCATTAATGAAGAAACGTGAGAGATTTTTTTAAAAAACGTTTTCTTTATAAACATCTGTTTTATAAGGTTTTGACTAATAAACTCTTTTCAAGACATTTCCAGTGTTAATAATATCTTTGTTCAACATTTTTATTGTAGGAAGGATGTTTTTTTTTTTAATTAAGAATCTTGATGTTGAAAATTAACTAATTGATCATTATTTACTTGTTTACGTCTACAATGGACTATAATTTGTATAAAGAGAATAAAGAACATTAAAATTTCTCACCCCTGACCTCGAATTTTCTCTGATAAAATGAAATGAATAAAATTTTTGGGTTTATTGCTTCCTCATAGAGGAAGCTTTGTCATAAAATTTCTGATTTTCCAAAAATAATCTAAATCGACTCATTTTCATCTAAAAAGCATAAATTTTCATTTTTAAGCAAATGTTCAGATGGATGTGTGTATGTGTGTGCATTTAACTTTTTTCTCGCCAGAATATCTCGAGAACGCTTCAACGGATTTAAATAAAATTTGGTTGGCTTATTAAACTCACAAATATCTAAATTTAATCACAGGGATTTTTCAAAATACCCAATCAAATTTTTTGAGCACCTTTTTCATCGAAGAAACTAGTTTTTTGACAAAAATTTTTTCCTGGCTAAAAATTCAATTTATTAATAAATATAAAAATCATATTTTTTGTTTCAGAATGAATCAGTTGATCTATATAAAGTACATCATTCACCAAAAATTCGCGTAAAAATTTATAATTTTTCTGTTATTTTACATTTAAAATTTTTTTTCCTTCTATAACTTCTCTAATTTTTATTTTTTAACTATAGGTCCTGCGGAAAAAATATTCTAGATTGAAAAACTAACTTACTAGTCTAAAGAAATTCCACATAAAAATTTTGGGGTTTATTTCAATTGTAATGAGAAGAAAGGAAAAACAATAGAAGATTGAAGGTGTTTTAAGTGGTTTTTTTCTTGAATTAAAGGTTACAAAAATGAGAAACGGGGACATATAAGTTTTTAATTTCTTGCTAACCATATAGTTTATAGATCGTACTTTAAATATTCAAAAACTTATTATTTCTAGTTGGCTCAGACTTTTTAAAAATTAAAAGAATACAAGACTGAAATTTCCGAGATATTTCTGTGTATTATCGGAATTTTTTTTACAAATTTTCGGTTCTTTTTGCAAATTCCCGGTTTTTTAAAAATACTAAATTCATGTGAAATCCTTAGATTTTGTGAATTGTTAAAGACACTGTTCTGACCGCTCAGAAACTTTCTTAAATACATAAAATTTAGATGTAAGTATATTCCTTTAATTTTAAGTATCGTACTCAATCTCTAACTTTGTTGCTTATTTCTAGATTTGCGATTTTTCCAAGTATGTTTTCATATTATTTTTACCAGAATCATTTTCAAAAAGCTGCACTTACTCGAATACTCCAAATAATACAAACAAATTGAACTCACCTGAAACAAAAAATAAATATTACAAATTTTTAAAATGATATTAAATGTTTTTAAAAGTAAATGTAAGTAAACTATATCTAGATAAAAGTAGGGGAATGTCTTAATGAGTGGAGCACCATTTTGATAGAAGTCTATAAAGTTAGTTTGAAAAGGAATTAAAAGAACTTATATACTTAGAGTTGGTTAGCTAAAGGTGTTAGCTAACGATTACACACAGCCAGATCTTTTTATAACTGTTTTGGAAAAATTTATGATTGATTTTCTGAAACACTTGTTTTTGGCCCTAAACAATTTTGCATTACTGAGTGGGACACTCGCTAAAAATCTAGAATATAAACACTTATCCGATCCCTTTGTAGGGTAAATATTAATCTCTACAATTAACGTCAAAGTAAAAACCATCCAAAGAAGTAGATGATTTACAATTTACTTCAACTTTTTTAAACTCATCAAAAAACTATTTCGATTGTTTTCAAACACTTTATTTTTCCAGCAGTTCACCTGATAATATATAAGAAAATATTTTCTTAAGAAAGGTACTAAAAACTGTTTCGCTATAACATTTAACAGTCCGAAGCAATATTTTACCATTTCGATTGCTTTTTCATAGAAATATGGGATGTGGCCATCTTATTAAGATGGCCCATTCCTTATGACATTCCCCATACTCAAATACGAATTTTTTAATGTTAAATATTTTAATGTTAAAGAATTTTAATGTTAAGAATTTTAATGTTAAACTTCATAAAGACATATATACTTATGCTGTTTATGCATATAATTCTCGTAAAATAAAAAATTAATCGATTCAGGGAAAATAAATACAGATTCGGATAGCTCGAATCTGATTGGTCAGCCTTTTTAGAAATATTTGCAAGTTTACCGTCATTAATCGTTTATATCGAAAATCTCTGGGCATTCCCGAGAATTGCGGGAAACTCCTGGAATTTCCTTGGAAATTCCTGGGTACTCTTGGGCAATTCCTGAGAAATTCTTGGGAAATCTCTGGGCCTTCATGGGAAATTCGTGAGAACTCCTTGGAATTTCTTGGAAACTGCTGAGAATCCCTTGAAAATTCCTGGGAACTCTTGGGAAATTCCTGAGCATTCCTGGGAATCCCTTGCAAATTCCTGGGGAATTCGTGAAAAATCCTTGGTCATTCCTGGGAATCTTTTGGTAATCCTCTGAAATTCCTGGGAACTCTTGGGAACTTCCTGAGAAATCAGTGGGAAATCCCTGCAATTTCTGGAAAACTCCTGAGAATCCCTTGAAAATTCCTGGGAAATTTATGGAAAATACTTGGGCATTCCTGGGAAATTTGAGGAAAATCTTTGGGCAATCTTTCTGGGAATCCAGAATTGGGAATTCGTGGGAACTCTTGGGAAATCCCTGGACATTTCTGGGAAACTCGTAGTAATCCCTTGAAATTCCTGGGAAGACTTGGGAAATTGCTGAGAAGTCCGTGGGAAATCGCTGGTCATTTGTAGGAATTCCTGGAAAACTCCTGGAAAATCCCTGTCAATTTCTGGGAAACTCCTGAAAATCCCTTGGATATAAATCCTTGGTTATTCCTGAGAAATTCGAGGAAAATTTTTAGGCATTTCTAAGGCTCTTTCCTAGGCAATCCTGAGAATCCCTTGGAAATTCGTAGAAAATCCTTGGGCATTTCTGGGAATCCATTCGAAGTTCGTGGGAACTCTTGGGAAATCCCTAGACATTTCTGGGAAATCGTGGTAATACCTTGAAATTCCTGGGAAGTCTTGGGAAATTCCAGAGAAATCCGTGGGAAATTCCTGGGAAACTCCTGGTCATTTCTGGTTAAGTCCTGAGAATCCTTTGGAAATTCCTGAGAAATTTGTGGAATATCGTTGGGCATTCCTGGGAAATTCGGGGAAAATCTTTGGGCATTTCTGGGAATCCATTGGAAATTCCTGGGACCTTTTGGGGAATTCCTGAGAAATTTGTGGGAATTTCTGGGAAACTCCTGAGAATTCATTGGGAATTCTTGGGAACTTTTAAGAAATCCCTGAGCATTTCTGGGAAACCCCTGGGAATCCCTTGGAACTCTTGGGAAATTCCTTTAAAATTCATGGAAAAATCTGAGATATTGGAGGAAAATCTTTTGGCATTTTTGGGAATTCAGTGGAAATTTTCTGGGAACTCTTAGGAAATCCCTGTGAATTTCTGGGAAACTCCTGCACAGTTAAGAATTTTGTGTATATTTAACACAAATTAAATGTCCAAAACGGTCCACTCAAAATTTGTGTTAAAATAACACAAACTATATGTTTATTTAACAATCGTTTATGTTAAATTAACACAATTTTCATGTTAAATTAACACAATCTTTGTGTTAAATTTAACACAAAGAATATGTGGACCGTTTTTTACACAAAATTTTTAACTGTGTGGTAATCCCTTTCAGATTCCTGAGAAACTTTTAGGAATTCATTCGAAATTCCTGGGAACTCTTGGGAAATCCCTGGACATTCCTGAGAAATTCGTGGAAAATTTCTGGGAATTCCTTGAAAATCTTGGAAACTTTTAGGAAATCCCTGAGCATTCCTGAAAATTCTTAGAAAGCTCCTAATTAGGTAATGCCTTATAAATTACTGGGAGTTCTTGAGAAATTTCTAGGAATTTTTGGAAAATCTTTAGTGATTTAGTATAAAACCAGGGATAATTAAATTTATTTAACTCGCTGTGAGTCTGCTTTTCGTACTGATTTTTTTAACAGAAAGAGAAAAATTATTTGCTTCTCTGTCTTCCAAAAACTATTCCCTCTATTCCGAGGGAATAATCTGACAACAGATTTACTGATTCATCAGCCAAAATCAACAATCAGTGAAATTCCACTAATTCAACAATTCATCAGCCGATACAGCAGTGTAATTACATTATTAAGCAGACATTTTAGGCGCTATATTGACAATAGAATTTTCTCAAATGTATCTCCGCCCTACATAAGGTAATAAAAATCGTGTCTTGTTCGTACTTTTGTTCAATCAGCTACTCATAATTAATTTAGTTAGTGGAAACGACTCCTTGGTGGTAGGATCACAGTCTCCATTATTATTTCAGTTGAACATTCGTCCTGCGAAATTGTTTCGGGGTCGAAGCGAGCGACGTGCGTCAAACTTTCCTTTTTCTACGAGCGCCAGTGGAATTCGAAGGAGACATCGTGAAAATGCATCATTGATGAAGTCCGTATGTGCTTTGCGATACTTGGGACACCAGTTCGGGGCAATCTCGAACAATCTCGTACGGCAATTCATCAGAATTAATCCAACGTTGATACTCCCCTTTCCATCCTCACCCGTTATTACAAGGCGTCGTCCCACTTGCAGAGAGAGTAGCTGGCCTGCATGTTTCATGTCGAGGAATCAATGTTTTTGCATAATTCAAATCTAATGCAGACCTCTTGGCAAAAACCCTCGCATCTTTTCTCGTGGTTCGTCCTCCTTGCCTCGCTGGCTCCAACTTTAATGTCCGTCTTTTATTGCAGTATGCTATTCTTCTTCATGCTAACCTTAATGTTGGACGTGAGATAAGCCTTTTCCGCATAGGTGTATTTTTACTTTCGACTTTATCACGCGATCCCTTCAACAAATCCACCAAGTTTTGTATTTTAAGATTTCCTTTTTTCATGTAAATTTTTAGGAAAATTTTTAATTATGCGTGTAATTAGCAGCGTGTGTGTATAATTTTTTTTTATTATTCTTCTAATTTTATGATCTATTTTGTACTCAAACGAATTCTAATGGTAATCGTTAGCATCTTGATGGTACCCATCTGTTTCCCATTTCCTATGCAAGATTAAATCTGTACATCGGTGAACACATTCTATTCCTCATCAACTATTCTATTATTTGACAAACAGAAAACATGTTATTCGACTAAATAGATAGAAAGTAAAAAAAAAAACAATGGAAGAAAACACAGTCAATCTGAGTTCAAAATTTAATTATAGTTGAAAACGTTGTTATTTGACAGACTAATTATACTAATTAAAATCAGTTAAAACTACTACTAATTTTTAGTCATTTATTACTAAATCTTCAGTAAAAAATGAAAACAAGAGAATGACTTAACGAATTTTTATGAAACTTAGTACTAGGGGGTTTTTCGGGTCGCTGGGTACGAATTTGAAGTCAAATTTCTAAAATTCAAAATGGCGGATCCAATATGTCCGCATTTGAATTTTTTCAAAATTTCTAGCGGCTATATTGGACCCGCCATTCTGAATTTTTAAACTTTGATATCAGATTCGTATCCAGCGACCCCAAAAACCCCTTAGTAACAAGTATCTCAAAATTTTGTTGACATCTGAATATTGAAAATTTGGAAATTTGACTTCAAATTCGTACTCAGCGATTCGAAAAAACCCGTAGTATCAAGTTTTATAAAAATTGAATAATTATTAGAATTAGAAGTGGCTTTTGAAGTTTGAGCCCACTTTATGATATTTCAGCAGCACAGTCAATCAAGGGGTTAATAAAATAGTGAAATTCAATTAAAAATTAGTGAAATTTTTCACTAATTCAAATTTAGAGAATTGTAAGTAAGATTAACAACATTGGGAGTAATAAAAGAAAATAAAGACGAACAACAATGAAGCAATTTCAACAGTAGGTGGATGAGTTGTAAAAAAAGGTATTCGTCCATCTTCACTGCTACAGCTTTTATCCTGCAGAAAAAACCTGAATCAATTTTTGATGCAACTGTAATCGAGAAATTTTAGGTAATTTTTTAACCCATTAATACACGCAAAGAAAATTAATTATAAATTTCATTAAAATGTTTTATAATTTAGGGAAAAAGTGCCAGAAAGCAAAAATTTCAAACAAGAAATTTTACGCTTTAGAAAAACCATTCGAATCATTGCTATGTTATTTTAAACTTTAATACAGTCTGTAGCAAATTTCATATAATTATTTTAAAGTTTGAAATTATCAATTTGAAATTTTCTCTTTTTCATCCTTTTTCCCTAAATTGTAAAATATTTTTATAAAATTTACAATTAATTTTCTTTCTGGGTACCTAAAACATGATTTTTTCTTTTAATGATAGAACGTCCAACGTCCTTCCGGCAGGACAAAAAAGCCTTCCGCGAGTACGTACGAAATCGCGTTATAAAATTACGATGGATTCAGATAAACAAAAAGTAGTAAATATGGTTGGAAAGGTAAAGAATCAAGCTTTCAGCGCATGTAAACATGGAACTTGTAAATTCAAACCCCGAAGCTTGGTAGCTAAAAGAAGTTAAATTTTCCAAAAATTCACATAATTTTTAGTCACAAAAAGACGACGCGCGGTACTGCCGGCAGGACGTTTTCGTTTTTTTAAAAAGACTACCTAGCCCTTGTACATAAATTTAAAAAATCGATATTTACGTCATCTGAAAGCTTGTTTCATTACCTAAAAAATCACATATTCATTTTTATACTTATCTGCTTCCATATTGATTTTATAGAGCGATTTCCGAGGGAGCCATTTACCACCGGCCGCCATTACGTTAGTTATAACAATATTTACAAAAGTAATAATAAACTCAATTCCTTTGATGATAAAGATGATGAATTATGTTGATAATGATGATGGCGATGATGATGATGATTATTATATGAAATTAAAATATTTTTTCACAAAAATGAATTGTCCTTCCGGAAGGACGTTTACTGTGTGAAAGCGCGTCCTACCGGCAGTACGCAGCCTCGGACGTTCTATCATTAAACTATGTTGTTAAACAAACAAAATCCAATATGGTTGTTGTACAAAAAAAAAATTAATTCTAAAAATGAGTTAAAATTTCAATACTACCTCCTGAAACTTAACTTATTTAAAATTCTACAGATCACAACGAATAATTTTTAGTATATTTAAAAAAAATCTATATTTAAGAGTGTCTAAAAACCCAATTGTTCAAAATTAAATGTAAACCGTCCTATTTTTAAGAAACAAAGGAAATATACAATTATAAAACTCGATTTCCTTTAATTATTATTCCAATAATTAAGGGATAATTACTTCCGTTTGACATTTATTTCAATATTTTAATATTATTAAGCTATTTTTGCTGCATTGGAAATGCTTTATCATGTTTGTGCATATTAACTTTATTATTAAAATAGAATTCTGGAATTCTGTTTTTAAATTGAACCAGAGTAATGAGTATTAATTAATAACAGAGCTGTTAACGAAATTAATTAATAAAAATCTTAATAAATAATTCCGCTCACATTAAAAATATTAAATAATATTTAACAGGCTAGAGAAATGCTAATAATGCAACCTAATAAAAAAAATCCTATTCCTTGTCTCAAAACGAATTGATTAACCTACACAGAAAAAACGATATTCTTATTCTAAGAAACACTTCTTAAATAGGTACCAAGAATATTCCCCACTTAAATTAAGTGGGAAATTTTCTTACAATAAGAATATTACTCTTATTGTAAGAATATTTCCTACTTACTTTAAGTGGGAAATTTTCTTAATAAATAATTCTTTTGATGGCCTGTACTGGTTTAATATTGATAGCTTTTATTTCAAGTCAACGTTTCGGTTGGGATCCCAACCCTTTTCAAGACTCTAATTGCGCTGACGAAAACATTCCAATGGATTTATTATTATAATTTGGATATAAAATCCAAACTATAATATATCAATGTTCATTACATTTTGATAGAATAATGAAACTTAAAGAAAAAAGAAAAAGTATTCACTTATTCAGACATAATCCATGAGTGGTAATTTTCTTAATGATTATTTGTCTGATTTCTTCTTAAATTTATTGTAATTTTTGTTATTCATTTGTTTCAAACCATTAAATAATCTAGCTATTTAATAATAAAATAATTTTATATCAGAAAATTAATTATTTAAGAGTTCTGTAAAATACTTTATTAATAAAACACATAATTTTAAAAGAAAGAAAAAGATAAGTCACTTATTTTATTTATCTGATTAAAAAAAGATTGGAAATCTAATTATCGTGTCCCACTTATTGGACTTGTAAAATTGTTTAAAATATTTGAAAGTTAATTATAATAAAAATTACATGAAATCTGATAATGGTGAAATACTAAAAATATTGCTCCAGTAAATCGACATTTAATTATTTTGCAAAATAATTATTAATACTTTTAATTTTCTTGTTTTTGAGATTAATTTAAAGTATATTGAATCAAAATATTACAGATTAATGGTGAAAAAACAATAAAATGATAATTTATTTTAAAATGTCAATTTTAAAACAAAATGTTTTGTATATTTGAAAAATGTCAATTACTTAAAAAAATTCTAGAAACACAAATTAAACCAAAAGAAAAAAATATTTTTTTTGCTTTCTTATGGAGTAAGCTTTGTATATTCTTTTAAATTTACAAATTTTTTAAAATGCTTCAAATTAACTTTCTTCTATCTAGAAATGTGTCAAATGTCCGAATGTATGTGTATGTCTGTCTATCTGTGTGTTTGTATGGATGTATTTTTTCTTGTCAATACGATAACTCAAAAACGGTCTAACAGATTTTAATAAAATTTGATATGGTTATTTTTACAACTATAATCTGAAATCAGACACAAGGGTTTTTAAAAATAACCGTTAAAAAATTGTATTCAATTTTTATTTTTTTAAAAAATTTGCCTTTTGTAAAAAAAATTTCTAATCTATAAGTTCAACTTTATATATGAAAATCGTATTTTTTTAGATTATTTGAAAAACTTTAGTTAATCTGGTTATTCTGAGTTCGGATTCAGCGAAGAAAAATACACAGGAATAGTCTCGGACAAAAACTTTTTTTTAATTAGGGCTGCTATTTGTAACATTAAATTAACCGTTTATAATGCCAAATAAATATATTTATTTATTATATAATTTAGTAAGCAACTAATTTGTTACAATAAGCGATTTATTTATTATAATAAGCGATAAAGGGGTTGAAGAGTGGTTTAATTAATATAGCGAGGCATAGATATAACGATAAATGACTGGAGGTTGTAGAGGGTTTCTAGCAGATTCATCGATAAGCTGCGATCTGAACACGATGTCGACGAGTGGAGTTAATTAAACGTTAATTACATCCATTTTCCGGCGAACCAACCGACACTAACGAAATTGGCTACCCCCGTGGTAAACCGATACTCTTCCGTCTTCGTTATTTTCGATGCCCGTCAGTCGACTCCACCCCGCCTGACGCTATTTTAGTTCAATAACTCCTTCTATTTTTTATGTTCCCGCGATGAAAACCTACAAGGCTGACAAGAAAAATGGTATTTTCTACTGCCTCCGACAGCTAAATTAACTACTTTTAAAAGCAGCAATGACAATGACAATCTTTTCAACTTTTAGTTATCCACTTTTTTCTGTATAGGTCTATTTTTCAAAGGCCCTTTTAATTTACTTTATACTTGCGTCTGCGAATCTGACAAAAAAAAAAATCTATTGTCACTATAATAGCAGATTAACCAGTTCTTTTATTTAACGCAATCACAAAAGAATTTATCAATTCATTTAAAAAGCAAATCCTTTCTGAGTAAAATTTATAATTCATTTATTTGTTTCTCTATCGTCACACATAAAAAAAAAGTAAAACCCTTTTGTATAAAATTTATTTTCAAGATAAATAAAATTATAAAAAACTGAATGATAATATTATGTGTATTATTAAGTTAAGCTGCTACGAAATTGTATCCAGATTGAAGTTATACAACAGTCTGCTTAAAATTACACCAAAGAAATTAATGTTTCATGAACAGAATAAGCTCTCTGCATACTAATTAATAGTAATATTATTTTTTTAATAGTTATATATAGATACATACTATTAATTAAATATGCAATGGAAATAAATCCACAAACAATATTAATGATTTATGGTTCGAAATGTGTTGCTGAAATAATAATATGATTAATAGAGAGAACTTAAATTGGAAGTTACGTGCAATAACTTCAATTTTTTAAAACAACTTCCAGAACTTAAACTCACGTGTTACAATATTAATAAATTTCTATGAGAAGATTAATTGTTGACGTTTTGAGGACAACAATGAAAATATATTTAGGGTGTGTAAGTTTAAAGGAAGGGACAGAGAACTGAAATTGGAAAAATTGACGAATAGCCATGACTAGTTATTAAATTTCCCAAATGACACATGTCACGTGATACAAATAATTTTCTCATTCGTCACGATTATTATTAAATAAGTTATTGGAAACTATTAAAAGGACAAATAAGAATAATTGATGGATACAGACAGATTAGACCACCCAACAGTAGATAGTACAAATTTTCAACAGGTGTAATTATTTTAGGCTGAAGTAATTAATAAAATGTTTAACAATAAAATGAAGCTAATGTCTTCAATTAATTATCACAATTAGCAAAATGAGCATAAAATTAACCACTTATTTATAATAAGTATTTTTATTATACGATAAAAATTTACTAAAAAATTACCTTCTGAGAACAGTAGATAATCGTTTCCTATTTGAAGAATATAACTTGTGGAACAGTTCTCTTCCCGTAAAACAATTCTTTGATAATTATTCTTCAAAATAAAATTAATGTTCAACACAAAAATTGTTTATTCTTTAATAATTAAATAAAATAATAGAAATATGAGAAACCTTGTTGCTTTTGTTACACGTCTAACCAAACCTAGGAACTAAGACAGCGGGAATTTTGAAACGAAGAAAATACAAAATCAACTAAATTCTTTTTATCTATTGTGTATTAACCTTACTTTTATATAAATGTTCTCTAATTTTTTTTTATTGATAAAAAATTGATTTTGGTTAGTTGGTATAAAAGTATTCAAACTAAATTAAAAAGTTTTTGAAAACAAGAAAATGATATTAAAACATAACCTCAACTTCTGACAGTTCTATAATGGATTACACAGCCCCACAAAAAAAAAAAGTGTCATGTACTTTTGACCGGAATACCTTAGCCCTATGTATTTTGACGCGCTGAACACGAATCCGAAGTCCATTTTGCTCCATCACGTCAGGATTTTTTTCTAACCTCAAAAAACATGTCTGATTTTGAGAGGTAGGCGATTTTTTAAAAAAATTTATGGATTTACTTCAAACTTGGTATCTGGGGGTTTTTTGGGTCGCTGATTATGAATCTGAAGTTAGATTTTCAAAATTCAAAATGGCGGATCCAATATGGCGGACGAATTTTGAAAAAATTTGAAGATTTACTTCAAACTTGGTATCTGGGGGTTTTTTGGGTCGCTGATTACGAATCTGAAGTTAGATTTTCAAAATTCAAAATGGCGAATCCAATATGGCGGACGAATTTTTAAAAAATTTGAAGATTTATCAGGAATAAGATGCAGAATGGAACAATGTACTTTCTTATTTGGCTTCTGCACCAAACATATCCAATCTGTTACCAAGGAATATTTTATGATAAAATTGTAATAGAAGTCATATTTGAAAATGTGAGAAACTCGCTTCGAAATCACACTCAGCAACTTAAAAACCTGAAGATACCAAATTTCATAAAAATTTCGAAAATATGACGTCAGATTCGCAATCAGCGACCCAAAAAACCCCCAGATACCAAGTTTGAAGTAAATCTTCAAATTTTTTCAAAATTCGTCCGCCATATTGGATCCGCCATTTTGAATTTTGAAAATCTAACTTCAGATTCGTAATCAGCGACCCAAAAAACACCCAGATACCAAGTTTGAAGTAAATCCATAAATTTTTTTAAAAAATCGCCTACCTCTCAAAATCCGACATGTTTTTTGAGGTTAGAAAAAAATCCTGACGTGATGGAGCAAAATGGACTTTGGATTCGTGTTCAGCGCGTCAAAATACATAGGGCTAGGGTATTCCGGTCAAAAGTACATGACACTTTTTTTTTTTGTGGGGCTGTGTTATCTATTGTTGATTATCTACTGTTGATTATCTATTGATGATTATCTATTGCTGATTATCTATTGTTGGAATTTTTTAAGCCATTCATTTTTATAATAACGCATTTAAGAGCTCTGAAATATATTTCAAATTAATTTTTTTTTTTTAATACTCAAAAACGACTTTTTCCATTTCTGCACAATATTATTCATATTCTTTCAAAAATACATTGTTAGGTCACCTTATTTTATTTCTAAAAACATATTTTAATAAGCCGAATTAAAATTTTAAAGCAATTTTTTAGAAAATTCAAATTATCTACTGTTGGTTGGTCTGTCCTACATATTTTCGTGAAAATCAAACAATTTTTTAAAAATTCATCTGTTATTTCGAATTTTATGAACTGACATTAAATTCGTGATTGTGATTAATGAACTCAAAGGTCCTTTAAAATACAAAGACTAAAAAAAAATTCATTTAGAAGAAATGCGATAAACACAAATTTTGACCAATAAAATTTAATAGAAAAAAATTAATTAAAAAAGTCAGTAAAAATGAAAATTTTATAGTTTGCACTTAAAGTTAGACAAAGAGCTCTTTCTCTACAAGTATAAAAGATTACAATTTAGCCAATGTTCAATTTAAAAAACTTAACTCTCCGGTTGGTTTTAAATTGAAGATTATAAATATTGAAGGGTCTCGTTTATCTTGGAGCGATTTAAATATGATTGGTTATGAGTTTTTCCCGAAGCAGTAAAAAACAGAGACACAGAAATTATTTTTTAATCCTTTTACACCACAGGGAAACGATCTGGTGAGCGCTAAACCAAAACCACAAATCGTTGTCCCAGTGGTAATCGGTGAGAGCGCAAAAGCGCCAAACGAACTAAAGAGAAGAGAATTGTTAGAGAAGGATCAAAATGGCTATGAAAAGAGGACGTGAGAGATAGAGAGAAGAAAAGAGTAAAAAAAGAGAAGAGGAGAAAGACACGGTGAAAAAGTGGACAAAAAAGTTTTATGTAAAAATATACGTTTCCCATGGCAGTTCCAAATAGAAATGCCAAATGCTCACACCGTCAAAAAATTATTAAAATGCTGTTAAAAAAATTTTCATTAAGAGCGGTATTTATTTTTCGAGTATTGGAATCGCATCAATTTCGAGTCTCTACAGTTCACTGTTCATCAAAATCTGTGTAATTGACGTACAAATAGTTTCAACGTCTGCGGTTCTTCATTTTTCAGATAATCAAAAAACTTTTTAAAATAAAAAGCTCGAAAATTGTTTGCTTTGATCATTTTTAGAACGTTTCTTTGCAATAAGCGAAAAATTTTATGTTCCAATGGTATTAAATAAAATCTCTCTATATAATGTGAAATTTTATAAATGCAAAAATATTGAATAAATGTAGTAAATAAAATAAGAAATAAAAAGATTTTTTTTTTCGTTAATAAATAAACATAGAAATTAATTCTCAACTAAATGAAAAATAATGTAATAATTAAAATTAAAAGTTTTTAACATTTTATTATATGTATAGGGTAAACCAGACAGTTGTCGGCCACCCTACACTGCAAAAACATGGTGTCTTAAATTGGCCAAAAATGTCTTAAATTAAGATACTTTTGGTGTCTAAGTCACGAAAAATGTCTTATTTTAAGATATTTTTCAACAATTTAAGACACCATGTTTTTGCAGCGTATAGCTTATATTTTTTTATAAATAAATTAATAAATAAATAATGTTTTTAAATAGACAGTTTAAGGAAGTCCTAAGAACAATTATGTTTTTTAAAAATGAATGTACAATGATCAATACAATTTTCATACAATTTTTAGCGAAACGATACGCTTAATCTGGTTTACGCTATATGTGACACGCCCCGAAGAAAGGTTAACCGAACCTTTGGGGTTTCAAATATAAAATTACTATTAATTATTATAACTAAACGTTTCTCATTTTGTAGACAACAATTCATGCATAACTATTTAAAATAATACCCGAGTAAAAATAGTGTAATTGGGAGATTGCAATTGGTTGATGATTATGGAATTATAGGACCAATGTTACACGAATAAATCTGCTCAATAAATAATTTGTCATTTTTAATATGGTATATTATTGGCCATGTCTACTTATCAATCTTTTGGTGTCATGCACCCCATATTGCGCAGATATATTCGTCTATTATTGGAATATTGATCCAATACTTTCATAATCATCAACTACATATTTGCAATTTTCCATTTACAGAATTTTTACTTATCTTTTATGTCCTTGGATATCATTTTAAACCAGGGGCTTTCAACCTATTTCCCCGCCTTTCCCGCACTGGCTGTTTAGCCTCCAATATTTGCACCAATTTGCTCACATTTTTGGTAGGTTGAAAGTACCCGTTTTAAACTGTTATGCATGAAATGTTGTCTTAAAAATACAAAATGAAAACGTTTAGTTATAATAATCTTAATAATTTTCTATTTAAAATCTCAAATGTTTGATTAAAACATCCTGCTCTTTGTTTCAAATAATAATCGTACAAATTTAAACCAAACCCATCAATTCGAGCAATTGATACAAACCGTGTTCACATTATGACGTAGATGCATCAAATTCAATTTTGTGAGAATCTGTTCATATGATATAATTTGGTTTCATACTTAAATGAAAGAAATCATTTTTAGCATGGAAGCGCTTTTAAAAGTCAGTGGTTATGTGAGGCCTCGTGTGAGGCTCAATTTCGTATTTTTGTCTCCATATTTGTATTAAAATTTGAACACCAGATACCAAACTGGAAACAATTTTTATCATCATTTTTACCTATTACTTTTATATTAGTTTCTGAATCGCCTGAAGTGAATCTCTCGGTTAGTAACAGGTGCGAGAGTTTAAAGAAATCGACATTTTCAAGAGGCTTAAAAAACAGCTATTGTGAAAGATCCCAACCCTCACAACAGATCGTCCGCAATTGAGAAAGGCGGGTAGTAAGTGGTTTACAACCGGAACTGTAAAGGGTTCATTGAGTTCCGTTTGACCTATTCAGCATAGTTCATGGTGAACCCACACAGGAAAAAATAGTGGTTGGTAGAACCTTGTATATTGATAAACGCACCCCAGCTATTTTACAGGAGTGTTGTCATTTTTCAGATTGTCACCATGATTTCTATATGTTTCTGTGGTTAACATATCCCTTCTAGCTATTTGTAAGTATGTGTCAATCATATGAAATATTCAGTTTACTCGTGGAACGGATAATATACGCCGGTAATATGAAATCAGTGATACTAATATATCTGTCAACATATATACGATTATGCTAATCAAACCTCTCTTCTACCCGTAATGCATAAAATATATAATTACCCAAAAAGTACAACCAATTATTTATTCAAATTATAGACTATAGTTTTTTATTTAATTACAGTTAGGAAATAGTTTGTCAACTGTCGTTTAATTACTCTCCAATTCGTAGAGTAGTGAATACTTTTCATATTGGTTAACTGTTTAATTTGTCAACTCATACCAGAGTATCTTACAAATTGGTAAAAGGTTGCCCTGCAAAATTTCTCATTGTAGTTTCGAACTATTTCTAAAGAATCTTTTTGAAAAATATCGAAAACAAATTTTACAGTGTGAGAACGTAGGAGGTTTTTATCAAAGCCTGCTTAAGGCCTAAATGTGGAAGAAATGGAAATATGTGCCACTTTTGAGGGTTAAAGTAGGACTTTTGTGCCATGCATTTGAGTCCTCCTTAAAACCTGTAAAAACCTACAATTCCAGAATTTAGAAGGTCTTAGGTAGGATCTTAATTTTGATTCGGGTAATTAAAGAAAAGAGGTAAATATTGTCTAGCAGAAAAAAATGTGTTTGCATTTCATTGATCAAAAAACATTGAGAACATCAGTCATTTCTTCTCTTAATTGCATACCTCTTTTGTACATATAAAACTTATTGCAAGCATGGACATTGTTTGGGAGAAAAATTGGGGTCATGAACAAAAGGAAATTTGGAAAGTTTCCGAAAAGCCACGTCAAGTTAGTTAACGAGGTACGAGGTCTTACAAGAGGAAGGTTCAAACTCACAAAATGAATACCAGACCGCAACCCTTGCTTGGTAGAAAGCGACGAAAGTTTGAAATATTTTTGGAATTTCGGAGCTTCCGATTTACATGAACCCCGAGGAAGGCATAGCGTCGAGACGCGACGCGACGCCCCAATTCCGATACGCTCTGCGAGTTGTGAAAATGTGATAGTTAGAGGGATATATATCGAGTAGTTTTTACGATGACATGGTTAGGTGCGCATTTATGGGCTAAGTAAATCACTTGGCTTAATTATCCATTTGTCGTTTTTCGGTCCGACGAATTTCCTGCGGGAAAAGTCGTGTTAGTCACGACTCCCGACTACTCCGCAAGGACTACGTTTACAGTTTAGGACAAATGCGAGAATGACAAAAAAAGTTGGTAATTGTCGCGACTTCCTATGAAATACTCTCTGCTTGACGCACATTGTAACTAACCAATGTGCAGCTCGCGAAACTACCGCTGGAATTTGTTCGACGAAATTGTTTTTATTACTCACGCCATATCCGTGCAGCTGCTGCAAAGCATATGGACTTTCTGCGAAACAAGTGATTCGTTGACGAAAAATAGATTCAATTTCTGCAAGTTCATTTTGTCTGTCTGACAGAAGAAATTTTTATTTGATTGCTTCCACTTGACTTCAATTTACTTCCTATTCTTTTATTATAAACTTTTTTTTTATTTTATAAAATTAAAAAATATTTTTAAAACAGACTTATGTATCAAACATTGTAGAATATGTACATTTCTCTAGGAAAAAGAATTGTGCTGATGGAAATGATAATCTAATGTACATGAAATGAAGTGAAGTTAGATAAAAAATTGACCCCCAATTGAGTTTCAAACAGCACCCAATTAGGGGCCACACGGAAATTACGAAAGAACGTTAGAGGGGTGCCTAACCTTACAAATTTTTACAAGGGGAAGATCAAAAGCGGTATATTTTTTGCTTTAGGATCATGTTCAAAATATTTTGAATTTTGCGGACAATTTAGTCTTAATTAGAATTCCGATCCGAGAAAAAAAGGGATATTTTAGTTCTTTTTGGTTGTTTTTAACTTTTGACACATAGCATGACAGTTTGGCTTGCACCAATCTACAAAATGACTAACATCAGATTGCAGAACAATACGATCACAATCTCCGTTTACAGGTCAACAACTTTTAGTATCATCAGCATATAAAATTAAATCACTATCAATTACATGTTTAAGATTATATGATGCTTTTAGGTTTGAACCTTCGGTACACCAAAGGTTGGTGTAAAATGTAAACATGAAACGGAAAGTAACCACAGTACAATCATTTTTAGATTCATCAAGTAAGAGTAGTTAATTAAACATAATAATTTATCCGATAAGCCCAAGGATGATAAATTAATGCTGTTTCAATGCTGTCAAAGGATTTAGAGTTATCTATAAAAATAACATTAGAAATGAATTATTAACAACCTTTTACGTCCGAGTAGGTAAATATTTTTTTGATAGAAGGATGAAAGAAGATAAACAAAAATGAAGTCATTCGGACAATGTAGTTTAATGCTTCGATTTCGAAACGTCGGAAACATTTTTTAAGCATTAAACTACATTGTCCGAATGACTTCATTTTTGTTTATCTTCTTTCATCCTTCTATCATTAGAAATGAAACAAATTTAAATCCACAGCTGTTCATATCAGGCAAAGTTCTTTGACCAAAACTTTCATATAAAAAAGTTTCGAATCTCTAACAGTTTTGGGATGAAATGTACACGCGCCAGTGGCATCCTGTTTAGATAAAAGCAAAGGGCTTGTTCTTCAGGAAGAGGTTTCGATCCCAGCCTGAGGCGAAAGAGACCTTCAACAGCTCGGGGCGAAAGTGCATCATCTCTGGAATGAGTGTGGGGCGGCGATCTAGGGTCGCGTAACCGGGGGTGGGAAAAAAGAATCCGTGCGAAGGGTGACTGAAAAATCAATTTGTCCTAACGTGACATCCTTTGAGATCACTTAGAGAAGATTCCGCGAGGCAGAAGACCCCTACCCTTTTTTTTTCTTAATGGGCCATCCAAGGAAGGGAGAAACTGACTCTCGGAGGTTCATACCCAACAGCTAATGTCTTTGTCGTGTTGACTGTCGACAAATCGCCCTTTCAAGAGGCCACCGAGCCCCACTCAGAGTAAATCTTTGTCTCTGCTTTAGCTTTCATCTTAAACATCACTGCTCTCACTTGTCGGTTGCTTTGTCTAGTTTCTAGTTTCAAGTGACGTCACTAGTTAGCAGAGACAATAAGCAATAATATAACTCTCGTAACTTGATCAGGTTTTTGGCAATAAAAATAGAATAATCGCTTGCATAGCTAGGCGTTCGCACCCAACCCGAACCGAGTCACTTTGGTAAACGAACCAGAAAACAGCACGGAAGAATTATGGGTTTTAGTTTCTGGTATAAAGTAGCGTAATCGTCGAGGGTGCTTGGATAATTGAAGGGTTGGAGAAGACACTGAAGAAATGCTTCGCGTTTACTTTCCTACATGCCTCAACAGTTTTTCATTGCAAAATCCATTATGATAAAAGAAGAAAGAAACCACATTCGGAAGCAGGGGAACCAGACTGCACCCTATTATCTAAGAAATGGAAAACTCTGCGGACCTTGAAACATCTTTATTCTACTATTCGTTTTGATCTCAAATAAATATAGAGATCGAGTATTAAGGTCCTTATCATGCTACAGTCACAACAAAAAGTTGATGTTGTTTTTACAAGATTTAGAAATTTAAAGAACCATTCTAACTGCAGAAGGTGTCAAAACAACGATAATAAAATTATCATCAAACATTATTAAGGGGCCATCCATAAATTACGTAAGACTTTTAGGGGGAGGTGGGGGCTCAAATTACCGAAAAAACGTCTTACGTAATTTATGGATGGCCCCTAACTATAAGAAACGAAAATTTTAGTTTTGTCAAAATGCTTATGTCGTCCGGACAAACATTTAAACTGTTCGACAAGTTACAATGTGGGGCAATTTAATTTTGTCTCGGTAAATTTTATTTATTAAATATTTTGTTTGTTTTTTGTAAAATTTTATTTTTGTGACATTTTATTAGCTTTGTGTTATTTATTTAAATCTGTCTTTCACTTTAAACTTTATTAACTGTATTTTCCAATCGGAATACTAGCTTAAATAGTCCGACGATTTCATTTTTAAATATAGCAATAGCCCTTGACTCTGCGACTTATCGGGCATTTAATTATTCAACTTAAATTCAAAATTTAATAAGATTTAACTTTCATTCACTTTTTCTTCTACAGCTCCTTGTGAATTTTTAAAAAATTGGCGCAAGGTTAATGAACAATACCAATCATATTTGAGAATATTATATTATCTTATATTAAAAAAAATCTTAATTTCACGAACAGGAGTTTTCAAATAAAAAATTTCGAGAGTATGACGATTCTGTGTTATTTAAAATTATTTGAAAAGCGAAAATAATTCTGGAAATAAATAAATTAAATCTTATTCAAGTTAATGCTGAAGTAAAAAAAATGAATTATAAATTAAAATTATAAATTAAATTAAAACAATGTCGATGGCAATATTCTTCATCTTGTTTTATACATTTTATTAATAAATTTACTCAGTCTTTTATGGTACATGGTACGTTCCATTCCACGAAATAAATATTTAAACTTTTGTCTTTTCTTTATAATGTTTAATAATAAAATTATCAATTTTTTTAATATTATCAGTGACCCGTTTTCTGTGGTTAATGTCAAAGAACCGACTAATTAAATATTTGTATGTTATTGAATTATTGTAGTTATTAAAAGCTAAAGCTGCTTGAATCCAAAAGGTAATAATAAAGAGAGTTAAATGTCATAAATAATGTGAAATTAGTTATTTAAGCACAAAACAAAGTAATTAATAAACAAAAACGAAGAGGAACTGGGAAAAAATTTAAATTAAATATAAATAATTAATAAAAGGAAACACTAAATGAACAATAAAACATAATAAACAAAAAGTACGATTCACAGGAAATTAAATGAAAATATTTGAAACAAGTGTTTGAATATTTCTTTTAAATTCATTGTTACAAACGTGTTTTCCTTTACAAAGAAAACTGTCAAACATTGTTTTATTCACGTATAATAATATTGACACAGTATGAATAAAATTGAAGACGGAAGAGAGAAATAATTATTAAAATAAATGTATTCTGGGAAAGTTCAAAATGAAAATTTTTTACTTTACTAGTGTATTTGATAACTCAACGCGGAACTGTATTAATTACTTAACACTTTTTCTTAAAATTTATAGTTTATTACATAATTCTATAAAGATCACAACATTTATCTTTATGCCAATCTACAACATTATTTCATTTCATAATGAAACTTATATGTTCATTCTTTAGGAGAGTAGTGCCTAATTATACGTTTAAAACATTAATAACGTTAAAATCAGGAAATTTAATAAGCGTGCGCCAGGAAAATGAGAGATTATTTCTGCGAAAATGAGTATTCACCACTTTCATTAGATTAAATTACATATTTCTAAATATAAACTGGGCATAAAAAAAGGTATTGATCCATTTAATCCATTAAACTTTATAATCTAATTTACTTTATCATATTCTATTATTTTTTAACTTTATTGTTATTATAAAAGTAAATTAATATGCAGAACAATCTATCCAAATTTGGGTGAAAGTTGGAGACTCGCGAAACATTTGTTTCTCTAATAATTTATTCTTCTCTGCACAATTTTAGTTCTTGCGCTAATTTTGGCTTATTCCAAAAATAAATAATTAACAAAACAATCAGTGCCCGCATATCAAAATGTTAAGAATACACGGTTTTATCTTCTCTTATTCTAAAAATGTCATCATTCGTATGTGACAATTGTTATATTCATAATTTAGTTAATACAAAAATAAAAATAGCAGAATGTCGTCTGCTACATTTAATAATTAAATTTGTCTGAGATTTGTGTCATTGAAAATAATTAATACTAAAAGAAATTCTAGTTAAACATTTTTAAACATGAAGCTCGACTTTTACGTTTCAACTTCCTCTTAAATATATATACATCCAAGCTGACTATTAAATTGGATATTTTCCGTTTTAAAATTATCATGCGAAAAAGTATAGAATTGAAAGATATGCTGAAGGAATCACTATTTTACAGAAGAATTAAAAAGAAAAAATTAAATTAAATTAATTTACTTATTTTTATTTATTAACTGATATTAGCACCTAAAAGGAACATGAATTTTACCATAATTTTAAGAATACTTTATGTAGAATTGCTAGATTGGGTAAATTTTTTGAGATAATCTCAAAAAACAAAATCTCAAAAAATTTCAAAAATACCAAAAAAAAGTTGTTTAGCCGAGACACTACAGTAATGTATTCTTATGTATTTTTCTCCGACGAATATGAATTTAAAGTTAGAATTAGCAGATTGGCAGCTCGGAGAAAAATACGTAGCAGTACACTAGTGTAGTGTCTCGGACAAAAAAGTTTTTTTTGTGTGCCTGTGTAATACATCTATCTTTTAAAAAAATTAATATATTTTTTTTTAATTATTCATTTTGTTTTACTTTTTTCTTTAATATCAAAATACCATTTTACTTTAAACAGTAGAAATTAAAATAATTATTCTTATTATATAGCCGAGTAGAACAGCATGAAATGAGTACAATTAATTTCAACGTATGTTACGCTATATTAAATTAATTTTATCCTGTTAAAGGATAATTTGTAACAGCTGGTATCTACATCA
Source organism: Ganaspis brasiliensis (assembly GCA_037103525.1). NCBI lineage: Eukaryota > Metazoa > Arthropoda > Insecta > Hymenoptera > Figitidae > Ganaspis > Ganaspis brasiliensis. Next base: position 2,505,668 of record JAZKLR010000040.1, on the reverse strand, counting down.
TTTATAACAATTATTTTCCCCACAAATTTTACAGAAAATATCCGCACTTTCTGCATCAATTCACAATGAATTTTAATTTACAACAGATATTTTTACATTCTTATAATGAGAAGGTATTAAATTTGTGCGATTTTGAACTTTTCGTAATTTTTACATTTCTCAACGTTTTGAGACCTCCTGAATCTGAAAAAATGGGATTTACGAAAATGTCTGTCTGTCTGTCTGTCTGAAGAAAACTTTTCGTTTACGATAACTTAAGTAAAAATTTAATTATCGGCTTTATCTTACACATTTTAAGTTGCTAAAACTAAAGATTAAGTTTGTTAGGTAGCCATTTTTAATAAAAATGAGCAAAAATTTTTTTTTTTAAATCCAAAAAATTTTGAAATTTTTCAAAATTATTTTTTTGTAATTTATCTCTTAAAATACACGTAAAATCAATCAAATTTTGTATACAAAAGTTTTCCATATAATGCGTACCTAAAAAGATACGAAGTTTTCAAGTTTTACAGTGTTTTTAGAATTTTGGTTGGGCTGAAGTGAAAAATTAAAAATACAAAATGGTGAGCAAAAATTTTTTGATTTGACTAATTTGGTTAAAAATGCTTAGTGGGGGATTTCTGGGGTTTGTAATTGGCGATATGAAAAACCTTCAAATTATCCTTCTTTGCAATAATTCTATTTTATTAGTGCTTCATAAAATAAGTTTATTTATCGCCAAAAATTTATAAGGGTGATTTCCACCTAAAAAGCAAAACTTAAGAAAAAATAAGTGTCATATATTTTTCTACGAATTATGTGTATAAAAATAAACAGCCTCAGAAACCACTGACTTAGCGTTTTTAGTCAGATTCTTTAACTATTAAATTTTTGTAGTAGACTTTTTAAAGTCGCCATTTTCAATTTTTGAATTTTGACTACAGATTTGGATTCAGCGACACCAAACACCTTCAATTAAGCATTTTTAGACAAATTCAAATTAAAAAAATTTTGTTCGATATTTTGAAATTTTAAATTTTGACTACAGACTTGGATTCGGCGATCCCAAAAAACTACAAGTAAGCAGCATTTTTAAACAAATTAGTGAAATTAAAAATTTTTTTTGTCGCCATTTTGAATTTTTAAATTTTCACTAAAGATTCGTATTCAGTGAAATCAAAATTTATTTAAAAAGTGCGATTTTTAAGAGTTTTAGGTTTTAGTTGTTTATTTATACATCTATAATTATAAACATTTATAATTATAGATTTCATGATGATCCAGCGCGCGTTAGTGTTCTCGTTAAATTAAAATTCGTACTTTTAAAAATTTGATGAATTAAAAATTATTCCTTTGGAAAATGCCCGTAAATATTAAAATTTAAATTTAAATATTAAAAGTAGTAATTCTCTTATGTATAATTATAGGTATTTATTTTCGAAGAAATCAAACTTGAGGTAAATCCAATCTTTTGGAAATTCTGCCTCTTAAGTTTATTCATGCTTCTTCTCAGAAATTCTAGATCACATCGCCATGTTATTATCTTAATAATTCAGTTTGTTATTATAACAAAACACTTCAATGGGTTTGTTATCCCAACAGTTTTAATTACTATAAGGCAATACAAATTTTGTTAGTTCTATTTTAGCATTAAATGTTTGCCATCTTGAAAAGTTTGTACATTTAGAAACAAAATCTTCGTTATAAATTTGCGCATCGGTCATTAATTTGCTGGAATAATTAATTATTGTCAATAATAATAGACTGTTCCGAGAGATAGAAAGTTTATAATTAATAAACCCAGTTAAAAAATACGGAATAATGTTCACCTCGATTGGAGTTTTTTTCATTTGGTTTTTTCATCAAAGAGAAAAATAATCCCATGTGTGGTTTGGTAGAATGTGCAACAGATTTAGGAAAACAAGGTAGCATTGTTGGTCGCGTACTTCCGGTGGAGGTCCGTATATATCTACTAGTTGAGGTATGTAAGCACGTGCTACATACAACGCAATGCGGACTGACGCGTTGCAACCCCAGAATTAATTAGTGCGAGTCGAGAATAATTCATTAAAACAAGGAATCTAGATTTTTTTTTCTTCTCTTTCACTTGGCAGAAATTATTTCCGGGTTTTGTGTAGTTTTGCATTCTGTGTAAAGCAATTGTCCAATTCATGTGGTTTGTAAAAGAGTGGAAGGTTCGAAATTCAAGTGAGAAATGGGGGCTTTGTCAGATTTATTCTCGTACTCGTTTCTGGGTAATTTGAGGATTTTATCAGATGGTTCCATTGATCATTATACTATACATATAGACATAAACAGCCTGGTATTTTCGTGCCCTTTTCTAGGCCGATGCCATCTGTGCCAACTGGTGACCTTTGTCAAACTTATAACAGAAAAAGTTTACGATCATTTTTGCACATTCAGGAAGCTGAAAAAGAAGAACTGTTTTAATGATGCACGGTTTAATTCTTAACGTATCTAAAGAAATTTCATTTTTTTTTTTTTAATATGGGGAATCTGTGTTTCTTCATGAGCAAAAAATGGTGCACTTTCAAATCTATAAGAGGAACCGAAAATTAGATCATAACATGTGATGAAATTTTGTCTAAAAATTGACATAAATTATGTAACAGGTTTAGGGGGAGGGGTTTAAAATTACCAAAAAACGTGTTACGTAATTTATGGATGGCTCCTAATCCTAAAATAATTTTTAGTATATATTTACATAATTTAGAACAAGGAGTTGGAAATAATTAAATTTTTTAAAATTGTGTCTTCTGTTTAAATGTTCGGAACTTGTCCACAAAAGTTTGTTACAGCAACAAACTAAAATTGTTAGTTTTATACTAATAATTTAATTTTTTGTGTCTGTTAAATAAAAAAATAAGCAAGCTTCTGCATGCTTTTGATTCACGAACCCTTAGAAAATTTAGTGAGAAAAAAGTAAATGTAATATATAATTCTTGAAATTCCTTAATTCAAAGTAACTACTCTAAATTGGCTTTTATAGAGGGATACTGTAAGCCTTTCATTTATCTCTTATTCTCACTCTGACAAAATTAACTCGATGAGCATTGTGAAAAATGAGAAGCAAAATCTTGAGAGATGGTTTATACCTATGTAGTGTTTATAAATTAAGTAATCATGAACGAAATCTAAATTGGATATTAAGATGGAATTTAAAAACTAAATGACTGTACTAATAAATTAATTAGTAATAAACTAGTAATTATTACTATTTCTCTCATACTATATATACTATTACTTGTATACACCAATCGGGAGAAAATAGTTAAAAACAAATTTGTAGATAAAGTGCCAAAAAACGAAATTGAAAAAAAAAAAAAATTTTAATCCAAAAGATTTAATCTTTTACTTCAAGCTGTATTAAAGTTTAGAATTAAACGAGGAATTAAATTTAGAATTAAAATATTTTTTTCATTGAAAAAATATCCTATATAAGAAATTAGCCAGCTATAGGCCTGTTACGCTTTTAGCTGTTACGCTGTTCGTCCGTTACGGTATAGAGATACAATACAATACAAGCCTCAGGGTGAAGGTCAAAACAAAAATGTCCTTACTAATTACGCCGAAATTCGAACATAGTTTTCAAATTTAGTTTTAATAATATTCTATTAAACTAATTGTATGTAAAATTAAACATAACTTACAGATTAAATTTCTTAAATTTTCAAATAGGAGTTATGTGTTAAACACGAACTATAAGATAATAAGATATTTCGGACATATAAGACTAGTATAGTTTAAAATCTCTAATAGGTTATTTGGTACTTAATCATCAACTTTTAAGTATTTTAAAAAAATTTGCTTAATCTTCAGAGGTAATTATTATTACAAAAATTACTATTAAAAACCTTTAGATTTATGCAATAAATTGATAAATTGAATGTCAAATTAAATATGTACAAACTTATTTTAAAATTCACTAAATAAAGTTCAAAAGTTAAATAAAAGACGTTGAAACTATCATCTGGTAAAGAAGAAAAGTGAAAGAAGATTAAATTTAAAAGCAGATTTTATCAAAAGAGAATTCATTACACTTCTTTCAAAGTAATAATTCTAAAAGGCTAGTCTCTGAAATTTGAATAAAAAATTATTTTGAAAATTTACCATATTATGAATTTTTCAACAGAAAATGTATATGCATTTCAAATTTTCTGAATCATTTTTGGGCGTTTGCCACAATAATTACACTTGACATCACTCTGAATGCGGGTATTTATATCTTTGAATGAAACGAAAACTGAGGTCTGTTACCCCTTCATTTTCAAGGTTGAATATACATATGTGTAACTGAACACGTGGTCATTTCTGCCTTTCAAATAAAATTTCACCTTCTTGAAAGATTGTCCTTTTTTGTTCGAAATTAAAATTTAATTTATGCAAATTTTGAATAATACAAATTAATAATTATTCAAATTTCACTTTGTTCAAATTTAAATTTATTTACATTTCAATCTATTCGTATTTTAAACAATCCTAATCAATAAATGAATCATTTATTAAATCAATACTAATGTTTATTAATCAAACCATTTATCAATTAAAATTTTAAACAAACCTTAATTTAATAATAATATTTTTAATTAAATTTTAATTCATCTAAATATTAATCAATTAAAATTTAATTTCACATAAATGAAAAATGTTACATGATATACTTATTTTCTTCTCATTATAACTTCGATACTATCTGGAATTTTTAATTAATTTTCATACATAAGGTATTTTAAAAAAAAAATTATTGTTAAAATACAAAACCGCCTGAAATTACGTGGACATGCACCCATTTCCCATTTAACGTATATTCAAATATTAATGTGCATTTTTCAACATTTTTTAAATGACGAACTTCTACATATTCTGTTATGCAGGTTAGTTAATGGAAAAGTGTATTTTGATTGCATATAAAATTAACCTTTAAAATAAGTACATGAAGGTAAAAAAATGTCCACTTCTTTAGTAATAATATTAATTTAAATATAACATTGAAAATTCAATAAAAAGAATCCCGACTTAATGGAACGATTTATTTTATTCAAGCGCTTGTGATTGAAGGCAACCACTATTTTAACAGTTTAAAATTAAATTTTTTTGTGATTAATAATTTATTTCTTTCGTAAAAGGTTTTGGGGACTTTCATTATTTACTCTCTAAATCTGAATTAGTTAAAAAAAACTAATTATTAGTCAAATCGTGGCTCAGTTTTTGTTTCAGCCTTTCAGCAGTTAGTGAATAATAACAAATTATTAGTAAAACATGACTAATTATTATCAGTAAAAAAAATTACTTTTTAGTTTTCCCGAAAAATTACATAACCTGACATTACAAAATGCAATTTATTATATTTTTTAATATTCTGAATTATTAATTGCCGTTATTTTTATTTTTCTGACTGACCATCTATTATAATAATTGTCAGTTTTCTAATATTAATCCGAGTCGCATGAATAATTTTATTATTTCTTTATCCTTCTATATTTTAAAAGATTTTTAAAGCTTTTTCGTGTTTAATAATTTTATTTTATTATTTCTTTATCCTTCTATATTTTAAAAGATTTTTAAAGTTTCTTCATGTTTGATAATTAAGTGACTCACTTTTAAATTAATTAAACAATTTTGCGAGTCCTATAAATGGAGCACGATAATTGGATTGCCAATGTTTTCCGAGTCCGATAAATAAAGCAATTTATTGACTTATATTTTTACTTTTCTAAATTTTTTAAAAATAAAATACAAATTATTTAATTCGACAGATTTATATCCAAAATTTTACGTGTACATAAAGACTTAATAATATATATATATTTCAACTAATATCTTTCGTAAGTAAAAGCGTAATTCTTAAAAAATTAATTGAAATTCGATGACCTAACACTAACTATTCGATAACTGGTACCTCTTCGCTATGTGAAAATTTGATGCATGCAATTTTTTAAAATTGTTTTCGCATCTAGTTAAAGCGGTTTTCTGTGGACCAACAGAACCGCTTCTATGATTATTGACATATTCATTCTTAAAGATTTATAAAGTTTGAACACCATTGAATGGTTTAATTATAACCAAACAAGTTAATGATAACAACATATGAAAAATGTTTGTATAATTACACAGGCCTGCGAAATTTCACTCATTTCTGTTACAAGAAATTCACGCGGAATGCGTTTCTGACATTTTTGTGTGTTTTAATTTTAGCCAATGAGAATGAGTCTTTCAAAGTTATTAACTATTGAAATAACTTGAAATTAATGTAAGACGCTTTCTATATGTCTTTTGTCTTAAAATAAGACACCCTTAAGACACCTGTTTTTACAGTGATACGACACAATTTCGGAAAAAGAAAGAAAAAATGTTGGTGAGCTACAAAGAATTCACAAAAATGTCCAAAATAGCCATTTTGTACCTTTTAAGCTAATTTTACAAAAAATCCTGATGTGGTGGACCATTTTGTAGATCAGATCCGTATTCCGTGTGAAAAAATCTATAAAAATCACCTCCCCTTTTTTTTTTTGGTAACAGAAATAAAGTGAAATTTTGCAGCCCTTTGTTATCAATATTATGGCATTGTATCAATCATTCCTTTTTTCTTCTCCATTTTCAAAAAATGAAAAATATAACAGTTGGATTCTTTTTCTCTATTCACAGAAGGGTGTAGCAGAAAAGCCCATCTAATATCGGTAAAAAAATAATTGCGCATGTTACTAGAAATAAGCCATAAATATTACAAAAACCTACAACAGTGCGCCATCAAACATTTGTAATCTTTGCAATAGCTTTTAGCACCTCTCTCTATCCCTTTCCTTCCTTCTGGGTCGAATCGGATCTCGCTCACTTGCTATTTTATCCTTTTAGAGAAAATTCCCAATAACCTCAGTGAGACTTGGCGAACGGGTCGAACGCGACTGTTCGAAGCAATTTGAGAGGAAAGTTTCGTAAATGTGAGTGTATAGGTAGAAGTCGAGGTGGAGGTTGCTTGTACAAGAAGCATCTTCTTATTAAGGAAGTACTTCCAGTATTGAGTACACTCTGTACCTTCATCTTGTGATCTTTGTAAATAATAAATAAACAAAGATATTCATTTAAACTTTCGACTGAGAACATTGATGATCTGGATATCAAAGCATTTCGTTTTTTGATTTTTGTTCTCTTTTTTTTTAAGGGTAGGGGTGGAAAAACATTAAAAAGTTGTCAACCTTCTTTCCGAAAAGCAATTCTCTTTTAAAAAATGCATTTAAGAATACCTCAAGACAAAGAAAATGTTTAAAACTAGTTAGGAGAGTTCGCTTTAATAAAAAAAATTCACTAAAAGTCCTCATGAATTTTTAATAAAAATTTCAAAGAGAGTGCAAGCAAGGGAAAAAGATTTGACAGAGTCGACAAATTTCCTTTCAACTACAGAATTTGCTTATTAAATGCACAGCGCGATATTTTCTTTTATCTGCAGAGTATTTAATTAATTTATACGAGATTTGGAAATAAATTATGGTTAATCCAATACAATATTTGATTTAATTAAAATAATATTTGATTGATTTAATATAATCAAAAACATGTATCCCGTGTGATATAATTATTATATTATATGTATAATCCCTTAATTCAGTAACAAATTTGTTCAATTCAGATTACAATTAACTACTTAAATTAATTAAATAATGTGTGGCTGACCAATTTAAACAAAATGAGCAATTTAATTTAATATAATCAACAATTTTTATAAATTGGCAAAATTGTCGTTAATTTCTATGTAAATTTAATTATAAAACATCAATCAACACCTTTGAATAAATAATTTAAATTTCTCAATAAATTGAATTTACCACTCAGAATAGTTATTTTAATGAAAATAGGATCAATTATTTATCAATCTCATGCGCTGAATCCGTATCCGCCATCAGAATTGGTTCAGAGGATCTTAGTTTGAACGATGACTTTTAACTTATCACTATTTGATGTAAAATTATTGATACGAAATTATTTATATAAGAATGTTTTTTGGGTAAGGCGATTTGCTTTTAATTAAAATTTACGATAATTAGAAAATTTGAAGGTTTTTGTAATTTTTACTATAAAAAAATTAAAATTTGAAATAATGTTGGTTAACTCCATATTTTTTTAAGGGGAGGCACTATTCCTTGTTTTGACCCCCTTAAATTTTCATCACCTTAGTAAGTTATTTTTTTTCTTGCATCTCTTGAGTCCTAAAAACTTGCAGATTGATCAAAAATAAAATATCTTAACTTTTGATAATTTTAGAATTTTTATTTTTTAAAAAATAAAAATTTTGAAAATCCATGCGAGAGATTCAAAAGAATCATTAAAAAAGCGGGTGAAAAAATTGGCGATCAAAAATACTAAAAATTAAAGAAGAAATTCAATTTTCAAAAATGTTAATTATTTTAAACTTTAAATTCTATATTGGTTAAAAGTTCTAATAAGCTAAGTATAGCTTACTAAAGACATGAAAATTTAAGGGGGTCAAAACAAGGGGTGGAGCCTCCCCATAAATTGAAAATTCTTTGTTAATACATTTTTTTCTTAAATCTAATAGCGACAGGTTGATTTTTAAGGTTCTTAAGATGTTAAACCTGTGTTTATCTCTACTTTCTTGGAAAATGAATTTATCAACTTTTTAAAGAGTGTTCCTCATTTAAAAAAAGTCATATTTTAAGTAAAACATCATATTATTTTCAAAATCATCGTAGTACAATTTTTAAAAAGCTTTTCAAAGGTCATCATAATTTAAGCTTTTTATTGACCCTACACATTGTATTAATGCTAAGTCGGCTTCAGATTCTATAGAGACAAAAAGTATCATTTTATTGATTTTGAGGTTAGGTTTTTTTGTGGGGCTGCGTAATTTATCCTTTTCTTATTAAATAAAATTTCATTTTCATAACTTCACGAAACACTACGATAAATATTTTTAGGAATTTGTTTTCTTAGTTTATTTAAACATGAATATTTCACCAATAAATTGTGAATAAATTTGCTATTATTTTAGGGATTGGTTATATTCTTTTATAAAACAAAATTTTATCAAAATTTCAAGCCAATCGGAAAATTGTCCATTTTATGAGTAAGTCACTAGAGACATATAGAGTGACATCGATCTCAAAGAATATATATTTTATAAGAAATATAAGCGTTATAAAAGATGGAATCGAAAGTTTCTTAACGAATAATGAATAGGTTGATTAATTGAGAAGTTATATATATTAAAAGATACACTAATTAAGTTCTTTATTATCTTATAAACCAAATGAAATGAATTAAAATTGAATGAAAGATATAAATAAAATTTTATCATCGAGAAAGAAGAATTTATAGAAAACAAATATTTTGAAGAAGAGGTCGGAGTCGATTTCAAAATGTAAATTATTAATTAAATATATATTCGTACATTGATGTTTCATTCACTTTTTAATTTTTAAGCATTTTGCTTTTAATGGTAGTTTCTCAGTGATTGAACAAATTCAGAGGATCTGCTGTTATATCAATAAAGTTACTTCATGCAAATGAAATAAATCACTTTCAAAATGATTCAAAGTTAAATGTTCCCAAAGTTTTGAATGTTCATTTGAATGAAATTGTTTGTTTTCATTCAATTATTTTTAAAACCACTTTTTTCAACAGAAAAGAACAAATTGATTTAAATAGCTTCTTCAATAAACAATTTAATTTTTCGTATGCTAAACAATACTTTGAATCAAATTTGAGAAAAAAGATAAAATAAAAATTTCGTTCATTTGAATGTTTAGTTTTTTTCGTTGAGGAATTATCTATTCCATTTTTTAACGATTGCTTCTATAAATATGTTCTTTATAAGTTTGATAACACTCTGTACATAAACTATACGATAAAAATCTCAAATATGCAAGTATAATCACCAGACTGAAGTGGGGAACGTTTCTGAGTAACGAATGAAAATTTATTTTTTTAAACAATTTTTTTTAGGGGTTGCGACCCTTAAATGTACTATTGAATGTTTTTTTAAGCATATTTGAACTGAATTGTGTCTTTGTTACAACAAGAATGTGGAAAAAGAAAGAAAAAAATCAAGAAAATTTTTCATTCGTTACTCAGAAACGTTTCCCACTTCAGTATGGTGTATAATCATGCCTTAAGGACGTTCATCAAAAACTCGACTTTTCTTAGAATGTTATAAAAACATCAAAAACTTATAACAATCACTATTCTACAAGTGCGGTTAAAATTTTATTAAGGTTAACCGTACCGTTTTCAAGATTTACATTTATAAAGTTTCAATACATCGAAAACGTGCAAAATTTAATTGATATAAAAAAACTGCTTTTTAAGTTCTGTTAAAAAATTAATATGTGTTAAATGCAGTAATAAAATACAATTATTTTTAAAACTTACATTAATTTACAGTCCAATTCTTGAGAAAAATGTTATTCAAAATTAGCATCTCTTATACTTTTCTGCCGCGACCGGAAGAAATAAATTTTAATAGCAGAAAATTCTTTTAAAAGAGTTTTTTTAATAAAATGCGTTAGTGAAATGACTTTTAATATAAAATATTATTATAAAATCAAATTATAACAAGAAATAGAATAAAAAAGATTTCAGATGTTATGATCATATAAAATGAAAGCCGCTTGAGCGGATGAACGTCCTTATAAGTGTTAAATAAACAAAAAACACTTTTTCTGACTGAATTGTTTTTCAAATACGTATTTTCCACAATTATCAAAGCAAAAGGAAACTGCAGAATATTATGCAAAATGAGTGTGCTTATAATATCAAATTAAAAATGGAATTATCAAGCTAAATAATTATTATAAAAGCTCGGCGAGGTTGTCTCCTGTGGGAGAAGACACGATTGAGAGGATTTTGAGACAAAGACGAGAAAATATGCGTAATGGAAGATACAAACGATGTGCTAGACTCTCCGTCTCTATATGAAAGAGAGTCGCAGTGTATTGGTTTAAATGGATTACTTCCGCTTTATTATAAAGTATCCCTGTATACCCAGTGAAATGCGGTGAGCCGATCAAATCCGCAGAGTATCGTTGCAAAATAATTTCGTATTTTAAATCATTTCTGCTTCGTTGCCCGCTTGATCTGATGGTTGAAACAAAATTAAACCTAGCAAGAGTAACTACATATTCGACACATACTTTTGGTCCTTGGTCAAACTGACAATTATACACATATATCTATACAATTGAATCGTTTCTCTCCTCAGTTTATTGTCATCCTATTCCTATTCCCATTTAATGAAGAAACTCAAATTTAATAACTATTGAAACCACCTCTTTTGTCTTCATTATTATCCATTTTCTACATATTCCCACTACTTAGTTATTGGAACTAAGTAAGTATTCAATTGCAGCAAATAGGTCAAACCCGAAATAAAATATTTTGAAAATAATTTAATCTTGAGTTATTTGAATAAGAGAAAACGAAATTAATTATTAAAATATGCTTTGAATAAGTTTTACTTTATTTTTTCACTTTATATCATAATCATCTCATATATCTCGATAACTGGTTTGATTTTTAAAAAATATAATAATGTAAATTATTACATTAAGGGTAATATGGATTCTACTTCAATTCAACATTTTTAAAAATCCGTATCTAATTTTAGATATTTATGAATTTGAAACTCCTATTATACTTTATTAAAATATGTTAAAATGTTTTCGAGATATATTGGCGAAAACAAAAATTACTACACACACGCATACAAAAATCCCAACATTTATGTAAGAACGAAAATTTTTGCATTTTAGATGAAAATGATTCAATTAATCAAGATATCCAGCGCAATTAAAATTAAGGCTAATCCGACTTTTCCCTGACTTTTTCATTCACTTTCTCATATGTCTAATAACATCATTTTTATTTTTCAGAAAAATAATTTTTTTCAATTAAAAAAAAGTTCTCTGACTAATTAATTTTCAAAATTCAAAATGGTGGATCGAATATGACAGACATTTTTTCTTAAATTCATCAATTCGCTTGAAACTTATTATTTGGGTATTTTCAGGGTCGCTGATTAGGAATCCACAGTCCGATTTTCAAAATTCAAAATGGCTTATCCAATTTGGCGGAAATTTTTTTCAGATTCATCGGATTCGTTCGAAACTCATAAGTTAGGGGTTTTTATGGTCGCTGATTTTGAAATATATCATCAGATTTTCCCGTAATATCGAGCTTCAAACAAATTCAATAAACAAAAAAATAAAATCCGCCATATTGGATTCGCCATCTTTCATATTGCTATGAATTTTTTTTCATTTCAGAAGCAGCCTAACACCGCTTTTAACTCGTTTTTACTACATTATGTTTGTAGCAACGAGAAAACAATTTTTTTTTTATTTATTACTTAAGAGTTAAAATAATTCCACAAAATGTTTCGAATTTAAAAAAATAAATATCTAAAAGTCAAGCTATGCTTGACTTCTGTAGTCTGTTCTTGTGCTCAGAAATATTAATAACTATTTTTTTCCTAATTTCTACATACATATACAGTAAAAACAAAATATTTTTGAAAAATCGATTTTTTGACATTTTTGTATGAGACAGACCCCTTAAAGTAAAATGCTCTTTCATGCAATAATAGCAGTAGATTTTTCTTAAACGATAACAAAGCTTCCTCAATAAGAAAGCAAAAAGTGAGCTAAGGCTCAGGAAAATCACTACCCTGAGGTTTTTGAGATAGCTCATTACGAATTCAATATTAGTTTTTAAAAATTCAAAAGACTTAATTCACTATGACTGAACACTAAGCAAAACTTATAATCACTGATTTATAATCGACGTTAGGAATTTTTTATAGAATCGCTCAATACGAATTAAATTTTAGTTCTTCAAAATTTAAAATGCCGGACAAATTAAAATTGAATTAAAATATTTAATGAGCGAAAATTTCTGAAGTGATTTCTTAATTCACGAACATTAAATGAAAATTAACAATTACGTCTTATTTCTATACTTGAGACATTTTCGCCTAATGAATATTTTAAGTAAGATGATATATTTTATTTAAATTTTTCAATTTTCAGAAACTTTTTTAATAAAATTACAAACCATTAGACAGGATATTAAATCTTATCAATGTTTCCATTTGAACTTTATTCCATTAAGACCAGGTATATCATCATTTATTTAAAATCAGATAAAACAGTATAATAATCCTTTTCATTGAATCTTTGAAATTCTGTAACTTTTGCCATGGTAAATAATTGAAAGATTACCAATTTAAATTAAGAGTTGTTAAGCTTAAGCAAATCAGAGTATAATTATTTAAAAGAGTGACTGAAAATCAAAGGATTCATGTAAAAAAGAAGTTAAAATTTCAAAGGGACTAAAACAGCTGGAAATAAATCGACTTGTTAATTAGCCCTGTGTTTCAATATTAGCACATATTATGAATGTTTGAGAAAGAATTTTCTTTTTCTACCATCAGCATTAATTGCAAAAATGATATAAAAATTTATCTAACTTTTCTAAAAAGTTTGACGCAATATTAGTAGAAAAATAAATATTTTACAATTTATGTAATCCACGGTAAACACTTGTGCAGTGAAATTAAAAATACAATTTATTTTTTTGATTTATAGTCATAATGAAATCAAATTTAGAGAAGCAATTAATTAAGATGTTTCTGATTAAAAAAATAATTCTGATTGTTTTTACTAAAAAAAAATAAACTTTGGAAAAAAATTAGAAATTATTAATTTCTTAAGGGGAGTCATCACCCCCTTAAATTTTCATGACCTTAGTAAGCTATATTTTTTTTGGATCTTTTGGGTCCTTAAAAACAGTCAGATTCACTGCAAAAACATGGTGTCTTAAATTGGACAAAAATGTCTTAAATTAAGATACTTTTGGTGCCTAAGACACGAAAAATGCCTTATTTTAAGACATTATTGAACAGTTTAAGACACCTGTTTTTGCAGTGTTGATCAAAAATAAAATATCTTAATTTTTGCTAGTTTTAGAATTTTTATTATTGGAAAAAAATTAAAAGTTTTTAGATCTTTTTTTTGAAAGAATCATTCAAAACGCGTATAAAAGAATTGGCGAAAAATAATGAAAATTGTAAAAGAAGTTAAATATTTAAGGAATTAAAATTTTGAAAAATCTATGGGAGAGATTTAAAAGAATCATTAAAAAATTGTGTAAAAAATTGTCGATCAAAAGTACTAAAAATTGAAAGAGAAGTTCAATTTTCAAAAATGTTAATTTCTTAAGACTTTAAATTCTATACAGGTTAAAAGTTCAGATTTTATATTTTTGACCTCCTTAATGCAAGAAAAAAGATGTAGCTTACTAAAGTCATAAAAATATATGGGAACTGACATTTTGAATCATTCAATTTAATAGAATCAACCATTAATTATTATTGAAATATCCTTGTATAGAATAATCTAAACATTAATTCTTGTACAAGTATCCCTCACGAGTTATTTTTTAAATACTTCAATTTACTGGAAAGAAAGAAAAGCATTAAATAAAATAAAAAAAAGTCCCCAACGCACACATTCATGGCGCTTTTAAAGAGAAAGACAGCAAAAGTTGTAAAAATAAATCCAATAAAACTTGTAACATTTTCAATAGTGTAGCAGTCGTTTAAAGGAAAATAAATCGCGAAATAAGAAACGGTATCACATAATTTTTTTTAAGATAAAAGACTGAATTATTGGATATCAGTAAAGGCTGAAAATCAATTTAAATCCAGAGCTTCATTCAGAGAAAGCCACTCAACTATAACCATTTAGATATCGTTAAAGATGTACTTTGTCAGGTAAACGAGCTATACCATTCCTTTCGATAAAGCTGACAATAAGTAAAAATCTTTAAAGTCTCATCCCGATTCTTATTGGATTTTTTCTTCTCTTTTTTTTCGAGTCCATTTACTGTAGTGGAAAGTTCCACTTCTCTTTCGATTTTCCGAGAACAATGAAGAGTGCGACAGCAACGTTTTCCAAAGATTCCCGAGTAAAGTAGATATTCTGTTAGTTCAGTGCATGTGGTAGTGAGAGGGTGGAACCGTCGATTTTTCGTCAGTCGATTTTTATCGAGTTACAAAGCAAGGAATTAGCGCTGGCAGAATGAGCGTTTAGAAATCAGATTTCCTCTGACCGCCAGATGTTTCCTTCTTTTCTGATTGCGACTCTCAGGCTTGCTCTACAGCTTTGCTTTGCTTTGCCCTGCCAGAACAGAATGAAGGAGATTTTGCTTCGTTTTCGATGGCGCGCGGAGGGCATCAGCGACAGTGGTTCCATTGGCAGTAAAACCCTCGCGACTGCTACATACTCTCACACTTGGACTTACTCGCGAAACAGCACACACTACGATATATCTCGCGTGAAAGCAAAGAAAGTAAAATAAAATCGTGGAACGAAACGAGTGTGATTTACGGCACGAAAAATCTGGCGCGGAAACTTGCTTGGTCTCTGAACAAGCATACACAAAATAAACAAGTTACCTCTCCTAGATGCTTTTCGGCTAGGTAGATTTCTGATGAAAGCGATGACTCGACTCCTTTTATTTCTCCAATTTTCACTGTAAACAGAAAATAGTTAATTGTAGATTAGTACAATGCTATTATTATAACTTGTTTATAAACTTAGTTTGCAAGTTTGCTTTTCATTATATAAAAAGTCTTTAATTCAATTAGGGGAGAGTAGCCAACAATGTACCGGGTTTTTTTTTCAAACCCGTAGTATTCATTCAATTTTACCAATTTCAAGCACTTCCTTGCATCAATATAAAACTAAAACACTTTTCTAGGTAAGGCACACATTTTATGCACGATTTTGATCAAATAACAACATTTAAGATTTTTCTCACCTAAAACGCTATTTTCACTCTCAACACCCTGGGTAACCGATGAACCACCTCTATATAAAAGCAACAATATATAGTTTTGAAATATTAGGTATCGCCATAGGAAATACCTATCATAGACTTACTTTTATAGCAGCCCCCTGAATCTCGCGTTGAAACGCATAGAATAGACTGTCATGAGAGTCGACGGGTGACTGTAGATGGCGTTGGATGTCACCTAGGCTGAGATTTGAAAAAATACAGAGACAATTTGATAAAAATCAAATATTTGATTAATTAAACTATTTTAAAACGTGTTTTCAAGTAGATATCTGAAGTTTATAAGATACTAGATATAAATATAAATAACTTTTATTTAAAAAAAGGAAAGAAACGTATTTTTAAATTGAAAATCAGTATACAATTTCTGATGAGGGAAATGTTTATTCAACTTTTACGGGGAAAATAAATTATACAGACCATATAGACATTAGAATAATATTTATATGAAATGTTTATTATGTATTGGGATAAAGAATAACAGTCTATTTTAATTTTCAAAACTTTAATAAAAATTAAAATATTAAATCTATTAAAAATAAAACTGATGTATCTAATTATTTTTCAAGTGAAATAAGAAAAAAAGTTTTTATCAAGAAATAAATATATATTTATTTTAAGGGCAAAAAGCAATAATAATTTATTATTAATTTACATTTAAATAGTTTTCTTATACTTGTTCGTTTCCCAGATGGAAAAAATGAATAAAATTTTTATAAACACATTTTATTGTAATTTGAGTTTATATAATATGTACATACTATAATTATTACATACAATGTATATTAATTTTATTTAGAAATTATAAATAGTTGCAATTTTTTTTTTTTTTTAATTATATATAATATTTATATAAAATCAGTATTCATTGTATATAATTTATATTGTATACATATATATTATATAATGTTTATATACAAAGTGTATATAAATCAAATTACAATAAAACATGTTTATCGACATTTTATTCACTTTTACCAGTATCTGGGAAACAACATTTTTAAAACAAAACACTTAACTTATTTGGTAAAATCGAATAAGTTATAAATATATTTAGGCCTTATTAAACTTTGCGATTTATAAATATACTTTAGAACTAAAAAACATTAAATTTTTTCTTCTTTATTTCGTTTTTTGCACGAGACATAACCTGACTTACATCCAAAACAAATGCACTTGTTTACCACATGTTTATTGAATATTAATAATCTTTTATATAAAAAAATTAAAGAAAATCACATTTTAAAATGAAATAAGTCTAAAATAACTTTTATTCATAACAGGAGACAATTTTAAATTCCAAAAAAGACATTTTTTTATCAGTTTACAATGCGTTCTGTCATCAAGTCAGCCTAGGTGACAGCCAGCGCCACCATAGTCGTTGCGCCACGACTTCGGACATTTTCAACTCAAAGATTCAAGGGGCTGTTTTATAGTAAGAACATAATAGTCTAAACGCAAAAACGTTATAGGCCAAAAGCAAGAAACATCGTTATAATACAATCGCAAAGAGTATAACAGGATTAGACTGTTATGTTCTTACTATAAAAGTAAGTCTATGATAGGTATTTCCTATGGCGATACCTATAATACTGCAAAACTATATATTGTTGCTTTTATAGGTTAGAAAACGTACTGATAATAATCGCTGTAACATGCTGTACGCATCCGTAGAGCAACCTAGTTTTATAATAATAATAATAATTGGTAAGTTTAATTATTTGTAAATTGCTTTATTTCAATCAAAAAACGTGTTTGTATTTTAAATTAATTTTTTTTCCAATAACCCAAAAACAATTTTTTTTCAGATTTCTCTGAAAAGAATAAATTAACATGTCTCAAACTTATGGACGTAGTGTGTTTACGCAAACTTCATTTATATTCAGAGTTAGGAGAATTTTTATTTATTAGTTTCTGAGAAAATTGAAATGGTTCATTGAAAAAACTGGTACATTGTTGTCCACTCTCCCCTATATGTCTGAGTCGTCATGAAGATTGTAATTTTTAAATTAAGTGTTTTAGTTTAAGAAAATTGAATTCAGGGAAAGTTTAAGAATTTTGGGAATAGAGAGTTCCAATCTTTATGAAAATGTTTGTCTGTAAATTAAAGACAAGTATGAGGCTGGTGACACCGTCTACCTTACAATAGATACGCTACTTTCGAAAAAGCACCTTATGATATATTATATCATAGGATAGCTTATATTACTGCATCTACGCAAAAGTTCGTCGCCATTACAACTATAATAACTTCTGCGCAGATCCCAACATAAGGAAAGAGCGTATCATAAGGTGGTTTTTCGAAAGTAGCGTATCTTAAGGTGCACGGTGTAACCAGCCTCTATGTCATTTTGGACTGTAAATTCTTTCCTGTTATTTTTTCTCGACAACAGAAAATGACACCAAATTATTTTTACTATCGATAATAATTAAAGTTTTATTAAAATTATTTCTACCGAAAGTAGAATTACTGCAAAGCGAAAGGAAAAGGCAGGAAAAAGGACACACCTGTCTTGAATGAAAAAAGTTCTTCCCTGATGCCGAAAGAAAACTCTTACATATTTCGAATCCTTTCGATTCAAAGAAACAAAATTTTAAAGGTACAAAATCATATATCCGATTCGCCTGACTGTTTTTCATACTTTTGATGTTCATTTAGTGCATTATAATGAAAAAATTCTTTTTGAATCAGTCCAAGAGAACATATAAACAACTGTTAATATGAACAAAGAGATAATAATTTAAAAATTAATCGTTTATAAATACACGGAGAAAAAGGAATTGTTCGATTTACAAGCGGATTGTTAATATAGAACTGACAAATCCGATTTGTTGTTACAGCAAACTTTATGTTATCTTAGCAATTTGGGATTGTTGTAGTAACAAAAGGGATTGTTGAAGTAACAATCAGTTTAGTTAGGTAACAAAATTTTTGTTACTACAACAATCCCAAATTGCTAAGATAACACAAAATTTGCTGCAACAACAAACCGGATTTGTCAGTTCTATATTAACAATCCGGGTTGTAAATCCAACAATTCCTTTTTCTCCGTGTACGAATTAATTGTTCAAAAACGATGTTGAAAATACAATTTTGTCATATTAACAAATGAAATATGCCTTTATTAAATGAAGTGAATTTTTATAAAACAAACAAGGGAACAAACATCATATTAAACATAACATACACTGCAAAAACAGGTGTCTTAAATTGTTCAAAAATGTCTTAAAATAATACATTTTTCGTGTCTTAGACACCAAACGTATCTTAATTTAAGACATTTTTGGCCAATTTAAGACACCATGTTTTTCCAGTGTAACCAAAAAAATTTTCATTATAATCATGAAAAACAGTCAGAAGAATCTGATACGATTTTGTACCTTTAAAAATTTTTTTTTTGAATCAAAAGAGTTCAAAATATGTAAATGCTTTCTTTCGGCATCGAGGTAAAAATTTTTTTTTATTCAAGACAGATTGTAGATTTTATCTACAATCGTCAGACAAGCTTCTTGTCACTAAGTTATTTAAGAAAAGACAAACCTTGTACAATTGTTCCTCGATGAAACACAATAACAATTTAATTTTTAACAAGGAAATTAAAAGAAAAGTCACGGATAAAAAACTGAACAAGTACATCGTACGCCATTTTCGTACCTTCAAAATTGTAAGGAAAAGAAGAAGAAAGAGATATTGACATGGTCGTTATAAGACTTGAGGTTAGTTTTCGCGCATCAATATTCAATATAAAAAACATGCGCAAAAACTAACCTGACGTATTATAAAAACCATGACCATAGTTAGTTTTTGTGCATCTTTTTTCCATTGACTTTTGATGTGCGTAAACTAACTTGACATCTTGAAAGGACCATGGCAGTATGTTATTTTTTCTTCTCCTTATACAATTTTGAAAGCACAAAAATTGTACCTTTAAAAAGTATAATTTCATCAATAAAATTCTAATTTTTATCAATAGTACACATAATTATGTGTCATTTCTTTCTGTTATTTCCTGTCATCGTTAAATAATTACAGGGAAAGTATAGAAAAAGTCAAGTTTAAAAAGTGTTAGGGCAAGTGAGAGTTACACTCAACCTAAAACCGAAGGGATCGGTATCTCCCTAATTTTTTAACTAAAAGAGCTATAGAGATGTAAAATTTTCCTCTAAGGGGAGACGTAGACATTTTATTACAATTTAGGCAATTATTCAAAAATGTTCTTTTTTTCCTTTACAACGCAGTAATCATCATCTCCCATCAAATTTCAGCACTCTGTAGTTAAAAAAATCTGGGCGCTAAAAGGGTGGGGGTACATGCTTTTTTTTAAAAACAATGTGTTTCCTTGACAACGCAATGCAAACTGCTTTTAATCAGGTTTCTATATATTTCGTGTAATCTAAAGGTCAAACTACATATGTATACGAAATTTCATCTATCTAAGTCAAATACTTTGGCACGCTTGTTTGAAAAAAAAAGTTTTTCTTTCACAACGCTGTGACAACCACTTCCAATAAAATTCTCTATATTTTTTATGAAATCTACACGTGAAACTACATATGTGTACCAAGTTTCATCTAACTAGGTCAGATACTTTAACTCTCTATTTCAAATAGTTTGAAAGTTAGAGGGGGTCGGAAAAGGACATACATAGTGATTTTAATAGGGTTCCTTTTGAACGGAATTTTGTAATCTTGATAATGTAAAAAAAGGCACAGAGAGAGGGGGTTGAATATTTGAGTAAAAATGTGACATTCTTTATTCAAGAAACATTTTTCAGAAGTTCTTTATCGCATTTTTTAAATTATTTGTATTTAGGGTAAGTTCGGGAGAAATGGAATTTTTTTTAAATTACTGTAAATTTTAAGGAATTGGACAAAAAATTACAATTACAATTACAATTCGGGGAAAAATGAGATGGAATGTGCATTTTTAAATGACTTTATGGTTTTTGCACAATTTTTACAGCGTTTCTTCTGCAAACACATCAACTTTTATCAAAAATAAAGCATTAGATTAGCAACTTGATGCTTTCTTTTTTTTCATGTGACTGGACCATCTCACCGAGAAATGAACTTTCTCATCTCTTTTGATTTTTAGGAAAAAATGAACGCAAAAAAATAACGTTATTCAAATTTTCATTGACAATAACCTAGTATGCATCGATTTCAAATTAAGCAAATTAATTTAAAATATAGTTTCACGTGTAGACATTAAAAAAAATTAATAATATTAACTAACATTTAGTCATTTCTTGTAATTAAATAATAAATATATATCGTTGAGAATATGTTGTACAATCACGATATTTAAAGGATATTGTAGTAAAAAGTACGAGTGACTTTATTTTATTTTATTTTTTATGGATCTCGCAAATGTAAAAGGTCTAGTGTATTTCGATAATTTCCAGCATTTTGAGCTTTTTCGATATTTAGCATGATATAAGCAGTTCATAATTTTCTTATTATAGGATTGAAATATGATCATAATATTTTTAAGTAACATGATATTCAAAAGGAGAAGTATGTTGAGGTATCAAAATCCTCTTTATTTTCCCATATATAATTTTCTTTTTCGTATTATTCTGCACTTGTGCGATCGAAGAGTACGTGACCCAAATGATAAGAGGATTCAGAAAATTTACGAAAGGGACAAGAGGAACCTAAGTTTCTTCAATTCACTGAAAGAAAAATAACTCTGAGGCATTGTTATAATTATGATTACACAGAAAAAAACAGGCATGTCTAATTGAATACGAAAAAGGTTTCACTTTTTTTAATAATAGATATACATATATATATATATATATATATATCACGTTATGATATATATGACGGTTTGAAGTTAACTGCCCAAGGG